>JAFEMH010000754.1:0-632323 GCA_022495995.1 Adenophora triphylla var. japonica | reverse complement strand
AAAAAGTAAAATTTCATTTTTTTTATTTTATGCACTTCAACCTTTATACTCCCTCCGCCCCAGACCAATGGTCATCGGGGGGATTTCACGCTTCTTAAAAAAAATTTTAAAAAATGAATAAAAGTTAAATGTGGAATAGGAAATAGTAGTTAATGATTGATTTTTTTGTAAATATGTTAACTCTATAAGGGTTTAATGAATGATTTTTTTGTAATGTTGGATAGAGAATAGTAGTTAATGATTAATTTTTTAATAGGAGAGAGAATGAGTGGGAGGAATAGTAAGTTAATGATTGGTTTTTTTGTAAATATGTTAACTTTATAAGGGTATAATGAATGGTTTTTTTTGTAAATATATTAAATTATAAGGGTATAAATATATTCAAAAACTTGCTATTCATGAAAAGGAACTCTTGGTCTGGGACGGACCAAAAGGAAAAGTATAACTCTTGGTCTGGGACGAAGGGAGTATATATATATAGATTAGCTTTTAATATATTGACAAACTTATAAAGTTACACATATATATTTTTTCTAGACAAAAAACAAACAAACGTATATGTGTAACTAATTAAGTTTTATCTTTAAACCTAAAAATCTATTTGATTGAAATATAAACAAAAAATTATACAAAATTAATTATTTTTATATTATTTAAGAATAAAACATATTTTATAATTTTAAAACCTAAAACTACTAATATTATACAATTTGTATTCAAGATAGAATTTTAAAATTTATATTAAGTCAAAAATATCATTTTAAAATTTATATTAAGTCAAAAATATCATTTTATTAAATGAAAAATTCCATGTCCAAGATAAATTATCTTGTTTGTCCCAAAATATTTTTCTAAATGTATTTTTACCATTCTTTTTTTGTCATATTTCATTGTTACTTGCAAAACTAATAGTTTGCAAAGCAATACCATCCATGGTTTGAAGGGAAAATGGGCTTGTTTGAAGTGTTCTATGCACTTTAACCTTTATATATATAGATTAGCTTTTAATATATTGACAAACCTATAAAGTTACGCATCTATATTTTTTCTAGACATAAAACAAACAAACATATATGTGTAACGAATTAAGTTTTATTTTTAAATCTAAAAATCTATTTAATTGAAATATAACCAAAAAGTTATACAAAATTAATTTTTTTTAATATTATTTTAAGAATAAAACATCTTTTATAATTTTAAAATCTAAAAATACTAATATTATACAATTTGTGTATCCAAGATAGAATTTTAAAATTTATATTAAGTCAAAAATATCATTTTATTAAATGAAAGAATTCCATGTCCAAGATAAATTATCTTTTTTGTCCCAAAATATTTTTCTAAATGTATTTTTACCATTCTTTTTTGTCATATTTCATTTTTTACTTGCAAAACTAACCCACATTTGAAACTATTTGTCAAAATGACCAACTTTTTGGAAATTGCTACACGGTGTAGCAAATTTATAATTTTTTCGGTTAAAATCTCTACACGGTGTAGAGATTTTAAATTTGCTCAATTTTATTTTAATATTTATGTTATTAAAAAAAAAACTAAAATTTGAAATCGCTACACGGTGTAGCGATTTCAAATTAACACAACAAGCCAACCAAACCAAAGTCCAAAGTAAAGTTTGTTCGTACTTCGTCTCACTTTAAATTACAAAATAATAATACAAAAATTATGTATTAATAAAGAAACCTATATATAAATATTATTTTTTTCATCTCAAATAAATACTTTAAAAAATGTACTTCTATTTAGTTTTTTTATTAATACATAATTTTTATATTATTATTTTGTAATTTAAAGTGAGACGAAGCACAAACAAACTTTACTTTGGACTTTGGTTTGGTTGGCCTGCTGTTGTGTTAATATGAAATCGCTACACGGTGTAGCGATTTCAATTTTTTTTTAATAGCATGAATATTAAAATAAAATTGAGCAAATTTAAAATCGCTACACCGTGTAGCGATTTTAACCGATAAAATTATAAACTCGCTACACCGTTTAGCGATTTTCAAAAAGTTTGTCATTTTGACAAATAATTTCAAATGTGGGTTATTTTGGGATTTAAATTTTTAAAATTGAATTATTTGAGAAAAAAATCCAAAACTAATTGTTTGCAAATCAATAATATTTATGAATTTGTGAAAAATGGGTTTAGGTATAATGACTAAAGGAAATAAGTAATAATTTATTTGCATTTAATTAATACAGGAGAGAAAAGGGTAATTAGGTTAATTTGAAGACATTAATTATTTTATTTATTAGTTGATTTGAAACAAACTAATATTCTAGAACCATCCATGGTTTGGAGGGAAAATGGGCTTATTGAAGTGTTCTATGCACTTCAACCTTTATATATATATAGATATAGATTGAGGTTTCCCCTTAGACCATTTACAATAGTTTCATCTTCTCTCTTCTCCACCTAATTATTCAACACCCTATTCAATTTTTAACCCCTATAATAATTTCAACACCCTTATTTTTTCAACACCCTTCCAACTCATCATCCTATACCCCGCCACTTTTATTTTATTTTATATTCTTTATTTTTATAATTAGTAAAATAATAATAATTATTATTAATTAAAAAAAATTATTATTATTATTAATGATAATAATAATAATTATTATTATTATCATTTATAATTAAAAAAATACTTCATACTTATTTTATTTTATATTGAAAAAAAATATTTTTTTTTCTGTGTCTAAATCAAATGAAACAAGACTATAGAGAAAAAAATTATGAATTTTGTTGTAAAATTTTTTATTTTTTATTTTTTATATAAGATAATTGCCTTTGAAAATTTTGGATGAAATTTGAAAAAAAAAAAAAAAGTAACAAATCAGAAAATGACAAGTGGCGAGATCAGAAAAAAAAAAAGGAAAAAACCCATCTCCACACGCGCCTTTGTCGGGGATTAACTTACACGCGCCAAAACTGTCCACTCCCATGGCGCCACGTGGCTTGGAACGGGTCCCACTTTTTTATTCAACAACCGTTGAATAAATTCAACAAAATTAAAAATTTTAAACAGTTGAAAAAATTTCAACACCCCCATTGAAAGCCATCCAACAGTTGAAAAAATTTATTCAACTAACCATTGCACTTGGTCTTAAAATTAACTGTTACTAAAAGGAGTAATATAAGATTTTTATATGTTGTTAATGCAGACTTACCATTCATGGTGTTACCTTCAGTATTGCCATACGAGAGTTGGTAAAATAGTTGTAAATTTCATTGCTCAAATAATAATTATTATTAATATCTTAATTTTGTATTACAATATATTTATTTTATAGGTCCGAAATTCAGTTGATAATATGATGTAAATGGAGCTAAAAACATGAAAGAAGTAAAGAGGAAGGAGTTACGAATAACTAATGAGTTATGCATAACTCATGAAAATGAAAAAAACGTGGAGAAGATTGGTATTCTCTTTACTTGCTGAGCACATGGGTACAAGAGATAGAAGCAAGGAGTGTACAAGGCATGAAAGCACATGGTGAAGATATGAAAAAGTGGTTCCTACAATTATGGAAACATTATCTTCTTGGATACCAATAGTAGAAACCAATAATCCAACAACATGGATGGCTATTTTTGAATGGTGAACAAGTATTTGTCACCTATATAAAGGCAAAAGTGAAGACAAGGAAGTGACAACACTTCACAACCAATTCTTGCAAAAGAGAGAGCTACCACACGAGCAATATTGTTGAAGTTTGTTCGCTTTATACGGTTCATTCATAGTAATTTCTCCATAATTAAGAAAGTCTTTCTTGAGTATGTTTGTGATAAAATAGAGTGAGTAGGTCCCTGTGAGTAGCTCATTTCGTTCCATAGACCGTTCATATATTATTTCTAGGGAACTTTCGGTCTTTGTACGTATAACTCATATTAATAGAGGTCTTTGCCTTCGGGCACCCTCAATTTATATATAATTAAAAATATATTTCTTGTTTTGTTATTTTTCGCTGCACACTCTTTTTAAACTATTCAAGTTTTGGTGTGTGAATTTGTCCGTCCAGGTGTTATCGTTGGTAATACCATCACTTTTGATAACACTTGTATCCAGGCCATTGACACTTTCAATTGGTATCAGAGCTGTCACTTGATTACACTAAGTGTTTGATCCTTTTTTTCATGGCTTTGAACCTTGCTAATCCAATTATAGGGAAGACTTTCTATTCTTTGTGTATATGTAAAGACTCTTTTGTGTTTGTGAATCAAATTAATTGATGTTTGGGCATTGAAGTCTATTACTAATGTCCTTCCTATAGGAAATTCATTGAGGTCGGTCCTAAATCTAACCAAGTTAGGTCTCAAACAACTCGAGTCCGATCAATATCATACATGTTCGGGTTTGAGACATTATGCCAACAATTGTCGTAATACCCTAAGAAAGGTTGGTAAAAAGCTGTGGGTGTACCTTAGTGATAAAGAGGCTGAAGAAGCTGACCATTCGACTATGATAGCCACGGCTTGGGAGCATTCAGTGTCAGATTCTGAAGGTGTTGTGTTAGGTGTTACCCAGAGTGTGATAACACCTAACCCAATACTCTATAGGTATAATACTTCCAAAAAAAATTGACACATTTTGCTTTCATGGTTTTGTTTATGTTTATACATGAAGCCTATATAAGAACGAATTAAGCAAGGATAAACTCATTGATGGGTTAAATATATCTACGAAGCACTTCTCAATGAATGGAAGAAAGAGAACAAAATGGTACTGGCCTTAACCATGGAGAATCATGAGCTAAATAGATCTTTGAATCAGCTAGAGGTGCAATTAACAAAGAAATATACGGAGCTTGACAAAGTCAAGTCCAAATTGAAGCTAGCCGAGACCACCTTTAAAAAATTAACACGAGGTCATCTAAATTGGATGAGATGATCAACTTGAGTAAGCCAATCAAAACAGGTATTGAGTATCAAAATTCTCTTGACAATATTGTTAAAAAAATTAGAGAAGATGACAAAACTATTTTTGTAAAAGAAAAAGGAAATGAAAAGGTTGTTTCAACAAAAAGGTCTAGGAAAATGTCATAATCGTTATGCTTCTAGACACATTAAGCCTTTTTGTTATAAACTCAAAAATAAGTTTTCAAAAAAAGGATGTCGTCACCAGTGCAGTGCTGCCCAACATCCGTGACAACACCAATTCTAAGAATCAAGTGTTGCCTAGCACCAGTGATAACACTTTTTTTCAGAAAAACAATATTGTTCTAAAGAAAATTTTTGTACCCCAAACGGATGTGAAATGCAATATTGTTTATTCTGCTTTGAGTACTAATATCTCAGATTCATGGTGCTTTGATAGTGATTGTTCTCACCATATGACGAGAATAAAAATGTTATTGAAAGAATATGAACCTATTCAAGGAGAGTTTGTGACTTATGGAGGTGGAGGAAAGAGCAAAATAGGGAAAGGAACACTCGATGTTACTGGATTCCCAGCCTTAAAGAATATCTTGCACGTTGATGGTTTGGTTGCTAATTTGATTAGCATTAGCCAGTTGTGTGATGACAACTTGGAGGTAAAATTTGAAAATAATACTTGTGAAGTTTTTTATCATACTAACACTTGTGTTATGACAGGAACTAGATCAAGTAACAATTACTATCTTGTTAGTGAACAACAAGTATGCAATTCGATCAAGGTTGATGACACACTTTTGTGGCATAAAAAATTGGGACATCTCTATTACAGGAATTTGGAAAAACTTTTTAGATTTGATGCTATTAAAGGAATTCCCAAACTGAATTTTAAAGATAAATTTGTGTGTGAGGATTGCCTTAAAAGTAAGCAAACCCGTATTTCACATAATGTTGCCCAACACCAAAAGCAATACTCTAGAACATACATTGTTTTCAGCTGTTGCACGTGGACTTGATGGGTCCAATTAAGATAGATAGCCTAGGAGGTAAGAGATATTATTATATCATTGTGGATGATTTTTCTAGTTTTACATGGGTCTACTTTTTAAAAGAAAATCTAAAACTTTTGATAAGTTTAAAATCTTACATTCCAAAATCAAAAGTATGTTTTGCTATCCTATTTTTCGTATACGGTCCAATCATGGAAAATAATTAAAAAATGTTTCATTTTCAACTTTTTGTGAGAAAAATGGGATACACCATGAATTTTCAACTTCTAAAATGTTCCAACAAAATCAGGTGTCTGAAAAAAAAATAGGATCTTCCATAAAATGGCCCGTGTTATGTTGGTTTCCAAAAGTATTTCAAAAAGATTTTGGGTTGAAGCGTTGAACATGGCTCATCACAACATTTCCATTTTCTGCACTTGGACTAATTTCTGGTGTTATCTTTGGCATTGACGAATGGGTAATGTTTGGGATAAAGTTATTAGAGCGGTTTGTGGGGGTGGTGGAATTGTGAAGGTAGGAAGGTTTGAGGTTTGAGGAGGGGATTTTGAGGTTGAATTGGAAGTGGAAGGTGTATGAACAGAAAGAGGCGGTAATTGATGTTTAGGAGAAGGAGGGGGTATAGGAGTTTTGGATAGAGGTGGAGTTTGAACGCGGGTTGAACGAGGGGGGGGGGAAGTTTGGCCACGGTTCGAATGAGGGGGGGGGGAGGAGTTGGATTTCTGAGGATAAACATGGAACTAGCTTGGCCCACGGATGGTCTTTGAGTCCAATCCTGAAAAGCTGGGGGCAGAGGGGATTCAACATCTGAAGGAGTGTAATAGCCTGATTGTGAGGAGGAAGGTGATGGAGAGGGAGAAGGGGTTTCTTGGTCAAAGTAGGAGGCATTTTCTCTAGGAATGGGCACATCAGTTTGGGCAACACGTTTGAGAAAACGTTTAGGCCTCTTTGTGTTAGCTTTCTTTGCACCCATTTTGATCCTATTTCTTTTTGGATTCTCCCCCTGAGCGGTTTCAGCTCCTAGCGGTTGGATAGGGGAATGCGGTTGAGGTGAAAGTTGAGGTTTAGAAGGTTGTTGGGGTTGGATTGGAGATTGAGGTGGAAAAGACTGATATTGGGGAGGGGGCTGCCGTTTGGGATTAGGCTGCGGTTGGGAGGGTGGTGCAATTGCTTTACCTTTTGTAGCTCTTTTCTCTTCAGCTTCTCTCTCCAATCTATTCAGCTCATTTCTGTAGAACTGCGCCAAATCTTCACCAGTCAAATCTACCGTTGTCTGTTTGGCTCTCCTTGCTATAACAATCAGTGCATTCAGTGCAGGTATTCCAGCATCTTCCTCTTCTTCTGCATCCATATCTTCTGGCTCATCAATCAGCATCTTCTTCTTTCCCTTCTGACTGGGACCAACACCAATAGTTGAATGCGGTATGGGAGTTGGTGCGGTTCTGACCTTCTTCTTAGGCAGTTCAGCCTCAGTCTTTCTTTTCTTATTAGCCTTCTTGACCGGCCAACTAATGTGGTTGCGGTCTCAGGGCACATCTTGATATAGAATTCTTTGGTGGGGAGGCTATCAGCATCCCATAAGTCTTTGTATTCCTCGTCACCATAATGGAGTCTGAAATTATGGAAAACACTCAGCCCAAGTGTCTCTTCAGTACCCCAATTAACAGTCAACTCAGGGTTAGCTAGTCTGAGCTCTTCCAAGTGTTGGTAGTTGGCAAATACAGCGGTTAGGAGCCTGCAGAAGGGTCTCCATCTTTGCTCTTCATTCTTCTTCTTCTTCAGCTGGTAGGTGTCAATATGGGCAGAGAGTTCCCTCATAAGAAGCTTTGGCCAATAGAGAGGAATCTCACTGTGAATGGCACTGCAGTACATCCATTGTTGGGATGTAAAGTTGTTATGGTTGTCTGTCTTCCCACACACAGATTTTCCAACGAGAAAGCAGAGGTGGCTCATCAGCTCATTAAATTCCTTTCTAGGGATCTTTTTGTACTGTCCAGTGAGGGTAGGGATCCCAGTAGTGGTGGAGGCGGTTGCATCCATAATTTCTTGTCCAACTCTCTCAGGAGCATTAGGAACATTGAACCCAAAAGCATTTCGGATGTCCAAGTAATCTATGGAAACATCCATACATTCAACATTAGCAGTAAGGAAATTCACCAACAATCCATCTCCAAGATCTCTCTGTCCCTTTTGGCGTTGGTGTAGAACTGATCAACAAAAGAAGGGATGGTATAGGCTTGCTCTTTGGTAAAAAGAGGTAGGATTCTAGAAGCTTCCATTTTCTTGATCATTTCTCTCCCTAGGGCATCTCTTCTCAGCTCAACATCATTAATTTCCCAACCTGGTAGAAAGAATTGAGGATCCTACAAAGTGAAACTTTAAAGTTAGATCCATTTTATGGATTCACAGTTCACATGCGGTTTGAGCACTCATGCGGTTCAGCAATGGTGCGGTTTGAAAAGTGAAACACTTCAAACCCCAAGTGATCTATGAGTACAAGGAAAGGAAATAAATAAGAAAATTCAAGAGTATAATTACTAGTACGTGGCAACCAATTTTATCTCAGACTTCCTTGAAGTGTTCAGAGAGAAGGTTATGGTGTCCAGCCTATACTAAGTAACACTCAAGAATAATCAGCATGCGGTTTAAATGAAATGCGGTTTCACACAAGCAAAGTTAACATGTGGTTTGTAGAAGGAAATTAGCATGCGGTTTCAACATATATAGAAAAGAGGTTTCCAACATGCAGTTTTAACTTCCAAAATGAGCATGCGATTTTATCTTGCGGTTTAGCATTTGCGGTTTGGACCTAAGCATGTGGTTTGAGATATCAGATTCCAAGGCATATCCAAAATACAAAATTTTCAGAAATTTCCTATGTATGAAAAATAGAGTTTGAAAATCATGAAATCCAAAATATGAAGTTTTTCAGAAAAACATATGAACAGTGCATATGAACACGAGGAACACCAAGAACATGAAGAACAGAGGAAATATGAAAGTTCACCAAAATCAATAAAAAGCATATCAAAATGATCACATTGGGTAGTAAATTAACAATATATCAATAAAAATTCAAACTTTGCCCAGAATCATCAAGAAATAGCCAAGAACACGAAATGGGTTTTCGAAAAACGAAAACTGTAAATTTCAAAATCAGTGACCTAAATGATAATGGATCATGAAATAAGTTACAAAATCAGAATCTAAACTATAAACCGAGCAAAACCCAACAAACTTCACACAAAATGAGCAAGAAATGAAGCATTAATAAGCACAAATCAGTTCATGGCATACGAAGGGTTTCTTCAAGGTTTAACAATGGTGATTTGCAGAAATAAGGGGATTAAGAGTCAGAAATCATACCCTGTCGTTGAACTGTTTCTTAGGAGCCATTAGAAAGTTTGCAAATTTTGAGAAGGATGAAGGTTTTGAAGGTTTTTAGAGAGATTTTAGAGATAGAAAGTGGTTGAGAAAATTGACAACTGAATGTACGAATGACAGAGTGCATAGGTAAAAGGTGAACAGTTATACTAAAAAGGGTATATATAGGTGGTTATGGGGTGGAGTGTAAATAGCATATTATGGTTCCACTTCCCACTAAGTGTACCACCAGCACACTTCCACCTCTATAGCACCCTTTCAGCTTATGCACATAACCCTATGACGGCTGACATGAAAGATTTTAATGCAAATGTTCCTTTTGCATTAAATGCATTTAAATTTTGAAATAACGTGGGAAAACATTTGAAAAAATACCCTTATGCCAAAATAAGGACCAAATAATAAAGAAAACATACCTGGGTCCACGTGCCAGTCATCCAATTAAAAAGAAAATGAACAGTTTTTTTTTAATAAGGATATAAATATTAAACCTGATTGAAGCTTCTTTAAAGCTTAGAAAATGAAAAACATTGAAAATATTCTAAGTGTTGAAACGCGGTTGAGAATCATGCGGTCTGGATGTAGCATGCGGTTAAGAACACGCGATTGGCTGTAGGCGGTTGAGTGCATGTGGTTTTGTCACGTGATTTCAATATGGGTGAGGTTTGAAACCTCAACAGGAATTTTAACCTAAACACCACATACTTAACAAAAAAGTTAGCAATAAAAAGTTTGGACTTATTTAAGTTCAAGCATACCTGTGATGAATGTGTATCCGAAAATTTTCCCATTTTTTGTTTAAAAGAAAATCAACGAAAACGGAGTCGCCACGCCATTTTAATTTTGAGGGCCAAAACTTTGAAAAAAGCCCGAGATCAGAGATTTAGGTTCGGAGGTCATGTTACGCGTCGGGAAGGACGTTAGTGTGCACCCGACGCGCCTCGTAAAACGAGTCTTCCAAGCTGAAAATCATTTGTGTGTGTGTGTTTTGGCCAAAATAAGTTGAAACTCAGAAAAGTAAAAATTGGGATATCTTTTTAAGACTTTAAACTGATCCCATGATTTTTTGGAAGATTTTTGGATTGATATTTGGTACTCAAAAGACCTTTTGAAGTTGAGAGCCATTTCTGCCAGAATGAAAAAGGCAGTGGACCTTTGATTTTGAAATGGATTCAAGGGTCTTAAAACTTCATAATCTGGATAAACTCAGAGAATGAAAGTTGTTCTAGACACCTTAAATAAAGTTTGTGCGAAGGAATTTTCCATTTTGGAGAAGATTTGAGGGGTCAAAACCTTCTGGAAACCTCAGATATGAGATCTGGATTCCCAGAAGCTGATGAACTAGCCTCTGAAAGAAAATTTGAAAAGAGGAGTTTTACTCACCCAAAAAATAAAGTAAAAATATGTCTGGAAATCTCTGGATGTTGGATACAAAAAGTGTTTTGTAGTCAACACCAAATTCCAAATTAATCTGTGTCCAAAAATTAAGACCATGGACTGAGGTCTGAGAAAATTGCTACTGGACAGCAACTTCTCAAGAAAGAAAATATGATTTTAAGGGGGTTTTTGCATCCATGCTTGTCCCCATTTCCCTAGGTTTTGGTTAGTGATCACTAGACATTTTAGTGGTGAATCAACTATACCAAACCATCCTTGGGGTACATTAGGACTAAGCATTTCATTTGCTTGGGAAGGGGATTTTTATCCTTTGAAAATGAGATTTTATGCTTGAAAATGGTTTTTAGGGTTTTGAAAATGAGTTTTCTTTGCAAGAAAGTAAGAGAACTTGAAAATAATGTTGATCTTTGTAGAAGATCATCCATGGAGATGGTCTTCCATGGTGATCTTCTTAGATCTAGAGCAAGAAGATGAAAGAACTACATTTTGTAGTTTGAAGATGCATGCATGGATGAGATTTAGGGTTAGGAAGAGGAGGGTTTACCAATCTTCCTTGTGTTCTTGAGTGTTTGGCTTGAGTGTATGAGTGTTTAGGGCTTTAATATGAGAGTGAGTGGATGAGTATGAATTGGGAAAGATTGGAGAGAAAATGGTGACAATTCAAGTGAATTCTCACTGTTTTCTCTCTATATTTCGCCAGAGGTTCGGTGCAAAATGTGTTGTGGCTCCTTATTTTTGTGACTGGAGGGCTCAATTTATAGCCCTCTGAAATATGCAAACTCATCCGCGCGGACAAGTCCCCTCGGCGTGCCTTTGTTCATTAAATGCAGCTCCAGCTTTGGACAAGAGGAATATTTCTTTTTGAAATTCAAATTAACAGCCAGTTTTGTGTCTCCAGCCATTGCTATTTGTGGTTTTATTCCTTTTGTTTTACTTTTTGAGATTCTTTTTGAGGTTTAACCTTAAATAACAATGCCCATTTTACCCTCACTTTGTTAGAAATGTTAGGATTGTTAGGAATTGTTAGAAATGTTATAACTTTCGTTAATTTTCTAACGAAAATTCTAACAAGCTCAAATTGGAGCACTTACAGTAGCCCCTCGGCGACGGCGCTTTCGAAGGAAGCGGGGTCGTCGATAAGAGTAAGGCTCCATATTTGGCGGGATGATCGAGTGATCGGGTGGCTGAACCTAGCGATAGGCTACCTACGTATCCCGAATGGGAATCAAGCCGGCCGTAGTTCGGGTCTTTGACCCTGGAGATGATGGCGTTTTAGGTGCCTCGAACTCCGATGAGCGAGTTCTGCGATCGGTTCTTTGGAAAGAAACTCTGCTTTGGGGATAAGAGATGACCATTTTTGGTCCGATGGCTATCCGCTCTGTGGGATAGGGATGACCATTTTCGGTCTCTGCTGGGGATGATTGCGATTTATCGCTTTCCTAGTGATAGCGTCTTAGGTGCCTCAAACCTTGGAGATGGCGTTTTAGGTGCCTCGAACCTTGGAGATGGCATTTTAGGTGCCTCGAACCTTGATGATGATGGCTTTTTAGGTGCCTCGGACCTTGATGATGATGGCTTTTTAGGTGCCTCGGACCTTGGAGATGGCGTTTTAGGTGCCTCGAACCTTAATGATGATGGCTTTTTAGGCGCCTCGGACCTTGATTTGAGATAGCCTTTCGGTGGACTTTGTCTGCTGCCGAAGGAGAGGGTGACCGTTTTGGTCGAGGGGCTGGACCTAATGATAGGCTACCTACGTATCCCTAGTGGGAATCAAGCCCTTTCGTAGTTCGAGATCTTCTCGAGATTTCGTTGGCTTTTGGGATTCCGTTGACTTTGCCGGGGATCTTGTTAGCCTTTGCTGGGGAAAATCAGACGTATTCGTCTGGGAAATCGGTCTTACGTTTGACTGCCGTTGGATGATTTTGATGAAAGATACGGGATCTCGTTATCTTTCTCGGGGCACTCGGTCTTACGTTTGACTGCCGGGGAAGATTTTGATGAAAGATACGGGATCTCGTTATCTTTCTCGGGGCACTCGGTCTTACGTTTGACTGCCGGGAAGGATTTTGATGAAAGATACGAGATTTCGTTATTTTTCTCGGGGCACTCGGTCTTACGTTTGACTGCCGGGGGTGATTTTGATGAAAGATACGGGATCTCGTTATCTTTCTCGGGGCGCTCGGTCTTACGTTTGACTGCCGGGGATGATTTTGATGAAAGATACGGGATCCGTTATCTTTCTCGGGGCACTCGGTCTTACGTTTGACTGCCGAGAAGGATTTTGATGAAAGATACGAGATTTCGTTATCTTTCTCGGGGCACTCGGTCTTACGTTTGACTGCCGGGGGAGATTTTGATGACAAGGGGCTGACTTTGGTTAACTTTGGTTAACTCTGTCAAGTTGGGGATTGAATTGCAGAGTCCTGCAATTTTAAGGGGCAAAAGGGTCATTTTGACCCTTGCAATCCTATCCGCGCGGATAGGGTTTGAAAACCAGGGGTATTAATTAGGGCCAACGCCCTTTTCTTCTTCCCCATTCAGTTTTACAGTTTGTCGAGAGCAGAGAGAGAGAGAAAGTGAGAAATCCGCCATTTTTGGCCTAAAAAGCTTCGAAATCTTCCGATTTCTTCGATTTTTCGAGCGATGGAACACGGGGAAGGCGCTTTTCAAGGCCAAGGACGTGGCCCGGTGGCGGAGAGACGATTGGAGCTCGTCCGGATGAGGAGGCATTACAATCTTTCGCAATCGATTGCGGAGGAGCCCTACCCCGATGCTTGGCAACATTGGGCATCGGATTCGAATCTCCGAACGGTATACTTTGAAACCCTTTGATCCTCTTGTCGATTTCTTGCTTGACATTGATTTTTGGGTGATTTGATTTTTTTTTTTTGATAATTTCGAAAATGACCATGTTCTTGGCCTTGGATTTTGATTTTGATGCTATGCATGTTGTAATGAGTATATGGGTAACTCAAAATGTGCATTTTGCTTGAGAAAAGAATTGACATTTTTGCCACATTTTTTTTTTATCCGAAAATTGCATGTGAAAATTCGAAAATTGTGAATTGTGACTTTGATTTTTTTTTTTTTTGAAATTTGAATCTTGCATGTTGATGATGATTTTTTTTTTTGAAATTGAATATTGATGTTGATGAATGATGCAATGCATGCATTTTGTTTGGAAAGAATGGGCATCTTGCCAATATGGGATGTATGTATGTTTAGGATTTTTTTTTTTGAAAAGTGGGACGGATTTTTCCTCCCGTTGCATGTAAGATGGATGATATGCATGTATGCAATTTTTTTTTTTTGAGATGATGGATGGTATGCATGTTATTTTATGAAAATGGGACGGAGTTTTTACTTCCGTAGGAATGCATCTTTTTTTTTTTGATGAATGCATTGGGATTTGCTGAGAATCGTTTTCTTTTATGCGAGAAAAATGGGGCTATGCTCATTGTATGCTGTTATGCTGTCGAAATTTTTTTTTTTAATGCATGTGTATGCTCTTTTTTTTTGTGCAAATGCAAATGCAATCTTTTTGACATTTTCTCTTTTTCTTTTTTTTTTTTGGCGGTGGCGAAAACCGTTTTGTGACGGAGCAACAACAAAATGAAGACTCGAGGATCGGTGGAGTCCGTGATTGACTTGTGGGATCGGCTTCCGAATGCGGGCCGAGGAGCTTTGCCGAGTCCGAGATGATCGTTGTCGAGACGGGGCTTTGGGAGTTTGTTGAGTGCTTGAGGGGACTCGGTCAAGTTCCCTAAGAGCAAGGGCGATGTTTGCTTTGGCGCAACATTGGTGGGACGCGACCCACACCTTTCACTTCTTCCGGGCGAGGCTACGGTTACGCCCTCCGATTACGCTGCGATTACGGGCCTGTCCTTTAATGGACGCAGCATTGAGTGGCGGGATGGCTACAGCGATGCTGATCTGTGCTCTTCGGGATTTTCCCCTATTCCCAAAAAGGGGATGGGGATGGAGTATGCCGTGGTCTACGGCAAGATTGTGGAGACCATAGCGAGCTATGAGGCCGGGGGAGGAGAGGATAGGCGCCGATCGATTGCCGGGGCCTTCTTGTGGTTTGCCTTTTCGAGCACCCTCTTTGGGCATGCCGAGGACGGCGGTCTTTGCCTTGTTGAGGTCCTTGGAGGACATGGAGACGGCCGGAGATGTCTCGTGGGGAGAGGCCGGGCCGGGCGAGCTTTACTTTGCTCTCGATAGGTACGGCCGGAAGGCTGTGAGCTCTTTGTCTTGCTTTGAGTTTGCCCCGGAGGTATAAGCTCTCTTTTTGCTTTCCCTCTTTTTTTTTTTGAGCACGCACTTTTCTTTTGCAGACCGGATTGATTGGATTTTTACCTTTCGCAGGTATGGGCGTTGGAGTTTTTCCACGTCACGGTGGCGACACCGGCGGAGTACGTCGGGCGTATCCGGCCATGCAAGCCTTGGTCCAAGCATTCCCGGAGAAGATAAGCTCCAGGGGGCGTACGACCCTCGTGTACGTGGATTGCCTTCCTTTGACGGGAGGCCGAGATGCATGAGTGGATGATATTCTTCCCCCGGGATCGCTTTGAGGTGGCGCAGCTCGAAGGGCGCCGAGATCTGGACTGTGCGGCGGAGGATTACGAGAGGTCCGACTGCGATGCATATTATCCGGGAGAGAGGGTGACGCGCCAAAGATGGCGTGAACTCGCCTTTGAGGACACCGGTGGAGCCTCCCGCCGATATGATGCACCCGAGCGATCGGTCCGTGACTGGGATGATTACCGAGCCGGCCAAAGACTTCTCGGATTTCGTGGCGATTGAGCCATATGCGACATTTGTCTTGAGGAGGCCGAGGATGCCTCGGGTTACGGATAGGGAGGGGCTTGGGATCCCGCGGTACCCTCGAACGGATTTTTCCTATATCCAGGATGGGGTCCGATTGAGGGTGCAGATCCCTCCCGGCGACTTCCACGAGCTTTCCGGCCTCGTCCGGTATGAAGGTATGGCTTTTACGCTTCTTTTCTTTCTTTTGTTTCATCATCTTTAGCATCACTTTTTTTTTTTTTTTTGACGTTTTTGCTTTTGTGCAGGTTTTCGGAGGTGGTCGTCGAGAAGCCGACGAAGCAAGTGATCGGGGCCAAGAGATTCATCGGGAGGATGGTCGCTTGCGGGGCTCCTCGAGCTAGAGCGAGGCGACCACGGCCGGCACCGTCGACGGGAGGCTTCCCTATTCGCTCGTAGACTTCTTCAGAGACTCCTTTGTCTCCTCTCCTTGATCCCCGCGCGGTGTTGCCTTCGGATCACGTCATTCTCGGGGATCCACACGGGCAGGGACACATATGGCAGCATGGCGGGTCGTCCTCGTATGTCCAGGAGTCCGACGCCTTCACCTTCGGATACGACTTTTTCGCAGATCTCGGCTTGCCCTATCAGAGTGTGCCGGTTGGTCCTGATGAGCCTCTTTCTGGAGACGAGGACGATTCCCGAGCCCGAGATTTTCAGGGCTCCTGAGGAGGCGGGTCCGAGTCGCAAGAGGGGCCGGGGGGAGACATCGGGTGCTGGAGACTCCGATTGATTTTTTTTTGAGATTTGAGATTGAGATTTAGATTTGTACAGCTTATGCACATTTTTTTCTCTTTTTTTTTTGGATGTAATAATTTAGGATTTTATTTATGTTTGTTTGTTTTTTCTTTTGCACACTCCTTTTTTTTTTGGAATGTAATAATTTAGGATTTTATTTATGTTTGTTTGTTTTTTCTTTTGCACACTCCTTTTTTTTTGGAATGTAATAATTTAGGATTTTATTTTATGAATGCAATGCAGTATGAATGCAGTGTTGCATGAGCCTTGATTTTTTTTTTTTGCAAGGGTGTTTGGTATATGGACTGGTTTGGGGAGGGTTTTTGCACAGGTTTCGAGCAACCGGGACGGAATATTCCTCTTTTGGTGTAGCAGCTTGGACTGTTGCAGATTTTTCTGATGGAAAGCAATCCTATCCGCGCGGATGGGGACTGCATCTGACACTGTCCTTTAATTTTGGTTCAGACCTGGTCTTGCTTTATTTCAAATTCAAATATCCTCTTCAACCTCCAGTCCCAACAGCCATTTTCGGGGAGAAAGAGAGAGAAAACCATGGAAAACCTTAGAAAAGCTCCATCAAAATTGTCCCAAGAGTCCCAAATGTCATTCTTCAACAAGTTCAAGGATTGGTCCCGGGAAATCATGCATGAGAGAAGATCATTCTTTGAAGAAAGGTACAAGATACGATGCTTGTGGTCTCTCAAAGAATTGGTTCCGGATTATGACCTCTTAAGAGCTTCTTCTTCGTTTTGGGATACTAGAAGGCATGTCTTTTGCCTTTCCTTCAACGAGATTGTTCCGACTGTCGAAGAATTTCGGGCCTTGCTTGGAGGTCCGGAGGTGGAAGAGATAGCGATTCCTTTGCCCGGAGGGGCTTCTTTTGCTGACAGATTGTGCGTCCTCCTTCATCTTTCCCCGGAGGAAGCGCAAGGTATGATCCGCGGTCCCGATCATTTCGATATTTCCGGTCTTCCCGACAGATTTAGGGGCCTAGGTTTGGTAGATGATGCCTATTGGGATGCCTTTGCACTTTGTATGTTTGGCACCCTGTTCATGGTCTATTCCTTTGGGATCTGCCATCGGTCTTTGCTGGATGTCGTCGTTCACTGTCGCCCAGGCGTAGATGTCGTTCCTTTGATTAAGGGGAGACTTTTCATGCTCTCGACAGTTAGCTACCGGAAGGCGGTATATGCGCGGGGCAGCCCGTTTCTCTTGACCCCGTGGGCGATGGAGCGTTTGGGGGTTCTTCGGGAAACCTACGATATGATCAGGCCTTGGACTTTTGCCGGAGAGGTGTTGATGTAGATTTTGATGATCGGGGCTCGTGGGAGCGTTGGATGGCGGGTCGCCGGGCAGAAGATATCGAGATGGTCGGTGCCTCATTGGCGGGTGGAGACTCGAAGAGTGCTTCAGGATGGGTCTCCGTGAGTCATGCTTCAGGGCTTTCTCGCCTAGCTTCTATATTCCGGCTTTAGTTAAAGGACAGTTTGGCTGGAGCGGAGTTCCTTTGGAGGGCTTTGATGATGTAGCCACCGGGGTGGTGGCTCCTGCTTCTATGGATGATCCCTCGGTGTTTCCATTTCTTTCCCGAGCATGGAGGTATGATGCCTTTCCTCCTCGGGTCATTCTCGAGCGTCAGAGGCCGGGGTTCACTGACCACTTGGTACCTGGATTGGTATGAGAGGCATGCAGGAGAGACTCGAGGTGGCTATTTTGAGACGGCGTGAGGCCATTGTGGGTGCGGAGGACAGGCTGTTTCGAGAGGAGGAGGGCGGGCGAGGCCAACCCTCATGACGGGGAGCGGAGACGGCGCGGCCGACTATGAGGCTTACGTCGAGACGGGGAGAGGAGGGCTCCTATGCTACCGGCTAGGCTACGGGAGATGAGGGATGACGCTAGGGCTACTAAGGCCACGACGGAGGCTGGTTTGATAGACCTGTCCCTATACGAGCTTGGTAGGAGGAACACCGACATTTTCTGTTCGGATAAAGAAGATTCGAAGGGGAAGAAGAGGGGAGAGGCGATACGAGTGGCTTGGAGTGACTCACGAGGTTTCAGTATCCCTTTCTTGTCATGGCGAGACACATTAGTTTGATTATGTATCTTAGTTTTCCTTTAGCGAGGTTGCCGGTTGTAGGAATGAATCGGGCTTAGACTCATCAAAGAGCTTTTAACTTGTAATGAATATTTGAATTGCTTTTGAGTTTTTCGAGACGCTTTCATGGTGCTCGATCAATTGTATTGATGCCAAGGTATGGCTTTTATTTGTGCTTTAGGCCGAACCGTTTCCATTGCCTACGTTCCCCTCATTTTGAGGAGCTCGGGTCTTCGTAGTTCAACTGGTGAACTCTTTTTTTGTTTTTTTTTTTTTGTTTTTTTTGTTTTTTTTTTGTTTTTTTTTGTTGTTTTTTTTTTTTTTTTTTTTTTTTGTTTTTTTTTTTTTTTTTTTTTTTTTTTTTTTTAGTGCAACCTGTTTTTACCTAGGCCGCCCTTTTCGGGTTTCTAACCTAGTTGGGTATTACTCTTTTAGCACTCTTTTTTTCTTTTTTTTTTTTTTTTTTTTACGCGTAGTATCTGCGCGGCTTGTCACCATTCACTGGGTGTCTGAAAGGGATTCCCGTCGAGGTCTGCGAGTTGCATGGCTCCTCGGAGAAGATCTTACGGACGACATATGGCCCGACCCATACGAGGCTCCCATTTGCCGAGGGGTTGATACGGGCCAGGGGGCTTTTCTTTTAAAACGAGATCCCCTTCTCGGATTTCCCGATGCTTTACTTTCTTGTCGAAGGCTCTAGCCATTCTTCCTTGGTAGGCCGGATGTGTTCCATGGCCTTCAATCGGCGTTCGTCTAGTAGGGCCAATTCGTCATGGCGACTGCGGAGCCATTCGACCTCGTTGATCGGCTTTCCGGCGGTATACGGAGCGAGGGTATTTCCGGCTCAATTGGGAGTACGGCTTCCATTCCGTATGTGAGGGCAAAAGGTGTTTCCCCGGTTGCCGTTCGGCCCGATGTTACGTAGCCCCAGAGTGCCGAGTGTAACTTCTCGGGCCAATCTACGCCTTGGACGGCCATTTTCCGGATGATATTTTCCGAGTCTTGTTTCTGCTTCGACGGCTCCGTTGGTTTGGGGCTGTAGGGAGATGACTTGTGACGGGTTATTCGAATTCCGCCGTTAGCTTTTTCACATTCCCCTTCAAAAAGTGGAATCCATTATCCGAGATGATTTGGTGGCAACCGGATTCGCACATGATGTTTTCTTTGATGAAGAAGGCAACTTTCCTTGAATTGAGGATTTTGTAGGACTTTTCTGAGCATCCTTTTCGATTCCTTCGAAGAAATCGCCAATCTGCGTCTTTTAGGCTCTTCCGAGATTCCCAAATTCACACTCGTCAAAATCTCTTCGGCGGCTTGGGCTCGATTTTCCTTTTTAGGACAACTTTGCTTAAAGATTTTTTTTTGATTTTTTTGTTTAATGTATACGCTTCTTTATCTAATGAATTAATATTAAATTTTTTTTTATTAATTAATTCATCATTAGTTAAAGTGGCAATCAAGGATACTCGAAAGGTTCGTCATTTCATTGAAAACGAAAGGGGATACGGTGCTTGCTACGGACTCGTAGTCTTCGGGCGTAAGGCCATCGGACGACCCTAGAGACTCGATCTTGAGAGAGGCCAGGAGGACTTGTCCTAGATTGACACAAAGGGACGGGGGACCAATCCAAGCTTGGTGATCATTTCTTCCTTGGTCGCGGACGGGCACGAGAGGTTTTCCCAATTTTTTAGCGGCTTTGCTATTGGTGGCCTCATGACTCGGGAAGCTGTCTTTGTTTTGTTTTCCTTTCTCAATTCTGCTATCATCTTTTGGACCGAGCCGAGGTCAATCGGGTGCAGCACTGGACTTCTTCTTGAACAATTCTTTGCATAACCGAGACCATCCCAATCATCGAGGAAATTCCGTGGCCTTAGCTTTTGGCCTTGTCGGTTCGAGTCGGAGTTTCGGATCTTCTGGGCGTAGGAATAGTGGTTGTGAGCTTCTCGGCTGTTCCACCAGTCGAGGCACGCCTGCGAAGGTATACTCGCTCTTCGTGGCGGTGGTAGCCCCAGGTATCTTGGGTAGGTCCGGGAACATTTACGGACCGGGTTAGCCTTGGTTCCTACGAACTTGTTGAGGTTATCTTGTAGCTTTAGCCATCTGCCGTAGGAGTGGGCTCTGTGATGTTTCTGGTTGTGTGGGACCCTTTACAAAGTAGTCGGCCAAATTAGGGTGAAGGGAGAGATTTAGGGTTGTCGGCCGGGACCTTTCTGTGGCGGCTTCAAATATTTTTCCCTTTGCGGTGTCAGCTGAGGAGGCCTCATATCCCGGGCCGTGGCGAGTATTGTCCTTTCACTTCGATGAGTTTGTGAGTTCCTTGTTGGTGCTTCCCAGAGGCCAGAGACCGAGGTAGATAGCTCATTTTCTCATCATTTTCAAGACCGGTGGGATTTTATCCCAGTGACCGTCGAGATCTATGTTGCACACTTGGGCCTTGGGAGGCTCGGCCAGTGAAGCCCGTTAGCATGTGACCTTCCTCGTCATGTTTGATTTCGAGAATAGGTATTCCTTAGTATCAGTGCCCTCTAAAGTGACTAAATCTCAGTAAATGGACGTCGAGATCCCCATTCGAGACGAATTTCACACACTTGGTGGAGGCTTGAGGCGACCCACTTTGACTTGGTGCGGCCAAGGTCTTCCCGACGGGGCATTGAAAGTAATCGGGATGTCGATAACACGGAATTCCACGGGTATCAATTTCTGTCCAAACCAGAGGTCTAAAGTAGCAACTCAGGAATTTCGGGATGTTGAGTCGTAAGCTTTATTTGTGAGAGAAGAAGGCTTCAAGTACGTAGTCTTGATATCAAGCAAGCTCATGATCTTTGCTTAGGAAGAATGTTCATTAGGACCCATTGTCCACCAGGACCCGAGGGAGCGTCGTTCATCCACTGGGTTGTGATGAAGAGAGGCTCATTATGATCGGCCCCAAATTGAGGGAGGTCGAGATACGTGAAAGTGATTATGTTCCCGTAGTGGATGTTTCCAATCAGTGTACCACATCATCGGGAGTAGCATCAATAGGCACGAGTGCGAGCCGGGCTTTCTTCCGGCTTCGGCTTATGGGGATAGGACGAAGTGAGTAGAGACCGAGAGGAAATGTTGGCTGTGTTTGCTTCAAGCGGGTGAGCACGGGATCCTCTTTTCGGGATACGGAACTTGTTTGTCTTAGCATAGGGCGGCGATCTTCTTTCGGTGCTTGATGCGTGGCCTTCTTATACGCCCAGGATTTCCTTGGAAGATGCGCCGGGCGGGTCAGCAGATTAACTTCCTCATCGATCGTCTCTTGACTTGGATTTCTTCAATCTTTGCTAAGGTCGGCGGGGGAGCCCTTTTGGCTATTGGCCACCTGGTTACGACGGAGTCTAGCGACGATGAGGGTGGTATCGGCCCCTTCGGGCGGCCCTTATGCTGCTTCCCAAGTCGCGAGCTTTTGGGTTTGGGGTTGTGTTGTTGCCCCTTGGATGGCCCCTGAGCTAGGGCGTCCTCCGATTCACTCTCATGGTCGGCCTTGCTCATTGTTATCATGCAACAAGAGTCGCTATTATCGGAACTCGGCGGCTTTTCGATCTCATCCCCGGTATAGTGCAGCCATTCCGATTCCCTTCTGTAATACTCGGAGTTGGAGATGATTATAGCGTTCTGTGTGGGAGGCGCATCCGGTATCATGCCAGTTTCTAGGACTTCTACGAAAGGCGACATACATTCGGGAAGGTGACCTCTTCTTGGGTAACCACGACAAGGAGTGTTACTTTGTTAAGGGTGGATTTGATCTAACCGTGGTTATCTTCTCATTTGGGCGGATGGGAGTTAATTTTCCTCTTTCGATCGAGATCTTCGACTATCGGCTGGATCGGACGCCTGAAAACCCTTTCCCCAAAGCATGGTAGGCAGTGTTGAATTCTAAGACGTCCACGTGCTCAGATCCAGGAAACTTCATGGCCTTCATGTCCTCGGTCTCGTATTCGTCTTTCGAAGTTTCTTCGTCTTCGCTTGCTGATAACCAACTATTGTGCCTAGCTCCCATGGGCTCATTTCCGGCATGATTGTTCCAGATTGTTTCCGGATCTGGGGCCTCAGTTGACTCTTCACTCTCGTCATCATCATCATCATCATTTGTCATCGGAATCTTCTTCCCATACTACGGGATTTCGGTGAGAGGGAACGTCGATCAAACCCGTTGGGGGAATATGGGTGCGTCTGGTAGTAAAAATTGTCATATGTTCCCATTCCGGAAGTGGCAATTGTGACTCGGCTTCTCCTCCCGAAATTGCGGGGGAAGAGTGAGAGGGGTGGCACGTATTTGACACCGGGTAGGATATAGAAGGAATCCTCCTCTTCCGATTCTTCTTGTTCTCGGGATCATATTCGGGCTCTCCCAAAGCCAATTTGCGAAGTGTACTAGCTCCGGATGCTCTTCGGCCTCTTTCTTTGATAAGCCCCGATACGAGCGCCGCCGGAAGCTTTCTTGTTCGATTCTTCTCGATTGTTCTAACCATCTTGTGTAAATGGTCCTCTCATATTTTGAACGGAACAACCCGGTTCTTCGGTATCGGCCTTCCCTTCATCCGAGAAATAGCGGGCCTCGTATTCTTGCAAGGAGTCTTTGACATGAGACCAAGATGGGTTGATTCGTTCGATATCCTCAAGGTGAGGAATCCGAATTCGGGATCCTCGACGAGGTTGGCCACGGGTATTTGGGGACCTTCATCGGCATCTTCATGGTCATGCGAAGATTCTCCGCATTCAATCATATTCACTGATTATGGTTCCTTGGCGAGAGGAATTTTGGCGTGTTAGGCCCTTCGGGGCCTTCCAACTTTCCTTGCTCTATTAGCCCCTGGATCGCCTTTTCGAGTAAAGCGGTTGTCGATCGAGATGCTAGTGAGCTTGATGAAAAGCACAATACTTTGTAGTATCTATGGGAGCATTCGGATTTACGGGTTGGAAATTCTCCAAAGGCCACGGCAAGCCTTCTTTCACCGGTCCCTAAAGATGTCATTCAAGGGCATCCCAAAGTTTTCAAGATTTATGACCCGCGGTTTGGGCTCATTTGGTTTCTGGGAGCAAAAGGAGTCGTGTTATTACATTCTGTCCCGCATAGTTAATCATCTCTTTGCCTTTAGCGGAGCGAGGGCGGTGTTTGCGGGAGGGGCCCGATATACGTAGGCGAGTGCGGCGGCCGGTTGCTGATTGTAGGCCTTTTCAAACTTAGGCTGCAGAGTTAACCATGGCCCGTAAGTCCGAGTATGGGAAGTGACCCGAGGGAGGCTCTCGATGTGTGGTTTCAAGCATGGTGGAAGATGTCCAATTGTTCCTCTTCGGAAGGAGGGATGGCCATTTCACTGAGTTTCGAGATTCCACCGCTTGTAAAAGTCCCCAACATTCTCATCGGACGCTGCACTGTTGTTGTTTGTAGGTCAACCCTATTTGTTTCCCATTCCAAGTTGGCCTTATATTTTTACGTGAAGGCATTGGTAATCTGGTCCCATGTGGCCCTGGCTTCGGGTTTCAAACGGAAGAACCACTTTAAGGCACTAGACTTCAAGGATAGGCGAAATAGTCGGCCAACTGTTGATTGGTACATCCTTTGGCTTTCATCGCCAGGGTATATGTGTCCAAATGGGTTTTCGGACATGCGGTCCCATCAAAGAGATCAGATTAGGCATCACGAATTTGTGGGGGCGGAGGAACAATGGAATCGGGTGCAGTAGGCGGAAGAGCGGACTTCTTGGCGATCGGTTCGGCGATCTGCGCTTTCATTTCCTTGTGTTGTTCCATGAACCGGGCGGATGAGGGTCTTGTGGTGGAACCATGGCATTCAAGCTAGTGGTGAGCTAGAGAGAGGAGCTACCAGCTGGAAGCGGACTAGTGGAGGGAACGGCCGATCAGGGGACGTAGGTGAAAACTTGTCACAGGGGTGAGTTACCACAGGGAGCATGAGTAGGAGCACGAGCAAAGGGTAGAACCTTGCGGCTTGCGTTGATTTTCAACCGGCAAAGTAGGTGGGGGCAGCCCGATGTAGCCGGATAACTTGGATTTCAGTGGGGCCCGTAAGTAGGCTTGAGTGCGAGTGCTTTGTCCGGATTGTTGAATTGCATGGCTGCCTGTGGTGAAGGTGTGTAACACAGGGGAATGCTGCGGTCTGGTGATTCGGATGACTACCGGGATGGAGGCACAGTAACCCATAGAAGTCTGAGTGAGGAATGGATTTGTGTGAGGAGCGGTGAACTAATCTTTGTTCGAGGAGGGGCTCACGTGGCCCCAGAACCAAGTTGTGGCGGCATTCCAAGCTGTGGTTATTCTTTGTGAGGGTCCGGATTGATCGGTTCCGAAGGCGAGGCGGGATCCCGATTAGTTGTGGCATTAGAGATAGCCCCAACCATGAGAAGACATTCCCGTGCGATTTTGCCCCCACCGATTTGTGCCGTCGGGTGCCGCATGGATCCGGTGGTGCGTGGTTGGGGAGTGGTGACCCGAAAATCGAGGAGCATGGGTTACGGTAGTGGCACCATAGGAGGTGGGTGGCGGCATCCTGGTGTAGTCGGGCGGCCGAGAGTGGGGTTGGCATCCTCGTCTTCTTCCACGGTGAAGGTGCCATCGGATTGGTGGCGGCGGCCAGGCCGTGACTCTTAATAGCCTCCATAAAGGTACATTTAGGCGTGCTTCTGTCGTAACCTCATACGTTTCGCTGGCGGATTCCACTTTGTTGCTCTGTCCGAGGGGTCCGGGAGGCGGAGTGACGTTATCCCCATCATTACCGGGTGATGCGAGACATTACGAAACCCGGAGTCGGAACAAACGGCGAAGGCGATGATGCGCTTGACTCTTCCCAGGCTGATCAAACGGTGACCGGTGCCCGAAACCAGGCTTTGTGAGGAGGCTGCGTGGGAAAGGACATGAAGGTTCGGATGTGCAGGAATGGAAGGAGGGTAGGTGTTTGGGCTTTAGGCTCATGCAACATGCGGTTATTTGTTCACGTTTACTTAAAACATGTTTTATTAACCTAATCGGTTGGAAAAGATTGCTCTTCTTTTTCGCAAACTACTCTGGATCTGGATCGGTGGGCCCCGTCACTACGTCTATAAACCCCTCGTATTCCACTGTATTTCGACCTCCCGGGGTGGACGGCCCGGGCGAGGTCCTATAGGGCAAGCGGGTCCCACCGACCGAAAAAACGATCCTAAAAGTCGGCGGGTAATCGAGTCTTAACGAGCATTCGATGTAAATTACGGACAAAGGCGACGTCAAAAGTCAAGATCATGTCCGAGGGCTCGACGAAAAGTCGGCATGATTTGGACCGATAAGCGTCCACAATTGATCTTGACTTGTCGTCGGTTAAGCCGTAATTAGGCATGGAATATTCATTAATCCTTGATGGCTCGGTGTCAATCTTTGGAAGTCGAGTGTATAATTTGTGCCGGTCAGAGCCGAAGTCAAGGCGTAGGTCAATATCTTGGTCAAAGTCTGCGGCGGAAAACCGGCGAGAACTTCGGCGATAAGGGTCCCCGAAAGATATTGAGTCGGTATGCCGACAAAGGCTTGAAAGGAAAGGTCTATACACGGACAGGGCATGACACAGACCAGACTAAAAACCAACCGGGTCTCGGACAAAGTGTGTCACGGACAAGTGCACGGTCGACACTAGGCTCCATGGGATGTTTGGGTAGTCCTGTGCTCATCCGAGAGGCGTAATAAGACCAAACGGACCGCGACAAGGATTTCCCCGGGTTAAGGACGTAGTGTGCAGTGTACGGTCACGTGCGCGTAGTGTGCAAACGATCTATATTCTTTTACGAGTAAAATAGAGATTTTTTATGAGTCTTAAAAATATGATGCATGATTTTTTTTTTTGAGAATTTTCTTCTTCTTTTTTTTTTGAAAATCCTTTTTTTTTTGAATTTTTTTTTTGAAATTTTTAATGAGCACATAAGCACGAAAATTCCGACAGTTAGGGACATTATTCCGACAGTCAAAATTTTGACTTTCTCCGAGGCGGCCAAAACAACACGAAAGCGTGCAAAAATCAACACACACACAAAAATGATTTTCAAAGCGGGACGGAAGCTTGACCCTCAAAAGCTTTTTTTTTTTTTTTTTGAAGACGGTGATACCGGTACGTGGGATTGTTAGACCACAATTTATCCCCGACTCGTGTTAGGAGGCGATAACGGGAAATTTAGTGGTTTCCACCAATATACCAAATACCATTTTTTTTTTTTTTTAAGAAAAAGCTTAGTCCCCAGCAGAGTCGCCACTGTGATGAATGTGTATCCGAAAATTTTCCCATTTTTTGTTTAAAAGAAAATCAACGAAAACGGAGTCGCCACGCCATTTTAATTTTGAGGGCCAAAACTTTGAAAAAAGCCCGAGATCAGAGATTTAGGTTCGGAGGTCATGTTACGCGTCGGGAAGGACGTTAGTGTGCACCCGACGCGCCTCGTAAAACGAGTCTTCCAAGCTGAAAATCATTTGTGTGTGTGTGTGTGTGTGTGTGTTTTGGCCAAAATAAGTTGAAACTCAGAAAAGTAAAAATTGGGATATCTTTTTAAGACTTTAAACTGATCCCATGATTTTTTGGAAGATTTTTGGATTGAGATTTGGTACTCAAAAGACCTTTTGAAGTTGAGAGCCATTTCTGCCAGAATGAAAAAGGCAGTGGACCTTTGATTTTGAAATGGATTCAAGGGTCTTAAAACTTCATAATCTGGATAAACTCAGAGAATGAAAGTTGTTCTAGACACCTTAAATAAAGTTTGTGCGAAGGAATTTTCCATTTTGGAGAAGATTTGAGGGGTCAAAACCTTCTGGAAACCTCAGATATGAGATCTGGATTCCCAGAAGCTGATGAACTAGCCTCTGAAAGAAAATTTGAAAAGAGGAGTTTTACTCACCCAAAAAATAAAGTAAAAATATGTCTGGAAATCTCTGGATGTTGGATACAAAAAGTGTTTTGTAGTCAACACCAAATTCCAAATTCATCTGTGTCCAAAAATTAAGACCATGGACTGAGGTCTGAGAAAATTGCTACTGGACAGCAACTTCTCAAGAAAGAAAATATGATTTTAAGGGGGGTTTTGCATCCATGCTTGTCCCCATTTCCCTAGGTTTTGGTTAGTGATCACTAGACATTTTAGTGGTGAATCAACTATACCAAACCATCCTTGGGGTACATTAGGACTAAGCATTTCATTTGCTTGGGAAGGGGATTTTTATCCTTTGAAAATGAGATTTTATGCTTGAAAATGGTTTTTAGGGTTTTGAAAATGAGTTTTCTTTGCAAGAAAGTAAGAGAACTTGAAAATAATGTTGATCTTTGTAGAAGATCATCCATGGAGATGGTCTTCCATGGTGATCTTCTTAGATCTAGAGCAAGAAGATGAAAGAACTACATTTTGTAGTTTGAAGATGCATGCATGGATGAGATTTAGGGTTAGGAAGAGGAGGGTTTACCAATCTTCCTTGTGTTCTTGAGTGTTTGGCTTGAGTGTATGAGTGTTTAGGGCTTTAATATGAGAGTGAGTGGATGAGTATGAATTGGGAAAGATTGGAGAGAAAATGGTGACAATTCAAGTGAATTCTCACTGTTTTCTCTCTATATTTCGCCAGAGGTTCGGTGCAAAATGTGTTGTGGCTCCTTATTTTTGTGACTGGAGGGCTCAATTTATAGCCCTCTGAAATATGCAAACTCATCCGCGCGGACAAGTCCCCTCAGCGTGCACTGTTCATTAAATGCAGCTCCAGCTTTGGACAAGAGGAATATTTCTTTTTGAAATTTCAAATTAACAGCCAGTTTTGTGTCTCCAGCCATTGCTATTTGTGGTTTTATTCCTTTTGTTTTACTTTTTGAGATTCTTTTTGAGGTTTAACCTTAAATAACAATGCCCATTTTACCCTCACTTTGTTAGAAATGTTAGGATTGTTAGGAATTGTTAGAAATGTTATAACTTTCGTTAATTTTCTAACGAAAATTCTAACAAGCTCAAATTGGAGCACTTACAATACCCATTTCTCCTCTCAGGAATGAAAACCTCTTGGAGTTAAGAGCTTTGGTGAGGATGTCAGCAATCTGATTATCTGTCCCCACATACTCTAGATGGATATTCCCCTTTTCCACATGGTGTTTGAGGAAATGATACTTGATATCTATATACTTGGTCTTTAAGTGCATGACAAGGTTGTTGGAGACTGAAATTGTTGATGTGTTGTCACACATGATTGGGCAATTTCCTTCATTAATTTCATAGTCCACCAACTGTTGCTTCATCCAAAGAATTTGGCAGCAGCAACTTCCAGCAGCAATATATTCAGCCTTTATAGTTGACACTGAAACTGAAGCTTGCTTTTTGCTGGCCCAAGCAACTAGTCTATTTTCGAGGAAGTGACAAGTCCCACTAGTGCTTTTTTTTGTCAATAGTGTAAGCTACATAATCTGCATCTGAATAACCTACAAGGTCAAAATTTAAATATTTGGAATACCAAAGTCCAAGATTAGTAGTTCCATTGAGATAGCGGATTATACTCTTGACTGCACTTAAATGTACTTCTCTAGGATCGGCTTGATAGCGAGCACATACACAAACACTAAACATGATATCTGGCCTACTAGCAGTTAAGTATAGTAATGAACCAATCATACCTCGATATAAGGTTTGATCAACCTTCTTACCTTATCTATCTTATTGCCGATGGCCATGGGAGTATCGTATGCTTTTGCATTTTCTAGTCCAAACTTTTTGATTAACTCCTTGGTGTATTTGGCTTGGCTGAGGAAGATTCCTTCTTCGCATTCTTTGATTTGAAGCCTGAGGAAGAACGCCAATTCTCCCAACATGCTCATCTCAAACTTGCTTTTCATTAGCTTTTCAAAACGCTTACATAATAATTCATTAGTAGATCCAAAAATAATATCATCAACATAGATTTGAATAAGTAAGGAATGATTATTATATTTGGCAATGAATAGACATGATTTGGAAAATTTGAGTCTTCAAATCTAGGAGGTTGAGCAACATACACGGTTTCTTGAAGTTCGCCGTTGAGGAATGCACTCTTAACGTCCATTTAATATAACTTGAAATTCTTGAAAGAGGCGTAGGCCAAGAAGATTTTGATTGCTTCTAGTCTTGCAACTGGAGCAAAGGTTTCGTCGTAGTCGATTCCTTCTTCTTGCATATATCCTTGTGCAACCAACCTTGATTTGTTTCTGGTGATGCTTTCATTCACTATCAGAAACTGAGGCTTTAGCGATGGAATCAACAGCGACGGAATCAACAGCGACGGAATCATTCCGTCGCTATTTAGCGACGAAAATTATGCTATAGCGACGGAATGATTTTGGCATCAACTTTACCGACGGAATTGAATTATGTCGCTAACTTCCGTCGTTAAAAACGAATATTCCTCGAATATTCGTTTCTTTACCGCCACTAAATTGGCGCTTGATAGGGGTGTAAATGGTTCGATTTAGCTCGGTTTGGACAAATTTAGGAGCCAAACCGCTAGTATCGGTTTGGAAAAATTCCAAACCGAGCTGAGCTAAAAAAAAAAATCGAACCGAGCTGAGCTAAATCGGTTTAGCTCGGTTTAGCTCGGTTTGAACCGCGGTTTGAATCAACCAAACAAATTTACAACAAAAAAAGAATATGTGCCACAAAAAATTAAAGACGAAAATTAGGATCAAAAAATCAAAACTAGCAAAGTACTGATCAGACCGCTTAGAGAAGTTGGCCTTATGCAGGCTTACTTGGGCTAAGCTTTGAAAAATGTAAGCTTTGGTAATCTTTTCAAGTTTTAATAAATGAAATTATTTGATAGTGTCAGAGTAGATTAAGGAGCAGTTTTTGCACTTAGCTTTGGGACGATATGTACATCATAGACCGCTTATTGCACCTGTTAGGAAGTTTGAATCTATTAAAGACGAAAATTAGGATCATAAAAAATAAGAACAAAAAATCGGGTAGGTTTATGCCTCCATTAGGAGTATGTGCCACAAAAGGCGCTTGGTAATTATCTAAACTAGCAAAGTACCGAAGAAAACACATAAACCACTAAATGTAAGTTTTGGGTAAAGATACAATTTTAGCACAAAAAGGGTAGTATCGTCTAAGTTAGGTGTATACAACATACCTCTACTTTTGTTCTCGACGGTGAGAAGGCGGCGACGGTGAGAGGCGCGACGGTGAGTGGGAGCAACGGTGAGATCTACTTTAGAGAGAAGGGGAAGAGAGAGAAGGCGACGGTGGCGGCGGCGACGGTGAGAGGCGACGACGGTGAGTGAGGCGGCGATGGTGAGATCTACTTTAGAGAGAGAAGGGGAAGAGAGAGAAGGAAAAGAGATATAATGAAAGTTCTCCAAGAGGCAGAGGTAATGTATTAAAGATTTTAGGGATTTGAAATAAATTAAAGGTAGGGATTAATTTGATTTGGAATGAATGGCTATTATTATGGTTTATGGTGGTTTGGTTTGACTTCATAGCTCGGTTTCGTAGGTCGGTCTCGTAGCTCGGTCTCGTAGCTCGATTTCGTAGCTCGGTTTCGTAGCTCGGTCTCGTAGCTCGGTTTGAAAGCTAAACGGTTTAGCTCAGCTCGGTTCGGCTCGGCTCGGCACCCTCAAACCGCAAGCTAAACCGAACCGCTCGGTTTGGCATTTTTTCAAACCGAGCTAAACCACTCAAATAAAAAAACCGAGCTAAATCCCACGGTTTAGCTCGGCTCGGTCTCAAACCGCGGTTTGAGCTAAACCGCTTACACCCCTAGCGCTTGATTTACCGACGGAATATTCCGTCGCTAATAATTAATCAGCGACGGAATTATTCCGTCGGTGAAAAGTTAATATTTTTTATTTTTTTAAAATAAATCAACGACGTAATATTTTCGTCAGTGATAAATTAATTTTGTTTTTTATTTTTTTATTTATCAGCGATGGAAATATTTTGTCGGTGATTATAACATTTTATTTTTAATTATCTTTAATTAATCAGCGATGGAATAATTCTATCGGTAAAAATTAATTAATTTTTATTTTTTTTTAAATAAACCAGCGACGGAATATTTTCGTCGGTGATAATTTTTTTTTTTATTTATCAGCAACGAAAATTTCCGTCGGTGATTATAACATTTATTTTTTAATTATTTTTAATTAATCAGCGATAGAATAATTCCGTCGGTGATAAATAATTTTTTATAACATTTAATTTTTAATTATTTTTAGAACTAATTAACAAAATAACTAACAGAAAACATTAAAAAAATTAACTGGAAACATTAGAAAATTGACTGAAATTTCAAATAACTAACTGAAATTTTGAAAAACTAACTGAAAACGTTAAAAAACTAATTGGAAATCTTAAAAAACTGACTGAAATTCTAAAAAACTAACTGGAAAAGTTAAAAAACTGACTGAAATTCTAATAAACTAACTGGAAACGATAAAAAACTGACTTAAATTCTAAAAAACTAACTGAAAACGTTAAAAAACTGACTGAAATTTCAAACGGTTATAAGTATATGAGATTTGAGATTTAGGGTTTAGGGGTATAGGGTATAGGGTTTAGGGTTTAGGGTTTAGGGGTTAAGGTTTAGGGGTTAGGGTTTAGGGTTTAGGGTTTAAGGTTTAGGGGTATAGGGTTTAGGGTTTGGGGTTTATGGTTTAGGGGTTAGGGTTTAGGGTTTATGGTTTAGGGGTTAGGGTTTAGGGTTTAGGGTTTAGGGTTTAGGGTTTAGGGTTTAGGGTTTAGGGATATGATTTAAGGGTAGTGGTGGAGGGGTGGTAGTGGTAGTGGTGGTAGTAGTAATAGTTGTGGTGTGGTATAGTAATGGTGGTATAGTGGTTTGTGATAGTTGTGGTGGAGTGGTGGTGGTGGTGGTGGTGGTGGTAGTGGTGGTAGTAGTGATTGTAGTGGTGATAGTTGTGGTGGTATAGTAATGGTGGTAGTGGTGGTAGTAGTGATTTTAGTGGTGGATAGTGGTGGTGGTGGTGCGTGGTGGTGGTGGTAGTCATGGTGGTAGTAGTAATAGTTGTGGTGTGGTATAGTAATGATGGTATAGTGGTTGTGATAGTAGTGGTGGAGTGGTGGTGGTGGTAGTGGTGGTAGTAGTGATTGTAGTGGTGATAGTTGTGGTGGTATAGTAATGGTGGTAGTGGTTGTAGTAGTAATTGTAGTGGTGGATAGTGGTGGTGATGGTGCGTGGTGGTGGAGCGTGGTGGTGGTGGTAGTCGTGGTGGTAGTAGTAATAGTTGTGGTGTGGTATAGTAATAGGGGTATAGTGGTTGTGATATTCGTGGTGGAGTGGTGGTGGTGGTAGTGGTGTTAGTGGTGGTGGTGGAGCGTGGTGGTGGTGGTAGTAGTGGTGGTAGTAGTAATAGTTGTGGTGTGGTATAGTAATGGTGGTAGTGGTTGTGATATTCGTGGTGGAGTGGTAGTGGTGGTAGTACGTGGTGGTTGTAGTGATTTAGTGGTGATAGTGGTGGTGGTGGTGCGTGGTGGTGGTGGTAGTAGTGGTGGTAGTAGTAACAGTTGTGGTGTGGTATATTAATGGTGCTAGTGGTTGTACGTGATAGTAGTAGTGGAGTGGTGGTGGTGGTAGTGGTGGTAGTAGTGATTGTAGTGGTGATAATGGTGGTTGTGGTGGGTGGTGGTGGTGGTAGTAGTAATAGTTGTGGTGTGGTATAGTAATGGTGGTAGTGGTTGTGATAGTAGTGGTGGAGTGGTGGTGGTGGTAGTACGTGGTGGTTGTAGTGATTGTAGTGGTGATAGTGGTGGTGGTGGTGTATGGTGGTGGTGGTAGTAGTAATAGTTGTGGTGTGGTATAGTAATGGTGGCAGTGGTTGTGATAGTAGTGGTGGAGTGGTGGTGTTGGTAGTACGTGGTGGTTGTAGTGATTGTAGTGGTGATAGTGGTGATAGTGGTGGTGCGTGGTAGTGGTGGTAGTAGTGGTGGTAGTAGTAATAGTTATGGTGTGGTATAGTAATGGTGGTAGTGGTTGTGATAGTAGTGGTGGAGTGGTGGTGGTGGTAGTTTGTGGTGGTTGTAGTGATTGTAGTGGTGATAGTGGTGGTGGTGGTGCGTGGTGGTGGTGGTAGTAGTGGTGGTAGTAGTAATAGTTGTGGTGTGGTATAGTAATGGTGCTAGTGGTTGTACATGATAGTAGTAGTGGAGTGGTGGTGGTGATAGTGGTGGTAGTAGTGATTGTAGTGGTGATAGTGATGGTGGTGGTGCGTGGTGGTGGTGGTAGTAGTGATTGTAGTAATGATAATGATGGTGGTGGTAGTAGCGGCGAAATAATTATGTCGGTGTTAATTAGATTTTTTTTAAAATTTGTTTAGCTCTATTTTTATTTTATTTTATGATTTATTTATTTTTCAAAAATAATATTTATTGACTCATATTTATTTTTTTGAGAGTAATTTAAAATAATTTTCATATTTTATATAAATAAAAATAATGATATTTATTACATTAAAATTAATTAATATTTATGATTTATTTATTTTTTTCAAAAATAATACTTATTGACTCATATTTATTTTTTTGAGAGTAATTTAAAATAATTTTATTTAAAATAATTTTCATGTTTTATATAAATAAAAATAATTATATTTATTAAATTAAAATTAATTAACCTCAGCGAAGGAATTATTCAGCCGCTAAATATTAATTCTAGCGGCGAAATTTAAATTCCGTCGGTATATTTAATATTTAGCGGCGGAATAATTCCGTCGCTGAGGTTATTTAAACCAGCGGCGGAAATTTCCGTCGGTGGTACATGCCAAGTCATCAATCCGTGTGATTACGTAATTACCAGCGGCGGAATTTTTCGTCACTGAGGTGAAATATAAATTGGAATTTTTACGCCCTAATTAAACATCACAGTCTCTCCCTCTGAAACTCTCTCTCTCTCTCTCTCTCTCTCTCTTCCCTCACCGAGCTGCCGCCTCGCCTCATCACCGCCACGATCTCTCACCGCCGTCCCTCTCAACTCCACCGCCACCACCGTGTTAAATATATGTACTCATTTTCCCTCTCTGATTCCCCTTCCCTCCTCTCTCTAGCCGACGCTCTCAAAAGGTATTAATCTCTTGATTTTTACTTAATTAATTCGCAAATTTGCTGAATTAGGGTTTAAAGGATGATTCTAAAGCCTTTAGTTTGACCTCATTGGTTTATATTTCTTGTTCATTTATTTGATTTTCCGAAGCCTAAATAGAACCAGTAATTGGTTTGTGTATTTGTTCAACTGAAGAGAAAAGTAAATCTTAGTTCAGGGAAAACTGAATATATGAAATGAATCTGATTTCTTAATGTAATTCATCTGTTACCAAAAATTTGGGAATGAAAATCCTAGTTTGCAATTATATGAAAGTGGTTACTTTGTTAAGCTTCCTGGAAGTAATTGGTTTGTGTATTTGTTCATGTGGGGTTTGTTTTTTAAGATTAGGACAAATTTTTAGGGAGAATATAATTACTGTTTACTTGACTTAGAAGTGAGCATTGGAATGATGGTTGACTTGTTATGCATCTAGAAGTTGCTGTTGGTCTAGTAGAGACAGATATAACTGTGGAATGCAATTCCATGTAGATTTGATTAGTGAATTGTTAGGGTGAGTTTTCCTTTAGGAAAGTTTGATATGCTCCTACGAGTGGCTATTGCCTTTAGAAAAGTTTTCCCGTGAATGTACACTTACTCGTCACTTCCAACTTCTTGTCATCTTTCGTCCTTTGTTCCATTCTTCATACTCTTTCTCATGTTCTGCTGTTGTAGAAAAGTATGTAAATGATCTTTTAAGACTTGTTGACCTTATGTGAAAGTAACGAACTTTGATGAAAACTTCACTTCGGTTACTATGGTGATACAAGGAAGAAATTTTATTACCTTCATCTTTTAAGACTTGATGAAAACTTCACTTCTGATTCTAAAGCCTTTAGTTTGTGCCTTAATTCGTTCTGTTAACATAAGTAAGTTTTTTCTTAATTTGTGCCTTAATTCATTTTGTATACACATGTTTTTCCTAGTAATTCTTCAGAAAAATTGTAGTCTAAAGAGTATTTTTTAGTGGCCAGCTTATTGTTGAAAGCTTGGCAAATGAAATCAGATGGATTATAATCTTGTTTGATGCTGAGCTGATTATCACATAAGCATAGTTATTCACAGGATTCTTGTTTGATCCAGCTCTGTATTGATTTATAAAACTGGATTTAATATCTAAGATACATTTATCTCACACCTCTATCTCACACCTAGGTAACAAACTAATACATTTACAGTAAAGACAAGAGGACTGGAGACAAAGTTCACCCTTTCCCTAGAGCAGTAAGTTAAAGAAGAAAAATTGAATCCAAAAGAAAGAATAGCTAGAGAAATAAACAACAGTACTCATAATCAACACAATTACCACCCATTACATAAATGGAAAAAATGGAAAATGTGATGTATATAAATTAAGTTACTAAATATCTAATTTTAATAATTTCAACATCAATCAATACATTAGATAAGTTACTAAATATCTAATTTTCAAGTCTTTTAAAGTCAAAGGGGGAGGAAGGGGGGTGAATGTCTCAATAATGTAACATATTCAACCGCACACTACCTTACTGGTTCTAGATCCCATTTTGGGGCGATTGACGGCATCGCGGACGGTGATGTATGTCACCTACGTTTGAGCGCCTGATATCAATCCTGGCACCCTAGATGCACCTTAGGTCGGATCTTGTGTAAATTCAAAGGGGGAGGGGGGATGAATGTCTAAAATTAGGAAGACATGGATGGAAGTATTGTTAAGGAATTCGACTCCTATTCGTTGTCTAAAATTAGGAAGAAAACTCTTAGTGGCACTGCTTATAGGGTATTGTGGTTGGTGGTTAACATCTTAAAATATAAGCAAGATGAGAGCCTTTCTTATCCACAGCTATCAAAATCCGTCCATCTTTCGTTTCGAAAGACAGAGCAAACAAGTTATCCACTGTTTGAGCAAAGAATTTTCTGTTTAATAAGAGTTTTTCCAGTTTCACTGTCCACTTCTCTCTAAGGATCTCAAACATCACAGTCATGTTTGTGCAGTGTCTGTTTTCTCTTTACTGGTGTTATACTGTTACCTTATTTTTACTTGTGACCGTTGTAAGTGCTCCAATTGAGCTTGTTAGAATTTTCGTTAGAAAATTAACGAAAGTTATAACATTCCTAACAATTCCTAACATTCCTAACATTTCTAACAAAGCAAGGGCAAAATGGGCATTGCTATTTAAAGATAAACCTTCAAAGGAATCTCAAAAAGCAAAGGAATTAAAAAAATCCCGAAACAGCAAGTTGAAAAACAGTTTCTGTTGGAATTTTTGAAAAATATTCTTTGTGTCCAAAGCCTGGAGCAGCATTTAATGAACAGTGCACGCCATCAACCCCATCCGCGCGGATACCTTTGTATTTTTCAGAGGGCTATAAATTGAGCCCTCCAGTCACAAAAAAGAGAAGGAGAACAACAACACAACTCACAGCATTTGGCGAAAATACTTGAGAAAACAGTGAGAATTCCCTAGAATTGTCACCTTTTTCTCTTGAATCTTCCCAACTTTCACTCACTCAAATCAAATCCACTCACTCTTACATTCAAAGCCAAAGCTCCAAAACACAAAGAAGATAGGTATAACCTCCCTCTTCTTACCCTAAATCTCTCATCCATGCATGCATTTTCAAGCTACAAAATGTAGTTCATTCATCTTCTTGTCTTAGATCCAAGAAGATCACCATGGAAGTTCATCTCCATGGATGATCTTCTACAAGGATCTACATTATTTTCAAAGTGTTCTTACTTTCTTGCAAAGAAAACACATTTTTAAAACCCTAAAACTCATTTTCATACATCAAATCTCTTTTTCAAAGGATAAAATTCCCCTTCCCAAGCAAATGAAGTGCTTAGTCCTAATGTACCCCAAGGATGGTTTGGTATAGTTGATTCACCACTAAAATGTCAAGTGATCACTAACCAAAACCTAGGGAAATGGGGACAAGCATGGATGCAAAAACCCCCTTTAAAATCATTTTTCCTTTCTTGAGAAGTTGCTGTCCAGTAGCAATTTTCCAAGACCCCAGTCCATTGTATTAATTTTTGGACACATATAAACTTGGAATTTGGTGTTGACTGCAAAACACTTTTTGTAGAAAACATCCAGAGATTTCCAGAAATATTTTTACTTTATTTTTTGGGTGAGTAAAACTCATCTTTTAAAATTTTCTTTTAGAGGCCAGTTCATCAGCTTCTGGAAATCCAGATTTCATATCTGAGATTTCCAGAAGGTTTTGACCCCTCAAATATTCTCCAAAATGGAAAATTCCTTCGGACAAATATTATTTAAGGTGTCTGGAACAACTTTCATTCTCTGAGTTTATCCAGATTATGAAGTTTTAAGGCCCTTGAATCCATTTCAAAATCAAAGGTCCACTGCCTTTTTCATTCTGGCAGAAGTGACTCTCAACTTCAAAAGGTCTTTTGAGTACCAAATCTCAATCCAAAAATCTTCCAAAAAATCATGGGATCAGTTTAAAGTCTTAAAAAGACATCCCAATTTTTACTTTTCTCAGTTTCGAATTATTTTGGCCAAAACACACACACACACACACACACAAATGATTTTTAGCTTGGAAGACTCGTTTTACGAGGCATTCCGGGTGCACACCAACGTCCTTCCCGGCGTGTAACATGACCTCCGAACCCAAATCTCTAATCTCGGGCATTTTTCAAAGTTTTGGCCCTTAAAACAAAAATGGCGTGGCGACTCCGTTTTCCGGTTTTATTTGGTTTTCAAAGAAACGCAAAAACCGAATTTTCCCGCGAATGGCAACATCATCACAACCGTATAACACCAGTGAAGAGTAAAACAGACACTGTCACAAACATGGCTGTGATGTTTGAGATCCTTAGAGAGAAAAGGACAGTGAAACTGGAAATTTTTTTTATTAAACAGAAAATCTTTTGCTCAGACAGTCGAGAACTTGTTTGCTCTGTCTTTCTTGGTCAAAGATTGGATAGGGTTTTGATAGTTGTGGATGAGAAAGACTCTCATCTTGTTTATAAATGTTAATTTAATTCATCATTGTAAAATTATATATTTTACACCAATGAATTAAATATTATTATTTAAAATTATTCACAATAGTAATAATTTAGGTCTATCCAAAAGCCGAAATTTCTTTATTTTCGATTATAAAGCAAGTAGACAAAGTGATATTTGCATTTCATATAATCGTGCATTTTGGGATGGGATAGATTTATCAAACAGGCACTTAAAGGATAGAGTAGGTATTGATTCCAGGTCAACAAGTGTTGAATTTCAACTACCTAACCAACTAAGCTGCCTGAAACATATATTAATAAAGTGCACAATAATTATATTGCTATAACAAGAGATAAAAATAAATTAGTAAATGTTCTGGCTTAATTAGGTTTCATGCTGGATTAAAGCTGGTTGGAAGCATATACTGTTTGCTTAATAGTTATATTGCTAAAAAATTGTAAAATTTGAAACCTACATGACAATTAATTTGTATAAAGTTATATCTAGGGGCGTAAGTGGTTAGGTAGGGACACCATTATCCTTTAGTTTAGTTTGAACTAGAGCTCAAAATTTATTGATACTATGAAGCCAACCCCAATTCTAAACCTAATTTTAAATATTAACAATTTACAATTATTCACAATATTAATAGGTAAAAAATCCAAGCAGCCCCAATTTAAGGCAACATGGAGCATTACAATGGAGAAATTGTTTCCCGATAGTATCAATTTCAACAAGACATTCTTGAACTCTCGCGCTTTCACCAAAAACAACACCGGAAACTTATTGACAGGAGGTATAGCATGCCATGCATCTGGTCTCTAAAAGATTGGAAGTTTGATTGGGATATGCTCCGAGCTGCTTCGTGCTTTTGGGATTCGGAGCGACATGTGTTTACCCTATCGTACAACGATCTGATGCCAACGATGGAGGATTTCCGAGCACTGACTGGTGTGGCTGAGTCGAGGGCTGTGGCATTTCCCGAGACGACGATCGATTCACTTGGAGCAACTATCTGAATTCTTGGGATTATCAGCAGACTGGGTATCGGACATTGTCGTTGACGATAGATTCATAGACTTGACTTATATAGCCAGATTGAGTCGGGCCAGCCCCAGACTGTTTGATCTATCCACTTCCTTAGATATATTCATGTTGCTCATTCTGTCTGCGTACTACTTTGCGGCTACATCGGAGTGTATCCGGCCTACGGCTGTTAGAGATCATCGAGGCAAATGAGAGGTGATCGAGGAGTTAACATCCGGCATATTCAATCTGAACGAGGAGCGATGGACATCATTCCCTTTGTTTCTAGCGGAGACATACCACGGCATTGATAGATTAGCCGGAGGATCGCGAGTACATGCGTGGGTTCATGCAGCCCCAGATTACTATCATTGTGGGTGTATGAGAGATTGCGCTTGATCTCGCCACTGCCGGAGGGCGAGACGGCATTACCTTGGGCGGCCAGGACAGCGCAGGATATTGAGGATGCCGCTGCGAGAGTTGGCATAGGAGGTTGGCCTTGGCCCGATATGAGACCGCAAACATGTACTATTAGATTTCGGCATGGGGATTGCGAGACTATGAGAGATATTCGGGACGAGTCGATGATTGTCCGAGCTTCGGGACTACATGTATCATCCTTTTGCATTCCATCTCTAGTGAGCGAGACAGTACGGATACCCGCAGCAGACCATTCGGACTTTGAGAGAGCAGTTGACGACTAATACCATGCCGATGATTATGACTGAGCCTCAGACTACACAGTTCTTTGGCAGAGCATTTCTAGAGGGCTTTCTTCCGATACGACCACTACTCCGTCAGACTAGAGGTATCACATTTCTGACCACCGAGTATCTAATATGGTACGAGGAGCAGCAAGGTCCTGTACAGCTGATGATAGAGGCTCGACGCCGAGAGAATTTTGGGGCAGACTATTCTTCCAGCCGGACATTTAGAGACATAGAGGCCAAGAGCAACCCTGATGAAATCACTGGCGACATTGCATCAGATTATGAGAGACGGGAGCTTCGGAGAGCTGCTTTGAGAAATGATCCCAAAGTGATAGCTCGCAGAGAGGCCTTGAGGTAGGAAAGAGCATTACTGAGAGCTACCACATTGATTGATCCACCGGCTCACACGATACCTGAGCCAGGATGAGGTCAGACTGACTTTTTCGACATACCTAGACAAAAGACCTCCCGGGGACTGAGGCAGAGGAAGAGTAGAGATTCGAGTTCGGGAGCGGGAGCGGGAACGAGTTCCTAGACACTTTAAGAAGATATGTTAATATATTGTTAAATATGAGATAGAAGCTTTAAATTTATTTTAAGAAGATCTGTGTTGCTTTTAAGTTTGTAATTCAAATTTAGGGAATGGTAATACGTTAATTACTTCTAAACTGTTAATATATTATGAAATCAAATAATTATTAACATCCCAATTTTGTTTCATCCATCGATTAAATTGAGTGTACGTATAATATATGGATTGCAATGCAGGAGTGATGTCTGTCAACGATGATCGTAGTTGGATGTACAATCGGAAGTTTCCGAATCATAGCAGTATCAATCCTGAGTTTATAAGAGGGTTGAAGGGGTTTATTGAATTTGCTAAATCAAATCCCAGTCACATGAATGATGGTAAGATTAGGTGTCCATGCACCAGGTGTTGTAATGTCAAGTATCTAAGCTTGATCGATACTCAGAAACATCTTTTGCGTAACGGGTTTGATGTTGGGTACAAACGGTGGACTCGTCATGGTGAGCAAATGATATTGCACACAAATGTTGTGAATAATCCCCCCAGGAATATTCATGTACCTCCCGAACTCGAACATATTATTCAGGACAATGAAGAACCACCTTTGAATATGGAAGATATGGTTAGGGTTCCAGCCGGTCCTGAATTCGATTGGTCAGAGAACCAACAGCAAGAACTAACCCCTGCAACCAAGAAATTTATTGATGCTATGGACTCTGCAAAAGAGAAGGTCTATCCAGGTTGCGAGATCAGTGTGTTGGAGGCTGTGGCTGAGCTCCTTAACATAAAGGCTGATTGCAATATTAGCCGATGCCGCTTATAATCGTATCATGAAAGCAATTAAGCGGATGTTACCGAAAGAGAATAAGATGGTTACAAAATTTTATGAGACAAAGAAGTTAGTTGGGTAGATTGGGCTATGTTATGAAAAGATTGATGCGTGTAAGAATAACTGCATGCTATTCTACAAGGCAGATTCACAGAAGACAGAGTGTTCAATTTGCGGACAAAGTAGATATAAGCCAAATCGGAGGGGTAGTTCAAAACACAAGAAAAACAAACCACATAACCAGTTGCGTTACATGCCGTTGATTCCAAGACTGCAATGCCTCTACGCGTCTAAATCTACTGAAGAAGCAATGCGTTGGCATAAGGAAAGTTTGCGTGAAGAGGGTGTGTTGATTCATCCCAGTGATGGGGAGGCATGGAAACACTTTGATAAGACTTATCCTGACTTTGCGTCTGAAGCAAGAAATATACGGTTATGCATCTGCTCTGATGGTTTCAATCTGTTTGGTCCTGGGGCAAAATCTTACTCTTGTTGGCCGGTTATAGCCACTGCCTACAATCTTCCCCCCTGGTTGTGTATGAGTGATCCCTACATGTTCTTGTCGTTATTCATCTCCGGACCAAACAGCCCTGGGAGGAACATTGACGTCTATCTCCGACCTTTGATGGACGAATTGAAACAGCATTGGGAGGATGGGGTCGAAACATGGGATGCTTTCAAGCGAGAGAATTTCAGCATGAAGGCTGCGTTGATGTGGACAGTTAATGACTTCCATGCATATGGGATGTTATCGGGTTGGAGCACCCACGGGAAGTTGGCCTGTCCGTATTGTTGCTCTCAAACCCTAAACACTCACACACATTCAAGGCATTCCAAGCCTTATTTCTCAGTATTCTTACTCTCACACCCGAGGGCCTGAGTTGGAGTAACATCCAACTTTGACCTTAATGGTGCTTCATTTGTGTTGTGTTATAGGTACATCCAACCACTAAATATATCCTGCCAGATATCCTTGAACTGCTCTGACCCTGAAAAGCTTGGCGTCATCAGTGGTTCCATTGCCGGGAAACGTCATTTTGTTTCTCGTAAATTCTTTGTTTTCAGACACCCCTCGTGTTCTAAACAACTGACTGTCAAAAGGCTCTTCTTTTTCAGTCATTTTCTTTTTCAAATATGTCTAGGATTTTGGAGAATACCGGTCATTTGACCATTGAGAGAGATGACCATGCGTCCCCTTCCAATGTCAATAAGGATAGGCCCACTACCTCTATTTTTAACAGGATGGGGGCCCGTTCTCAAGGCCAAAACACCCTCTCCCCCGCTCAAAAGGTTATACACAGGCTGATGGATGAAGCCCGAGCTGAAAAAGCCCAAGCTCTCCTAAACACCAGCCCAAGAACTCCCCGCACTCCTATAAAAGCTGCCTCCCCTAACACTCCTCTCTCTCCCAAGCAGATCCTGAAGAGACAGGAGATCCTGGCCGCCAAATCCAAACTGGTCGCTGAGGCCATGGCCATCAACGATGCTTAGATGGACCTGTTTGAAATAGAGGTAAATGACGGAGTACCACTCCCTCAAGGGTCCCAAAGGTTTTCCCAACGAGCCCCTGCTAACTCGTTTGCTAGTCAAACTAGGGGGGCAAAACGGGATGAACCAACCCTCAACCGCGATCAGGTGCCCAGACGCAGTATAGTGCATGTGGATGATAGCGAGGAGGTAGGGGAAGAAACACAATCTAATCGCCATGCGAAGTCCCAAGCCAGACCCTTGGCTCACGCCGGGGAGAAGGCCGTGACTCCATGTGCCAAGAAGCAGAAGGTTGACAATCAGAGCCCTGAATTTGTCAAATTTATGCACGAGATGTGGGAGACCCACCAAAAAGCAGCACAGAGGTGTGGCCGCACCATGGATGCCTTCATCGACAAGATTGCTCGGGCACCCATTCAGAAGGGAAAGCCCCCCAAATGGAGACATATGATTGCTCTAAAAACGCCAAAAGCCATATGGGACGGTTTGAGGGACAGATGGCCCTATTCTCATCAGACGAGTCTGTGATGTGCAAAGCCTTGGCTGCAACTTTCACGGGCAAGGCCTTATCCTGGATGCTGGCCCTCAAGCCCAGGTCCATCAAAACCTACGGCCAGTTCAGGCACCTCTTTTTGAATGCATTTGTCGGGGCAGGCGAGCCCACTAGACCAAAGACAGATCTTGTCCAAGTCAAGCAGGCTGATAACGAGACCACCAAAATCTACTTCTCTCGGTTTCGGAAAATGAGCGAGCAGATTGTGGATTTGGAAGAGGGTGATATCCGGCTCTGCTTTTAGGGCGGTCTCACCTCCTTGTACCTCAAGATGAACTTTGCCTCCAACCGGCCTAAGAGCGTGGAGGAAATGTACGAGAGGGCTTCTGCCATTGCTTCAGCCGAGGAAACCAATGTGGCCCCTGCCCGCGTCCCCGCGAAGGAAAGAATAAGTCAAATCCAGGACACCAACCAGGAACCTGCCCGCGTTAATAATCAGGGAAAGAACCGAGGCCGTGGGTCGAACAAGCTCCGAAAAGTTGTGGAGGAAACAATTTATACCCCCCTCACCGAGCCGCGAGCAGTAATCATGAGAGCCTCAGAATTTCCCCCTCCTCCCCCAATGGGCCGAAAGCCAAATGAGAGGAGTAGGTCCAAATTCTGTGAATACCACAATGACCACGGGCACGGCACTGAGGACTGCTTCCAGTTAAAGCGAATTATTCAGCAAAGAATCAATGATGGGGAGCTAACAAAATAGGTTAAGGGCCATAACAATGCCACCAATAATGGTAATCCCCAGCAGACACGGGCACCACGTGGTCCTGAGAGGGTGGAGAGAGACAATTACGATGACGAGTTGGGTGACTATGAGATTAACTTCATTGGGGAGGAGCCTCCATCCAACAAACAGCTCTCCCTCCAGATTCGAACTTTAGAGAAGGTTTTCTTGATCCCTCCAATGGCTCCCGAGGAGGAGCAAGAAGTGGGGTTTAAAAGGAGTGAACTTGCCTCCTCCCTCTTCCACTCTACCCAACCCCTCACCATCAGAATGAGAATCAACCGGTCAAACATTGGTCGAGTTTTAATAGACACAGGCGCGGCCAGGGATATACTACTACCACACTTTGGTAGGCATGAGGATGACCGAGGCTAACCTGACTCCATATGCGGGCATGCTCGAGGGGTTCACCAATCACGCCGTTGGAGTAAAGGGGACGATAGTGTTTCAGGTGACTATTGGGAAAAATCCCATGCAGAAGACGACCAAAATTACATTCACGGTGGTCGATCTTCCTTCCCAATACAATGCCATTCTCGGCGTAACTGCTCAGGCCGAATTGGGAATAGTTGCTTCCATTTCCCACCAAAGGGTGAAATTTAACACCTCGGGCGGGGTTGCCACAATAAAAAACCTGCCCGAGAGATTCCTCCGAGCACTAGAGGAGAGGCGAAAAGTAGAGAAAGGCCAGACATCCTGCCCGCATAAAGAGGGCGAGGACAAATCGAAAAAAGGGAAAGCCCATGAACTTGTTCCGGCACCCATTTCTATTGGCATGCTTTCTTTCCATACCACAATGGTGGAGCTCAAGACGAGCAGAAATCCAAACAGTTGGCCCCTATTGAGGGAGTTTATATTGATAGGGGAATTGAGGGAAAGATTGACTGCGAGGTCATATACTCCATGGCAGCGCTGACCGGAGCCCAGGCCAACCCCCCAACAATTGTCATTGACTCCTTGCATAATCGTGAAATCAGCGACTTTCGACCTAGCGACGAGCTCGAGGAGGTGGTTATCAACTTCCACTTCCCAGATCAAACTGTTAAGGTCGGGCTAGAAATTCACCCTGAGGAGAGAAGGATCCTTATTGAGTTCCTTCGAGCAAATTGTGATGTGTTCGCATGGAGGGTGGAGGATATGCAGGGAATCAGCGAGGACGTGATCCTCCATAAAATCAATGATGACCCATCCTTCAAGAACATTCACCAAAAATCAAGATACTTCTCCCCGAAAAAGGAGATTGCAATCAAGGAAGAGGTTGAGAAGCTGCTCAAAGCGGGGATAATAAAGGAGATATCCTACCCCAAGTGGATAGCAAATGTAGTCATGGTCAAAAAGGTCAACGACAAGTGGAGGATGTGTGTTGACTTCACCGGTCTCAACAAGGCATGCCCCAAGGATTGCTTCCCTCTTCCTCGCATAGATAGATTGGTGGATTCAATAGCCGGTCACAGAGTATTGAGCTTCATAGACGCATACTCCGGTTACCATCAGATCCGGATGGCTCCTGAAGATGTCCGCTCCGTAGCTTTCATCGCTGCGAAAAGACATAATGTTATACAATGATGCCCTTCGGGCTGAAAAATGCAGAAGCCACCTACCAGCGAATGGTCAATATTGTCTTTAAAAGCCAACTGGGCAGAAACCTTGAAGCCTACATCGATGAAATGGTTATTAAGACAAGAGAAAACTCCCACGAGCTCGACGTGGAGGAAACCTTCTCAAACTTGCGCCGCAATAACATGAAACTAAACCCCCTAAAATGTGCATTTGGGGTCAAAGCGGGCAAGTTCCTTGGATTCATGGTCAACCAACGGGAAATTGAATCTAATCCTGAGAAAATTCAAGCGATGTTGGACATGAGGCCTCCTGCCTGCGTGAAAGATGTCTAAAAGTTAAACGGGTGCATCACCGCACTTGGCCGCTTTATCTCGCGGTCAGCAGAGAGATGCCTCCCCTTCTTCAAAACTCTGAAAGGGGGGAAGAAAGCTGACGAATTTGCATGGAGTCAAGACTACCATCAAGCTTTTGAAGAAGTGAAGAGATACCTCGGGCAGCCCCCTCTACTCAGCAGCCCGGTGCCCGGGGAAGAACTTTTTCTATTTTTAACGATTCTCGATCCGCGGTATTCTTTGTTCTTGTAAGGGAGGATAATAACTCCCAAAAACCAGTCTACTATGTATCTAAGGAACTGTCCGCCGTAGAAGGGCGTTATTTAAATATAGAAAAATTAGCTTACGCCTTGCTTGTATCTGCTCGAAAATTAAGAGCCTACTTTTCTGCACATCCTATAAATGTACTCACTGAGGCCCCGCTTAGAAAGATTTTACACAAACCATAGTCCTCGGGGAGAATGCTAGCTTGGTCTATCGAGCTCACTGAGTGCCAGATCACCTACTCCCCGAGAAGGACAATCAAAGCGCAGCCTTAGCTGATTTTGTGGCAAAACCTTCATTTAAGCTAGCTGACAGCGACCTTGGGAAAAGAAAGCGGGCAGAGGCAGAGGAAGCCTAAGATAGCTCGGACACTGAGATTATACAGCACAAAGAGCGTCTAGAAGAAGTATGGACTTTATTCGTGGACGGCTCTGCAAACAAGTTAATAAATGGAGCGGGCATACTCTTGATCGCCCCCTGCGGAGAGAAATTCAAAAGAGCCTTGAGATTCAAATTCGAAGCTTCGAACAATCAGGCTGAGTATGAAGCGATTATAGCGGGCATGGAATTGGCAAGAGACTTGGGAGTTCAGAATATTGAGATCAATAGTGACTCTCAGCTCATAGTAAATCAAATTAGGGGGGAGTATGACACGATCAACCCAGCGCTAACTCAGTACTGCGGTCTGGCAAAAACCCTCATAAAAAATTTCACCTACTATGAGCTGAACCAAGTCATGAGAGAGGACAACACGGAGGCTGACCTCCTCTCCAGAATAACCGATCAAGAAGTCATAGACTTGGAGACGGATTGCCAGACAGAATTCACGGAGAGACCTGATATAGATCGAATTCAGATAAACAATATTGAGGATCAAGTAAGGGACTGGGTCGATGAGATCAAGGATTACATCGAGAAGCAAACCCTCCCCGAGGAACCAGCAAGGGCTAGAGCCATTGGAAAGGTGTCCGCGAAATACCTCATCCTGGATGGAGTACTTTTTCGACGATCATTCACCAAGCCTTAGCTAAGATGCGTCAAAACACACATGACCACCAACTTACTCTATGAGGTTCATGAAGGAGTTTGTGGCGGACATCCCGGTACTCGCACTCTCTCAGACAAAATCAAATTTCAAGGATTTTATTGGCCTACGATGAGAAGAGATGCGCAAGAGTACGCAAGAAAGTGTGGTAAGTGCCAGCGATTTGCGGACATCCCTAGACTACCATCAACAGAGCAAACTTTGGTTGTACCATCGTGACCGTTTGATACGTGGGGGATTGATCTGATTGGACCATTCCCAACTGCTCGAGGAAGCATTAAGTATTCCGTTGTGGTCGTGGATTATTTTACCAAGTGGACGGAAGCGAAGGGCTTAGCCACTATCTCCGAGGAGAATACTATCAATTTTGTCCATGATCACATCTATTGCCGATTTGGGGTTCCACGAGCAATAATTTCGGACAATGACACTCAGTTCTCTGCAAAATTCACAGCTGAATGCGAGAGAATGAAGGTACAACATCGCCAGTCCGCAGTTGCATATCCCCAGGGGAACGGCCAAGCCGAGGCCGCGAACAAGTTAGTCCTGACCGCCTTAAAGAAAAATTTGGAAGGGCGAGGTGGACGAGCTCCAGACCGCATTATGGGTTGTCCGCACGACAATCAGAAACTCAACAGGAGAAACTCCTTTATCGCTCACGTATGAGTCTGAGGCAATGGCTCCAGTTGAGGTTGCCCTACCCTCGTACAGAGTCACATACTTCTATGAGACTCAAAATGAGGCAAACAGAAGGTATGACCTGAACGATCTCGAAGAAAAGAGAATACGGACAAATGAAAAAATGGTGAACTACAAGCAAAAGGCGAAGAAGCACCATGATAAAAGAGTAAATAGGAGAAGTTTTTCAGTTGGAGATTGGGTACTCAGAAATGTGGAGGTCCAAGGGACCCAACCTGGTTTCAACAAACTCTCCCCGAAATGGGAAGGTCCGTACGAAGTTACCCAAATAATCAAAGAGGGTACCTACATATTGCGAACAAAGGAAGGGAAAAACCTCAAGCACGCGTGGAATAGCGATCACCTTAGAAAGTACTTCTTTTGAAATCTTTGTAAAAAGGAAGGAGAAGCTCTGAATGTATGAATATTGAATCAATTTTCGTGCAAAGTTAGTGTTAAAATTGTTGTAGCACAATCCCCGCCAGCCTCAAAAGCTGAGGTGGATGCCCGCAAGCGGATGCCAGTAGGTTCTAGGGCCAACATATGAGCCCCTACCTTCTGATGCGCCAAGATCCATTACGATCCGCACATCTATATGTGTACAAAGGCCGTTATCCCCGTACTTGATCGCGGACACGACACTCTGTCCTGTCCGCGTGATACCACCAAGAAAAAGTGGATATAGATGCAAGTGGGGACAAAGGACAAAGTCCGAACCCACTAAATGGGCGAAGGCCCTTTTTAGGGCCTTTACTCGCATGCCTGCATGTGACAAAGGCCAACATATGAGCCCGCTTACATGATCGCCACAAGACCCTCACAAAAAACTCAAGAAGTTTTGAATAAAGGGTCAAACCGCGTGAACCACCAATCGTGGATACAGATGCCGGTAGGTTAATGGGCCAGTATGCCCCTATCTACTGTTGCGTAGAATATTGCCTCACGGCCACACTCTACATGCCCTATGAAAGTAGCTTGCCTTAGCACTTTTGTACTTACACCACGGATCGCAAGTTCGGAACATAAGTGTAAATGGATGGGAGTGATCAAAGGAGTTTAAAAAAGACAAATAGAAAAATGAGGTTAAGGCCTCAGAATTTGTCCCAAGGCCAAACAAACGCGATCATAGAGAAATAGGGCTGACTCTCACAAAAAATACAAGAGATTTTGAATACAGAGTTAGGAAAACTCAAAAACGCGGGCAGAAGGCCTACTATGCCTCTGACCGCGGAAGAGAGTCTAAAAATTAATTGTTCCAAGTCAAAAAACTCTGGAAAAAGGAAAAGCAAGAATGCAAGTACCAAGGTACTCAAGTATTTCCAACACTCAAAACAGCCTAGAAAGACAAGCAATTAAGAAAAAATACCTCTATTAATAGGTAAAAATGATTACAAAGGTCCTACCAATCTATTACAACAAGAAGAAAAGAAAAATCCTAAGCTAAAGGATCTAAGTCCTTGGGATCTTTGGTAGCACTGTCTGTGGCCGCACTATCCGTGGCCGCCTCAGAGGCCGGTGTTGGAGAAGGCAGGCTGGTCGTCACAGTCAAATCAGTAATGAGCGGAGAGATGATTGGATCCGTGGAGACGGGGATAGGAGCTGGCCGCGTGGGGAAGAGATCACTGATCGCTGGCCCATTGGGGAGAAAGCGAGCAACAGCCTCCTCATAGGAAAGCTTCTCATCGCCAAACCTCAGGGCGTCCATCTCACCAATAAGACTGGTGGCCGTGACCTCGGCCATCGGGGGCAGGGAGGCTGCCACTGCCAGCTCCAGGTTCTTGACGGCATCCTCGAAGAGAGGGACCAGTGCATGCCCGGGCAGACATACAGCATCAGTAGTAATGAGTGAGCCTATCAAGGCCAACTGCTGAGCTGTAAACTGCCCCGTGGCAGCAAAGTTTCGAAGCTGCGTTTGGCAAACAGCCTCGTATTGGGCAAAGCCTTCAGCAGCAAGGGCCTCCTTATACTCCTTGAAGTTCTTGAACTCCTCCACTGCCTCCTTGTGGGCGGCAAGCACTACAGACTCCCTCTCCAACTCAAACTACTTTAAGGGCAGCATCTGGTCGAAGAGCTCGTCTACCTTAGCCTCCAAACTCAAGATTGACGATTTGGAAATCTCCAACCTCTTCGAGAGCTCAGTACTCCTCTGTTCCAGAGAGATCTTGTGCCCACGGAGCTCATCCCGCTCCCCCTTAGCCTGCTCCAGCTTCTTCTCAACCTCAATCAATCAGTCGGAGAAGCCTCTCAAATCTGCATCCTTATCAGTAAGGGTGGCGTCCCTCTCAGCAAGAGTAACGGCTAGGGTCTTCACCTTCTCTTCAGCCTTGGCCAGCTCGCGGAGTTTGTCCGCCAAAACTTTGGTCTGACCGTCAAGCTCAGCAACCATCCCATCAGTGCATTCCCATAACCGCATAATTTTATTGCCCGCCTGCGAGGAAAGAGACAGTCAGAAAAGAATCAAAAAGCCCAAAGTATTGAAATAAAGGGAGGGACAGGTCTAAACCTCAGTAAGGGTAAGGCCAATGTCCCCCATCAGGGCAGCTGGATTCTCCTTCATCACTACATTTTTGTAGAAATCCGGGGAGTAGAGCCGGTTCAGGAGGCCAATCCCCGCAACTGAATTGTTGGCCGAACGGGTGTAAAGATCAACCCCTGTGATAGCGGGCACCCCCTCCAGCTTCTTCCTAACGGCCAGCGCCTCCTCGCGGGTGCTGAGAGAAGCCACTGGGTAGGAAGTGGAATAGATAGTCCCCCCTCTGAGGGGAGCAGTAGAAGAAATCGGGGCAAAAGTAGTGGAAGCACGAATTTGTGTTTCCCCACCCCTTTGAGACTTTGAGGCCCTCTCCTTGAGCCCCAACTTAGCATCCCTCTCAGTCCTCTTCCTGGAATGCTCTTGGTTGTGCCCGGAAGCAATGGTGCGGCCAGGGGAGTTAGTGCGGCTGGGAGAGCGGGAGCCACGAACAGTTGATGCTGGGGGAGGATCCATATGGGGTGGAGGCAGATCCTTGGTAGTAAGAATTACTTGGGGGCCGGCCAGGGTTGAGCCATTCATCCTGTTTTCCACGGGCAGAGTGGCATCCTTGCCCGGTGCCATGCCCAGGGCAGCTTTCCTCTTCGCGGCATCTTTCTGTTGTGCCCGCAGATTCCGGGCCTTCAGCTCAGCAGCACTCAAAGGAGCCATCAGAAGTTATACTCCTCTGTGTCTACTTTGAAAAGAAAAAAGATTGATTAGGCGACAGTTTTTCAAAAAAAAAGTGCAATCAAAGACAAGTCTCAAAATGAATAGAGACCAATCAGTTCCGGAGGCTCGCATTCGAGGCCGCCCAAAGCCATGCAAGTTTTGCAACAAATTTCAAACTCGATAAAATTTGTGCACCCTCCAATCAGGGTCACGAGGTTGGGACTCTATCTCTACTCTAGGGGCATAGTAGCTACCCTCCCTCCGAGGGGCCACCTCTAAGTAGATCAACAAGAGCTCATAGTCCACTATCGCGCCCACGTCATAAACGGGTTGCACCCCAATGGTGATATACTTGGCAAAATGGGTCTCCAGGGCAATGCGCAGAGCCTCGGAAAGAGCTGGGTTAGGATACGAAGAAGCGGCCACCTTCATCGGGACAGGACTGGAAGGTTTGGGGAAAGCCCAGCCGAACCTAGACTTTATGACCAAAATGTTCCTCTGGTTCCATTGGTCAAATTTGTTTGAAGGGGCAGAGAAGGTTCGGGGAGAGTTATTCTTAGCCTTCAAACCCAGGTTGCCATTACTAATTTAGTTTTGGTAATAGGCATAAAGCCCAGAAAGGGAGGGTTCATAGCCCAAAACCCTGCAAACAGTTATAAACGAGACAAGGGCTCTAATGGCATTGGGAGTCAGGTGCATGGGAAGACAGCGGTTGAAATTCAGGAAAAAGTAGATGAAGGGATCAGGGGAAGTCTTAGGCTATTCTCGAACTGAGCCCCATAGAAAATGCAGGCCCTATTGTCCTCGCGGACATCTGCTACAATCTCTGGCCGCATCTTGTCCTTCCCCTTTATCTGAACGTGGCCAAGTGTGCGGACGCGGAATCGCTTGGGGTCAACGTTGTAGAGGGTGTATATCTCCTCTTCCCAGTCTATGGTAGCCACCTCCTTGGCTTTCCTCTTGCGGCCTCGGCCAGGATTTACCTCAACAGCAGGTCTCTTACCTCTACCTCGAGCAGGGACCTCCTCAGAATCCTCCTCGAAGGCATCAACAATTTTTGTTGCCTTTCTAGAGGTGCTCGCAGCCATCCGGTCTCCTTCCTCGCGTTCATCATCCTCGGTCTCCATGCTCATCGAGCCAAAGAGATCGGTGGATGAACCACGAGCAGGGGCCACCTCAGGTTCACTTTCCTCGCCTCCGGCCATCTCACTTTCCAAGGGGTCAAGCTCCTCACTGCTACTCAATTCGACCATAGGCACACCAGGGGCCCCGATCACAGCTTCAGGAAAAATAGTATTCAGAGGGAGAGCATCCAAGGGATCGCTCAGATCCTCGGAACCCTGTGCCCGACCCTCACTAGTTTGATTGGAATCCATCAGTTCAACCTTCTCCCAGTCAACTATCACTTCGGGGACGCAAATCGCTCTCCTCACTAGTTCAATGACGTTCAAAGCCTGATCTCTCTCGTGGGGAAACCTGCACAAAACTCCCATTACAAAATTTCTCAACCTACTCGTATTCAACACCAAAACATCATCGTTCACAATAATTTTCTTCTTCTTGGCCTCCCACAACCGAGGTGGGACAAACGGCCCCCACTGGTATTTTTCGCAGAAGTATTGGAAGCACTCCATAGACAGCCTTAGCCATCCAATGGCCACCTTCCTATAGATTCCCCCTGTCCATTTACAAACGGAAAAGGTATCCGGAGTGCTCCCATCCCCTAGTTCTAACGGATGACAGGGGCCAAAATCACGGGTAGTCATCAAATCCCAGAAGAAATAAAAAGAGATGAAGAAACAAAAGCAAAATCACTTACGAGGGGGGATTCGAAGATAGATTCGAAGGAAGAAAACACACAAATACGTAGCAAGAATTTTCTCTCTCTAAAAAGCAATTTGAGGGTTTGAAGATGGTAAAAGGGTTTGAGGAAGAAGGGTTTGCTATTTATAAGGCCTCCTTATACGGGTTAACCCATATTAATTAGCCCACAAACCGTTCCTTGAACCACAAGCCGACGCCAAATGTTTGAAATTTTAAAAATTCCGCCGATTAGCATTTATTACGCCTCTTGGATGGCTGACACGTACCCTCCGTACCTGTCACGCGCTGTCTTTTCATATGCCAAGGGGCCCACTTGCAAACCGGGAGGCAGAGCATTCAAGGCGCCTAGAATCTTCCCCACGTGCCTCCCGAACGTGCCTATATGCACAGGAGGCAGAGCAACAACCAACGAAAAACACCAACAATGGTGCCCGCTCGAGGAGCGATCTGGGAGAACCGAGCTTAACTAGTAGCTCCTCGCTCAGACCATAAATAATCACACTTGGAGCTAGGGGCCACTGATGAGCCCGGACCAGCTGAACCGGGCCCACGCTGGTCTGGTCCAAGGGACCAGTGATGTGGCACTCCCTAGACCGCAGGAGTCAAGACCGCGAACAGATAGACCGCTGAGGTCAAGACCGCGTTCCTCTCAGCATCATCCTACTCCAGATCGGAGAGATCCTGATCGCTGGCTTAGTGACCGCAGGAAGTATGACCGCTCCATCCGTGCCCGCGTCAAATACCTTTGACCGCGCTCAAGATGTTGACCGCGGGCTCATACCTGCCTCCCGGTTATCTCATCTGCCTCCCAGTCAAATACCAAAGCTTACTGAGCAAGTTAGCTTACTGGCTCTGACATACAAGTTTTCGGCTCACTCCCATCGCATTCAATGCGGCTCAGACAGGCGCCTACTATTTCCATTAATGTGCAGCGCCGGATACACGGCTCCTGTCCACATCAGCGACATCCCTTCTGACAGAGGATCCTCCTTCCCTGACAGACCCAATCAGATGCGGACACGTGTATGCGGTCAAATACCAAAGTGTCCCTTAGGGCTGACCTCATAGCTTACGTCAGCGAGCAGCTCCACATTGCCTATAAATAGAAGACCTTTGTCCCCTTGGACAAGGTAAGTTCCAAATATACACTGTAAGCCATATTGCTCTCAAACCCTAAACACTCACACACATTCAAGGCATTCCAAGCCTTATTTCTCAATATTCTTACTCTCACACCCGAGGGCCTGAGTTGGAGTAACATCTAACTTTGACCTTAACGGTGCTTCATTTGTGTTGTGTTATAGGTACATCCAACCACTAAATATATCATGTCAGATATCCTTGAACCGCTCTGACCCTGAAAAGTTTGGCGTCATCATAAATATTATTCATAAAGTTATTTGACTGTTTTATTTGGAACAAACAATATTTGAATATTTCTTATAGGTACTTTCTTTGTCACATAATAATAGAGTTTATCTTGATTATTTTGTCAATTTGGCTAAACGTTGACAAAAATTGAAAATAACTTAATTATAATACTCTATTACTGAATATTATTAATAGTTTAATATGAGAATAATTATATTTTAATAATTTTTTATTAAATATAATTTGTATAAGAAAATAAAATAATTCAACAAAAGAAAGTAATAATAAATAAAATATGTTATGGAGGAATTTGAACTCATGCCCTTTTTCTCTTTCCTTCTCTTATCTTGTTAATAAGATGTCCCTTTCCAACTTAAGATTAATATATTTTTTAAAGACAATTATGATAATCTAATTGATTTATTTTTTTCTTTTACTAAGACGACATTTATTATGGGAATGAAGATTAGAAAATTTGTTTTTTGTTAGTCTAAAAATTAATTTGTTAAATATAACTTTTATGATGAAATAAAAAATCAAAATAAATAAGTATTCTAAACATAGCCTACAAATATAAATTAAACCTATTTGACGGAAAGAACTTAAATATAGTTTATTTGAAAGAATAAAATATTTCAATGAAGGAATATAATTTAAGAATGGTAAAATATAAATAAATAAAATATATTGATAAATGGATTGAACTCATTTCTTTTCTTTCTCTTTCACCCTCTTACCTTATTAAGACACCCAATCCTAGCTTAAATGAATAGCTATCTTTAAGGCATTATTAAATTTTAAGTGATTGTTATTTTCTTATCAATCAAGTTTAAACTTATAATCTCTTAAAATATTTCGAATTAAACGTTTAATTTGGTTAGCAAACACACCTATTGTGTACTTTTTATTGTCAATTTAAACTAATTATAGCAATAGATGGCAAAAGAAATTAAAGTTGCTTCTAATACTCATTTTGGAAAGGGGATATAAAAATAGATGCATGAAAAATGATACTTGAACATACCAAAAGTATCTAGCTGGGCCTAACGAGTAAAAGCCCAATCCACAAGCAATCATTGCCACCATATTCTCTGTGGGCTAAGCCCAATCAATACATGGCTCAAGGCCCATCTCATGTATCAGTCGACTAAGTTCATCGTCCGACCTATCAGGTCCCGACCTAGCTTAGTCCGACCCGAAGATCCGAGTTCTAATACGAGTACAATCCATGCTCTACCTGTCAGTCAGATCGACCATTCCTCAAATGGCGACCTCGACCTAATCAACCAGCGTCGACCTAACTAATGTGGGCGCACGTGGGTTAAATCTTTCCATAACTGCATTCCTACAAATCAGGGACTGTTATAGACACGATCCCATGACCCATAACTGTCGCTAAAATCTCAGAGCTCATGTAGCACCACCAAAAATACAACAGTTAACACCTATAAATACATCATCACCACCAACGGTGCAAAGGTAACTGCCATTTTGTTATCTGAATTCATTATTCAATACATTTTGAGCTATATTCAACTGTAATCTTACTCTCACGCCCGAGGGTCTAAGCCGGAGACACATCCGGCTAGTCGTGGGTTCTTGTTTTCAGGTCAGAAGCCAGGTGATTAGTCCTGCCACGTGGAGGATTATTGATAAGCACAATTCCTGCAGCATCAGTTTGGTTCCATTGCCGGGAACTGTGTGCTTAACCTCGAAAATTTCATCAACCTACAACAATGGTAACCCCAGACGGGCATGTGACAGAAGCCTCTGATGAACTCAATGAGGTGAATGCCAACACCAACGCAGATCTCAACACCAATGCTGAAAATGTAAATCTGCCTCCTCCCCCACCGAATCGTCCTCATGGTAGAGCAACTCGCTCTACCAGTGTTGTTGATGGCAAAGGATTGCCCGATACCAGAAGAGGGAAAAGACACATGGAGGGACAAGGAGCTCCACCTCCCCCTAAGCGTCCAACTGCTCATGTGAATGTTGGAAATAGGGCAGGTCCCTCATCCAACCCATTGAGCAGAAAGGAAATGTTATTGGAGCGAGCCCAGATTCTGGCCGAGCTTCTGGCTATAGAGGAGGCTGAGAAGGCGGATATAAGATCAGAGAGGGTGGCTCCCTCTCAAGTCTCCAACAGGTAGCAGGCCAGGAGTGCTAGGCCTAATGAGGGTGTGGGACAGAATGGCGAAGACAGGATAGTTCAGCGACCTCAAACTCTCATTCATGTGCCGAGTAATGACTTAAGGGCTAGCCTCACCAGGAATAGGGAGCAGGAGGCTCAATCAGATTTGAGGACGCATCTAGAGGCCAATAGAAGCCGACGTGGTTCCCCTGCCCGAACACAAAGATCAGGATCTCACAGGGACAGGAATGGGCGCAGGTCGCCCATAAGAGAAGAAAGGCGCAGGTCGCCACTTGGAGATAATAGGCGCAGGTCGCCATCGAGGGATGAGAGGCGCAGGTCGCCCCAAAGGAATGACAGGCATAGGTCTCCAGTTCGATCAGAAAGGGCTCATTCTCATCGAGACAGGAGGAGTAGGCAGGTAACTCCCCCCAGGAGTGAAGGTCAAAGGTCGAATGCCGTTCCCCCTGCAGGAGATGACAGACCCGACGCTAGGGAATGGCTGATGATGAAAAAGAGGTTCGAACAATGGGAGTAGGAGAAGAAAAAGGACATTGCAAAGGTTGAACGAATTGACTTTGCTCTTCAACCCTTGTCCAAGGAACTGAGAGACAGACGACCTCCTGCTGGATTTAGGTTGCCCCTTCTAGAGAAGTATTCAGGGTCAACCAATGCAAAAAGTCATATAGCACATCTGGAAGCCACAATGTGCTTTGTCGCCAATGAGAATGACAATATGTGTAAAGCTCTCATAAGCACACTCACTGGGGCAGCCCTGACCTGGTTCAATGGTTTGGGCAAATGGTAGCATCTCCACTGACGTGTTTCAGGACAAAGTTCCTAGATCGCTTCTCAACTGCTGGAGCTCGAAAGGTGACAGTTACTGATCTAAGTAACTTGGTGCAAGCTAAAAATGAAAGCTCAATGAGCTACTTCACCAAGTTCAAGGAGATGGTGGATAAGATCGAGGAAGATCTCACTGACAGGGAAGTTATCAACCGCCTTGAGAATGGTATTTCCTCGGCGGCATGGATTACGAACTCGCTGATTCGTACAGTCACAACTCGACAAGAGTTGTTCGAAAAGGTTTATAACGTCGCACTGGCCGAGGAAAGGAAAGAAAAGAAAAACGGGAAAAGCCCCAAGGTGGAGGTCGCCGATGACAAGAAAGACTCCAACAAAAATGGAGGAAACAATAAAAATGGAAAGAACAGGACAAAGGCGACAGAGAAGGTGCCCGAGACTTTCACTCCCCTAACGGTGAGTCGAACTAAAATCTTAAATGCGGTCGAGCTGGCACCACCTGCCCCCATGAACCCAGGCAACAAGTTCAGAAGGGACAACAGCAAGTACTGTGATTACCACAAAGACACAGGTCACCTAACAGAGGATTGCTTGGGATTGAAGCGTATCATCCAGAGAATGGTCGACTAGGGAAGGCTCGATGCATATGTTAAAAGGCCTCAAGCTGGTGGGGGCGAGCAACCAGCAGGTGGACAGCAGGGACCAAGGCAACCTAGATTGAACTTGGGAGTAATCACAGAGCAAGCCAAAGAACACGGCCATCAAACATAAAATTTTTCAGCTCAACAAGGCCCCACATGTGCCTCCAAGGAGAGATGTCAGAGATGATGTGATCAGCTTCTACCCCCATGAGTTGGCAACCAATATGGCGGCTAGGGAGCAAGTTCTCATCATCCCGTGTCTCATAGGAAGACGGATGTACGACGAGCGTACTCTTAGCTCGACACGGGGCCCGCAAGGACATTTTATTCTACAAGACTTTCCAGTGAGATGGGACTTAATGACGAGCAAATTGAAAGATATGATGGCAAAGTTAGAGGGTTTCACCAACCATCGAGTTGATGCCAAAGGACAGATTGAACTCAATGTCGACCTAGGCCTGCACCCCCACAGGGTAGTATCAAAGGTACAATTTATTGTGATAGATGTGAACAGTGACTATGCTGCTATACTTGGTATTCCTGGCCAGGTCGCGCTTGGAATGGTGGCATCAATTCCTCACCAGCGAGTCAAGTTCCCAACACCTGCTGGAGTAGGATGTGTACAAGGCACAGCTAGAGCCTACCTGGATCATGTTCTCAGAGAAAGAAAGAAAAGGGAGTTAGAAATTGAGACTGCAGATGGTTACTTGAAGCTGTCCTGGGCCACCACCAAAACTACCCGACTGTCAACGATCACCAATGTGGAAGAGTCGACCTATCGCTCAAATGACGAGGTCACGTTTGAGTCGACACGTCACTCTGAAACCACAATGGTCGATCCAGATGTAGTTATGGTCGACCAAGTCCTCATAGGCAACCTATGCCTCCAGATCGACAATAACTCGGGGGCCACCACCAGCGAGGTTGCAGATAAGCTGGATGATATGATAGCTAAGGAAGCTCCACACCTGGGGGCCGAGGAGAGAAAAAGAGTTAGGGAGATCATCATTGAGACTCAGCTTCGTAGATGGTCCAGAGCCGGAGGCCGTGGACGAGCTAGAATCGCAGTCACCAACCCTTCCTACCCCGACCAAAAAATTCAGATTGGGAAACAATTGTCAGCTGAAGAAAGGCTGGAAATCATCGAGCTACTCAAGGGGAGAAATGATGTCTTTGCGTGGAGAGTAGAAGACATGAAGGGAATCAAGGAAGAGGTCGCCGTTCACAGGCTTGAAGTCAACCAGACCATAAAGCCTAGACCCCAGAAATTGAGAAGTTTTGCTCGCGATAAGGAGGAGGCCATAAAAGCTGAGGTACAAAAACTTTTGAGTGCAGGTATTATTAAGGAGGCCACTCATACAACGTGGTTGGCCAATGTGGTCATGGTGAAGAAATCAAATGGCAAATGGCAGATGTGCGTCGACTTCACCACTCTGAATCTTGCTTGCCCGAAGGACGCCTACCCCTTCCTAGAATTGACAAACTAGTTGATTCCATTGCCGGTCACTCCACCCTCGACCTTCCTCGACGCTTACTCAGGGTACCACCAGATTAAAATGCATGAGGACGACATAATCAAGACGGCATTTCAAGCGGCTGGCGGCATCTACTGCTACAACATGATGCCATTTGGATTGAAGAATGCAGGTGCGACTTATCAAAGAATGGTGAACAAGGTCTTTGGCTCGCAAATTGGCCGAAATATGGAGGCTTACGTCGACGATATGGTCATCAAAACTAAGACCGGACGTCACGTAGTCGACCTAAAAGAAACATTCGCCAATCTGCGAGCAAACGACATGAAACTCAATCCCAGCAAGTGTGTCTTTGGAGTAGCGGCTGGAAAGTTCCTTGGATTCATGGTGTCCCAGAGAGGTATAGAAGCTAACTCGGAAAAGATCAAGGCTCTAGTCGAGATGAAGGAGCCTACAAGTATAAAGGAGATGCAGCGACTCAATGGCAGGGTGGCAGCCCTAGGTCGCTTTATATCCAAGTCGGCTGAAAGGTCTCTCCCCTTCTTCAAATCATTGAGGGGGACGAAAAACTTTGAGTGGACGGCCGAATGTCATTCTTCATTCCAAAAACTCAAAGAATACCTTGCTACCCCTCCACTATTGAGCAGCCCGACCACTGGTGAGACCTTGTTTGTGTATCTGTCTGTGGGAGACAAGTCGGTGGCAGCAGTCTTGATTAGAGAAGAGGAAGGACTTCAAAAGCCGCTTACTATGTCAAGAAGGCCCTATCGACGTAGAGGGCAGGTACTACAATGCTGAAAAGGTTGCATATGCTCTAGTCGTAGCTTCAAGGAAGCTGCGAGCTTATTTCCTGGCTCACCCTATAGTGGTTCTTACAAATGCTCCCTTGAGAAAAATATTGCACAAGCCAGAGAGTTCAGGTCGCTTGCTCAATTGGTCAATTGCCCTTACGAAATTTGACATCGAGTATCGACCTAGAAAAGCGTTGAAGGCTCAAGCTCTAGCAGATTTTTTGGTCGAGCTTACGTTCACCAAGGAGGACAAATGAGCAAATGAGCCGAAAAGGAGAAAAACAAAGGGAAAGAACAAGAGTCCCAGCCCGCCATCACTCTACCCGACGATTGTTGGAAAGTCTACTCGGATGGATCAGCAACCAAAAATGTTAGTGGAGCCGGGATTGTCTTGATTGAGCCAGCGTCGGGGACCGTGTATGAGGAGTCACTAAGGTTCAAATTCGATGCCTCCAACAATCAGGCGGAGTATGAAGCCCTGGTAGCAGCCATAGAGTATGCCAAGTGCTTTGGAGTGACTAAAATCATGGCTTATTGTGACTCCCAACTGGTAGTCAACCAGGTTAGAGGCGAGTACGAGGTGCTTAGTTCCACTATGATCAAATACTGCGACCTGATGAAGGAGCTGATAAAGGATTTGGAATTCTGGGAGATTCAGAGGATTGGACGGGAAGACAACGAGCCAGCCGACCTCCTCTCGAAATTAGCCACTTCAGATGAGCCACATGAAGAGCCCATCTCTTTCCTCAAAAATCCAGCTTATGAGAGGATAAAAATTCAATGTGTAGAGGACGCTTCAAGAAATTGGGTTTATGAGAAGTGTTGGATCGAAGAAATGAAGGCGTACCTAGAAAGTGGCGAGCTACCTGATGACGAGAAGAAAGCTCGAGCTATCAAAAAGAAAGCTCCGAGGTACGTCATTCAAGGAGGCGATCTGTTCAGAAGATCCTACACTCGACCATTGCTAAAGTGCATCCACCCTCAAGAGGTCGCCCTATTGATACATGAAGTACACAGTGGGATTTGTGGTGGACACCCGGGGGCCAGGACTCTAGCCGACAAGTTGATCACTTTTGGATACTACTGGCCACACATGAGAGCTGACACTCATAACTTTGTTCAGCAATGTGATCAATGTCAAAGGTTTGCCAACCTACCTCATATGCCTACAACCGGAGGCACCCCAAAGGATCGCCATTTGCTTGGCCATTCGATATGTGGGGCGTCGACTTGATTGGACCCTTCCCTCCCGCCCGGGGAAATTGCAAGTATGTGATCGTCGCCATAGATTATTTCACCAAGTGGGTTGAAGCAAAGCCACTAGCTCGCATCACAGAGGAAAATGCCATTAACTTCATCCATGACTTCATCTGGTGTAGATTTGGTTTTCCTAGAGCTATAGTATCTGACAACGGCCTACAATTCTCCCAAACCTTTGAAACAAACAGATGAATCGAGTAGGGATCAAGCATTGGAAATCTTCTGTCGCCTATCCCCAAGGAAACGGGCAAGTCGAAGCCGCAAACAAGCTCGTACTATCCTCACTCAAGACGGGCCTTGTAGGTCGACGCAATAATCGGTTGGACGAACTCCCCTTGCTCTTTGGGGCGCTTCGCACAACCACTGGGGCCTACTGGGGAAACCCCATTTGCTTTAACATACGGATCAGAGGCCATGGCACCTGCTGAACTCAGATTTCCCACTACTAGAGTAACCTTCTTTGATCAAGAGCAGAACAACATCAACAGATTGATCGACTTGGATTTAGTCGACGAGAAGCGAGACACGGCTTACCTTCGAATGGTTAACTACAAGCAGCGTACTAAAAGTTACCATGACAAGAAGGTGAAAGCAAGATCATTCCAAGTGGGAGATTATGTGTTGAGGAAAATTGAAGCAACGGGGAGAAGGACCCAGCAGAACAAGCTATCCCCTAACTGGGAAGGTCCTTTCATAGTTACTCGAGTTGTCAAAGAAGGGACTTACATGATTGCTCATCCTGATGGTGAGGAGCTGAAGCACCCATGGCACGCAACTCACCTCATCAAGTACTACTTCTAAAAGTTCTCATCTGTAGCTCAGTTCAAGGCTATTACAGTTCCTAAGATTGAAATTTGTCATAGTTCTAGCTTTACATTGATGTAAGCGGTTCCCTATTTCAATAAAAATTGCACCTTTGTTCGACTCAACATTGTGTTACATAAATTTCAACAAGCTCGACTCATAGTCAGCTTCGTTTCAACAAGCTAGATTCTTAATCAGCTTCGTTCATTTAAGCAAGTCCGATTCTTAGTCGACTTCGTTCTAACAAGCTCGACTCTTAGTCAGCTTCGTTCTAACAAGCTCGACTCTTAGTCAGCTTCATTTTAACAAGCTCGATTCTTAATCAGCTTCGTTCATTTAAATAAAGTCCGACTCTTAGTCGACTTCGTTCTAACAAACTCGACTCTTAGTCAGTCTGTTCTAATTAGCTCGATTCTCAATCAGCTTTACACATTAAAGCGAGTCCGACCTAGGGTCGACTTCATTTTAATGAGCTCGACCCTTGGTCAGCTTTAATGACATGAACAGGATCGACTCTTAGTCAATCTTGTTTCCAAAAGCTATACAAGTCTGAAGTCGACTGAACCAACACATGACAGGTCGACCTTAGTCTTAGGGTTACTCCTTTGCCCCACTATATCTAGCTCGACACTTACATCAAAAGCATACAACAGGCAATAAAAGGAAGTCAACTACGATTAAACATAAGTAATTCTCCCAAAGTGGGCCAAGACTTATTCGATTAAAGTTACAAAAGTACTATGCCTCCCAAAAAATAGGGCCAAGGCATCTAAGTATTCATAAAACCAAAAAAAAAGAAATGTTTGGGACTTGTTCATTACATAACCATCAATTTCAAAATTCAATCTGTGGGATCGCCTTCAACTTGACCACTGGTAGCCGCTTGCTCATCTACGCTTTCCTCCGCCGTCGGGGGCCAATTGGTTTACTCCGACTCGTAAAACCCATGCCTTGGAGTATCACCATCAAAGGCCGGTGAATCAGGCTCCTCGAATTCAGCCAGGATAGTGTTGAAGTTAACCTTTTCAATAACAGGGGGATCCCAAGGTGCTGCCTCTGCTGCTTCATCATCTTTCTTTATAAGCTCCAGGTCATTATCGTTGAATGGCACCAAGGAGTGGCCTTGTCGTGCTGCTGTGTTATATTGATCCTCCGAGTCCCATTTGGCTAACTGCTCGACAGAGATGTTGACAGAGGGATCCACAATGATACGTCGAGCCATATGTCTCAGGCCCACCTCGTAGAATCCCCTGGCTTCATCAGTGATATATTTGTTAAGCTCGTCACTGTCCTTATAGGCCTTGACGGCATCTTCCTTAGCAGTCTTGACAGCAGCAGAAAGGTCCACCTCCCATTGGGCTCGAACGGCATCCAGCTCCTCCTGTTTCTTAGCCAAAGTAACTGGCACCTCCTCCAACTGTTGAGTCGCCAATTCAAGGTCAGCAGCTAGCTTCTTCTTTTCCTCTTTAAGGGCATCGAGTTCCTTGGTAGCTTCTCCCAACTGGCCCCAGGCTTCTTCTTTGGCCTTTATTTCGTTGTCCTTCACAAGCTTCAAAGCTTCATATGAGTTGTCCAAGTCTGAGTGCTCTTCCTTCAAGTTTTTGAGCTCCTCCTGCAACGTAGCGTTGGCTTCTTTCAGTTTCCCCACCTTGGCGTTCTCCTCCTCTAGCCTCTTCAACTCTTCATTTTTTCTAGCCAGCATGGACTTGGCTAGCTTTTCCTGCTCCTCAGCAGCCTTCCAATAAGTCGTAGCCAGGTCAATCATGGCAAGAGACTGAAAGGACGAATAGGAAGAAGGTGTTAAGTTTGGGAAACAAAAAGGAAGAATGGAATAAGCGAGTAAAATAAAAGTAGCAACACAAGAGATCGCAAGGGTTACCTCGGAAGAAGCTAACCCGACCCTAGCTCTGCAAGCTTCTGGAGTCAAAGGCTTCTTGGTAAATTCCATGATCAAATCCTGGTCAGCACCCCTCCTGAACACGGCCTGTCCATACTCCAGCTCTGGGTACTCCCTGGCCAAGCAGTTGATCCTGGTCAACGGGACCACATTACTTAACTCGTCAACACGAGACTGGATCAGCTCGGCATAAGAAACCTGAACGGGAGAAGGCTAGGGACTCCTAACTTCAGTCTCCATGGGCTCATTAGCGTCCACCTGATCAACTGTCGAGCTCACCTTGGTTTTCCCAATTTTGATTTTCTTACTAAGAGGGGCTGCATCATCATCTTCCTCCTCCCTGTCTAACTCGATCACAGGCGACTTGGCCTTGGAAGCTCTCTTAGCCTTGGCCTTGGCTTTGGCGTTGGTCTGGCCACGAGTTCTAGTCTTGCCGGCCCCTTCAGCTGGGTCCACAGCTTGATCAGATATGTCAACCTCATCAGCATCGACCTCTTCTGTTCCCTGAGCAGCATCTCCAGCATGGTCTTCCTCCAGTTCCTCAAGGTTCTCCTCCACTGGAATAGAATTGACAGGGTCCACATCCACTGTTTTCAAAATTTCTTGATGAAGAACGCCCTCTCTCTCTCTCGATGTTCTTTGGCATTGGCTGCCCCGCAGCTCCTCTTTCTCTTCCTGATGTCAACAACTCGGTCCATGCTTGCTTCCTGCTCTGGAGTTAGAACTGCACCAAGGTTGAAATAATAAAAAGGTTTAGATCGACATATGGAATATTTACATACGAGCAAACAGTTCTATGTACGAAATAAATATGTACGAGCTAATTATTCTACATACGAGCAGAATGTTCTATGTACGAATTAAATTTGCAAATAAACAATCAGCGAGTTAAGATATATGCTAGCTAACGAGTTCAACACACGAGTAGTTAATCTGAGTATGAGCAAAACATGTACTTGTCAACAAATACAGGAGGGTTCAAGGGACAGTCGAGTTCTTACCCCCGAAGTGCTCTACCCTGTCCTTACAGTGATTGGCAGTTTTCTTACAATAATGACATTCCCTCTTGAATCTGAATCGAGCTCCCTCATGGGTAACCCAATCTGGGTATCTTTGGCATCTTACCACTGGAACCATGGGCACGACCTCTCCTTCACCGACCATCAATCCAACTCGAATAAAGTTATTCTTGTTGGTTCCTAGGGCGTCCCAACTGATAGCCCCCTTTTTGGTAAACTCCACCAACTTCTTGCGCAAATCATTGTGCCAATATGGCGCCCAGTAGTTCTCCTCGCTCACACCAGTTGTATCAGCACTGGGCAAGGGAAATTCCCATCCTCTTCTACTTTCTACCAACAATACGTAGGAGTTCCTTCCACTAGCCTTACCATGGAGATTGGCAAATAGTTTGGGAGACTTTGGCTTGGAGGGAGTACTTATCCCACTATCCTTATCAAACTTAATACTAAAGAACTCCTTGAACACCTTCATACAAGGCTCATACCCTAAGAATCTACAAACCATAATGAAGCAAACAAGTACCTTGCAGGTGTTGGCTCCTAGTTGAAGTGGCAGCGCATCTGTGCATTTTAAGAACTCATTTATGAAGGGGTCCAGTGGTAACCTCAAACCAGCTTCAAATTGGCCATAGTAGAAGGCCACCCTGGTGGAATCCTCCTCATAGGTATCCCCAAACTGTTTGAAGAAATCACTTCTGCTATACAAGGTGACATCAAACTCCTTCTTATCGACTTCACAAAAGTCATGTATCATGCTCAAGCGAGATGGAAAATTTTGCTTCCCCCTAAATGGCCTTGGAGGGACATATCCCCTTTCATTCTTGCCCGGCGCCACAGTAGTTTCAAAAGCATCCACAATACGCGGGCTTGAGGAAGTAAAGACATCAGCTTCTCCTTGAGTTGCCATATCTATATAAGAAGAGGGGGAAACAGGGGAATCAGTTCTACATGAAGTCTCAGGAGTCCTAGTAGACACACTAAGGGATGACCTAGATTCCCCCGGAAATCCAATCCTATTTCTAATAAAGGAGGGTTTATTGGCATCCTGGACATAGAACACAGCTAAATGGTCGAGAAGCTCATGAAAGAGATGAAAGGACACAACTCTTGGGTCGTTCGTTTCTAGGGCACCTAAGTCCTCTCCCACTGGTAAAGTTAGTTCGGTGAATCGCAAGCCCCAACGAGTCAAAATTAAAGAGCACTCCTCTACAGTTATCTCTCTCCACTCTCCATTCAAGTGTTTGTAGACTCTACGATTGACGCTACAGTAACCATACCCAGCTCCGGCCTCGCAACTAAAGGTCCTAGCCATGGCAAATCAAATAAATTGCGAAAATTAAAGTCCTAATTCTGAAAGATAAGGGGAATACCTTTAGCAGTTGAAAGAGGAGCGGAATAATGGAAGACGAAAACACCAATTTATAGTAAGGATCAATTTCCCTTATCGTCGCCGGAATCACGCACAGAGTTCAGGGACAGCGAAAGTTGTAAATGGAGAAGGATTCTTGAATTTATATCTTCCTGAATTGGAAAGGGCAAAGGGAAATTCAAAATTAATTTTCCTAATTAATGGCGGAAACAGTTTCCTAGGCGGACTCTCAAACGTCAAAATTGTAATCTCTCTGACTGTTCATCACCAACGTCCAGGATCCTGCCACGTCATTTTGGTCGACTAAAGTATCATTACAAGTAGCGACCTTCGAGTCAACAATTCTCGTCGAAAAATTTCCTTAACTTCCTAGTCGACAAAGTCAACTCAAAAGTTGGGGGCCACTGAACATACCTAAAGTATCTAGCTGGGCCTAACGAGTAAAAGCCCAATCCACAAGCAATCATTGCCACCATATTCTCTGTGGGCTAGGCCCAATCAATACATGGCCCAAGGCCCATCTCATGTATCAGTCGACTAAGTTCATCGTCCGACCTATCAGGTCCCGACCTAGCTTAGTCCGACCCGAAGATCCGAGTTCTAATACGGGTACGATCCATGCTCTACCTGTCAGTCAGATCGACCATTCCTCAAATGGCGACCTCGACCTAATCAACCAGCGTCGACCTAACTAATGTGGGCGCACGTGGGTTAAATCTTTCCATAACTGCATTCCTACAAATCAGGGACTGTTATAGACACGATCCCATGACCCATAACTGTCGCTAAAATCTCGGAGCTCATGTAGCACCACCAAAAATACAACAGTTAACACCTATAAATACATCATCACCACCAACGGTGCAAAGGTAACTGTCATTTTGTTATCTGAATTCATTATTCAATACATTTTGAGCTATATTCAACTGTAATCTTACTCTCACGCCCGAGGGTCTAAGCCGGAGACACATCCGGCTAGTCGTGGGTTCTTGTTTTCAGGTCAGAAGTCAGGTGATTAATCCTATCACGTGAAGGATTATTGATAAGCACAATTCCTGCAGCATCAATACTTCACTGTTTTATACCAGTGTTGTGTATCATTCATAATTTGATGATCATGAGTTGCTAGGTCTGCTATCTTAATATATGATTATGATGTCATGAAAAAATATAAAATCAATATTTAAATTATAGTAAGATGGATGCTAAACATACTTATGTATATTTATTGGTATAATCAATTTGCTATCACCTAATATGTCTTTTATTTTTTAAATGAACAACTCCAAGTGATTTAGTGGCTAAAAATGATAAATATTTCTTAATGGTTTATACTTCCTCCGTCCGCTTACAAAGTTCACACTTTTTATTTTGGGCGTCCGTTTACAAAGTTCACACTTTGTTTCTTTCCTAAAAAGGAAACCTTAAATCACTATTCTCTCCACTCATTCTCTCTCCTACATTATTTTAATACTCACAAATCATTATAATTTACTATTCCTTCCACTCATTCTCTCTCCTATTTTATTTTCACACTCACAACACTTTCAATATAATACTCCCTCCTTAATTAACGTGTAAACAGTAAGTGTGAACTTACTAGGCGGACGGAGGGAGTATATATATATATTTTTTTCAAAAAACTAAAAGATGTGTGTTTCTCATTTCCTTCTTTAAGTTTGCAAAAGATTATATTAAATATTTATGGTCTTTCATTAATTATCCTTTTAAGTTAAAATCACTAGTCAGCATAAATATTCATTCTAATATCTATTGACCAAGTCACAGGGAAACAGATGGATGATATTTGGTTAATGGCATCTATAAATCTATAATGTACCCAAAAAAAAAATCTATAAATATAAAAAACTAAAATAAAAATAAATAAATAAAGCAATTTATTTTTTAAAAAATTATAAATTAACTGTGATACTGTAATACTTATTATCATGAGAAAATATTACAATTTTCTTAAATTTATATCTTTATAATATTGCTCATACACGATACTCATTATCATGAGAAAATATTACAATTTTCTTAAATTTATAACTTTACAATAGGAATAATTCCATGAGCCCCCCTCACTATAATAGAGGTACAAATCAATTCTGGAGCATAACAGAACAGAAACCCTAGAGGTACGGATCAAAATTTCATAAAAATCCACACCCCAAGCCACATGACAATACTGGAGCATAACAGAACAGAAATCGCCGACGGCTTGCTCTCTCCCTGTTCACAATTCTTCATTTTTTTATGATTTTTAAGAAATGTGAAAAATTGTAATAAATAAAAAAAATTACTCTTATACATAAACCCTAATTCTCACAATTTGAAGGAATAAATTACTTTATAATTAGCTATAAGAGTAATTCTATTTTTATAATTTTAGATATTTAGATATAAGAGCGAATTATTTAATAAAATATGAGATTTTTTTTATAATTTTTAAGAAAAATTGAAAAATTGTGAAGAAAAAAAATACTGTTATACCTAGGTATACGAGTAATTTTAGTCTTATACTTTTGGGTATAAGAGCGGACGGGAAGAGGTAATGTTGAGCGTGATTTCTGTGGAATTTTACATCTCTCGTGGGTCTTCATTGTTAACACTACAGCAACAACCACACGGCCATGCAACATCACAGACACACCCGTGCAATTCTCAGCATCAGTAGCACGACCGTGCAACATCACAGACACGCCCGTGCAAATCTCAACATTAGTAGCACGACCGTGCAACATTACAAACACGGTCGTGCATCGGCTGGTTTCCTAATTCTTTCTTCAGCAAATTTGTATTCCTTGTCACATTAGTATTAGGATCCTTGACATATTAGAATCCTTTTCTACCATATTTACTTTCCTCTGCTATGTATAAATAGGGGTTCTCAATATCAATAAATCAAGATGTCTTCTTCAATATTTTATCAAAGCTTATATGGTATCAGAGCTTAGACCACCCGTAAAAAAAATATTTTCTTCTTTTCTCCATGGCTGCCGAAGCTACTATCTACTTCACCAATTCGACCGAACCAACCAAACTCCTTATTGCCATCTCCCTCTCTCACATCCTCAAACTTACACCAACAAACTACATTGCTTGGAAAATCCAATTAGAAGCTACCCTACTTGGACATGGCCTTTACCAATATATCGATGGAACCCTAATTGCTCCCTCCCAAACCACCACCGCTGAAGCCTCCTCCAACACAACCCCTCCTGCCGCACCTCCTGCCCCGCCAACTCAAAACCAAACAACCTTTTCCAACCCTTCCTATGAAACTTGGTTTCGACAAGATAAATTATTGCTTAGTGCCTTGGTAGGTACAATCTCACCCACTCTTGTTCCTCTCATATCCCAATGCACCACATCCCTTGAATGTTGGCGTGTCCTAGCCAAAACTTATGCCAACCCATCCAAAAGCCATATAAAACAAATCAAGGACCGCCTTCGAAACATCACAAAAGGTACTCGTTCCATAACCGAATACATGCAAGACATGAAAACCTGTGCTGACAACCTCAAGGCCCTTGACCGCCCTATTGACCCGGAAGATCTAGTGGACAGAATTCTAGACCCGACTACGACAATGTTATCCAAGTTGTTCATAATCGCGACACCCCAATTTCCTTTGATGAACTCCATGAAAAATTCCTCAACAAGGAGTTAACTCTCAAAAACCGATCCTATCCAGTCACCACCTTCCCCGCCACTGTTTCCTATGCATCCAAAAATCCTTATCCACCAAGAGACCCCAATCCTCGCTCAAACCCTCCTTCCTACCCACCCAACTCCTCCTCGGCCCACCCTCCTAGCAACCATCAACAAATGCAGCGGGCACCCTACAAGGGACACTGCCAATTTTGTCGACGAGAAGGACACTTATTAAATCAATGCCACACCTTTCATCAACTATATCCTCAAGTAAGTTTCCCCAACCCTACCCCCACCCCACCTCAATCAAATTTCAGTCCCAGAAACCCTAATCCCCGCCCTCAAAATCGTGGCTCTCAACCCACCTATCCTAGCGCCTACTCTGCCACCACCGCCAATCATCCCACACCCAGTTGGCTCTTCGATAGTGGTGCTACCCACCATGTTACCCATGATCTCAACAACCTCTCTCTCCATTCCCCTTATGATGGCACCGAATAACTTCTCATTGGCGATAGCTCGGGTCTTCCAATATCCAACATAGGTTCCTCCTCTATTCTCACTTCTTCCTCTCCCCCTCTTCTAAATGATATCCTTCATGTCCCTCGTATTTCTCGTAACATTATACCTATATCCAAGGTGTGTCTTGATAATAATGCCTTTGTCACTTTCTCACCCAATTCTTTTGTTGTCAAGGATCTTCGCACGGGAACCATTTTTCTTCAAGGCAAATTTAACTCCGGTGCCTACGAATGGCTTCCAAAATCTCCTGCAATTCACGTCACAACGTCATCCTCCACAGTCAACTGGCATCATAGATTAGGGCACCCTTCTGCTTCAATTTTACGTGCTATAAGTTCTTCTTTTGATTTATACATTCCAAGTTCAAATTTTCATTGCAACGCTTGTGATTGTAATAAAAGTCATAAATTACCTTTTGATGAAAATTCTCTTTCTTCCAACGGCCCTCTTGATTTAATTTATAGTGACATTTGGACGTCTCCACTAATATCTTATGATGGTCATAAATACATTGTTTTTGTTGATCATTTCACTCGATACACTTGGCTTTATCCACTTAAACACAAAAATGATGCCACTCATACATTTATCAATTTCAAAAAGCTAGTCGAAAATTTGTTCAAACGATCCATCATCACTATTTTTAGTGACAATGGTGGAGAGTATATTGGTCTTCGTCCTCTTCTCTCCTCTTTTGGTATCAACCATCTCACATCTCCTTCCCACACACCTGAACACAATGGGATATCTGAACGTCGCCACCGACACATTTTGAAACGGGGCTATCTCTTCTTACCCATTCTCACATGCCTCGAAAGTTTTGGACTCATGCTTTTGTCACCGCATGCTATCTCATTAATCGCATGCCAACTCCTACTCTCCAACTTCAATCTCCGTTCCTCAATATCAATAAATCAAGATGTCTTCTTCAATATTTTATCAAAGCTGATATTCATGTTTTTAATATCTTGTTCATATGCTCTAGGATCCTCAGCCCCTTCATAATATAGATCATAAACGCAATGATTCTTGATGTATCTATTCGCTAGATTTGGCACCATTCCTGCTTTTGCTCCTCTTTTTTGCAATCAAATTTAGCTTGTAAATATAAAAAGTCAATTATAAATTATAAATATTTATGATATACTCCCTCTGTCCCGTTGATAGCTTCACCCTTTTGAGCATGGCAAGCAAATTAAGGAAAAAGGTAAGTGGAGAAAGTGTTGTGAGTGTAAAAATAAAATAGGAGAGAGAATGAGTGGAGGGAATAGTAAATATGAAAAGTGTTGTGAGTATAAAAGTGAAATAGGAGAGAGAATGAGTGGGTGAAATAGTAAAGATTCTTTGCCATTTTAGGAAAGGTGAAGCTTTTAACGGGACACCCGTTTTGGCAAAAAGTGAAGCTATCAATGGGACGGAGGGAGTATATAATAAATTTCTCAATGGTATAGTAGAAATGCAAGGAGTATAAGTTGGAACATTTCTATTCCGTTAATCCCTATGCATACTCAGTTCTTTGAATAAGAATGATAAAAGAGAAAGGAAGCGGAAGCGTATACATGATGGATCCATCTTTATGCATTGATGTTCTTTGAAGGCGGGAAGAAGAAGAAGAAATGAGTAGGAGATGAAGTCTTCTAAATGATGAGTGCCTTCACTTTATTCTCAGATTATGGAGAGATTATCCTATTTTTTGTGTGTCCTTAGGCTGATGAAAAGCATTGTATATATAGGAACTTAAAAGGCACTTCATTTAGGGACCACACCCTTTCATATGAAGTAGCAAATAGGTTACCTTTTGTCCATCATAAATAGATAATCTTAATCTCAGGAATTCTACACATTGATTATATTTCTATAATTTATACAACATTATATTTATGACTTATACATGTACGTCTACATGTTTACGTATATTTATTAAGTATACACATTTTGCAATCCATTTTCTAACAATCTCCCACTTGAATTGCCCAAACATGTGTTTGTACTTTAATAAACCTTTATAAAATCATATTTACAATGTTTAAATGACAATCCTTACGTATACAATATTGTCATTTGAACAATCCCGTCCATTAGTTTTATAAGTATAAGGACTAAAGGGGCAGTCGTTGTAATTGATTCGCAACTAAACCCGCATTAATCACATATATATATCCAACTAAATGACATAAATTTAGTATAGATGTGTAGCATGAAAAATTGATGAATATATTGGAATATGTACATATATTCTTCCAACTAGTCCTACTTAACCAAATGAGATCAATAAATATAAAAAAATTAAGATAAGAAGTACAACATAAACTCCCACTATATTAAATGTTATCAAAAGTTGTTACACCCATATGAGCGGTATGCATGTGAAACGCTAAAGGTGATAACGCTTTAGTAAACGGATCCGCTAACATGGAGTTTGTTCCTATAAGTTGTATTTCTAATTGTTTATTTTGTACTCTTTATCTAACAACAAGAAACTTGATATCTATATGCTTAGGTCTAGATGAACTTTTGTTGTTAGAATACAATACTGCAGCCCGATTGTCACAATATAACTTGAGTTGTCTTTCAATACCATTGACAATTCGCAGTCCTTCAATAAATTTATGCAGCCATATAGCTTGTTTGGATGCTTCGCAACAAGCAACAAACTCGACTTCCATGGTAGAGGAAGTCACAGGTGTTTTCTTGGCACTTCTCCAAGATATTGCTCAACCGGCTAACGTAAAGACATAACCAGACGTCGACTTTCGACTATCTTGACATCCAGCAAAGTCGAAATCGGAATACCCAATGATCTCAAGATGATCCGAATTTGAATATGTAAGCATGTAGTCATTAGTGTTTTGTAGATATCTCTTCACTCTTTTGGCTGCAACCCAATGTTCTCTCCCCGGATTGCTTTGGTATCGACCAAGCATTCCAATAATAAATGCAAGGTCTGGACGAGTACAGACTTGTGCATACATTAAGCTTCCTACTGCTAATGCATAATGGATATTTTTCATATACTTGGATTCAAAATCATTTTTAGGACATTGCTTTAAACTGAATTTATCTCCTTTAGAGACAGGGGTGTCATGTGGTTTACAATTTTCCATGTCAAACCTTTGTAATACCTTCTCTATATAGCCCTTTTGTGATAATCCTAAAATACCTCGTTAACAATCACGATGAATTTGGATTCCTAATACAAAAGATGCCTCACCGAGATCTTTCATTTCAAATTTGTTTGAAAGAAATTTCTTGGTTTTCTTAAGAAGATCTTTATCATTACTGGCAAGTAATATGTCATCCACATATAAGACCAAAATTATAAATTTACTCCCACTGAACTTATGGTACACACAATCTTCAACAAGATTCGTTTCAAAACCAAATGAAAGAATTACGTGATTGAATTTTAAGTATCATTGACGAGATGCTTGCTTGAGCCCATAAATGGATTTCTTATGTTTGCAAACTAATTGATTAGTTTGATCTAAATCAGTCACCATTTCTGGTTTCTTCATATAGATAGTTTTCTCAATGTCTCCATTGAGAAAAGCTGTCTTTACATCCATTTGATGAAGTTCAAGATCAAAATGTGCTACAAGTGTCATAATGATCCTAAAAGAGTTTTTAGAAGATACCAGTGAAAATGTTTCTTTATAATCAATGCCCTCCTTTTGAGTGAATCCCTTAGCAACAAGACGAGCTTTATATCTTTCCACATTACCACGTGAATCTCTTTTGGTCTTAAAGATCCATTTACATCCGATGGGTTTCACGTTTTTAGGTAATGGAACAAGATCCCAAACGTCATTGTCTTTCATAGATTTCAACTCTTCATTTATGGCATCGATCCATTTACGAGAATTTGGACTATTAATGGCTTCATGAAAGGTGAGCGGTTTATCTCCCACTAAGTCCAAGAGTTCCTCATTCTCGGCAAGATACACATCATAATCTGTCGGAATCGTACTTCTTCTTACTCTATTAGTTCTTCTTAAGGGCACCGGTTCTACTTGATTTTGAGGTTGTTGAATTTGATCTTCATTAACAACATTTTCATGTTGTTCAATAGGAGGTTCTATATCATTTTGAATTATATGTTCTTGTTGAATGTCCGGTATAAGTACTTGATTTTCAATGGGAACTATGGGAAGAGGTATAGAAATAAATTCCTCTTCCTCCTCAAATTCAAAACTAATCCTAATTTTCCCTCCAAATTCAACATCCTCAAAGAACCTAGCATTTTCCGTCTCAAAAAAATTTCTAGTTTTCGGATCATAAAATTTATATCCCCTAGATCTCTCGGCATACCCTACAAAATAACTACAAACAGTCTTAGCGTCCAGTTTGCCCTCATTAGGCCTATAAGGCCTAGCTTCTGCTGGACAACCCTATACATGAAAATGATTTAGGGACGGTTTCTTACTTGTCCATAATTCATAAGGGGTTTTGTCGGTAGCCTTTGAAGGAGCCCTATTGAGAATGTAAGCTGCGGTTTTTAATGCAACGCCCCATAATGAGTGAGGTAAAGAAGTACAAGAAATCATACTTCTTACCATATCTTTAAGGGTTCTATTACGTCTCTCCGCTACACCATTCATGCTAGGTTTGCCCGGCATGGTGTAGTGAGGGACAATCCCACACTCTTCTAAATAGCGATCAAAAGGACCCGGACGTTGTTCTCCCGAACCGTCATTCCGTCCGTAGTATTCACCACCACGATCGAATCTAACGTTCTTAATAGTCTTTCCAAGTTGATTTTCAACTTCGGCCTTAAAAGACTTGAAAACGTCCAAAGATTGAGACTTTTCATGAAGTAAATAAATGTATCCATAACGAGAGTAATCATCTATGAACGTAATGAAATATTGTTGATCATTCCATGAAGGGGTGGTGAATGGTCCACAAATATTCGTATGAATTAGTTCTAAGACGTTTGATGCTCTCAAGGATTCTTTCCCTTTAGTGTTTGTAAACTTTTCTATAATGCATTCAATACAAAAAAATTTATCCTGAATGTCAAGTTTGTTTAAGATTCATTCTGATACAATCTTATCAATTCTCCATTTTGAGATATGACCCAAACGCCTATGCCATAAGATATAAGATTTTTCACTTGACAACTTTCGTTTAATGCCTTTAGTTTTGGTTTCATTAACATGGGAGTCGTTAATAAATGACTTGACTGTGTCAAGTAAATATAGATTATCGCTATATAATAAAGTACTAGTACCAAGAACTTTGGAATTGAAATAAATATCACATTTATTATTACCAAATGAACAGGAATAACCTTCACTGTCCAATACTGTGATTGAAATCAAATTCGCCTAAAGGACGGTACAATAAATGTATTTTTTAATACAAAATAATATCTGGTACTTAACAATAATCTAAAAGTACCGATGCCCACAACTTCAACCGGCTTCCCAGCTCTCATATAGATGTATTTCTCATCTTTGCTAGGGCTTCGGTAATTCAGGCAACCCTGCATAGATACACTAATGTGAGTTGTTGCACCAGAATTCAACCACCATGTATATGTAGGAATTGAAACCAAATTTGCCTAAGTACAAACAAGGCCAAATGACGTACCTTTTTTAACACGCCAAGCATGATAATTAGGACAGTCGTTCTTCATGTGAGTAGGGTCCTTGCAAAAGAAGTATTTTTTAACCTTTTGATCATTGGACTATCCCTTATGCTTCTTGTTTGCAACCGCAATTTCTTTTCCTTTTCTCTTAATCCCACGAGAAGAGGTAGATGCTAAGTGAGCACTTTCAGGCTTGAGTTGTTTCATCCTTTCTTCCTCTTGTGTCACATGTTCAATTAATTCATTCATGTTTCAATTATCCTTTTGACAATTATAGGTCACTTCAAAATGAACAAACTGAGGAGGAAGAAAGATCAAAACCAAGTGCACGAGTAAATCTTCCGAAATCTCTAACTTAAGTGATCTTAGTTTTATTGAAAGATGAAACATCTCAAGGATATACTCCCTTAAGTTTCCGTTACCCTTATACCGCATAGAAACAAGTTTCCTCAAGGAAGCACTTGTTTCCGACTTATCACTTTTTGCAAAGCGTTGTTCAAGGGTATCCAGAAAACCCTTAGCACCAACGTCCTCGGGAACACTGTTCAAGAATATTTCCGGGACGACATTTTTCATGATCATTAGACTCACGCGGTTTGAACGGTCCACTTCTCTATACTCAAGCGATCTTCTTGAGTGCTTTTATCAGTAAGAGAAGTGGGATTTGGTTCTCTTAAAGCGAGATCAATGTCCATACAGCCCAATATCATAGTAATTTTGTTTTTCCAAGTTTTAAAGTTCATCCCATTTAGCATCGAAACGTTATTCATCGCAGCAGTAACAGAAGAAGCATTAATTAAATCTGAATGGGTAAGAACAAGAATGAAAACAAAACATGTATACATAACTACATATAAGAAGTGATTAATTATATAAAATGAATCCATCTATAAGACAATTAATATGACATCAAAACTAATCTTTGGATTGCGAGTTGACTCAAATATAATTATCTTTGGGTAATCAAGAAATCGAACTATGTTTTAATTAAACACTTAATTTTCCTTTGGGCCGACTTAAGTATTTGATCAAACAAATGATGTTCTATAGCTTTGTTACCCAATGAATGTATAATTTTAGTCAAATAAAAGATCTTCTTTGAAAAATTCAATTTATTCACATATTAAAGTATACATTCATTACTTAATAACTTCGGATTTAAATAACGTAAATCACTTTGGTGACAATATTATTTAAAAATTAATGAAGTTTATTAAGTATCTATAAATATATAATAACAAGCTTTTGGTAATTAAAGAGCCTTTGAGGGGCATTTTCGTCATTTCACGCGGTGGCAATCTAGCAATTAACAAGCCCAAATTGCCAAGTGGCATTCAGCGATTGGGTGCAATTTTTTTTTTTTTTTTTTTAGATTAGACATGTGTTGGCATTTCAGCAAGGGGTATTTCAGACCTTTTCATGGCGCGTGCACTGCACGCGCCGACAAGGGAGAGTCAAGCAGCAATTTTCATTTTTTTTTTTTATTTTGACACTTGGCATCATCTGATTGGCTGGACGGATTTCGAAAAAAAAAATTATCCCATTTCTTTGCCCTCAATTATTATATAATAAATTTATTTTTTTTTTTTTTCACCAAAATTCATAATTTTTTTTCTCTTTAAATAGAGACTTCTTTCATTTGATTTGGACAAATAAAAAAATTTCTCTTTTTTAATTATAAATTTGTTAATTATTCTTGACTACTTTTTCAATTTCTTTTTAGTGCAAATTAATTAAGTGTAAATTAATTTTTTTTATTATAAATTATAATAAAAAAATATCCCTTTTTTTAATTTCTTAATTTTTTAAAACACCAATGTTCATAATTTCTTTTTCTCTTTACATATAGACTTCTTTTATTTGATTTTGACAAAGAAAAAAAATACCTCTTTTCTAAATATAAATTTGTTAATTATCCTTTACTACTTTCTTAATTTCTTTTTAGTGTAAATTAATTAAGTGTGAAGTACATTTTTTAATTATAAATTATAATAATAATAATAATAATAATAATAATAATAATAATTTTACGACATTAATAAAATATAAAATTAATTAAAAGTGATGGGATATAGGATGATGAGTTGGAATAGTTTTGAATATGTATAAAAAAAAAATCATTGCGTATTTATAAAGTATATATGATTATTAAATATAATATATATATATATATATATGTATATATATATATATATATATATATATATATATATATATATATATATATATATATATATATATATATATATATATATATATATATATATAGGGATGAGTGTGATGAATGTGGGTTTGAATATGTATATATATATATATATATATATATATATATATATATATATATATATATGTATATATGGGGAAGTGTGATGAATGTGGGCTTCGGTTTCAATTTAATAAGTTGGATGGGGTAATAAATTAATTTCTTTTATTAATTTTTTTACACCAAATTTCATAATTTCTTTTTCTCTTCAAGTAGAGACTATTTTCATTTGATTTGGACACAGAAAAAAATTAAATATAAATTTCTTAATTATCCTTTTAATTTTTTCAATATGTTTTTAGTCAAAATTAATTAAATGTCAAGTTTTTTTAATTATAAATGATAATGATAATAATAATAATTTTACTAATTATAAAAATAAAGAATATAAAAGATAATAAAATTGATGGGGTATATGATAAAGAGTTGGAAGGGGTAATATGATTATTGAGTTGATTAGATACTTCAAACATTTTATTTATTTTATTTCAAAAAAATTTGAATCATAGTAAATAAAGTATTAATAAATACGAATATCGGGAAATATGGTCATCAATTATTTTATAATAAATTAATTTTTTCCCCATTTCTTTGACCTCAATTATTTTATAATAAAATAATTTTTTTAAAAAAAAATTTACACCATCATTCATACATGATAATAATAATAATAATAATAATTATTATTACTGTATTATTTTACTAATCATAAATTTCTTAATTATCCTTTTACATTTTTCATTATGTTTTTAGTCAAAATTAATTAAGTGTCAAGTATTTTTTAATTATAAATGATAATGATAATAATAATAATTTTACTAATTATAAAAATAAAGAATATAAAAGAAAATAAAATTGATGGGGTATATGATAATGAGTTGGAAGGGGTAATATGGTTATTGAGTTTATTAGATACTTCAAACATTTTTTTTATTTTATTTCAAAAAAAATTTGAATCATAGTAAATAAAGTATTAATAAAGACGAATATCGGGAAAGATGGCCATCAATTATTTTATAATAAATTAATTTTTTCCCCATTTCTTTGCCCTCAATTATTTTATAATAGATTAATTTTTTAAAAAAAAATTTACACCATCATTCATACATGATAATAATAATAATAATAATTATTTTACTAATCATAAAAATAAAGAATATAAAATAAAATAAAAGTTGTAGGGTATAGGATGATGAGTTGGAATGTAGTTGAATTTTAATGAACAAAATCATTGTGTATTTATACAGTATATAGGGTTATTTAATATATATATATATATATATATATATATATATATATATATATATATATATATATATATATATATATATATATATATGGGGTAGTGTGATGAATGTGGGCTTCGGTTTCAATTTAATAAGTTGGATGAGGTAATATGGTTATTGTGTTTATTTTAGTTCGATATATCAGACAATTTATTTAATTTTTTTTTAAAATTTTTTTTTAGCATAGTAAATAAAGTATAAATAAAATTTTCAATTTTCCAATTCTTCTCAAAAAATTGTATATTTATAAAGACGAATATTGGGAAAGATGGCCATCATTTTTAATATTTTTATTGAAGTGTATGTCAATATTATAAGAAATAAAGATAGTTTAAATTGGTATTTTAATTATATATTTTTGTCTGAAAAGTGGCGCGTGCCATACACGCGCGTACAGAAGCGCGTCTATGAAGGTGATTTTATATTTCTTTTTATTTAAATGGGACACTTGGTGTCCGTCATTGGCCGATTCGATTCCCCATTTTTTTATCTGATTTCTTTAACATTTAAAAATAATAATACAAATTAATCCAAATTCAATTAAAATATAAATTTTGAAAATTAAAAATTAAAAATTAAAAATTAAGAATTAAAAATTAAAAATATAAAATTAAAATTAACATTTAAAAACAAAATATTTTTTTTGTGATATTCAGGGAGTTTTGTTGTAACAATCAGCTTCTTTGGGTTTTTTTTTCTCTTTAATATTCATCTTTTAAAAGTTCTTTTTGGTAAATGGCCTTAAGATTTATACAATTTTTACATTCAAAAACCTGTTTATTTCTTCGTTTAATGACTACTTTATTATATTATATTTACATCTGATTAATGTCTCATTATTGTCTGTAAAAAAAATAAATTTTAAATTTTACGATATATTGTATATTTTTAATTTCAAGGTATTTGTATTATTGTATTCCTTTTATGCTATGACTATTAATAAAATTCAAAGGTTAATATTTATTCATTGTTGACCTCCTTATAAATCGATACTATGTTATTTGTCGTTTTTGATTATATTTCACATTAAAAAAATTTCACTATCCCGATGGTCCGAATATATTTATATGTAATGATGATCTTCCTTCCTCTTTCGACAGTTGCGCCGACAATGTTGTCTTTTAAAGATGTCTTTCACATTTTATAAAAAAAATTCTCTCATTTAGTCATTTTATTTAATTTCCGTCTTCTTAAGGATCAATAACTCCCCGTGCATCGCAGGAATGTAACACTAGATTTATTTTAGTGACATTCAATCTGATATTTGTATTGAGAATATAAATTTCAAATAAATGTTTTACAATGTATACAAACATCTTTATTTTCCTTTTATATTTATTTCGATTTCGATAAGTTATTCGTTAGTAACTGCCCGTGCATCGCACGGGAGTCAAACTAGTATAATTAATCACAATGAAAGGAAAAAGTTGAAAAGATGTATATTTTTGCTCAATATCAAATACTGAATCTGCAAGTGCACGGCCGAGTCATATAATTTTGCACGGCCGTGCAAGTCCTATTCCAGAAACCAAATTTTATTATTCAGGTAGTGCACGGCCGAGCGAATGGAATGACACGACCGAGCATTCCTTTCCAGAAACATCATAATTTTCAGTTCAATGTTGCACGGCCGAGTCAAGGAATAATGCACGGCCGTGCAAGGAGTATGCACGGGCGAGCATAATAAACGACACGGCCGAGCAGCCTTGTCCAGAAAATTTCATCACTTGGTATAATTGTTCACGGCCGTGCAATTCATAACGCACGGCCGTGCAAAATGAACAGACTTGAAAGAACCATCGCACCCTTTTACGAATTTCATGTCTTTTGAGCCAAAACTTCAATCCTTTTTCAGATTTTAAACTTGGTTATAGTTATTGACACTCTATAAACGAATTAGAGTGATTAATTAACACCAAAACATAATTGATTGATCATTATCTAGAATCAAAGTAAGGCAAAAAATCATGCAAGTAGATCCACACTGTAGTGCGCAATTCATCTCTCAGGCGTGTATTGGGATAATCTTGCTTGATATATTGTCTTTCTTATCGAGTTTTAGACTTGATAAATGTTCAATAACATCAAAACATAATGAATTCAAAATAAAATGAAGCAAAATATGATATAACGAATTCATTCTTAATCAAGAACACGAATAGGCTCTGATATCAATTGTTGAAACATCTATATTCCGTTAATCCCTATGCATACTCAGTTCTTTGAATAAGAATGATAAAAGAGAAAGGAAGCGAAAGCGTATACCTGATGGATCCATCTTTATACCTTGATGTTCTTTGAAGGCAGGAAGAAGAAGAAGAAATGAGTAGGAGATGAAGTCTTCTAAATGATGAATGCCTTCACTTTATTCTTAGATTATGGAGAGAGAATTAATGAATTTTGTGTGTGTCCTTAGGCTGATGAAAAGTCTTGTATATATAGGAACTTAAAAGGCACTTCATTTAGGGACCACACCCTTTCATATGAAGTAGCAAATAGGTTACCTTTTGTCCATCATAAATAGGTAATCCTAAGATTGGGAATTCTACACATTGAGTATATTTCTATAATTTATACAATATTATATTTATGATTTATATATGTTCGTCTACATGTTTACGTATATTTATTACGTAAAATCTAGGGAGAAACGCGTTTCTCCATAAGTTATGGAGAAACGGGTTACGGATATCCAGAAGCTATTGAAAGGATATCCAGAAATTTTTTGTATTGGTCATGACCTGTCCCATGGTTACTTCTGGATATCAGTCTCAAAGGTTCTGGATATCCAGAACCCTTTGAAAGGATATCCAGAAGCTTATGAAAGTGATATCCGAAACCTTCAAAATGATATCCGAAACTTTCAAAATGTTTCGGATATTCATTTGATGGTTTCTGGATATACATTTGAAGGTTTCTGAATATCCAGAAACCTTCAATAAGCATTTTCTGGTCTTGGCCTTGGATTTGGCTTCAAATATGTTTCTGGATATTCATTTGATGGTTTCTGGATATACATTTGAAGGTTTATGGATATCCAGAAACCTTCAATAAGCAATTTATGGTCTTGGCCTTGGATTTGGCTTCAAATCTATTTTTTCTGGATATCCACCCAAAGGCTTCTGGATATCCGTTCCAAAGCTTCTGGATATCCAGAACCCTTTGAGACTGATATCCAGAAATTTTTTTCTGGCTATCAAATGCATTGCTTCTGGCTATTAAAAACGCGTTTCTCCATAGTTATGGAGAAACGCGTTTCTCAGCAGACCTACTCTATTTATTAAGTATACACATTTTGCAATCCATATTTTAACAGAATAGGAGTTAATGCAACTTTTTAATCTTTGTGCACCACAAATATTTTACATATAGTAGTTAAAATCTTACATTTATTAGTTAAATGTTACGCAATAGTGCAACAGCAATAATAAGGCATGAGCAATTATGCATCCTTTATCCACCACCGAGGAAAAAAATACACAGAAAAGTGTGGAAAGGAAAATATCTGACTAATGTGACAGCACCATATTCTAAATAGAAAGGCCTAGAAAGACTTTGAAACTTTTAGGGTTTCTCAAGGTACCCTTTATAGGGTTTTGCAGTACCCATCCAAAAATTTGCTTAATTTAATGCTAAATTAGTGTTGGGGAACCCTTAATAAAGTTGTAAGCCCTTAAGCTGTCAATAAGAGAAGCTTTCTTCTTTTTTTCTTTTCTACAAATTAATGCTATCAAGTGTAATTTCTAAAACAAGATACTTCATTCGTTCCATTTAAGATTTTTATTTTTATTTTATTTTATTTTAGTTTAAAGTTTTTAAGTGTGTTATTCTCTAAATAATAAAATATAAACAGTGTTTTAAATCGACAATCTTGTTCACATAAAGTTCATATATTATTAAAAAAACCATTATTTACCTATTTATCACAAACTTACTTTATACTCCCTCCATTTCATTACAAAAGGCACAAAAACAACATTTTGATTTATCATTACAAAAGACACAAGATTACAAAAGAATTTTTTTTAATACTTCTTTATTTATGATACTAACTTATCATACTTATATCATGTATCCACTTCTTATTTCATACCCATCTTTCTCTTTCATACCTCACTTTTCATACTTACAACACTTATTTCACTATAAACGTTTCTTAATTTTTATGCAAAACTCGTTTGTTTCTTTCGTAATGGGACCGGAGGGAGTATAAAGTATTTTTGGCAATTATATCATCAACTCACTACTATTATTGGTACCCATCACCCCTAAGATCGTTGTCTAGCTCCTAAGAGAATATTATTTCTCTAATCTTTGGATTTTGAAAAAAGAATTTTAGTTATAGTGGTATCTGTATTAACTTTTATAGTGCAGGTAGAGAGTTTGAATTTTGTCAGGGATATGTACTAGCCTTTTATAGGCCAACTAATTGATGTAGCCTTAAGTGAAATTTATCTATCATTAATAAAAATAAAAAACCCAATTTTTACAAAAAATAATAATATTTGGATTTTGATTATTTGCCTGTAAATGAAAACCTGTCTAGTTTCTGACTAATATTTGGATGAAAACCTATTTCCTCCTACCCTAAATGAATATTTATTTTTAAAAAACTTTTGTTCTAAAATGAATATCGTTATTGTAAAAACTTTGTCCATTAACAATTTTTTACAAATTTTTAAGATTCAGTTCAAAAGTCCCTACTTAGTAAATATTTAAAAAGTGTATAAGTAATATATTTATATATCTTTACTATTAAATTGAACAAAAAATCAATATTTTCAGAGTGTCTTTAAATAAAAAGAACATTTATTTGATTTATTTGAGTAAGGAGGTAGTAATAATGCTTGGCTGGATTTCACTCAACTAAAATCACTCTTAACTAGTGGTAAGCCCGTGTTGTGTTACGCACGGATTTCATTTTATCTTTTATTTTTTATTTCGATTAATAAGTTAAAGCTATTTAATTATAATTTTAAAGTAAAAAAAATATTTTTTATTTATTGTATTTAGTTTGAAATAAACTAATAAACTATTAATTATTTTTTTCCTATAATGTTATCTACCTTATTGTTTTTTCTATATACAAAAAAGTGTCAAGTACTCTCGATCAAATGGATATTATATATAGATTTCTTATGTAATTTGAGCTAGTAATATTGAATTATATAATATATATATTTTTTTAAGGTGGAAAATTTCATATTTAAAAAATAATACTCAAACAAAGAAAAAAATTCAATATAACAAAATATATCATTTTATTGTTAACCCAATTTCAAATGACCCAATGATTAAATATTTCATATTCTTTATATGCATTCTATATATGAACTTACAATAATATTTTGTATAATAATATATAAATACTATCTCGTATTTTACTTTTATACTCATAACACCAATCAAATTACTATTACTTTCACTCATTCTCTCTATTACTTTAATTTTTATACTCACAACACCTCTCTCCTACCTTGCTTTCCTTAATCACTGTGCCTAAAATGTTAATCCGATCTGAGGTGGGATGGAGGGAGTATATTAGAAAACAGAAATGAAAACGTGAGTTTTATGGGAACATAATTATGTTTCCTTATTTCAAAAGACTTCTATATGGTAAGAAGATTTTGGGACTTTCATGGAGATTTATAAGTATCTTATTTTTATTAAGAGATTGTAATTATGTAAATATCTTTTATTTATGTACATAGTTTTATATTAGGACTAACTTACTAATATTTGATTTCCTTGTGAGTGTGTTATATGTTTTCATATAGAAAAAGGAATCTCACAAAGGAAGAGGTCGATTGCATGAAGATCTTCTCCAAGGTGCTCTATAAATACAAGGCATTCAGCACAAAGAGAAGTTACACAATTTACGAGAGAAAATCACATTCTTCATAGTCATTCGACATTGTTGTTTTAGGTTGTGAGCTTACATCCGTAACTCACATCTAGGTTTTCATAAAGTTCTCTTGTTTTACTTCGATTGAATAAGTCCTACTGGGACAGGGGAGTTGTTCATATCATAGAAGGTGATTAGAACTTGTTTAGTATTTTCATATTTTAGTTTTTCACTTATTTGTTTTTGTAAGAAACATAAGTTTTTATAGTGAAAAGTTTTTGGGCGTAAGCCTAGTTTGTCCGATCACACGTATCGGTAAGCGTATATAACTCTTGAGTTATTGCTTTTCATTCGTGCATTTAATTATTTTATTCCGTCGCATTATCTCGCGGATGTGTGGACGATTGTGAGACACATCCGTACTCACATCCTTTGCCTATTGCGTGATCCAAGTTTCCTAGCTACACGAAACTTTCAATTGGTATCGAGCCAACTCTCGATATATTACCGAGTGTCGATCCAGTAAAGTGTAGTCATTATGGAATGCCAAAATCACCAAAATAGGCCTCCCGTCTTGGATGGCACAAATTATTCTCTTTGGAAGTCTAAGATGCGAAACTACATCAAAAGTATTGATGAAAGAGCTTGGATGTGCATTCTTGTTGCATGGCAACCTCCTACCGTGGAGAAAAAGCCATCTTCCTGTGTCAAGGTGAGTCCTTCTTTGAAAGAAAACCCGAAGAACAATGGACTCTGATGAAATACAAGCCGCAAATTACAATTCAAAAGCCATGGGTGCTATTTCCACCATGTTTCGGGAATATGTACAAGCTTATAACAAATGAAAGTATAGCCAAATCGCTTGGGATATTCTCGCAAACTCAATGTGAGGGAGCACCAAGTGTGAAGGCTACTGTGCTTAGAATTTTAATGGATAGGCTCTCGAGTTACTCTAATGGAAGAAACCGAGGAGATATCAGGTCATATGTCGCTAAGATTCATGAAATTTCAAATGAATGCACAAGTCTAGGAGAATCTATCTCCAATGCAAGACTTGTTAGTAAGATTCTAAGGACCTCGCTCGAGAGGTTCAACATTAAAGTAGCCGTGATTGAAGAAACAAAGGACACAAATACCGTAGGTCTTGACACCATCATAGGAATCTTGACCGTGTTTGAACTTAACCTCGAGGCTCGAAGAAAACAAAACACACAGCCTTGCCCTTAAAAGTGCCGCCGCTCTACCAAAAGAGCTTGTGGAATTATCCTCCCGAAATTGACAAGTCTAATCTTGAAGATGAGGATGTTGCTTTTATTTCAAAGAAATTCGGTTCTATACTTGAAAAATAGAAGGATAAGCAAATTTCCCAATAGACCTACTTCCAAGATCGCCAAAAGCCAAAACCTAGCTCGACACCGGATTCAAGAAGCCAAGTTTTGAAAATAAATCATTCGAATCAGTCCAATGTAGGGCATGTCGTGGCTTTGGTCATTATGCCAATGAGTGTGCTAACACACTTAAAAAGAAGGGGATGAGCTTAACCGCTACCCTTAGTGACGGTGAGGATGAGGAAGAAGAAGTGGCTAACATGTCTGTCTTAAATTGCCATTCGTTTTTAATGCCTTTTCTGCAGATATAGAAGAAAATACTCATGAAAATCCCTTGGATGTGGGCTCGGTTGTGTACACATCTCGGTGTCACATCTCGAATCGGAGCTAAACTGTTTCTCTATTAAAGGAGATTCAGTATGATGAAGATGAAGAAAGAGATATCCCCATGAGGAACTCTTTGCCACATACAAGGAGCCGCATACAGATTGGATGAAAAGATTGGACAAAATTGAGGTACTTGTTAAGGTAAACAAATCTCTGTCGATAAAATAGCCGCTTGTGAAGATGAAAAGTCAGTTCTTTCAAAAGAAAATGATGCTCAAAAGGATACCATTGCAAGACTTGAAGTCCTTGTGACCAAAAGAGAAGTTGACCTTGAAAAATTCAAGAATGAATGTGAAAAAGCCGATAATACTTTCACTAAGTTAAACAAAAGTAAAATGAAAATGGAAGAAGCTTTTTCTATGGGTCAACGTGACAAAATTGGTATAGGTTTTGAAAATAATTTTGTAAAGGAGGGATACGAGGGTTCTACCTCTAAAAATGTGAAAAAACAAGCTTTTAAAGAAAAAGTCATTCTGAGTGAGAAGAGACCAAGGAAGAGGCATTACATTTGTCATTGCCTAGCTCCCCGGTCACATTAGGCCCTTACATTTACAAACTCAAGGCCGATAAAAAATGCGGGAATTTCAAACGGCCTCGGATGTGTGAGAAGATGTATGCACATCCTAACACACATCCGGTCAATCCGAGACCTCTGCAACCCAAAAGAAAACTGTTAAACGGTGGGTAGCCAAACCAATTACCACTGTAATGTTGTCTACTCTTCCCTCAAGAGTCTTGTCTCGGCTCTTGGTATTTTGATAGTGGGTGTTCTAGGCACATGATCGGGAACCAAGCCGTCCTTCTTGATTATGAAGAAATAAATGGAGGGAAAGTAAATTTTGGTGGAGGTGCTCAAGGAAAGATTGTTGGGAAAGGAACCCTAGATGTCAAGGGTCTCCCAAAATTACACAATGTGTACCATGTGGAAGGCTTGAAAGCCAACCTAATAAGCATCGAGTCAACCTGTGTGATGATGACCTATTTGTGAAGTTTGATAAGCACTTGTGTGAAGTGTTTGATAAGGATAATAAATGTGTGTTTCTTGGTCCTAGATCTGGCGATAATTGTTACCAATTTGGTGACAATCTTTCTTGCCTAAGCTCAAAAGCTAATGATGTCAATCTGTGGCACCAAAAATTAGGGCATGCTAGCTGTAGAACTCTGGAAGAACTTCAAAGGTTTGAAGCCATTAAAGACCTCCCTAAACCGAACTTCAAGAACCCCGATGTGCATGGTTCATGTCAAAAGGGAAAACAAACAAAAGCATCACATAAAAAGGTCCAACAATGCTCCACAACTAGATGTTTGGAGATGATTCCTGCTTGATTTAATGGGACCTATTGAAGTAGAAAGCTTTGGTAGGAAAAAGTATGCCTTTGTGTGTGTTGATGATTATTCTAGGTACACTTGGGTAATGTTCTTAAGAGAAAAGTCGAAACAATTGGAGAATTCAAGAATTGGTACAAAAGAGTTAGAAATCTTTATGGTCTCAAGACTGTGAGGATTAGGTCGACCGTAGCCGAATATGAGAATCAAATGTTCACCAATTTTTGCAATTCTAAGGGAATCACTCATGAGTTTTACGCACCAATCACCCCACGACAAAATGGAATTGCCGAAAGAAAGAATAGAACCTTGCAAGAAATGGCAAGGGTTATGCTAAGTTCAAAGAACTTGTCCAAAAAGTTTTGGGCGAAGCTTTAAACACTTGCTTGTCACATTGGCAATAGGGTGTTTCTAAGGATTGGTAGACCTTTGTCACACCATATCAAATTCTCCTTGGAAAGAAACCAACCGTAAAATATTTTCATGTGTTTGGTTGTGTTTGTTATATTCTCAATGATAGAGAATACCGTCCAAGTTTGATTCAAAAAGTGACAAAGCAATTTTCATGGGCTATTCCACAAACGGTAGAGCTTACAGAGTTTTCAATCTTAAAACTAAGACCATTATGGAATCTGCTAATGTTAAATTTGATGACTCACTTGATCTTAACCTCAAGACTCGCCGAGGATGATGTTTCGGGTTGCTTCTTTGGGTCGGAAGGATGAAGAAAGCAGTCTTTGAAAAAGCAAAAGAAATTTCAGTCTTGATAAAAATGGTGAACCCGATAAGGATGTAACCAAGGATGTGGACACATCCGCCTCCACATACGAACCCACATCTGCACCCACATCCACTCAAACTCCCGTAACCGAGGACAGGTTCCTCCGATTCCGATCGGGATGATGCTCCAGAAGGTAATGTGAATGGGTGTGTGGATAGGTCAAAGGATATCCCTTCTAAAATCCGAGAAAAACCACCCCACTTCACAAGTTGTGGGAGATGTGCATGCTCAAGTGAGAACTAGACAAAAGGATAAAGTTGATTATAGAAAGATGGCTGGTTTATGGAGTTGCTCCTCAAAGATACTCCCGGGTAAGCTTCATTGTTTTGTTTCTAAAATTGAACCTAAGAATGTTACTGAAGCATTGAAAGATGCTGACTGGATTATGGCTATGCAAGATGAATTAATTCAGTTTGAAAAGAATGAGGTATGGACTCTTGTTCCTAGACCCTCACATGGTAATGTAATAGGAACCAAATGGATTTTTAAGAACAAAGCCGATGAGCAAGGTGTGATAACTAGAAATAAAGCTAGGTTAGTTGCTCAAGGTTATACTCAAATTGAGGAATTGACTTTGAGGAGACATTTGCTCTGTTGCAAGAATTGAGTCCATTAGGCTTTTGTTAGCCATTGCATGTTACCTCAAGATTACTCTTCATCAAATGGATGTCAAGAGTGCCTTTTTAAATGGGATATTAAATGAAGAAGCCTATGTTGAACAACCTAAAGGCTTTGTGGACTCCAAATATCCTAATCATGTGTATAACCGAAAGAAAGCTCTGTATGGGCTAAAGCAAGCCCCTAGAGCGTGGTATGGTAGGTTAATGACCATTTGCTTCAACTAGGATTCAAGAGAGGCGAGGTTGACAAAACCTTGTTTGTAAGAAGAAACAAAAGGAGATTCTTGTGGCACAAATCTATGTAGATGATATTGTGTTTGGGTCAAACTACGACCCTATGTTAGCTAACTTTGTGGATAGCATGACTTCCACATTTGAGATGAGCATGGTAGGAGAGTTGAACTTTTTCTTAGGCTTACAAATTAAGCAATTCAAAGATGGCATGTTCATTTCTCAGTCTAAGTATGCCAAGAATCTTGTGAAAAAGTTTGAGCTTGAACACTCTTCACATCAAAGAACCCCAATGGGATCTTCCCAAAAGTTAAGCCATGATTCGGATGGTGAGAGTGTTGATCAAACCCTCTATAGAAGCATGATAGGAAGCCTCGCTTTACCTCACCTTTGCAAGTAGACTCGACATTATGTTCGGTGTATGTCTCCTGTGCTAGATACCAAGCCAACCCTAAAGTGTCCCATCTTAAAGCCTTGAAAAGAATCATTAGGTATGTGAGTGGGATTTGTGAACCTAGGTCTACATTACTCTAAAGAAACAAACACAAATTTAGTTGGGTACACCGATTCGATTGGGCTGGAAATAGTGATGATAGAAAAGTACCACCGGTGGATGTTTCTACCTAGGTAATAACCTTGTGTCTTGGTATAGTAGGAAACAAAATTGTGTGTCCTTGTCCACCGCCGAGGCCGAATATGTTGCCCTTGGGAGTTGCGCACACAATTACTTTGGATGAATCAAATGCTAAAAGATTATGGATTAAATAGCAAAGTTTTGATCGCTTTTGTGATAACAAAAGTGCCTTGGACATATCTAAAAATCCTCGTTCAACATTCTAGAACAAAGCACATTGATATTAGACATCATTTCATTAGAGATCTTGTAGAGCAAAAAAGCGTATTAATGCGGAATTTGTTGGGACTGAAAATCAATTGGTGATATATATTTACAAAGGCATTAGATTTGAAGAGATTTTCCTCCTTGAGGAAGTCTCTTGGGTTGTGTGATATCTAAGGTTGTGAGACCAGATGTGTCTCACATCCTCTAACACATCTGTAGATTAGTTTAACCGAAAAAAAAAAAAAAAAAAAAAAAAAAATCATAAAAAGAAAAATCCAAAAATATCATGCATTAGCACGAAATTTCTCGGTGTGGTCACCGTGAGTCTTCATCTTTGACATTATTTTTGATCACTTAATTGTGAGTATTTCCGTCCATGTAATCTTTTGATTACTTGGTATAACCTTCCTAGGTATCTCACGGTGGGTGCTAAAAGAAAAAAAAATATATATATATATATGTGTGAAACTTGCTTCACCCTTAGTATGAAGCCATACCATTGTGATCAAGTGATTTTCATAAGAAAACTTGAAGTCAAACTTGATAAGATCATTGGGAAAAAGGGCTATCTTTGGGATCAAGTAAAGTGAAAGCTACTCACATTGCAAAAATCCACAACAAAAAATTGGTGGATGCATCCTAGAGGCTGTGCAGATTGGATTATTGCTCATTGACTTTTTGTGATCTAAATGTGTCCCAATATGTGACTCACATCCTATGCCACATCCATAAACTGAGAATATTTCCTTCACTTGTGTGTTTGCATCATGCTAGGCATATTGCATTTTAGGACATATAGGAGCTTTGTAAATATGCTAGTTAATTAATTTTCTCTCTTAATTTACTCTTTGATTATATAGGTTTTTGATCTCCAATATCTTTCATGAAAAGAAAAGATGTGTATCAATCCTTGTTTGAAAAGGTTGAAAAATTCTTTTGGGATTCTTTTTAAATAAATATATGCCGAAACATTTTTGTTTTCATAAAAATCTTACAAAATCTTGATCTATTTTAATCCCTTATTTTCTTGGAAGGTGCTTGTGTGTGGTAACCTCAAAGGTTTTCTAGCCGTTGGAGGACTCTTAAGGTTTTTGAGGTATGTTAAACCTCTTTGAAAAAGGATTCCTAATTTTAGTAGGAAAGGGGGAGCTGTGAGTATTTATTTTACCTCACATCCGTCTCCTCCCTCATAATCCCTGTTAAAACCCTTGTTCTTCCTTCCCGTTTGCACACAAATTCACACACTTTGCATTAACTTCTCATTATACTGTTCAACCAACCCCAAATCTCTCTGTTAAATGGCCGAGCATTCGAATATAAGAGAAGAAGATGTTCTTGACATTGTGCCGATTTCAATAGCAAGAAGAGAGGACTCCATTCTCCTAAATCCCGTAATCTCAAAATTTCTTGCTGATTTCTCTTCTCCATCACCCTCGTCTGAACCAACAATGGAAGCCTCTTCTCCCAAATCCCCTTCATTGGAAGCTGTGAATGTTTCAACTGAGGTAAACCCTAAGGCTCCATCCTCTCCCAAGTGATTCCACCATCGGATGTCGCCATTCTGCTGAGTAACCATCGTCAACTAAGAAGAGGAAGTTGTCTCAAGCTAAAGCCCCAAAGTCTGCTGCACCGCCGGCATTCTCGTCGCAATCTTCGTCGATCTGGTAGGGTTCGCAAGCTGTCAGAGTCTGACAAAGCTAAGAATCTAACTAAACCTGGCGGGAAACCTTCAACTGCCATTGTTCTTGAAGAAATAGAAGAAGAAGAAGAAGAGGTAATAGCTCCTCTTATTAGGACTAGGTCTAAATCGTCAATTTCTGTTATTGATCCTGTCCCTGTTGTTGCTCCTTCTGAGGTTGCACCCCCTGTTGATTCTGTTGATGCTCCCCATGTTGAACTTCTAATCCCTGTTGATACTGTTCACCATGCAAAATCTGTTGAACCAATTGCTCCTCCTTCTCCCATAATTTCATCCGATCCCATTATCCCCAATACTGCTTCACCCCCTAGGGATAATGCTTCTAGTCCTGTTGCTGAGCCCTCTGATTCCTTGGTTGCTAGTCCTGTTGAGGACCTTATTTCCTTCAGTGATGATGAACCCTTAGCTAAGATTTTAATAGATTTAAAGGGAAAGAAAAAGGTGGGCCGAGGCGACCTAGAACCCTTTGAAGATGAATCTCGACTCCAAGTTCTGAGAGTGATGACACTGCCTCAGATGAGAACTTCAAGCTTGGAAGAGAAGAGCTTGATCAGGAGAAAGAAGACAAGGAATTGGATTCCTCTGATGCTGATAATACTGAGATTGAACCAATAAATGTTCCATTCCCTGTGAAGGATGTGGCTAAGGATGTGCCCACATCCAGACGCACATCTACTCGAAAGAAAGCTGAATTGGGTATGTCATCTTCTCTCTCTCTTGTCTCTAACCCCAAACCCTTTTCCAAAAAGTTTCTGTCCAAAAAGGCTTCTGATAGGTTTGAGTTAATTTCCTCTAAAGCCTTTGTTGTTGAGATGAAAAGGGATAGGGACACTTTTATCAAACTTGGAATGGACAAGTTTTTTGAGGAAAGAGGATTATTCTTGACTGTGGACCATCCCCTTCCCTTCTATCCAAAATTGGTCTATGAGTTTTATGCAAATCTGCCTAAGAATTTTGATAGAACTTACTCTCATTCCACTGGTGTTTATGTTAGAGGAGTATTTGTTCACTTTACACCTTCAGTTATCAATGATTTTCTTGGATTGAGTGATAATCTTGATGATATAGTTTCTATTGAGGAGGATGAACTGGTTTCTGCTCTCACACATGGAAAGGTCACTTCCTGGCCTGTAAAGCCTAAGGATTTAGGTAGTGGTTCATTGTCTTCCCTTTATTGTTTTCTCCACTCCATCCTTGCTGCCAATTTGTGTCCCTCCAATAACAAAACCTCTGTTACTAGAATGCAAGCCTTGCTTCTGTATAGATTGGGACTTAAGAAGCACATTAATTTTGGGGATTTCATTTTTAGAAAAATTTGTGATTATGGAGAGTCTCCCTCAAAGAAATGGTCTTTGCCTTACCCTTCTTTAATCTCCCAAATCATCATTGCTAATGGAGTGAAGGCGAAAGAGGAGAAGAAACAGTTGATAACTTTGCTCTGTTTAAGGAGACCAAAACTCTGTTAGACCTAAGCAAAGGCATGTTGATCTTCGCTGGGTACATCTCACGAAATTGCTATGCCGGATGTGGATACATACGAACCCATGGCCAAGTAACCCCATTTGATGTCCGGATGAAGGATTTAGATCTTTGAGATTGCTAGTCTTTGAAGCTCGAAGCTCAAGCCTCCTTTGCCCGTACCAACAACCCGAAAGCTCTTAAGGCTAATCTTCTCAAATGGCATGCTTCGCTTTACTGTTCAAAAAGGGGGAGATGATCTTGATGCTTCTTCTTCTTTGCTTTTGGAGGAGATAAAGTTTGGAACAACTTCTTTGTGCGCTACTAGTTGGAGGGGGGAACTTTAACTTAGGGGAGAAAAGTTTTTTTGAATTGATGGTTTTTAAAGACATTTTTAAATTTACGTTTTAGTTGGTTAGTTTTTAAAACAATGGTTTGTAATAGCTTTAAGTAGGACATGGTGAATGGTTTTGCTTTTGCTTAATGAGCTGCTAGTATTCTGTTCTAATTACATTTTGCGGTTTTATGTGTGGATGTGTATACACATGCGGACACACATCCATTCAGGGGGAGTCATGCTCTTTCTACATTCTTGTGGTCATAATATTTTGATTGTTATAAATCTTTGGTTTTGACCAGAAAGTCCAAAATAGGGGGAGATTGAAAACGTGAGTTTTATGGGAACATAATTATGTTTCCTTATTTCAAAAGACTTCTATATGGTAAGAAGATTTTGGGACTTTCATGGAGATTTATAAGTATCTTATTTTTATTAAGAGATTGTAATTATGTAAATATCTTTTATTTATGTACATAGTTTTATATTAGGACTAACTTACTAATATTTGATTTCCTTGTGAGTGTGTTATATGTTTTCATATAGAAAAAGGAATCTCACAAAGGAAGAGGTCGATTGCATGAAGATCTTCTCCAAGGTGCTCTATAAATACAAGGCATTCAGCACAAAGAGAAGTTACACAATTTACGAGAGAAAATCACATTCTTCATAGTCATTCGACATTGTTGTTTTAGGTTGTGAGCTTACATCCGTAACTCACATCTAGGTTTTCATAAAGTTCTCTTGTTTTACTTCTGATTGAATAAGTCCTACTTGGGAAAGGGGAGTTGTTCATATCATAGAAGGTGATTAGAACTTGTTTAGTATTTTCATATTTTAGTTTTTCACTTATTTGTTTTTGTAAGAAACATAAGTTTTTATAGTGAAAAGTTTTTGGGCGTAAGCCTAGTTTGCTGATCACACAGATCAGTAAGCGTATATAACTCTTGAGTTATTGCTTTTCATTTGCATTTAATTATTTTATTCCGCTGCATTATCTGTGGATGTGTGGACAGTTGTGAGACACATCTGTACTCACATCCTTTGCCTATTGCGTGATCCAAGTTTCCTAGCTACACGAAACTTTCAAGAAATAACTAAAAAACAAATAGCTCTATGTGCGTGAGTCGTATGACTTCAAAATGCCCCACTCAATCATAGCTCTACCTAGTCAAGTAGGTTAAAATTTGTCCAAAACAAAATTCATAAAGCAAGTGGATAAAAAGTAGGTTATGTAAGTGATAGATTTTTTTTTCTAATTATAAATTTTATGAGTATCAAGTGATTCAAAACTCTATTAATAGTTAACAATTATAGTTAATTTTCATAGTTAACAATTATAATTAACTATTTTAATTAACAATTATTAATTAACTATTATTATAGAGTTAACTATTATAGCTAACTATTAATAGTTAACTAATACAATTAACAATTATAGTTACTATTAATAGCTAACAATTATAATTAACTATTAATAGTTAACCATTGTAGTTAACTATTAATAATTAAATGTTATAGTTAACTATAATAGTTAACTATTATAGTTAATAAGTATACTAACTATTAATATTTTATTATTATACTTTCCTAATATAATAATTAATATATATTATCTAATACTATTAGTTAATAACAAAGAATATGAAAAGTCACACATTTAAGGATTATATGGTGATGTGGCTTCACAAATGAAGGTCCTTATAAAAAATTGTCCAAATGGCATTACCATAGGCCTCTTCACCTACTTTAAATATATATAACTAGAGCAAGCCCGTGTTCAAGGACACGTGTTTTTTTTAAATTAAATTTTTTTTAATTTAATAAAAAGAATTAAAAAAAAAATTTAAGGGCAAAATGGGAAAGGGACAATTTAGTAAGGGCAAAATGGAAAATTTGGCTTATGAAACTGTTCATTGTACTATAGCAAGGACAGTTCCCATTTATACTATAGATATAGATTTGATGGCCATGAGTAGCTTTTTGTTAATTTATACTCCCTCCGTCCCGCTTTAAGGTTCTGAGTTTGACTTTGCACGGAGATTAAGGAGGAAATATTATATTGAAAGTGTTGTGAGTGTGAAAATAAAATAGGAGAGAGAATGAGTGGAGGGAATAGTAAATTATAATGGTGTTGTGAGTATTAAAATAATGTAGGAGAGAGAATGGGTGGAGGGAATAGTGATAAAATACTTGTCATTTATGGAAAGAAGTAAAGTAAGAACCTTAATTTGGGACAGACTAAAAAGGAAAGTAAGAACCTTAAATCGGGACAGAGGGAGTACAAACTCTTCACATCCCTCAATTTGATGTTAGGCTATATAGCAAAACAAATGACTTAAGGTAAGACCAAATTACATATATACCACCAACATTCAAAAAAAAATTGTGTCCTAAAATAAATGTCAATTTATTAAAAACCTTAATTACGAACAAAAATGAATATTCAAAAATAATATTCCCACCAAATAGAGGGACAAACCCTAAGTAAGCCTCCATGATCAACAATAGGGTTTTCAAATTGATTCTTTTTAGCTGTTAAATTGTTTGATTCTTTCCTTTACAAAACATGCAAACGTGCACATTTATGGTCCATTCATTTCATTTCTACTTTCATTATATTTATCATCTAAATCCAAGCATTTAAATTGGATTAAGCAAAAGAGTTTTCAAGATTATGGGACTATAGAGGTGGGTGGGTTAGGGGGGACCATGTACTAAGCCATATTAATTAATTTATTTTATATAATTTTGAATTAACAAAAAGCTACTTCCTTTATCAGCATTATAAACCCCAATAGTCACTTAAATTTCTTGAAAAAGCATAGAAATGTGGCTTTTCCCTGCATTGATTTGATCTTATCTTTCCCTTGTTTATATATTATCTCAAAACATTCTTGTTCTGTACTTTCCATTATATAGTTAGATATTTCAACGGATCCGCTTATTATATATATATATACTCTTAACGCGTAGTCAGAAACTGAATTGAGTTGAGTTGAGTTGTATCTATATGTCGGGCGCCCAAAAAGTAGGTCACTTATGCACATGTTGGTGCGACAACATGTCGCATCTGCACTGTATGTGTACACGTGTGAGCGCACATAATCATATACATACGTATGTATGTATCTATATACGTATGTACGCATGTCTATATAGGCATGAAAAGTGTCTTTGTTTTAGAAGATGAGCTAGATCTGATCTAGAAATGGTTGATGAGCATGATAAATTGCTGCCCATTGCCAATGTAGGTAGGATGATGAAGCAAATACTTCCACCAAGTGCAAAGATCTCCAAAGAAGCCAAGGAGACAATACAAGAATGTGCATCAGAGTTCATAAGTTTTGTAACTGGTGAGGCATCTGACAAGTGTCGCAAGGAGAACCGTAAGACCGTTAATGGAGACGACATCTGTTGGGCTCTCAGTTCACTAGGGTTTGATGACTATTCTGAGGCCATTATGAGGTATTTATATAAATATCGCGAATTCGAAAGGGAAAGAGCTAATATAAACAAAAGGAACGGATGCTGTGAAGACAAAGAAGAAGGTTCTGAAGATAGAGGTAGGCTACAGACTGATTTTCCGGCTTTATTTGAGTTTCGGCTTATGGATAAGGGGGAAAGCTCGCTCTCAAAGGCGTCCTAAAGAATTTACTCTTTAAGATCTGGATGCTTGATTAATTAGCGTTAATTAAGTTGAAGATCTATAGGGTACTTCATCTCTTTCATGTTTGAAGTTCCAAATGTAAAAGCTACATAATATTCTCCACTCTAGGATTTTGATTTTATGAACGAATCAATGACTGATTTAAGGTAATTTCCTGTTCAAAATTCTCGCATAACCTAATTTCTTTTCAAAGGTTAAAGAATGAAGGTCTTGACAGAATGGGGTAGGGTAAAAGCTTCATTTCTAGGATTCATTTTATGCATGATGATGAATGACAAGGCAACTTTTCTTCGATCTTCTCCACTGTGTGTGTGTGTGTGCAGCTCAGACAAGAGCTTCATTATCTCTAGGATTACTTTTGAAACATATTACGGACATGACGTAGAAGAAGACTTAAACTTGTTCCATCTTCGATCGCTTGACAAACTGGTTCTTGGTCTCTTTCCAATTCCACTGGTTCACTTATGGCTAGAAAAACAAACAAGTACAGTTCTTTTACTTGGTGGTACTTACTAGAATCGTTCAATCTAGACCTATGAATTCGAGTTATCGTTTTCTTGTCTATTTGGCAGTTTTCTTGATTTGAATGCTTAGTTTCTTTCCCTTCAACAATATAACAGTACAGTTCCAAAAAAATGGTTATGATCATATATTTAAATGCTAATGTTTTAAATCCTTTCATCAATCTCCAATAAGTTTTACAAACTGATGTCTCAGAACTTTTATGTGTTAGAACTAAGCTGATTGATAAACATATTTCCAAGTGCAAATGCTATGGTGAGTCTGAATCTCATCTCTCTCTCTCTCTCTCTCTCTCTCTCTCTCTCTCTCTCTCTCTACGTAGCTACTTCATGATTACATATTTTGTGCTTAGGTAATTTTACTGATCAAGAGTGAAATTTTTTACATTCAATTTTGGGACACTGATCAAAGAGTAAAATTTTTTTGGACATTCAATTTTGGGACGGAGGGAATAGTATATTTCAATAGTTATGAACCTTTTCTTCAGGTATTATATATCCATCTCCCCCAATCCCTAAGACGGGTAACATATTTGTTGTCCATGTAGATTTTCAGTCCCCAGGTCATGAAGCAGTCACTCTCCGTTCCTGACACACCCCTTTCTCAGTTAAATTCTCTAAGAATTGAATATTTGATCATCCTCAGGTATCATTGATCTCTCCTTGTACAAGGTCGTAAATATACTTGTCCTTGCATATTTCGGTCTTTAGTTCATGTATCAATTAGCCATCTGATCTCTCTCTACCGTCCTGCAGCCAAATTGACTTGCAGATTTATGTTAGTATAATTTATAACGATTGATCGATTTAATCTAATAATTTGTAACGATCCCAATTTTCACACATAATAATAATACTTACTTCATTAATAGAATAGCCTCCAACGGCTACTAAAACCATAATTCAAAAGTATTAACCACTATTTGAAATAAACTTAAATGCTGAAAACGGTAATAATCTCTACGGCTAGTACAAACCACTAGCTCAAAAATACTTAATGTTCTAAAATAATTAATTGAACTCCAACAGCCGCTAATCCATCAATACACAGCCAATCCTCTCCATCATTTATTACCTGGGAGGGGAAAGAATAGGAAAGGGTGAGCGAACAAAGCTCAGTAAGTTCATACGGGGTCTCTTCGGTTTCTAAGAAGAGACGACCGGAACGAACGGAGTTTAACAATAATTCAATGAAAGGATAACATGTACAATAAATAATTTATGTGCTGAGAATGTCAAAGAGGGTACTTTTTCAAATAACAAGTAGTGGCACTTTTACAAATAACAAATGGAACTTTACACATCCGTCAATTCCAAGTACTTTTGCACCTTTCATCTAGGCGACTCCGATACACCTTTTCAGGCAATCGTTGAATAAGGTTCACTTACGCTATTATCAAAGCGCCCCCTTATTCTGATGCATCATGATAATCACATCTATAGAATTAAGGTCATTTCATTCTGACTAGACCATTTCATTCTATAGTGAGGTCATTTCAATCTGACTAGACCTTAGGTCATTTCAATCTGTTTAGACCAATTTATTTAACATTGAGGCCATTTCAATCTGACTAGGCCTTAGGTCATTTCAATCTGTCTAGACCAAATACATATAGAGTCCTTGTCAATTGGACAATTTAACATCATATATTCATAGTGTTCATGGTACGAGAACACATAATTCAATTTCAATTCACATAGATACACATTGAACAAAAACGCATCAATGGTAAGATATTCCAAAAACGTTCATAACGAGAGAATACAAATGAATAACTACCGGCCACTTGGTAGTATACAAATCATCAATAGGGAATCCTATAACAAAGGAAGATACATTCAAATACTTAATGAACGTAATCCCTTACCTTAAACGCTTGCGTTTCCTTGCACTGATTTCCGGCACGAATCTACAATCATGCAAATAACATCTCTTAGGGTACAAGTAATTCCTATTTACTTTAGTTACCCAACTTATATCATCTTATTAACTTATGAGTTATTTCTCTTTAACTCTTCTTAAGGTTAATTAGTATCCCTTTTAGGTTTCCCAAAATACCCTTAGGATTTCTAGGTTTCTAACCCATCTTTAATCCTTCATTATCATCTTTCATATACCCAAAATTACTATTCACAAACTCTTTAATATTCACAATTACTGTTCACAGATTATTATCCACGAATTACTATTCACAAATCACTATTCACGAATCACTATTCACAGATTACTATTCACGAATTACTATTCACGAATCACTATTCACAGATTACTATTCACGAATTACTATTCACAGATTACTATTTATTCACGGATTACTATTCACCCACTAACCCTAATTTCGAATCTTCTATTTTTTTAGCATGCAATACCTTATGTTAATTCCTTTGATTACATATCCAACCCAAATCAATATTAGGTTTTCAATTAAAAATCCTTTATCAAAATATCATTTGATCATTCTTAATTAATCATCAATATCATAAACCAAACCCTAATTAAATCTCAAGAATTTCCTAAGGTTTTTTTTTTCTAGATTTTAAATCCAAGAACCGTAATTAAAACGAACCGAATCCTTACCTTACTTGGTTTTGGTTTGTCACAGCCTTTTCTTCTTCAGCAACTTCGGCCTTCTTTTCTTTCTCTCTTCTCTCACGGCTTCTCCCTCTCTCAGTAGAGACCGCCGCCTCCCTCTCTTCTATTCTTATTCACGGCTGGAAATAATGAGTGTTAGGGTAGGAGAGGAGTATTTATAGTTAGGTTTCTAAAATCCTTGGTTAATTTGGTTGCTAAGCCCAATTAGGTTACTAATTAAGCCCAAAACAATTTGGCCCACAACTTCTAATCCACTAATGTAAGGAATAACAAATGATTTAATTAAAGAAAACAATTAATTAAAATGAGCATTTATTAATTAAAAGGATCGAATTAATTAATAAAAGAAATACTCAAAAATTCGGATTATTACATAATTAGAGTAATATCATTCCCAGTAGGAATCAGTTATAAGCTCAAGGACTTGACCAATAATCTGTCTACTATTCACTACGCGAGTTTATGATTGTAATAAGTAAACTGATCTAGTTTATGTGTGCCCCTTAAAATAGTCAAAGGAGACCCTAAAGCTTTTCCAAAAACTAGGCTTAGAACTATATTTTTTTTCTTTTCTTTTTTCTCGTGGTCCGAGATCTTGCCTCCGGGAGGGGGGGGACCATTGACGAACGATCGAGAAGTAGAATATTAGAGTATATAATACCAACTGAATTTACAAAATATCTGACTAAAAATCTGAGCTTATAAGTACTTGTGTCAGAGTTAGGGTTTAAGCATGCAACTTAATTAGGGTTTCAACAAAGCTCTTTTGGGACCACTTCTCCAATATCTTCCTCAAACAGAGTTGCTTATGGCAACAATACATTAAAAACATAAATTCATCTCTTCTCTCTCTCTCTCTCACCAAAGGACGTATAAATGCGCTTAATTTGCCCCTATAAACAAGAGAAAATGACCCTGAAGAATATTAAACAAGAAAGGGAAAGAAAAAAAGGTGCGAATGTACAGGAACTGTTGTCGTTAATCATTCACATCAGTCCAATGAGTTACAAGCATTCTTGATTCGTTAATATCTTTTCTAGTAAAATAATTAAAATACGACAATGACATCATGGATGATGCAAATAGAACATTGATAAAGACGAACTAAAGCTGATCACATGAGAGGATGCAACGAGAAAGACGAACTAAAGCTGATCACATCTCAATAGTTTAAGCTACATCATAACATACCCATTGGGTTTCTTGAAAAAGTGCCCTATATATGCACGTATACGCATAAGTTAAAGGTTGTAGACCATAAATTAAGGTATCGGTCTTCTTAACTTCTTCACTGCCGCCCGAAAGAAAGGAGAGTTGCCCCTTGGTAACTGTAAAACGACTGGTTGAAATGGGGCAACGGGTCACTAGCTGCACCCCTTTCTCAACAAAGCTAGGCACATGAGCTCCCCATGTGAGCTGCAATGTAGCATGTCGCATACTCCATATAATCTTCTCTTGAACTAAACATAATACGGAGTAATGTGTTTGTCTCTGATCTATCATATCTTTCAACGCGTGCAATAGTCCTGAGAATGTAGATATTATATGCATTGCATACACATTCTAAGCTTTTCAAAACAATTGACTGAGTGATAAATGTAAGACCAAAATACTATTCAAGAAAATGAAGACCTTTCTAGCTAGTCGGGAAATGACATAACAATGATAACATATGGCTTGGTTTTTTGATTTGCATGTTCTTGAAGTTTTCCGGAATTTCATTTATCTCAATTTCCTTTTAGAATGGAGTCTTATGAAAAGCAAAGTTTTCCAAAATATTATGAATAGTTAGTTTTTACAACATCGATACATACTATCATGTGTTTGATTTTATATAATGTTATAAAAACTAGTTTTTTTTCATAATGTTTCGGAAAAATCTGATTTTTTCGCAAGACTTACTCTTTTTATGTCAAGATAAGAACTTTCATCTCCAATTTGAATGTACATTATGAAATATAATAATAGACGCGCCGTTTCAAAACATTTGAATGTAAGGTGTGTTCACAAAAGTACTTCAAGAATACGAGTTAAGAAAGAAATCATATATGGCCTGATTTTCTGACTTCATTTTCTCGAAGTTCTCGGGAATTTCATTTTTCGGCATTTCTTTTTATGGCACTTCTTGTTGAACTTGGCAGAGTGCGTAGGGTAAAGTTTACCCTACGCACTCTGTGTATGTGTATGCATATAATGGAAATGGATTATAAGTTATTACAGGTGATCTTCAAACAACAAGAAGTGATTTTGGGGCCTCTAGGCCTCCAGTGTTTCCCACCATGCCTTGTTGAACTTGCCAGCCAAAAGAATTAGATGGCCAGGGTGATAAGCTTATGCACTAAATTCCAGTTAACTAAATCAATATCATGGATTATTAATTTTCAATCAAACTAATATAGTACTATCTAAAACAAGAATAATTATAGAGTTACAAGAAAATATTCACAAAATTTTGATCACAAACACGATTGTCGTTAATTAATTTACATGTGTTCTACTACTTATTAATTAATCAACCAATCAATCACTGACAACCATGTTTGTGTACTAGATTTTTGTTAGACTTTTTTGTATTCCTAGCATTGCTCCTAAAATAAACCAAATGTGCTCCCTATAAGATTTTAGAGAGAGACGAAGCCAATCATACAAGGAAAGAAGAAAAGAATTGGTATGAAAGACTCAATTTTATTATGATGTTAGAGATACATATTTATTGAAAGCGTGAGTTTTTTTAGGGAACAAATACTTGTTTCCTTATTTAAAAAGACTTCTATTATGGTAAGAAGATTTTGGGACTTTCATGAAAGATTTATTAATATCCTACTTTGACTAGGAGATTGTAAATAAGTAAATATCTTTATTTTTGTACATAGTTTTATATTAGGACTAACCAACTAATATTTGATTTCCTTGTGAGTGTGTTTTATGTTTTCATATAGGAAAAGAGATCTCACAAAGGAAGATGTTGATTGCATGAAGATCTTCTCCATGGTGCATTATAAATACAAGGCATTCAGCACAAGAGAAGCTACGGAATTTTAGAGAGAAAATTACATACTCTTCATTGTATTCGACATTGTTGATTTTAGGTTGTGAGTGAAGGTTGTGCCTTACATCCGTAACTCACATCTAGGTTTTCATAGAGTTCTCTTGTTTTACTTCTGACTAGAATAGATCCTACTTGGGAAAGGGGTGTTGTTCTTGTCATAGAAGGTGATTAGAACTCGTTTAGTATTTTCATATTTTAGTTTTTCACTTAGTTGTTTTTGTAAGAAACAAAAGTTTTTATAGTGAAAAATTTTTGGGCGTAAGCCTAGTTTGCTGATCACATTGATCAGTAAGCGTATACTCCCTCCGTCCCACGTTAGTTGAGACTTCTTTCCCTTTTGGGCCGTCCCACGTTAGTTGAGACTGCCCAAAATGACAAAAATTTTAATATTTTATATTCACCCTACCCCACCCACTCATTCTCTCTCTTTATTTTCCACCATACAATTTATTCAACCAACCTATTATTAACTTCACTCATTCTCTCTCTTCATTTTCTACCACACATTTTCATTATCTTATTCATTTTCCTTAATTGGTGTGCCCAAAAAGTTAGTCTCAACTAACGTGGGACGGAGGGAGTATAATTCTTGAGTTATTGCATTTAATTTGTTTTTAATTGTTTTATTCCGGTGCATTATCTGTGAATGTGTGGACAGTTGTGAGACACATCTATACTCACATCCGTTGTCTGTTGGGTGATCTAAGTTTCCTAGCTACACGAAACTTTCATTTATAGGAGGTAATCTCCTAAAAGGTTTTTAGATCTATACAAATATTTTCTTTTCTAATCTAATATAAAGATTGAGTTTCCTAAACTATACTCCCTCCGTCCAAGTACATACTTCACGGTTACTGTTCACGCGTGAATTAAGGAAAAAAAATAATGATATAATGTTGTGAGTGTAAAAGTAAAATAGGAGAGAGAATGAGTGGAGGGAATAGTAAATTATAATGGTGTTGTGAGTATTAAAATAATGTAGGAGACAAAGTGTGAAGTATGTAATTGGACGCCCAAAATAGAAAGTGTGAAGTATGTAACTGGACGGAGGGAGTATAAAATAGGGAATTTGACCCGAAAGTTCCTTTTGGAACAAATCACTTTCCCTCAAGTTTCTTATTAAATCGAAATGACCTGAAAGTTCTTATGCATTAATATATAATATTGCATGTAATATTATTATATTCACTCATATGTGAATATAATACTGCATCTATAATACAACATGGTGAAGAAATTTCTCGGACATTATGATACTTTTTTAGAACTTTCCGATCACTCTCCCTATAAAATATATAACAATATATAATATAAAATATAAAATTCTAATATTATATTCCTAATACTCCCTCCGTGCCATAACCAATGTCATATTTTGATTTTCTTTTTTTTTTCTTCGTCAACTTATTTGATAATTTACAAAATATTTTTTGAAGATTGGCTAACTTTTATGATCTTTTTTTTAAATAAAAAAATTATTAATAGTATTTTAAAGGTGCGCCAATAACAAGGTTTTAGAAACTTTTTTATAAGATAATCCAATTTTCATAAAATTTAGGTTAGAGTTCTGAACCAAAAATCAAATGTGACACCTATTATTGTGGGATGTAGGTTTTGGAATCGATAAAAGCTAGACCCTAAAGCTCACTAATGGTGACTTGCACTAGATAGAACTGGGTTAACACTTGATCCGGATTGATCTCAAGCAAATCAGATGGCCCCCAAATTTGGGGAAGCACAGGCTGTGAAATTTCGAAATCATCCTTTGCAAGATTCTAACCGTCCGTTCAAAGCGAAATCGGTCATCAGAATCAGAAGTAGTCCAACTGTACGCGCACCATAGGCTTAGGGTTTGTTTGATAAAACTTAAAATTAAAGTTTGAAAAATTAGAGATTAAACCATTAAGTTGCTGAATTATAAGAATTTAAGTTTGTTTGATAATGACAAGTCATTTATATCTTAATTTAATTAAAATTTCAACTAACACTAAAAAAAATTGCTTGAATTATTTTCTTTTTACTTATATTTGTTTTTCATATTTTCTAAAATGAATAGTCCTATTTCTTAAAAATAACAAATACGGTGGTATAATATTTCAATAGCTTGAAAATTATAAAATAAATAAATTATCATCTATAAAAAAGTATTTCAACAAAAGAAGTTTTAGCTATAACAAAATATAAATAAATTAAATATGTTGATAGATAGATTCGAATTCATTCTCTTTTTTTCACTTTTCCCCTCTTACCTTGTTAAAAGCTATTTTTAAGACTCGTGGCGTTTGATTTTTTTAAAGTGTTAAATGCTGAAATCTGATTTTTCATCTGGATTTGACTGAATTCATAAAAGGTAGCATCTGAAAACTGATTTCTGAATTAATCAAACTGCTTGATTATTTATCTGAATTCACATTTGAAATTAGGATTACAACTATGAATAGAGTAGAGAGATTAGATGAATGGTTGTTGATCTATTGCTTGAGTTGAGTATTTTTGGAATTACGAGTTTATGAAAGAGATATATATGAAAGAAAAAAATCAATTAAGAGGCAAATAATTGATTTTTTTACATCTGAAAAATAAGTGGAAAATAGGAGTTAATTGGATCTGAATGGGAAAAAAACAGTCTGAATTGCTTTATGTTTGATGTGTCCACCTATTCAAATTTGAATAAGAGCTGAAAATGAAAAACAAACACTCGGCTTCAAATAAATATCTATTTTTAAGACATTCTTAATTTTGTAAGTAATTTGATATTTCTTTACCAAATAAGCTTAATCTCATAATCTCTTAAAATTTTCAGAATTAAAAGTTTATTTTGGTTACCAAACACACCATTATCAATATCATGTCTATGCATCAGCACTTGTTAAATGTTTTGTACTTGTTAAATGTTTTGTTATAAAAATTGGATGAAAAAAGTGAGATTTGGAGCACGTGCAATTCAATTGCACAACATAGATTTTTGTTATTAAAAATACTCCCTCCGCCCCACTTCATTTGAGACCAAAAAAAATGGCACAACTATTAAGGAATACTAATAAAATAAGAAAAAGTGGAGATTAAGTACAAAAATTCAAACTGCTGGCAGTTTATTAAGTTTTGGCTCCAAATACTTAATCTACAAATTTGAAATAATAAGTTGCTTTAATTACAGAGTAGTTCCCTCCAAAAGTACAAATTACAGCCAAATTTTTGAATCTCCCACACTAATAATTTACATCAAATTTACAGAGAACTATAAAAACCAACCCAGTTATAACAGTTTCTGTAAACTGTTCCCTCCAAAACTGTTCACCAAAAATTGAAACAACATCAAAAGAAAATCAAAATGGCAAAAGATAAAGACATTTCCAAAGAGAAAAGGTCATTGATAGGCCGATTCATGGCAGTTTATGCAAAAAACGGGATGCTTCCAAAAGCAAAAGTTGAAGAAGCAATGCAAATCTTCGGAGCAAGTAGAGCAACAATCTTCAGATTCTGGAAGAGAGTCAAGACTCAGATTCGGCAAGGACTTCCAGTTGATTTGCCTTCAAGAAGATTAGGTATTGTGCATGCACCAAAAATTGAAGTTGATCATTCAAAGCTCAAATCAATACCATTTCATAAAAGAGGTACAATTAGAAATGTAGCCACTGCAATGGGGGTAAGTAAGAGTACAATTTTCAGATGGAAAAAAAGCTCAGTGATCAGACCACATTCTAATGCCATAAAACCAGCTTTAAATGAAACACACATGATAGCTAGGCTTTTATTCAGTCTAAAGCAACTCAGTTATGATTCTTCTACATGTTCTCCAAAGTTCAAAAGCATGACACATGTTATACATGTGGATGAAAAGTGGTTTAACATGACCAAATGTACGGAAAAATATTACATTTGTCCCGGAGAAGATGAGCCTCATAGGTCTTGCCAAAGCAAAAAGTTTGTGGTAAAAGTCATGTTTCTATGTGCCGTGTCTAGACCAATTTACAAAGAAAATAGTGAGCTTTTATTTGATGGAAAAGTTGGATTGTGGCCATTTACTAGGAAAGAAGCTGCAAAGAGAAACAGCAAAAATAGGACTGCTGGGAGCTTAGTTACCAAACCACTTGACTCCATTAACAGAGAAGTGACAAAAGAAATGATGATCAACAATGTTAGTTCATTGACTTATCTTATTTTCATGTTATTTTTTTTTTTCATTGTTTAAATAAGACTTCTTGGGAGCTAACATTTCACTTGATTGCGGGTTCTCCCCGCAATTAAGCATAAATGGCGCCTTCGAAAGCAAGAACATAGTGATTCGGTGGGACAATGCTCCACCACATGTGTCCCTACATAGAGATCCGCATTTCATTGCGGCGGAACGAAGGTGGATTCAATATTACACTAATGTTCCAGCCAGCAAACTCACCAGATACCAACGTAAATGATCTAGGATTTTTCAGATCAATACAGTCATTACAGGCAGATGTGCAAGCAACAAATGTTGATCAGTTGGTGTATGCAGTGGAACAAGCTTTCAACAGACTCTCACACATCACATTGGACAATGTATTTCTAACATTGCAAACATGTTTGAAATCTATTATGATTGTACGTGGAGCAAATAACTACAAAATTCAGCACATGGGAAAAGCTGCTTTACGAAGAAGAGGTTTACTACCAAATGAGTGTTCAGTTGATTTGCAGTTGGTGAGAGAATGCTTATTGCATCTTTTGGATAAAGGGAGTAGTGATGAACTTGAGGGCATGATGGAAGAATTTTCTTAAGTTCAAAAAATGGCCTTTTTGAATCCTTTAGGAAGATGGCCTTTTTGTGTTCAAAAAATGGCCTTTTTGAATGGCCTTTTGTGTAAAAAAAAAGACCTTCCAATGTAATAGGAAGATGGCCTATTGTGTAAAAAAAAAGACCTTCCAATGTAATAGGAACATGGCCTTTTGGATTCAAAAATGGCCTTTTACTCTCGAGAATATTATCATCACCGAGTATGAAGATTTCCAAAGAGTCATTCCATCTCACCAACAACAAATACCATCACAAACCGGATACCAAAAATAGCATCATAGACCAACAAATACTCTCGGAAAAATATCATCATTGAGTATGAACACATGGGAAAGGCGACCTCTGTTCTTATCACAAACAACAAATACCTTCACTTTAGTCTCGTGAATAGCATCATAGACCAACAAATCACAAAAACCATATGAAGGCAGCCTCAGTTCTTATCACTCAATATGAACATATCACAAAAACCAACAAATACCAACTCAGTATGAACATATCACAAAAATCAACAAATACCAACTCAATATCAAGGCAGCCTTTGTTCTTATAAATGACCATATTAAACCACAATTTTAGTCTCATATTAAACCACCACTTTAGTCTCAGCAATAGCATCATAGACACCACTAAACATCATTGAAGCTCATAAACTGAATAAGCCTTCTAACAATAGCAACAAGGCAATCATCATTTCACATCTAGCCAACAAAATTTCCAAAACAAACCAGATACCAAAAATAGATAAAATTAGAGATACGACCTTAGAAGCCGAGGAAGCCAAGTATTCTTTGATTTCATCTGTAGCCGGGTAATATGGACTGTCAATCGCATCCTTAGCAATCCATTTTGGTAAGAAACAAGCCATCATTCTTAGGGTTGAAAGGTACATCCAAGATCCGGATTCAATGGACAAAGGCGGCACTTCTATTGAAGCATTCCAACGATATTGAAGCTCCATTTCGGCCATTACCGAGTCGCCATGCTCGAATCAATCGAACCGAGTCTCGGGCACTTCGGTATCTTCAAAGACTCGTGATGAACCGTTGAGATCGTAAGGAAACGGAGTCTCGGGGATGACAACTCCGTAGTATGAGGGAGGAATCGAAGGAGAAACTTCATAAATGGGTGAATCGGGACATAGATCGATTCGGCAACAAGAACGCAAGGATTCGTCGCCACCGTATCCTCTACGGGCAACGAAACCTTGGAATTGAAGTTTAAAGTCATGGATGAAGTCGGATCCATGACTTTCACTGTTTTTCTGGTTGAAGGTCGTAGGGAATCGACGATGGGAATGGTAGATCGGCCGGTGGTAGAAAGAACATTCTAGGGTTTCTGAGAAGAAGGGTATGAGAAATGAAAGCAGGAGTAACGTAAATGGGTTGGGTGAATTGAATTAGGTTAGGTGAATTAAATTAGGTTAGGTGAATTAAATGACTGGATTAATGGCCAATTAGGATTAGTATTAGGTAAATTATTTTTATTAGGGTTAAATAAGTGGATTAGAAAGAATATAAAATTATAAATATTTTGCCATTTTGGAAAGTATCAATTGAAGTGGGACGGACCAAAAAGGAAATAAGTCTCAATTGAAGTGGGACGGAGGGAGTATAATTTATGTAATAAAAGATGTAACTCTATTTATTTTAATAAAATATAACATACCTACTATAAAATGTATAAAAACCAGATCATGAGTATACGGTTGAAATCTCATATAAAAATCCTAACGGTATACAACGCAATTCAATTGAATTGCGTTGAAATCTCATATAAAAATTCTAACGGTATACAATACAATTGAATTGCACTGCCCGAATTCGAATTGTTATTGTAACTAGGGCAAAGTTAGGAAAAATATTAGGTATATGAATTAAGATATGGGGTATCTATAGTATAAATGAGACCCCTTCATGAACAGTGGTATAAACAGTGCCATCTGTCATATTTCCCATTTTACCCTCACTATTTTGTCCCTTTTCCATTTTGCCCTTTTTTTTTTTTTTAAATAAAAGAGATCCACACCCAGAAACCGATAGGAGTCCAAAAACCGTTCTGGAAGAAGAATGAGTAATCGAGAGGTAGAGATAAGTCAGAGGAGAGGGAAGATGAGCTGGCACCTGATGATAAGAGCAAGGGAACGGAGAGATTTTTTTGCATCGATTTTGAATTTTCCGATTCCCGCCGGCACTTCTGAAATTTGTCTTCAGGCGAAGTGAAGTCGGCAATGAAAATTCTAGGAGTAGGAGCTGTTGTCGATTTAGAACTCTTCCAAATACCTAACGATCTGCAAATTGTCATATTCAATTTCAAATGTTAGGTAGGTAAGGTTGATGAAAACTATCAAGTTGTAATTACTCAATTTTTGACAAGAAACTAACATTTTTGTAAGTTTAGTTATTAGATAATATTCATTTTTTATTAAAATTTAGATGTCAAAAGTGTAATTAATATTTGAGGCAAAAAGATAGTACTATCATTTTGATTTTAATATTAAATTTTGTGTCATTTGCTTATCGAATAAAAATGTAAGAATTTTTGTCAATAGGGTTTTTAATGGTGCATCAATAACATTTTATTTTATTTTATTTTATTGAGAAAATTAACTATTTATAAATTCTTAGAAAATTTTTTATCAAATTTCGAAGGACTATCTTTTTGCCCTCATACATTTGTCCCTTTCCCATTTTGCCCTTAAAAAAAAAAATTTAATTTAAAAAAAAAAATTAAAAAAAAATCACGTGGCCTTGGACACGGGCATGTACTAGTGTAGTATATGATTTAGATTTAACGTTAAGGGTATAAGGTATACTCCCTCCGTCCCAGTTCAATTGATACTTATTTTCTTTTTGGTCCGTCCCACACCAATTGATACTTACCCAAAATGGAAAGGAATTTTCACTATTTACCCCACTCATTCTCTCTCCTATTTTACTTTTTCACTCACAACATTCTCTCTCCTAACTATTCCTCCCACTCATTCTCTCTCCTATTTAATTTTTCATACTCACAACATTTTCTTTCACTTTTTCTCTCACTTACTTTTCCTTAATTCCCACACCCAAAAAGTTGGTATCTATTGAACTGGGACGGAGGGAGTATACGAGATGTAGGTATATGATATAGGTATATGATTTAGGTTTAATGTATGAGATTTATGATTTAGTTTTTCTTTTATACAATTTCATTTGTTTAAATTATTAACATTTTTATATACCTTTTTGTAAAAAAAAATCAGTAATAATAAAATCTAAAATATTATTCCCTAGTCAATAAAAATATATAAAAAAATTAAAAAATAAAGGGAAGTCCGTTCTCTTTTCTTTTATATACTTTCATTTGTTTACTTTATTTCTATAATTTTTATATACTTTTTTGTAAAAAATCACTAATAAAAAAAGTCTAAAATAATATTTCCTAGTCAATAAAAAATTAAAAATAGGGTAGTCTATCCCTCTTTTCTTTTATATACTTTCACTTGTTTAGTTTTTTTTTTTTTTATCTTTTTTTATAAACCTTTTTTTTAAAAAAATCAGTAATTAAAAAGTCTAAAATATTATTTTCTAGTAAATAAAAATTAAAAATAAATAAAGGGTAGTCCCTCCCTCTTTTCTTTTATATACTTTCATTTACTTAGGGTTTTTTATCTTTTTTTATATACCTTTTTGTAGAAAGTATCAGTGATAAAAAAAGTCTAAAATATTATTTACTAGTCAATAAAAAAAATTTTAAAATTTAAAAATAAAGGTTAGTTCGTGCCTCTTTTCTTTATATACTTTCATTTGTTTAGTTTTTTATAATCTTTTTTTATATAACTTTTTGCAAATATTTACAGCAATAAAAAAATCTAAAACGGTTTTTTCTATTAAAAACAAAACCAAAAACAGTTGAACCGCCGGTTCGAAATCAAAACCGTGAAACGTAAGTTCACGATTCGGTTCCGATTTTCCCTTTTCCCCGAAATCGGAACCGGCAGTTTCAAACCGGAATTGGTCATCCCTAATCCCTACAAGTGATATAATCCTAGCTTTTTTTTTCTTACTGCGGGTACGGTGCTTTTCAATCTCTGACAGTTTGGATTGCATTTATGGGGAGGAGGTCCTCAAGGCCATAACCAGTCTCTTTATGTACAAAAATATTCTCACAATTAAAAAGAAAAAAGAAAAAAAAAAAAAAAATATTCTCACAAGCAAATTATCAAACACTTGGCGACAACCAAACCAAGTGCTCCTTTTTTGCTGCAAAAAGGGAAAGGCGCCAAACATAAACTTACTAAAGTCTTAAACCAAAACTAAAATTTCAAGAATCTCAATTTCTACAAAGAAAAATAGCAATTTCAAAATTCTAAAGCTAATGTGAAACCCACACAAAATTTCAAGAATCTCAATATCTTAAAAAACAATGTATAAACAGTTAAATCACGTTTGTAAAGTTTGACAAGTTAACTGTAACAGGCGGAAAAAAGAAAACATGGACATTTAACGACGAAAATTTTATTACCAGAAAATATATGGAAATGATGCAGACTTCATATTCATTTCCAGGAAAACTTTAAATTCAACAATTAATTTCTTCTGTAGGAACACTTTAAATTCAACAATTAATTTCTTCTGTGTTTCCAAGCAAATCCTTTATTAATCGTCCTAACGAAGAAGACGAAGATCCACCATCCTTAACTGACTTCCTGCTCTTCTCACTCATCTCCTTCACCTTCTTCCTCACCGAACTGCCCTCCTCCAGCACACAATTTAAGGCTCTCTCAATCACATCTGCCATCACCACTTCCCCGCTAAAGAAAGAGTAATCCATTTTCAACTCAACTGCCAATCCCAACTCCATCACAAGCTGAAAAGCATTTATCTGTTGTTCTGCGTACAAAGGCCAAGTCGCTATAGGAACACCGAACCACAAACTCTCCAAGATTGAGTTCCACCCACAATGAGATACAAACCCTCCGATTGCTTCGTGGGCCAGAACTTCCACTTGTGGGGCCCACCCGCATACTTTTCCTCTTTTCTCCGTCCGTTCCAAGAATCCCTCCGGTAATGCTTCTTGAATGTTCTGGTACTCGGATGGAAACTCGAGCGAGTTCTTTGGTGGGGGCCGGCGTATGGACCAAAGGAATCGATGCCCGCTACCTTCAAGAGCCACAGCTATCTGCTCTAGCTGTGGAGTACCAAAACATCCTCTGCTTCCAAAGCAAAGAAAAACCACCGATGATGGCGGTTGTTCATCGAGCCAAGTCATGATCTCATCCCACTTCGACCCCGACCCGGTTGACTTTTCTTTAACATTGAGATCAAGTAGCGCTCCAACAGTATAAATAGGAGGCAGCGTCGTCATGAAGGAGCTCATAGCATAGGGCTCAAGCTCCGCAAATGTATTTACGATAAACCCCTTCATCTCTTTAAACTTCGTACCATGATACACGAAAGCTTTGTAGCCTTCCTTGCCGAATAAAAAAGTAGGCACAACATTTACAGGAACCGGGTTTTCGTAAGTGGGTACTATCGACTCGCCATCCAGTGGGCCATATTCAGCTCCGACTTTGGTATGGCGGACGGGAAGATAAAGCATAAAGCCTAAAAAAGCAGCACTAGATGTAAAGAAGAGATAGGAAGGTACCTTCAATTTGTGAGCTATGTCTACCATGGAACTGCAGAACAAATCAACAACTATCCCAACGAGTTGGACCGACTTATCTGAGAGTAACTCAGTAATTATGGTGCGTTCCACGTGAGGCTTGTGGCTCTCGATGAAGTCGGAAACAAACTTTTCTGCACATGTTGATGAAGAAGGTGGCTCAACTGGAGGGATGGTGCTGCATTTGATTCGGGTTTGAGAGGCAGCAAGTGACTTAATATGTGCTTCTATTGCACCAGCAGCTGGTGGACTAATAACTAAGATTGTGACGGACAAACGTTCATCTCTATCGAGTAAGGATTTTGCGAACTCGGTTGTAGATACAAAGTGACCAATACCTGGTGCTGGTATAAAAACTAGCTCAAACTTCTTCATGATTAGCTAGATATTTGATTCTTCCTGATCTGCCCGTATATAAACACTGGGCAAGCAAAGATACAAGCAACAAGATGAGGTGATATTACTTATACAGTTATACTCCCTCCGTCTCGATAATAGCTTCACCATTTTGGCCCGGCACGTAAATTAAGGGTATTGAAAATGTTGTGAGTGTAATAATAAAATAGGAGAGAGAATGAGCGGAGGAAATAGTAAATTTGAAAAATGTCGCGAGTGTAACAGTAAAATAGGAGAGAGAATGAGTGGGTGGAATAGTAAAGATTCTTTGCCATTTTAGAAAAGGTGAAGCTTCTAACGGGACGCCCTTCTAGGAAATTTTTAGGAAATTAGATAAGGTTTTATTGGGGCGGAGGGAGTATATGATTTGGAACTGATACATCAACAAATTTGTTGCTCTGTTGCAGCATTCGACATGGATTTAGCTCCATCTCTTTTTGTGTGGATGCCTACGGTAGAGATTAAGGATCCTAACTTGCCTGCCGTTGGGTCCCACAAGCAATCATTTAATCTCTATATCGCTAATATTTTTCCCTTTTTTCAGAAGGAAAACTCCGTTTTTGTGCACACTACTTTAGGGCATGTTTCACTTTTACCATCGAACATTTTTTTTTCATTTTTACCATCGCATCACAAAAAATTGTGTCATTTTACACCCAAATAGGATATTTTAGACCAAATTTATTTCATTTTACCATTGCACCACAAACAATGGTGTTATTTTATACCCAAATTTATTATAAAAATGACACTATTGTTTGTAGTACGATGGTAAAAATGAAAAAATAATAATAATAAAATTAAATGATAAAAGTGAAACACGCCAAAAAATACGATAAACAAAAATGGAGTTTTCCCTATTTCAAATAAGCAGACTTAACCTCTATCTAAACTAACCCCTCGCTACCACGGAATTTCAAGTCTTGAATGAAAAAGGATGCATTTGATGAAAGATGAACAAGGACTGTAGGTGCAATTGTCACTTCTCTACTTGTTTGGCTGGCACAGTTTTCAAACATAGTTTGTCTTCATGCTGAAGTTAAAGGTCTGAATGAATGGCTTTCCTTTCACTTAGGCATGTAGGTGGACCATTAGATTGCCAAGTCTCTTTACATGCATGGACACAGTGGGGATGATTGGCCATTTCCTTTCTGGTCTAGGGATAAGGTATTGTGAGAAGTAACCAATGAGAAAGGGACATACTTCCTCTTGATGAGAAAGCCCAATTTGAAAGTTCAAACATTTAAATGATAAGATATTAATAACTCCGTCCCAAAATGAATTTACCATATATATACCACTAATTACTTTAATGGATTTACCATAAATCCAACTTACTTTTAAAAATGTGAATGAAATCGTACACTTCTAGACAATCTAACAAGAGAAAACAATGTACTTTCGACAACAAGGACAATGTCTAACTTAGCTAGCAGAGGAAATAATGCAACATTTTTGTACGATTATCATGCAATGCACTAGTGACACGTTGGCAGTCCCATTAACTTTCTATCTAACGCTGTAAGTAAAAAAACAAACACGTTGCATTATTTGATATTTTTATCAAAAGTACGTAGCATGATTTCAGAACTAGCAAGTACGTTGCATTAATTGATGAAAATTGAGAACTACGTTGTATGTCTTGGTCGTTCGACCAAAAACTTCAGAAAACTCAAATGGAAATATGATCTTTTTGTGTGGTTTACATCCCAATATTTTAAGCCTAATTTTTAAAAACTGTCAGAAATGTTCAATAAATTTCTCCTGAGTGACTATGATACTGTCAGGTGTATGACATGTAGCTCTCCAGAGGCGCAAGAGTAATACTCCCGAAATGAGCTTCATACTTTGTTGTCGGTACGAAAGAATTTTGAGCAATAATTTTGTTAATTTAATTATTCTAATGATACAACTAAAAATTGTAATTAATAGTATCTATAATGGTGTATCAATAACATGTTTTAAATTTTTACCGGGATAATTATATAAACCTAAACTTATGACTCAAAATACCTTCGAAGTTACAACAAAAAAAAAGTGGAAAAATTATTCTAGGACGAAGGGAGTAAGTAACAACTAACAACATAAACATTAGACTGCAACTCACAGTTTACACTATCTCAACATTATAATATGTCCAGGATTTTATTCTAAAGGCGATTTAAAAAGGTTTGCATGCATACTTTCGGAGAGAATAGCCTAATATGTGGATTTTCTTTATTTTTTATTGAAAGATATCTTGAAAAGTATTGATTCGAGTAGAAGTGAAATACTATTTGGTGGAAAAACTGTTGTCGGTGGAGATGATAGTTCTTCAAGTGCTAAATCTGCTACGAATGTTTTGTTTCAGGAAGTATTTCGAAATGTTTAAATAGTATTCACACTTTGTCCTTTCGATTTACTATTTCAGTATATGCATGGCTATATATAATCGCCGTGCATCGCACAGGTTTGCTGCTAGTTATATTTAAAGTAAAGTAAGATGACGCGTTTTCAGGGACATCCCAAAGGCACACTCAGCATGCTTAAAGTCATACCTTAGAAGCTTTATACCTTCTCTATGTTAAAAGGGGAAACCGCCTAAGACCTATCCATGGCCACTGACCGTCAAACAGAAGAGTTAACTGCCTTCAGAACATGAAAGAAAAATAAAGAGAGAAAAAAACATCTTCCTGGTCAAGATCACCTTTGAATCTTAATTGGTCGATTTGGAGGTGGCAGACAATGACCAAACTGCAGTGCCCACAAGCCCCACTAATTGGTTTCATGTTCCGAAAAGTATTTGTAAATTGTTCTTAATCACAACCCTCAACCAGAATGGAAGTCTGAGAGAATTGCATAATTTCTAATAATGGCATGCATAATTATTAAACCACCTAATTGCCAAGCAAAACAAATCTTCAGAACAATTAAATATCAAAATATCTGGGTTACAACAGCTTCTACAAACCCCCAGCCATCTTCATTATCTGGTCCAACCCAAAAGCCAGATATTACTATTGGACTAAGAGCATAACTTACATTATAATGGCAAGATACAAGTTCACCGTTTAGTCTGGATTGTATCGTGACATGGTGATGACAACTCCTTGTAGCAAATACTCCTCTGCCCCAGCATTTTGGAGCAATGACTTCCATCACTACAAACACATTTCAAAGCATCAGCTAGTGAAGAAAGCTGCCAAGCTTTTCGAGTTCAACATCTGGTAATGGATATTCATTGACATGATCTTTCAAAGTCCCCATTGACTATAAGAAAAATGGTGACACCACAAAGAAAGAAGGGATCATATTGCATATGAAGCTAGAATGCAATATAGATATTTCAAATCAACAAATACGGGTGGTTTTATCTTATAAATTTCTCGTTTAACCCAACTGAATTTTGTTTTTTTAGTTTTATGTAAAATTATGAAAGATGACTTTAAGCTATTCTAGTAGCAAATACTCCCTCCGTCCCAATGTTCATGCTACTTATTTCCTTTTTGGGCGTCCCACATTCATGCTACTAACCCAAAATGCTAATGGGACCCACTTGCCACACTCACAACAAAAATTTCCCTACCCCACTTTTTCTCTCCTACTTTACTTTTCATACTCACAACACTTACTATTTCCTTAATCCCCGTGCATTCAATTTTAGTGGCAAGAACATTAGGACGGAGGGAGTATATATTAGTATCTATTCACACAATAGTATGGCCAGTGCAAAATGGGACATTATAGATATGCAAGATAAGTTTAGAAACTTCATAGAAAAAGGCACAATCATTTTAAGACAAAATTTATTCAAACAGATATTTTCTTCATTTTCTCTTGTTCCTTTACTAGGGAAGTGCGTTCATGTTTCTTCTTTTATTAACAGACCAAAACTGTTCAATGTGCTCATTTAATGATATTTGAACATAAATTTTAATCATTCTTGACTTAAAGTCAGGATTTCAGTAACCTTCTACCAGAAGAAAGGAGTAAGATTGCAGATAAGAAGCAGGCTGCGCCCAGACTGTATTTGGTGACATGGGTGAACTGGATTGATGCATCCACCCACATTAACTTGCAGGATCCATAACTCTGAGTAATCAAATTGATTTAGTAGGGTGGTCCAAACAGAGGTTTGAATTTCAGGATACTCTACCATCTTGAAATAGATAAAACGATGTTTTGCTAGTTGAGGAGAACCAATTGTTTTCTTAAAAGACAATGAAACCCCTCTAATAGAAAATTGACAGAAACTGATTTCAGTTTCCACTTATAACAATCGCCAAAATTCAAGGTTTGGAGTTGTTTAGGTTTTTAACAGTTTCTGCCATAAATTAATCTCGGTCCTTTTACAATGAGTACCTATGCCTGAAGACAACTCTTAAATATGTAAACTTTTCTGGACCATCACAGATGACTACGTGCCTTCGGACCTTCGGACCTTCAGAGAATACAAGAAGAGTGAAGGAGCTAACCTGTTGTACTGACGGCTGGCCTTGGACGCTTTCTGTTATCCACCCTATAAGTTGATATTTTCTGCAGGCCCATAGAAAATAAAATGATAAATCACCAATAATCCGATGACCACACGTATTACAGCAGTAAGTTATTATGAAAATAATGTTAATTAACATAAGAAAGCCTTTTAAGTGATCATCCAGTATATGCGCTCTCATCCTAACATGTCAACCATATGGCCAAACATAAGAAGTTTCAATGACAAGCAGCTAACTGGGCAAGATTACGGATTCATGTGTGATGATGTAGCATATCTAATTAGCTCATTTGATATTCAGTTGTGGATTGGTCTCATAATGACATCCAAAGAGTTATAATGTCTTCAAATATAGAAATTTACCAGGAACCAAAATGGTTATATCCACTCTCTATAACAAAAAGGTCAGCAGCAATACAATCAATTCTACTTAGCTTCATTGTGTAGCCAAAGATAACATAAATAGACGGAAAGTAAGAATTATGGCGCTTCTTCATCTGTCTTTTTAGCCCATAATGGAGCACATATCTTATCCCTATACCCCACAACAAACATAATTAATCCGAAAAGTCGACAGAAGACTAACTTCAAGTTTGTCTTTATATAGAATTCACAAATAAGCTAAGAATCTCACAACCTAGAAGTACTTCTTAAAATGGTAATAAATCCCTCTGAAGTATAGGTCTAAAGTTGAATGCGAATCAATGGGGAGAAAAGTAGGTGCGCAATCTTCACAGAAGAATGTACCCAAGGTCACTGATATAACTAACTCCTGATTACTGAATAATAATTTTAATCTGGATTTACGATTCTACTTGTATTTCTTGAGTTGCATATATGACTTGCAGCATGGAAAATGAAGAGCTATAGGACAATGAGAATGATGTACAAAAAGAAGGTGGTTTAGGCATCCAGAAAATGTGAACAGAAGACAGGGGATAGAGTGTAGACCAATAGAAAACACACTCAAATCTAGAAATCCACTACACTAACTTTGAATTTCATGCTAGGGGATCAACTGTCAATGAGTAAATAGATATTGTATGATTATATCTCATTGAAGTTTCACCAGCCAGTAATAACTAAAGCTATTATGCGCATATTGCTGAATCTGGACTAAGATCATTGAGTAATAAGTTCTTACCTGATTTTAGTTAGGTAGCTGGGAAAGTATGGAAAAGCTAATGAAAACTAGTGATATGCAAATCCAGGTTGAAACCTTACTGATAACGAACCCACCATTAATTCTAACTAAGCATCACTCACAATCTCTCAATTGGAATCATTGGGAATGACCAGAAGATTAATCTTGGAACTCTGGTAATTGAAAAAGGTGCAGCATCTCTGCTGATCAAAAGGAAGATTAAGCTGGATACAACAACAACAACAACATTACTCAAGGTAATTTCATTGCTTTGTACTTCTTGGTTTGTAATTCATCTTGGCAACGTCTTGCTTTAAATTGATTCGAAGGAGTGAAGTTTAGGGGCTATGTTGCCTCTCAAGCAAAACTTTATTGCGATATGTACAACTCTTATCATTATCTATTTAATCACCAATTAGAAACACTCACATAGGACTAAACTCTAATTATTACTCCCTCAGACCCTAATAAATGATAGTCCATTTTTAGATTTTCAAGAAAATAAAGGAATTAAATTATTAAGCAATTTTAGTGGTAAATATACATAAATACCGGTAATAACCACACTTTGCCATCACAACTGCATAATTAAAACATGGGAGCTAGTAAGGTGATTTAGTTCAATAGAAAATAGACACTCATTTAGGGACAAATGGAGAAAGATTTAGCAGAGGACAACTAAAACTGGTTTTCAACTCAACTTCTATATCACAGGGATTGGAGTAGACACACGCTTGTCAAAAAACAAGGTTCTAATTACCCACCCAACTTAGGGTTAATATTGTCAACAACCTGACCTTTTTTAGCCGGTTCGAGTTATGCACATACATGCACGTGGGCATACGAAGTTATGAGAAGAGAAACACACTGCAAAGGACCTAATAACACTGATGAAGTAACACTATAAAGTAGTAGCCAACTTGGGATTTCAATCCAAACCTAATTCTGCAATCACTAGAGCAGCCAAAGATGTTAAAATTTGAATGTGTCAAGCCTAAGCCTCAAAATTACCAATAAAATTACCAAAGATGTTAAACAATGATGTTTAAAACCGAAGTTTAAGCAAAGTACGTGGGTTGGAGATGTCGGTTGGCCTGAAAAATGATGATTGCATAGTTGCAGTCTCCCACTTCAAGCTAACTTTGCTTTCGCAAAGTTGAGCTTCAGTTCATTTTTACATTAAAACTAAAAATGGCAGGTCAGAAAGAGATTATTACTACAGTTGACCGGCATGCTCAAATCTGCTCAACTTGCAGGTGAAAAAAAGTAAAATAATAATAATAATAAATTCAAAACCTAGTTTGGTGAGCAACAATGGAAAATCAACTCCACCATGCCATTTATTACAAAATTTCATTCAACAATACGTTCAAAGACAACAAAAACGAATCACCAAGATTGCTGCATACCAAACTAGCACTAATCCGTACTTAAATTTACTTCCTGACCAACCAATAATTGAAGCCAAATTCAAAATATAAAGAAGCAGATAACAAAACATGACAGAATTCCAAATGTTCTACCGTGGGTTTAGACTGGTTAATCAAATCAATCATAGCAACAAACGAACAGAACCATTATTAGGGATTTGAAAGAAACAAGAAATTGAGGGCATTGAGATTGAGAAGATAAGTTTGTTTACATGAGTTAAAGGTTTCAGCAATGAAGGCGTCGAGAAACCCCATGGCATGGAAAGTAAGCACGCCATTGACGTTAGTGTAACTGGTAATTGGTCTTCGCCGGAAGGAGACCGGGCGGCGACGGGTGAAGAACTGTGTTTTGAAAGCCCAACTTAAACGGCCGGAAATACAATTTGAATTGAACATTAAAAAGGTCATTATAATGGTTGCAAAACTAAACTAGAGTAGAGTACATAAAATTGATTTTCTTCTCAATTAATTCCTTTTTAAAATATTAATTCTCAAAATAACCAACATTTTGAAACTATTTTTCAAAATTATCAGTTTTTTAAAACTAGTTACTTGATTTAGCGAGTTTATAAATTTATCAGTTGAAACTCGTTACACCAAGTAGCGAGTTTAATAAGTCAAGGAATTAGTGAATGAGCGTAATTAAACTAATTCTATTATTAACAAACTCGATACACCATGTAACGAATATAGGCGTTCAAGGAACTTACTATATGATTTTCGAGTTTAAACTAAACAGATCTCAAGACTGTTGCCGGGTTACAGACCGTAAACAAAAAAAAAACTAAGTAGAAGGGAGAAGAAGAAGTCATTGTCATTGCCATTGCCATCTTTATCAACATCCAAGCTTTTCATACTTTAATTTCGTGTTGATCAACATCCAATCTTTTTCTTCTTCATTGTGCTTTATTTTGCTTTAATTTTGATCATTATTTTCTTGAGATTTAGGGTTTATTCAAAAATAGGATAGTTGAAATTGAGAAAATTTAGGGATTTTAAACTCAATTTTTGGTCAATTGTAATCATTTGGTTAATTGTGTTATCATTGGGTGAAATATATTGAAATCATTAGGGATTTTTTTTTCTTGAAAATTATTGTTGTTATTGAAATAGACAAAAATTGAGATTTTGAACTCATTTGTTGGTAAAGTGATATAATTTGTTTGATTGTTTTATCATATATGTGTGAAATTATATTGATATTGTTGTGCTTTTTTTGCTTAAAAAAATTATGAGTGTTAGGAGTAATATATTAGTATATTTTATGTATTTATTTGATTTTATGTATTTATTTGATTTTAAAATGGAGTTTTCTTTTGTTGAAACTGATGAATAGCTTCATTGATCCTGGGCCTTTCGATAACTCTGCTTTGACTTCACTTGAGAACTACAGAGCTCGATATATTTGGGCAGGATAACAGGTTTCCATTCCGCTTTCATTTCGGCGTGGTGCGTCCTTGCCAGATATATTACCTCTGTGGATACTCTCGAGGTTAGGCGAGAGTGGCTTCATGGGTGTACATTATATTGGGAGAATTCAGTATGATTACGGGTTGTTGAAGGTATTGATTGAGAGATGGCGTCCGGAGAACGATTCATTGCACCTCCCGGTTGGTGAGATGACCTTTACCTTAGGGGATATCAGCATGATTTTCGTATTACCGATTGATGAGGATGTTGTTACTGATGCTGACATCCCATCAGTTCCAGACTGACGGGTATTATGTCACAATCTTTTAGGCGATGTCCCACCTCCCGGAGATATTGATTGGAGTAGTCTCAAGCTTAAGTGGATTATGACTCAGTTTCCACATTTTCATGACCTTTCTAATGATTCCACCGAAGAGTTGTTGATATGTATACAAGGGCTTATATCATGCTAGCCCTGGGGTCTACTGTGATGCCTAATCGTACGAACAACAAGGTCAAGTTGTATTATCTATTAGGAATATAATATCATTATATTATATTCAAAGTATATATTGTAATATATAGATTAGGAAACATAATCCTTGTATTAGATTAGGAAACACAATCTTAGAAATATTCTCCTTCTTGGAGATTAATCTTTGTAGTAGATTAGAAAACACGATCTTAGAAACCTTCTCCTTCTAGGAGATTCCTCATTGTAATCCTATAAATATGTATCTCTAGCTTCATAATCAATTGAGTCATTCAATTCAATTCCTCTCTTCCATGTTTTGATTGACTTCGTCTAACCCTCCTTATTCTAATATGGTATCAGAGCATTAAGATCCATAGAAGGACTTCTTCGCCAAAATCTAGCTTCCGCCACCAACTACCAAAACCCCCACCACCCTTGGCTCAAAAACTCTTTTGACCGAAACCCTAATTTTTTTTTGCAATTCAACCCCCTCGGCTCAAAAATTCTTTCGACCAAAACCCTAAACCATTTTGTAATTCAACCCCCTCGGCTCAAAAACCCTTTTAACCGAAACCCCAAAAAAAAATTGTTATTCAACCCCCTCGGCTGAAAACCCCTTTTGACCGAAACCCTAAACCTTTTTGTAATTCAACCCCCTCGGCTCAAAAACCTTTTGACCGAAACCCTAAACCTTTTTGTAATTCAACCCCCTCGACTCAAAAACCCTTTTGACCGAAACCCCAATTTTTTTCTTGTTATTCAACCCCCTCGGCTCAAAAACCATTTTGACCGAAACCCTAAACCATTTTGTAATTCAACCCCTCGGCTCAAAACCCCTTTTGATCGAAACCCCCAAAAAAATTGTTATTCAATTCCCTCGGCTCAAAACCCCTTTTTGACCGAAACCCTATATTGTTTTCTTGTTATTAAAAACCCTCGCCCTAGCCGAAACCTATTCCCCCTACTTCAAAACCCCCTCGGCCTAGCCAAAACCAATTCCCCCTACTTCAAAAACCCCTCGACCTAGCCGAAACTAACTACCCCTTCTTCAAAACCCCCTCGGTAAAACCGAAAACCCCTCTCCACCAACCTATCACCACCTCGGATGCGAGGAACCACATCTCTTCAGAAACGACACACATGTCCGGGAACACATCTTCAACTCGTCATCAAAATCCGGTTCATCTCATCACTCTTCAAGATTGGACTTATCCAAAGACCGTCCATCTTGCGGGAGCATATTAGGAATATAATATCATTATATTATATTCAAAGTATATATTGTAATATATAGATTAGGAAACATAATCCTTGTATTAGATTAGGAAACACAATCTTAGAAATCTTCTCCTTCTAGGAGATTAATCATTGTATTAGATTAGAAAACACGATCTTAGAAATCCTCTCCTTCTAGGAGATTCCTCATTGTAATCCTATAAATATGTAACTCTAGCTTCATAATCAATTGAGTCATTCAATTCAATTCCTCTCTTCCATGTTTTGATTGACTTCGTCTAATCCTCCTTATTCTAATAATATCTGCCACTGCTTAGAGAGATTCCGAGGATCTGAATGTATAGTTGAGGTATTGCTTCGTTGGATTTTCTATATCGGGAGCTTTGTAGTGCGACTAACCCTCTTAAGAGCCAGTGCGGTGGATTTATCAATAGTTTGCAAGTATGGTTATCTCATTTTAATGTGCATTATGTTGTTGGGTTTAATATTGATTTCAAATTATCGGCATTATTTATAGTATTTGATATTATTTTATTGATATAGATTTGAACATGGGAGCGATTTCTATGTACGCATCCTGGAATTCGAAGGCGAAATAATGATCCGGAACAAGGTGACATGCCAATGGGATGCAGGTATACATATATCATACTTTATTTTCTCGTCGTTATAGTTTTTTCAACTGATTCTTATAATTATTCTTTTTATGAAATTTCAGGTGGACCGGATCATTGTATCTCAAGCAGGTTACTGCACATAACCTGCGAGGCTATCGTGATCAGCTGGCCAAGCTCACTGATGATCAGGTGGTGTGGCAGCCTTATAGAGATCGGCAAACTCCGGCCTACTGCTATCAGGGACAGACCGTATAGATGTCGCGGGTGCCTCTGATATATTTTGAGAGGATAGAGTTGTTGGTGTTATGCCCTAGGCCTATGATTTATAGACTTATGTGTTGACATTATTGATTATTATATGAGATGTTTATCATTCGATTATTATATGTTTTGTATATTAGTTTATAATAATTTCCGTCCCTAATTATTAAGAGAATAAATAGTATAAATGTTAATGGATAATCATATGATGATTATATGCATAGAGATGCACATTAAATTTATGGGTACTTGTTAGAGAACAAGTGACTGGACTTGACCCACATGAGATTTATGTCATGGTCAAATGTCATAATTAAATCTCATAAGGTTACTTCATTAGTCCCTAAACCTGAGATTATCATGACCTTACATATGATGAAAGTCATGTTTGATTTTAGTCAAACGATATCTTAACACGATATTTATAAAGGTTAATTTTGGCATGATCGGATTCATGATGGGAAGGATGATAAGTCAAGATGGAATTTGTCCCTCGAGAGAGAGATGTTTTGCTTGGGCCCCTCGATGAGTGATAATGATGAAAGTGTATGGCCGTACCCCAATATGATTGGAATTATCATTATACTCGGAATCGGGAAAGCATTGAACAAAGACAAGTTGACTATGGCCATGACTTGTGTTCAATATAAATATCGTGAGACAAAGGGAGAAATGGAAGTGTACCATTGGAAACGTGAGCTCTTACGTTACATTATTTGGGTAGACATATAGGCTTGCTAGAGTCCGCTTATGTCTAATGAGAGTCGATATGATCGAACTCATTGCCAACATAATGTAATCATATTTGGTCACACACAACTAGAATGGATTGATTAAACCATGGGAAGAATGATTGAGAAAAACCTGTGGTGACTCATTGTATCGCGCGACAGAACAAGTCCAAGTGACTCGTCTGGTCGTGCGACACTATAAGCCCACAGAGTTAATTTTGGACTGGTTTCCTAATTCGATTAGGAAACAAATATTGATGCTAAAGTAGTATAAGTATAACAGTCCGTCAGCCCTAAAAAGCTAGCCGAAATTCTGAAAAGAAATTCACAACAATATTCTCAATATTATTCCAAGGTTTATAGGATCTAGCAATCTTCAAGAAATTGTTCTTGGATTCATTCAAAGGTGTGGATATCGAAAGAAGGTCTTCGCTCGTTCATCGATCAAGGCCTAGAGTTCAAGCAATCTGAAGAACGAAGTTTTTGATTCGAAATCACATAATCAAATCGTTCGATAGCTCAAGAACGGAAAGCAAACAAGGTTGGTTACATCTATCTCATAGTTTTCAAGTTAATTGTATAGAACGGATCCTAGGCTCTTGGGTTTCGTGTTATTTAGATGCTTAATTCCGCTGCGCATGGATCCATAAAATCCAACAGTGGTATCAGAGCCCCGTTCGTATCATTAAGTTTGGATTAACATGCTAGAAAAATTAATATAAATCGTTTATATGTTCTTTTGCATGTTTTGTATGCGATAGATTAATTGTTTTTTAAACAATATGCCTAAATCATGTTCTATTGATATTGAATTAAATCTGTTAAAAGTCGTTTGCATGATTTAATTGCTCTGTGATTTAAAATTGATTGAATTCTGCAAATCTGCATCTGGCTTCATGGTGTCACGCGACATATTAGGTCTATGTCACGCGACAGATCATGGCTGATGGCCTTTCTAAGTCGTGCGACATAATAGGACTCTGGGAGTCTCTGTCACGCGACAGAACAAGCCCAATCTGGGCAGAATCAGTTTGTTGAACAATCCTGCTAATTTGTGAATGTGTTTTACTATCTGATATGTTTATGTGTTAATCTGGATGCTATAAATTAAGTTTATAGGGCTATGCTAGATTAATTCATTGTTAATGCATGCTTAGTTAATTAAAATATGATTTTATTAATTGTTGCGATGCATGATTTATGTGTTCTTAAATATTAAGAATTTTAGATGTTTAGTTGAAACAATATATTGCAATTTCCTAAATGTTTAGATTGAAACATTAAAATTTTGGTTATATGATTGTTTATAGAAAAAACCATTATTACGTGAAATTTAAAAGAAAACTGATTGTTTATAAAAGGAAAAGATTATGTTGCCAAATCAGAGCTGATTTCTGATTGTGCATGTCTAGGAGAGTTCTGTCGAAGGAAGATTTGGTATTTAAGTAGTCCTTGTGGCTCACCTATCTTCCTGAGAACTTACCTGGTGCACGATTATGACTATCTTTGCTGATATGCTTATAATCTACCTTAAAGAACCTTCATTTAACTTTTAAGTTCTTTATGCCAATTCATGATTAAAACACTTGAGACCATTCAGATAGTTTTGGGTGGGCTTGCTATAGCAAGGTACTTTGATTCTATTCGTATGCGAGCAAGATGAGGAAATGGTGGTTCCTATACGTTTAAAATGAATGAACTTAATTGGGTTATCAAAATGGTTTTGGATCCAAGGCATAAGATGAGATTAAAATATGCCTAAACATATGATGTCTTGAATAAATCTCATAAAAGATCTAAGAGTCATATATGTGATATGATTGATGTTTAATACCTAATTAATTTAATTTTGAGCGATTTGCCATAGCAAACTTGAAATTGAATTAAAGTTGGATCTTAGCCCATTAAATGTATGTTATGCTTATTTGCATTTGAAGGTGTATAATTTAGTAGGAGCATTTTATGTAAATGCATTATACTTCTCATATGATATGTTTACTTATATGTGTTCATATTTTATGTGTATCTTTTTGTAGAATAAATGGCATCAAACAATAATCACTTTTCACTGCGATCTGTCCTTGAGAAGGAAAAGTTGGAAGAGAATGGTACAAACTATATGGATTGGATCCGTAGTTTTAGAATTGTTCTCAAACAAGAAGAAAAGTTGTATGTTCTCGAGGAACCTATTCCACCTGAACCTGATGTCAATGCTACTATGGTAGTGAATGATCAATATCTGAAACACAAACGTGATTCTGTAGATGTTGGTTGCCTCATGCTCTCCGCCATGTGCAAGAACCTTCAGAAGGGTCTTGAGCACTTGGGGCTTCAGAAGGGTCTTGAGCACTTGGGGACAGTTGATTTGAACAATCGACTGATGGAAATGTTCCAAGTTCAAGCTAGGCAAGAAAGGTATAACACATTTAAGGTCTTGGCCTCATGCAAGATGAGTGAAGGACAAGCTGTTGGTCCCCATGCTCTTAAGTTGAAGGGTCACATTGAGCATCTTGAAAGGCTCGATTTTCCAATTAGCCAAGAGTTGGCTACCGACATAATATTGAATTCATTGCCCAAAGGTTTTAGTAATTTCATAATGCACTATAACATGGGAGGCATGAATAAAATCCTTTCCGAGTTAGTTCAAATGTTGAACACTGCGGAAACCAATATTGTCGAGAAGAAAACCGATCAAGTGTTGATGGTTAACAAGGGGAAGGGTTTCAAGGGTAAAGGAAAGGCAAAAGTTGCTAATCCTAAGGCAAATGTTGCTAAACCCAAAGAGGCTTCCAAGCCTAAAGAGGCTAAGCCCAAGTCCCAAGAGGATGCAGTCTGCTTCCATTGCAATGAGATTGGACATTGGAGGAGAAACTGCGCAAAATACAAGGAAGCACTGAAGAAGAGCAAAGGAGTTGCTTCGACTTCAGGTATCTTTGTTATAGATATATTCCTATCTACTTCTAGTTCTTGGGTATTGGATACCGGATGTGGAACTCACATTTGTTTAAATGTGCAGGGTCTAAAGAACAGAAGGATGGTTGAGGAAGGTGAAGTAGACCTACGTGTGGGGAATGGAGCAAGAGTTGCTGCATTAGCCGTAGGAATTTATGAAGTTACTTTACCTAGTTGTAAGTACCCAAATCTGGCTCATGCCTTCCTGTTAATTTTCCCGGAAATTCCGGTAATTTTTTCGGTAATTCCTCGGACTTTCCTACAGTTCCGGTAATTTTTCCGGTAATTCCTCGGACTTTCATATACACATCAAGAATCAAGGAGTTCTCAAGGAACCAAGGCTCAATCTCAGCCCCGAAAGTTGCTGTTTTGAAGGCCCCTATATCTAACTTGATATAGGGAGTCGTGGTCTTCAAGGGTAACGATTTTCTACCCTTTTCCTCTATCTATTTCCTTTGAATGTGAAATCTCTATGCTAAATGCGTTAATAATGTGGTATTCTGATTAAAGTTACATGCTTTAGTGTTATATTGCTTAGATCCATATCCATTTGCATACCATTTCATGTAAAGGCTCCGGCTTGGCATTGTTTTTGCATGAACACTCGAGATGAGTGTGGATCCCTCATATCCACACCCTCTTGAAGTGTTCAGCACTAAAATACTTGCTCCCTGAGATCTGTTTGTGAAGTAACTTGGCCATATTGGTGCCTTGATACCTCTGCAAATCTCAGCTGTAAAGTCTCTGCAAAATGGCTAGTTATGTCACGCGACATAGGCAGCCTATGTCACGCGACAAACTAAGCCAGTTTGCAGAAACTTCACAATTTCAAGCTGTAATCTGATGTTAACCCCCATCATGCTATAATCTGATGTTTATCTGCAATTTAGATAATATCTATGTACATAAAATGTCATCTTTTCATTTTCATACATAAAGGTGCATCCTTTGCACCTAAATCCTATTTTCATGCATTAAAATCATTCCTTTTGTACTAAAAATTGCATCCTTTGCATTCGAAATCCCTTTTCACATTAAAGATGCATTCCTTGCATCCAAAACTCATTTTCATACTTAAAAATGCATACTTTGCCTTAAAAAATTATTCTTTGCCATTTTCATGCATCATTTGTACATTAAATGCTATTTTCCAACATAAAGATGCATTCTTTGCACAAAAATCATTTCTTTACAAAAAAAGCATCCTTTGCAACTTAAAAATGTCATATTTTCACTAAAATGTCATTTTTATCATGCATTCCCCCATGTCCCCATTAGCAACCTTGGAACGGACCGGTGTAAAGATCCCATCTTTACATCGCTTCTTTCATAAAGGTTTCATAATTTCTTTAGAAAGGGACAACCTTGAACCCTATATCTCCGATTATCACTTAAGATGAGTATGAAGCATCTATACGAGCTCGACCGTCTTAAGGTGTAGGATTGATGGGCTAAGGACATTCCTTCCTAAAGAACCTCATCTTTGACTATAAAGGGAGTCATTCTCTTGATCACGCAAGTCCCGAGGTCTAAAAAAGGCGATGATCACAAGTCTAAGATGAGGACGGGATCATAATCCCGAATATATAAAATCCAAAAAATCCCGAGCGACAACCAACAAATGGTTTGTACGTCCGGATGACGACTTGGGACATTCCCTCCTTATTTTCAAACACATGAACACAAGAAAGCACGCAAGCAAGCACGATTAATGGGATCTTGGGAGACTTGCTCCGGCAAGGCACCTTGGGTGAACGACGATCCGTTCTTCCCAAGGGGTAACTTAACCTCCGAACCCATAAAACCTTTTTTTCAAAGTTTTGAGGTAATCAAAATGGCGTGGCGACTCCGTTTCTCAAATTAAACCGGATGTCTTCAAACTCGCGTGAATCCAACAAACACAAAAATTTGGGGCACACATTCACACTAGTGGACTAATACTTGTTTTGAACAATTGTTATTACGTTCCCGCTTTAAGTAGGAATATAATTTCGATTTCATGTTTGGATAATGAAGGTTTTAATTTTCTTATATGTGATAAGAAATTCTCCATTTACAAGAGTGATATGCATTATTGTACTGCTGTTTCATTCAATGACCTTTATATTCTTGATGTTGAAAATCGTGATAATGATATCTATAACATTAACAAGAGATTTAAACCCAATGATGTAAACCACACTTACTTATGGCATTGTCGTCTTGGCCACATAAATGAGAAACGTATCTCTAAACTCCACAAAGATGGATTTTAGACTCACATGATTATGAATCTTATGAGACATGTGAATCTTGTTTACTTGGCAAGATGACCAAGGACCCATTTACCAAAACTGGTGAAAGGGCGGGCAACTTATTAGGACTCAAACCATCTCTGAGGACCTTGATCAGCCATCACTTCTATCCAGATCTCCGTGCCATGGTCAACGCCGGAACCAAGTTCGAGAAGACCCTGAGTCTTCAGAAGACATTAGCAACCCCTGCTTCGTCTTACCGCTATCGGACAAACCTGTCAACTTCAACACCTGTCCCGAACAAAGGAAAAGAAGCAGCCGGAACGGTACACTACATCCAGAACGGAGCTCAAGTAAACCGCGATCAAGCAGCCCCAAGGAATAACAATCCCCCTCGCTTCCCACAGTTCCAGCATTTTGACAACCTCGAAATTCCTCTGGGCCAAGTATTTGAAGTATTGGTAAAGCGAAATCTCCTCAAACCCCTCGAGAATTTCCAACCAAAGACTCCCAAGCCCAACATGGATATGAGCAAGCACTGCGCCTTCCACAACTACACCGGCCACACCACCGACAATTGCTTCGTGCTAAAGCAGGTGGTCCAGGGGCTAATCGAAGAGGGAAAGTTGGAACGCCCTCGTGGCCCCAATACCATCGGAAATCCATTCCCCCGGAACGACAGGGTGAACACGATATCTTTCGACGAAACTCCAAGCGAGAGCAGACCCCCTGCAATTTTTGAAACCGTCAGCATGCTATCCCGCTATGACTGGGAACGTGAAACCAGAGTCAAACGGTCTCGTGACCGGGAATCCAGACAAGAATGCCCAAGGGCAACTGTCTCCCTACGATCTTTGCCCCGACCAAGGCACACCAATGGATGGATCGAACACTCCCTAGAGGAGACTGAGTCAAATGGCAGCACGGGAAATGGTCTAGCCTTCACAGACGATGATTTGCCGATGTGTGAGAATCGACACAACGAGGCCCTCCTCATCCTCGTAAAAATAGAGATGTTCTTCCTCCCGAATGTCTTGATTGATAACGGCTCCGCAGTCAACATCATTGCCTTGAGCACACTGAAACGACTCCGTATCGACCGCTCCTGCTCCCTGATAAGACCTTCGCCCCGGATAATCCGAGCCTATGACGCCACTCCACGACCAATCGTAGGAGTCATCAATCTGAGGATCCAATTTGATGCACAACTGGAGTCGGTAGAGTTCCAAGTCATGGAAATCAAACCAACCTTCTCTGCCTTGCTGAGACGACCTTGGATACATCAGATGAAAGCGGTATCATCTACTCTTCACCAATGCGTGAAATTCATCAATGCCAATGGAATGCTCGAGGTAATCCGCGGAAGCGGCACGGGCAAGCGCAGCCGGCAAGCTACGACCCAGAAGAAGGTCCCGACATGACCGAATACTCCTATGCAGATGAGTCTCCAGTCCTGTCCCACTACGAAGTGGATCCCTGCATCCACGCTCTAAGCCGCGACGAGCTAGAGATCGAAGAGCTCATGGGTCAAGTCGACAACTCCGACATATGCGACTGTGAAGAATGCTTAAGATAGGATCAAGAGATGGACGCCCAGATGGAGATTGACCGAGGAGTAGACCCCTACTTCACCGAGAACCCTTTTGCAAACTGGCTCATCACCGACTCACTGGTACAAGACAACCCTCTTATCGATACACTTGGATCTCACGGGGACAGCCATCACAGCATCGTCCAATTCAACATCCCGGTGTCTGACCTAGACGAACAGTGGCGCAACCTCCTCCAAGGGATAATCAGGGAAAGAGAGATAGTATGCCCTCTCGAGTCCGACATTGTAAATGTCGTCCAAGCAAAGATCCCAGATAAAGAGGCGGATTCTATGAAAATGATCAACATCAGCAAGAATCAACTCCGAATCAGCGAATGCTTCGCCCTCCTGGAAGTAGCCCTCAGCGACTTCTATCATCAAGGTCCCCCAAGGACTGGCAACAACACTAATGGAGGGACATCATCAGGGGAGCCACCAAAAACCTCCACGATCTGGTTTGAAGTCGAACCGCATGCAAGCTATCCTCCGGGATCCGTGCCAGCAAGATCGGCCACCAAAGCCATCGCCACTCCTACAGAGCTACAGCCTGCCAAGAGTAATGAAGCCTGGTCCAATCCCTCGTCGCCTATAGTCTAGCTTCGAGTCGCGTTGTCTGTGAATTCATATCTTTCGAGTCATCTGATGGCCCTACGCCGGAAGATCGTGAGTCCATAATCAACAATGTACAGTCTTTACACTTTCAATAAAAGGTCCGACCTTTCTAAAATATCCTTTCATTGCATCTTTAACAAATGATGAGTTAACTAATCAAAACAGTTAATAACAATTCATCTACACAAAGAAGCAAACACAATAATTGAATAAATGCATCAAGCAAACATTTAAGCATGTTGTCAAACGAGAGAAAAACCGGGCCCAAGCTGCCGAGGAGGTTTTAATCACAGCGATTTGCGAGATTGCTGAAGAGCCAAAGAGACGCAAGTCCGAAGCCATTTCCATCACATTTCAGATCTTCCAATACCTCAAAAATGGGGAAACCGCCTTCATGAACGAAAAAGGTCAACGCAGGGAAGGAGCCAAAGCCAAGAGCATCATGGCCCTAAAACGCCTCGCCTCCCACTTTGTCATCCTTGGGGACATGTTGTACAAGAAACGCTACCAAGGACCACTCCTACGCTGCATCAGCCAGGAAGAAGCAAACGAGCTCATGAACGAGGTCCACAATGGGGCTTGCGGTCCCCACATGAACGCCCGGGCCCTAATGCAAATCATTCTCCGGATGGGCTACTACTGGATCTCCATGGAGGCAGACTGCATCCACTTCGTCCGAAGCTGCGACAAGTGTCAACGGTTCTCCAACCTCAATCATCTACCTCCTCACGATCTCTACTGCATGACTACGCCCTGGCCCTTCGCCACTTGGGGAATTGACGTCATCGGAAAAATTGCTCCGCCAGGCAGCAACGGCCACGAGTTCGTCTTGGTAGCCATCGACTACTTCACCAAATGGGTCGAAGCCAAGTCCTACAAGGTGCTCACTTCCAAGAAAGTCGCGCATTTCCTCGAGGAAAACATCATCTGCCTATACGGCATCCCAAACGAGGTCATATCAGACAACGGCTCCCACTTCGAAGGTGAATGCGACAGACTGCTGGCAGAATTCAAGATCACACGCCACAAGTCTTCTCCCTACCGGCCACAAACGAACGGCGTCGTAGAAGCAGCAAACAAGACCCTCGAACGGATCATCCGAAAAATGACCACCCGAGGACGAGATTGGCCCGAGAAGCTGCACCTTGCACTTTGGGGCTACCGAACATCAGTCAGAACAGCCACGGGAGAAACCCCATTCGCCCTGACATACGGGATGGAAGCAGTCCTCCCCTTTGAACTGGAAATTCCCTCACTCCGAGTGCTGCTGGAAAATGACGTCAATGAAGTCAAATGGCTCCGAAGCCGACACGACGAATTGGCTCTGCTAGACGAGCGACGACTAAAGGCCATGGAACACGTTCGAGCCTACCAAAGCAGAATGGCTAGAGCTTTTGACAAGAAGGTCAAGTCCCGAGACATCAGGGAAGGCGATCTGGTACTCAAAGAAAAGCCTCCCACTCGAACCAACCCACTGGGAATATGGGAACCAACATGGATCGGCCCTTTCGTGGTTCAAAAGATCTTCTCCGGAGGTGCCATGAAGCTGACAGACCTAGACGAAAATCCCTTCATGAATCCAGTCAACGGAAGCAAACTTCGCAGATACTTCGCCTAAAGAAGAACAAATTGTGCATCTCTTGGCACTCCATGTAGTGTCGAACTACGCAGACCTGAGCCCTCTAGTCCGGGGGAACGTAGGAAACCTTAACTGGTCCGGTCTAAAAACACACAAAAAAGTCAAAAGTTTGAATGTCAAGCGAGACCTCCATCAAGCTACACACTTTTTAAGAGCATGCCCCCACCATCACCTTGACCAAGTCAAACGACGGCGGCAACATCAAAGGACATCCGAAGGTCACTCAGCGTCAAACGACTGACCCTTGTCAACTTCCAAGCTAGGGGCTTGTCTTCGCCATCACGCGCTTACAAAAGGGAAGCCCAAGCAAAAGGGATTGCCGGCAAGGCCCAGGCTGCTTCAGTCCGCAAATGCGACAGAAAAGTCCAAAGATGAATACCATCGAGGCTCACAAAGAAACAAAAGTGAACAAGAGATCTTGCGTCTCGACAAAGCTTTAAAAGTAAATCACAAATCACTAACGATTACAACATTCCTTGATGAGTTCAAGCACGGTCTACTCTCAAGTTCACAACATGCTAAAAGACAGCTTAATACATTTAACAAATAATGTGTTTACAAATGCAATGAATGGATACCTAGGAGGTCATTCCGCGCCATCTGCGCTTGTCCCCTCGCCATTCTTCCCTTTCTTCCCTCGTCCCCGGCGAGTCTTCTTTCGCTCCACGCGAGCCATCTCTGTCTCTCTCAGTCCGAGGTCAGGGTCCTCCGTAGAGTCAAACAATCCCGGCGGCTCTCGGGGCTTCATTCGCCCGTGCTTCGGCTCGGATCTCCTCCTGCGAGTGCGCAAAGGGACCTCTCCCCGTCGATCGATCAACTCGTCTCGTAGTCAAACAAAGTGTCTCCGTAACATCTGAGGGTCAGACCAGGCTTCGGCACTCCTAAGGCAATAGCTACTACGGCAATCGGGCCCCAGAATCGCTCCACGCCTGCTCCCCAAAGCCACTTGGGACTGCCCAACACGCTGCTCATACCAAGCCAGGTACTGGGTGGTCAACACGACACTCTCCCGACGTCTAAGGAGCACCACAAGAGGGAAAGCGGAATACTTCCATACCTTCATAAAATACAAAAGAGCACCTGGAGCTGCCATACAAAGGGGAGCTACCTCCGCAGTAGCAAGGTCATCCCAGCCCAACAAAGGCTCCTGCTTCATCTCGAACTGCCGGGAAACAAGCAACGAAATATAGAAGGAGGACCAAGACAAGCATGAAACTCTGACAACATAGGACCCTTCCTGCAAGGCCCTCCTAGTCTCAATCCCCCAGTGCGGAACCCACCAACGGATCTGATGCGTACCAAGCCGTGCCATCCATCTCTCCCAGGCGGACTGATCCATATCCAACACAAGAGGTCGCCGAGCAAATGACCACGGGCTAAACGACATCGGAGCCTCGGGCATGGCCTGAAGTCTCTCTCGCAGCCACAGGTGAGCAAAGCAGGGCTTCCCCCTCTCATGAACCGATCCCCAGTCGCCAGACGGTCAATACCATGAAGAGTCTCCCCCAGCACCAACGGGGCAATATCCTCTCCAGCTCTGCAGTGTCCAACCACATCTAGCAAAGCGCCATCGCAAACTCCAAGGGAGCTGATCATGAAGCGCGTCGCTATCACGCACAAGACAAATGCATACCACGAGACATCACTCTCATCATCAATCATAAACCGCTCCAGCAGCGCAGAAATGTCAATATGACCCGAATCAAGGATCATGCCTTGCACTTCTCCCAACGAAGTCCGAAGAAAGCATGCAAGCTTCACGCTCACGGCGGCACCGCCAATCAAAGGAAGAGAGATGGCCTCCACCTCTGGTCCTCCAATCAAAGCCCGAAAATCCTCAAAGGTGGGCACCATCTCATTGTAGGAGAAGCAATACATATGCCTCCTAACATCCCAGAACTTCGCGGCAGCCCGCAATAATTCCCAATCAGGAACCAACTCCTTAAGGGACCAAATCGAGCAAAGTCGAAACCTTACCTCGAAAGCCCGCCTCTGATGCCTCATACGGTGTCGCATCCACATTTTCAACCGCTCAAGGAAGTATGCTTGCCGCTCCTTCGAAAGCCTTGGCAAAATTCTTGGAACATACGAAGAATCCACGGCAAAAATGGAGGTTCCTAGAGAAAATGAGGAAGAAAGCACGAAATAGCTGCAAATGGGAAGTGGGGAAAGTCCAGACATCCGGAAAACACTTATCCCTTCCCAAAAGCAAAGTTGATCCGTACGGACCTTGTTGCACCATGGTCCCACTTTCCCAGCAAACAGTACAACAACCACTGTTCTCAGCAGGACCTTGCTCCAAACTGCCCAAATTCTGGCCAAAGCCATTTCCGGCAAGCATACGCTACCCACAAACGCACTCCCAGCTCAGGTGGCATGCACAAATAAATAAAATAGCAACAATTCCTAGGACAATTCCCGAGAATCACAAAATACGGCATTACATCTTAAAATAAAATGCTTTTGCTATGCAAATACAAGTCTTTTATTACAGGTACCCATAAATGTCTGTTGCTAAACAAAAAAAAAGAAGATATGGAAAGAGGGAAAGCAAATGAGCCCTAATCCGACTCTTCGTCATCATCATCAACATCCTCAAGCGAGAAGTCAAGCACCCCGCCAAACTCGCCAGCCACACCCTCGTCATCAGAATACTGAACCCCCTCCTGGGGTGGATACTCAAAATACTCGAAAGGGTCAAACCCGGCAAAAGGATCGAAGAAGGCAGGCTCTGACGAACTCTCTCCCGGTGCCTCCTGCGAAGGCCAGAACTGGTGAAAGACCGGCTGTCTCTGGACTCCCGAAGACGTCCCGACATCCATGCTATGCCGCCCCCGAGAGGGTCCCTCCAACTGCTGCCCCGGCTCAACCCTCGACGGAGGAACGTCCACAGAATGCCTCGAAGGCATCGGCTCGTACGCCGGCACACGCCGCAAAGACCGGCAAGACAGCTTCCCCGCCAACTTCTTCGCAAAGGACCACATCGCCACATAACGGCGGGTCAGCGTATTAAAGGCTCTCCCTGGGACCTGCACAAGCAAACAGCCACAGAAACGCTCAGCTAAAGAGATACAGGCATACAAAAAGAGAAAAATACAAAAAAGATGCCAAGACAGAAAAAGAGTAAGCACACTCACCGGCATATCAGGGTCAACCCGGTAGGCAGCAGGAGCCTGCTCAGGGACGGGTACCGACACCCTCCGCCTCGATGAATCCCCACGAACATAGGTGAAATCTGGCCCAGGCACCGGAACCTCTGGGGGACCTGGCGGGCTATCCTGCCTCTCCCTCGCTAACACCTGTGGCGTCCTCAGCTTCCTCCTCACAAAGGTCCCATACTCCTCTCCAAACAAAACAAACTCATCGGCACTCACGCCGCCAAGATATCTCTCAAACTCCAGCACGTCCATATCACGGGAATCCATCATCCCAAAAGGCGGGTCCCTCGGAGCCAGGGGGAGCATACCCGGGCCATGCTGCCAGAAGACCCTCTCTCCCAAATACATGACATCGCAGGTCAGGCCCCGCAGCATCTTCCTCTGCGCCGTCACCACGGGAGCACCCTCAAACTCATCAGTCTCATACCGAGCCCAGGGATACAGAGCAAACTCTGCCGGGCTATCTCTCCCCAGGTGCTCCTACACATCTCCGTAAGTGATGGTGAGCTTCCCCCTACTGGTCCTCTTCCTCCTCGACGGACGGGCCCAGCCCAACATAGCAGGATAGGCCGCTATGGCCTCAGCATCTCGATCCCACGGGAAGCACCGGAAGATCTCATAGAACCACACCTGCGACAAAAGCAGAAAAGGCTCAGTGCAAAAGGAAAATGGAGAAATGACAGATTGCTAAATCAAAAACAGCAATAAACTCATACCTCCAAAGCAAAATCAAAGCAGCCCAAAGAACTGGCCACGCCTCGGCTAAACCGGTCCAAAGAGAAATAAAGCTCGGCCAGGCCCGCCTCGCCCCAAGCTATATCACAAACCCTCTCCAAATCAATCAGACTCTTCAGCAGAGCAAAAGGAGCCGTAGTTGCGTGATTCGAGAACAGAGTCTCGGAAAGGGCAAACCACAGGAAGGAGCGTGCCAGCTGCTCCGCCGTCACTAGGCTGGTACCACGGCAATAGGCCCCAATACTTGCCGTAATATGCATCTCCACATTGTTGTACAGCATGCCTAGGCCCCTGCGAGGAAGAGGCGCAAAGCCCAACAGCTCAGCCAGCACCCCCTCGGATATCCTGTCCCTCCACCGCACTGGCCCTCCTTTGAAGGAAAGCCCGGTGATAGCAGCAAAATTGGTGGGAGTCACCGTCACCTCGCCCCAGCTCAAGTGGAAGGTGTGGGTGGTATCCCACCAATACTCAGACAAGCCTAGGAAGATACTCTTGTTCTTCCTCGTATCAGAAATCCCGGCCAAGTTCTACACGAACGCGCCCAAGCCGGAAGCATAGACTAGCCTCTTAGGGCTCGGCCTGCCCTCCATAGAAATGTCCGGCAACTGCTGCCACAGCTCCACCACAGCCTCGAGCGACCCTCGAGACTTCATCTTTTTGACTTTCCCAGACAAAAGCCCCTCATCCTGCAGGTAAACACATCAAAGATACGTCAGTCACAGTACTTAATGTAAATTACCAAAAGGAAACCAAAGCATAAAAAAAAAAGTCCGTCACAAAAATACGGCACACATTGCACACAATTTTCACATGTAACCTGTCACAAAATACGGCATGCATTGCACATAATTTTCCCATGCAGTCTGTCACAAAACACGGCACACCCTGTACAAATTTTCTCAACAGAGGGATTAAGCCCTATACGACACATTTCCAAAAAAAAAAAAAAAAAAACCCCGTCACAAAATACGGCACACATCGCATATAATTTTCACATGTAACCCGTCACAAAACACGGCATGCATTGCACAAAAACTCCCCACAAAAGTCCGTCACCAAAAACACGGCACACACTACATGACACGTTTTCAAAAGAAAAGTCCGTCCCTACACGGCACATACTTTCAGACAAAACCCGTCACAAAACACAACATGTCACTTTTTTTTACAAAATATGTCCCTACATGGCAATTTTTCTCACAATGTGCACACATAAATAGCATAAGGTACAAAACACCCAAGCATGCATTTCAAAGAGAGGCACTTTATTTTTACAAATAAGAGTTAATCTACACATTTTTGCACAAAAATCACATACTCACAATTTTTACATGCTCAATTTCAACAATTCATCGCGAATTTCACAAAAGGCATGGCAAATAACAAAAGCCCCAAATATGCGAAAAACTAAAACCTAGTTCTAGCATTCAACAATTCAAGCAAGGAATCAAGACGAAATTGATTTCTTACCTCCCCGGCGCTCCTAACTCGCCTATTATGCACCTCCGGATTCGGGTACAACACATCCGGGTTCTTCGACGAAGGCACGAAGGAAGTGCAATTCCTTTGAAGCTCCGCCCTTTGCTCGATCGTCTCTTGGCTCCGTTGACGATGACCTCTCCGTGCTCTTTCCGCCATTGCAAGCAATTCAAGCTAAATTATGGAGGATTTTCTAAGGATTTTGGTACAACAATGGAGTTTTCTCCTTCTCTCTCTCTCTGGTTTTCGTGAAACTGGAAGAAGGAAATGAAGGGTTGCCTCGGTTATGTAACTGGTCAAAACCTGGGAACTGTAAAAATCAGCATTGGTCCGTACGGACCTCTTTGCAGAGAGAGAAAATCCGTACGGACCTCTTTGCAACATAAGGCCAAATTACTTCTTTGCCCTTATAATCTTTGCCCCTGGCTGTCCAAAGGCCTATTTCAGCAGATTCAATGCAGTTTGGTCCTTAACCCAACAAAATCAACACCGGCCATCATCGTAAGCCAGGATTCCGCCCACTAAACGGCAACTCAAGCACCGGTCGTCATCGTAAGCCCGAATTTTGCCCACAAAACGGCAACTCAAGCACCGTCCGTCATCGTAAGCCCGGATTTCGCCCACTAAACGGCAACTCAAGCACCGGCCGTCATCGTAAGCCCGGATTTCGCCCACTAAACGGCAACTCAAGCACCGGCCGTCATCGTAAGCCCGAATTTTGCCCACTAAACGACAACACCAATCCCGGCCATCATCGTAAGCCCGGATTCCACCCACTAAACGACAACTCAACCACCGGGCGTCATCGTAAGCCTGGACCTCGCCCACTAAACGGTGAAACAAGCGCAAAAAGGAGCCAGCACCTCCAAGCACAAATCCCAAGGCACAAAACGCCTCCAAAAATCAAACGGTGAATCAACCACCAGCCATCAAAGTAAGCCCGAAGTCACCTTCTTAGCGGACAAAGCCCCTACGAGGCCACATATCCCCAGCAAAGGAACACCGACAGTAGAGATGCCCAAACGGTTCCGAACCGGCGGGCCGAACCGGAACCGGACCGGATAAAAACCGGAGGGAAACCGGACCGGACGAACTGTGAACCGTCTGAACCGGCGGTTTACCGGTCCGGTTAAGGTTCAAGATTTCAAAAACCAGTGAACCGCCGGTTCAGGAACCGGAACCGTAACCGGAATCGGAACCGCCTGTTCACGAACCGGAACCGCCCAACGGCTAGATGATCTGGTGCGTCCATTTCTTGATCCGACGGTCCATGTTTAATGACCGTTAAATAACGGTCAGTGACCAAAATGTAAAAAAAAATAAAAATTTAATCGTTTTGGTCCCTAAAACGGTTTTTTTTTTTTTATTTTGGTCCCTAAAACGTTTTTTTTTTCTTTTTCTCATCAAACCTATAAATACCCTCCCCTCCCTTTATTTTTTTCACTACTCTCTCTCAACTCTCAAGTCTCAAACTCTCAATTACTTACTCTCTTTCTCTCTATCTCTCAAAGACTCAAATCTCTCTCTCATCTCAATATCTCAATCTCAAGTCTCAAACTCTCAATTACTTACTCTCTTTTTCACATAAATTCATCTTTTCACCAAAAAATGTCTTCATCTCGTGGCGGCCGTGGCGATAAGGAAAATAATGTATCAAGTTCGCATCCATTTTTCCCCCCCCCGCCGATGATTCCATTTGGGGCAATCTTAATGTTCAACCTCTACCACAAGAAACGTTTAATTTGAGCGATGATGAAGTTGATACAACATTTCCAATGGGTGATCATGGTCATACCGAAGGGAGTAACACTCAAACCACTCAAACCCAAAGTGAAGCGCGAGGGGGTGGTCAAACTCAAATCCGACCTCGAGGTCGAGGACGAGGAGGTCGAACCACGGGAAGGTCGGACATCATGACCGTGCACTTTTCAAAAGTGCCAATTGAAGGTACCAACCAATACATCGTTTCTTGCAACCATTGCCCTCAAAAATTTGCCTTTACCCATGGAGGTGGTTATGGGACATTTAAAAGACACTTGACGACAAGGCACCCCGATCAAGTTGGAGATGCCCAAGATCAAACACAACTACAAGGATTTACGGGATCATCACAAGGTACGTCTTCGCAATTATTTAAATTTGATAATTCAACGTATAGAAGAGAAATGGCAAAATATACTGCTGCTAAAGGATTACCCTTTAATTTTACTAATGATAGATTATGGCCTCATATGGCACAACTTTGTTTAAATCCCGCGGCTAAAGAAATTAATAAAAATACAAGTACTCGTGATACTAAAGCTCAATATCTACAAGGAAAATTAACTTTAATTAATACGTTTAAAGATTTACCCCAAAAATTGTCAATATGTGCCGATATATGGAGTGACCATTGGCAAACTCATAGCTATATAGGAATTACATGTCATTGGGTTGATATTAGTTGGAAATTACAAAAACGATTAATTGCATATAAATCTTTTGATACCTGTTCATAACGCTCAAAATATTTGTAGTAAAATTGCTAATGTTTTACAAGAATATGGATTAGTTCACAAAATTTTTTCAATTGGATTTGATAATGCCGCAAATAATACTGCTAGTCTACCATCACTCATTGATATTTGTCAACCATCTATTGGTGGTAAATTTTTTCATGTTAGGTGCATATGTCATATTTTAAATTTGTGTGTGCAAGATGGTTTAACAACTTTAAAGGAACATGTAGCCCCAATTAAGGAAGTTCTTGCTTATATAATGAGAAATCATAGTGTAACAAAATTGTGGATTAGATTTTGTAAAATAAATAATATCCCATCTAAAAGATTTTCCCTAGATGTTCCAAATCGATGGAATTCCACTTATAAAATGTTATCCGAATCTTATGATTTTCGTGAACTATTGTGTCAGTTTATTCAACAAATAGAGTATTCAACTATAATATTGCCTCATCAATGGGATATTTGTAACAATTTAAAGAAAATTTTGAAAGTTTTTAAAGATGCTACCGTACAATTATCCGGTTCTTACTATCCCACTTCACCGTTAGTTATAGAACACGCCGCTAAAATTAGTTACATATTTATGCATTTTAAAGATGATCAAATTTTAGGTGAATGTATTAACAAGATGAGAACAAAATGGCTTAAATATTTTTTGATCATTTCCCCATTGTTTTTAGTAGCTAAACTATTAGATCCTAGGATAAGAGAAGATGATTTAGAACAAATACTAGATTATTATTATAAGAATCTATTTCCCACCGGCTTTGATTTGTTTTTAGATAGACCTATCCCAAAGGCAAAAGACGTTGTAATTGAGACTAAAAAAATTGTATATGAACTTTATAGAGAATATTATGATCTTTTTAGTAATATTGTTTATCCTCCTAGTAGTGAAAATGTAGGTGGTAGTTCTCACGAAGATAGCGATCCCTTTAACTTTATAGATAATTTAATTAGTTCTAGAACTCAAAAACGTCAACGAGGTGGCTCCACTTATATTGAACTTGAAAATTATTTAACCACTTCTTTTGAGCCTATGTAATTTCGATTTTGATATTGCAAAGCGGTGGGCACGAAGGGCAAACAACTATCCTATTCTATCATTGATAGCAAAGGAGATCCTAGCCGCTCCCGCCTCAACCGTTGCCGTAGAAGAAGTATTTAGTGTAGGAGGAAATGTCTTATCCGATCGAAGGTCAAGGTTGTCTCCATATAATTTAGAATATCAAATGTTGCTCGGCGATTGGCATAGAGCCGAACTACGACTTCAAGATAAAAGAAGTAGTTCCGAGGAGGAGGAGGCCTTTGACGAAGATACATCGGGAGCGAAGCCGAATGAACTTCGCCGCTCTTTAGACTTTAGATTAGGTTAATTGTAATTTTATAGATTAGATTATAGATTAGGTTTATTTTTATTTAATTGTAATAGTTAGGTTGAGGTAAAGGCTCCTAAATGTCCCCCCTTATTTATAAAAGGGTAAGGTTGGTTGTCCCCTCATTTGTAATTTTATTTTAATTAATAAAATTTAAGGGTACCGTCCCTTTTTCTTTTATATACTTTCGTTTATTTAAAAAAAGTTAAGTTTTTAAATGACTTTTTTGCAAAAAATTAACTTTTTTGTAAAACTTAACAGAAATTGTTAAGAATTTAACTTGTAATTTTTTTTTTGAAGGACTGGACACTTGGGCGACCGCCCTAGTCATCTTGGGCGACCGCCCAAGCCTTTCATTTTTTTAAAAAAAACTGGACACATGGGCGACCGCCCAAGTCATTCGGCCCTTCTTGGGCGACCGCCCAAGTCTATGTTTTTTTTTTTTATTTTTTTTTTTTTGAAATTAATCGGTTTAGAATCGGAACCGGAACCGTACGGCCGGTTCGGAACCGGGACCGGAACCGTGACAAACCGGGCCGATTTCGGTTCAATGCTTGGTGGAACCGTGAACCGCCGGTTCGGAATCGGAACCGGCGGTTTGAACCGGATGGGCACCTATAGCCGATAGTCATCGTAAGTCCAACCCTTCCCCAGCAGACAAAGCACGAGGCAATCACGCCTCTCACAATCAAAGCACCAGGTTCATACTCCTGAACTAAGTCTCAAGCACCAGGTTCATACTCCTGAACCAAGCTCCAACTTAGGTTCATACTCCTGAACTAAGTCTCAAGCACCAGGTTCATACTCCTGAACCAAAACCCACAGTCAGAGGACACAACACATCCTCACGCACGACACCAACCACGAGTCACAGGGCATAGCATACCCTCATCACTATATCCGCAGCCCGAAAGGCTTTAAACCACTCGGTCCGGAAGACCGTATGAACCTCCCAAATCATTATCTCGAGCCCGGAAGGCTTTAAACTACCCGATTCGGAAAATCGTAAAATTTCCATCTCAGGGCGCCACCACGTCCTCACAGTCAACCTCTACGGTCACACGACACTTCAGGGCACCATCACACCCGCATACACTCACAATTTCACGACCTCTGAACTACGATCAGGCTTGATTCCCACTAGGGATACGTAGAAATCCTATCACAGGGTCCAGCCATTGACCTATACGATCACCCAGGATGCCACCACGTCCTTACCATCGACCTATACGGTCACCCAGGATGCCTCCACGTCCTTACCATCGACCTATACGGTCACCCAGGACGTGGCGTCCTTACCATCGACCTATACGATCACCCAGGACGCCTCTACGTCCTTACCATCGACCTATACGGTCACCCAGGACGCCTCCACGTCCTTACCACCGAACTATACGGTCACCCAGGACGCCTCTACGTCCTTACCATCGACCTATACGGTCACCCAGGACGCCTCCACGTCCTTACCATCGACCTATACGTTCACCCAGGACGCCACCACATCCTTACCACCGACCTATACGGTCACCCAGGACGCCACCACGTCCTTACCATCGACCTATACGGTCACCCAGGACGACTCCACGTCCTTACCATCGACCTATACGGTCACCCAGGACGCCTCCACGTCCTTACCATCGACCTATACAGTCACCCAGGATGCCTTCACGTCCTTACCATCAACCTACACGGTCACCCACAGGATACCATCACATCCACACACAGGGTTTCAGTCAAAAGGACATCTCAAGTCCTCGTACACAACAACACTCACCCCACACACGAACTACGATCAGGCTTGATTCCCGCCAGGGATACGTAGGAATCCTATCACAGGGTCCAGCCAACTGACCTAAACGGTCACACAAGAGGACACTGCCACGTCCTCACGCACTGACCTACACGATCACTTCCTCTCCCAACACGCGATCCAGATTAGGACCCTTATCTTATCGACGACCCCACTTCCTCCGTAAGTGACGTCGTCGAGGGGCTTCTGTAAGTACCCCAATCTGGATCACCCTCTTCCGAGCACACGGGAAACACCGCAGACTCACACAAACGCAGTCTTGAAGACCCGTGACACTCAAAACTCCCAACCAAACCAAGGGAGGGACTTTTCTGGGACAAAAAAGCACAAAAGGACCTCAGAGGAATTTTTCAGAAATTGGAAAAGCAAATGTGGTCCGTACGGACCTCTTTGTTGCAATGATTACTGTTCCAAGATATTCCCTCAAATCCCGGGAATAATAATTACCCAGCTACATGGTTGGTCCGTACGGACCTTTATGCATGCAAGGTTGGTCCGTATGGACCTCTTTGCTACCAGACATCATCATGGCTGAATCTTCTTAAAGTCCACATATTCCCTCAAATCGAGGAAAACCAAAAACTTGGATTACCTGGAAGGTCCGTACGAACCTTATTGCACAAATTTGAGTACTATAGATAGAGGGCTCCCCTCTCTCATTTCACACATCTCCCTCTTCTATCCTCTCCCCCAGCCTTCTGGCACCCCTCTAAGTCCTCTCGAGGCACTCCCGGCCCCTTTTGGATCCTTCTGAGGCCTTCCGAGCTCCCTCGTGGTGCTCCGAAGCCTCTCCGAGGGCTCCCGCGACGCTCCCGCGCAGCCCCGAGGCACTCTCGAGGTACTCTGAGGCCCCTCGTGGTACTCCGAGGCCTTGCCTAGTCTTTCCCGAGGCATCCCGGCTCTTTCCGAGTCAAACCGACAACTCAAACGCACGCCGAAACTCTGCCCGAGTGATCCCTGTCATCCTAACGCACGCCGAACCTCTGCCCGAGTGATCCCTGCCATCCTAACGCACGCTGAACCTCTGTCCGAGTGATCCCTACGATCCCAACGCACGCCGAACCTCTGTCCGAGTGATCCCTACGATCCCAACGCACGCCGAACTCTGTCCGCATACAACCGGCTCATCCCGAAGCAATCCCGGTCCGTACCGGAATACTATTCCATCCTCAAACACTATTCCCCAGCGGAAGACAGAAACGAACCAACATTGGTAAGGCTTCCTTCCTACACTATTTCAATACATTTCAATAAAGCAGTGTACAATGTAGACATCCGATACAACATGCATTTTTAAAAGCACATACACACACACACACAACAGTTAAAGAATATAAGGGATACCGGAAGACTCGTTTTTACGAGGCGACTCAGGTGAGCTCTAATATTCTAATATTCTCTTCCCGAGGAGTCATCTGACCTCCGAACTCAAAAATCTCATCACACAAAAACAGTTTATTTTTAAACTGATGCCCTTTTTCAATATTTTGGGCTTAATAAAAATGGCGTGGCGACTCTACAAGCAAAAACACAGCGAGACACCTCCAACCGCAAAACGGTACGAGCCAGATGCCGGGGCGCGATCGCGCTGCCTATCGAATTCGGGCGACTTCCCGAACGCGACGCATCCACGAATGCGAGATATGCCGGGGATCCGCGCGCGAGCCGGGGATCCGCGCGCGAGCCGGGGATCCGCGCGCGAGCCGGATCCGGGTAATTTCAACATTTTGGCCCTTTATGAAAATGAGGATCATCAAATGGTTGTTTATCATTACCTTCCCAATAGCACATGAAAATGAGTGAACCCCCGTTCATCTTTAACCCTACATTATGATATCAAAGTGTTAAAACCTTCAAAACCCTAATTTTAACATTTATATATATAATGTTCCAAAACACAATAAAAAAATTTAATTTATATATCTAAACATAAGTGAAAACAATGATGTTGATTTACCTTAATTCTTAGTTTTCAACAATTCTGAAATTAAAGTATGTGAAATTTTGGGTTTTTTCTTCAACTATTTTGGATTTGTGGAAGTTTGGATATGGAAGTTTGGGTTTTTTCCAAACTCTTGATAATTTCGATTTTCAATCAATTTAACGATCACATACAGCTGCAAATTACTCATCCCTCATGTATAGCCAAAACATCAAACATAATATCCATACATGCATCATCTTCAATACGAAAAGAAAAATACTCATCAATCCCCCTATCAAAGGAATGAGGATATCAATAAATAACTTCTAAATTATATTGTGTCCGATCTACGCCCATATTTTTATAAAACTTATCAATCAATTCTTGTATCTTCATTTACAATTATCCATAATTGCAATTTTTGGCCCTTTATGAAAATGAGGATCATCAAATGGTTGTTTATCATCACCTTCCCAATAGCACATGAAAATGAGTGAACCCCCGTTCATCTTTAACCCTACATTATGATATCAAAGTGTTAAAACCTTCAAAACCCTAATTTTAACATTTATATATATAATGTTCCAAAACACAATAAAAAATTTAGTTTATATATCTAAACACAAGTGAAAACAATGATTAAGATGATGTTGATTTACCTTGATTCTTAGTTTTCAACAATTCTGAAATTAAAGGATGTGAAAATTTTGTTGGTGTTATGCCCTAGGCTGATGATTATTATTACTAATTATCAATACCGTTATGTAATCGTCTTTACCATTTATAATAGAGATTGCTTATTTGGATTATTATATGTTTACATGTTTATTATAATAATCTGTGTCCCTAGTTATTATGAATAACTAGTATAAGTTGGTAATGGATAATCATAGAGATGATTATATGCATGGGGATGCACATTACACTTATGGGTACTTGTTGGAGAACAAGGTACTGGACAGATCCATTTATGAGATTTATGACATGGTCTATATATGTCATGATTAAATCTCATGATAGTCGTGTCAATAAAATCAGTTGTACCTGAGATTATCACCGTCTTTCACATGATGAAGGTTATGTTTGATGTAGTCTAACACTATCTTTAATAGGATAGCAATAAGGGCTATGTTGGAATGATTGAATTCATGTAGGGAAGAATGATAAGTCAAGATGGAATTTGTCCCTCGTTAAGAGAGATGTCTGCTTGGGCCCCTCGATGAATAGTGTTGATGAAATGTATGGCCGTACTCAAGAGATTTGATAGAGATCAAATGCACTTAAACTATCAACATATTCGGAATCGAGAAAGCATTGAACAATATGAGTTGACATGGACCATGACTCATGTTCAATATGACAACGTGTGACAAATGGATTGTGACATTGATCTATCAAGGAATCAAGCTTGATGTTATATTTAATTAGGTGGACATAATGACTTGCTAGAGATCACTTATATCTTATGAGGTTGATGTTTCAACTCACTACCAACATAAAATATAATTCCTAAAGGGTCACACACAAAGAACGGATTGAACAATGGCTCAAAATTGGAAATTGGATTTTGGATGCTTGGACTGGACAGTAGCGATGTATCGCGCGGGACATTCTGTCTCGCGCGAGATAAGGCTTCCGTTCAGCTCCAGTTTTTGATCGAAGCGTTGTATCGCGCGGTACACGCCAGTCTCACGCGGGACAAGGCTCCTGTTGGGCTCCGATTTTGGCTAGAAAAAGGGCTCTTTCCCTAAGGGTTAGGGATATTTATAATGTATAAATAGAACTCTTTTGCCTTAGCCAACACAGACGAAAATTGGGGTTTGAGAAACACAAATTCATTGATTTTGATTATGAATCAAAGATCAAAACTCCTCAGATTTAAATCCATATAGGCCATAGATTGTTGAAAAGAGTTTCAACAAGAGGATCATCTAGCAATCCAACAAGATGTAGATCTTGGTTCGTTCGCGTGTGGATTATCGATAGAGGGTGATTGCTTTATCACCTAAAGCTTGAAGATCACCATTGTTGATTCATCACCAAGGTAGAACAAGGAAGAAGATTCAAGTTTCGTCAACGATTCAAATCTGAATTACGAATCGGATACGAAAGACAAATTCGCAACAAGGTTAGTAAATCCATATTCATAGTTTTTAATCTCTTCATGTTAGACGGATTCATGGCTAGGGTTGCTAAATCTTCCGCTGCGCATGTAACCCCAAAACCCAACAAATTTGGGTTTTTTTCTTCAACTATTTTGAATTTGTGAAAGTTTGGATATGGAAAATATGAATGAATCTACAATCTGCAAACCTTATCTATTTTTCGTTTAAACTCGCTACACCAATTGTCGAGTTCACTTTTAAAAATCGCTACACCAAGTAGCGAGTTATCTAAACCTTAATTACGTTAATTATACTAAACTCGCTACACCAAGTAGCGAGTTTCAACGAGGGAAATTTTAAACTCGCTACGCGATGTAGCGAGTTTCAAAAAATGGCTATTCTGGTCAATAGTTTCAAAGGTTTGTTATTACGGGATTTATTATTTTAAAAATGAATTATTTGAGAAAAGTTTCACATAAAATTACTTGTGGTCTAAAAATATTTTTAATACTCTCTTCATATCCTACAAATAATTAAATTAATTTAAATTATTGATAAAAAACAATTAGTCTAATAAAAGTTTAAATCTTGTTATTAATAATAATAATTATTAAATTGTCATTAAATAATTAAATTAATTTAAATTATAATAAAAAATCATTGAAATTGACGATAAAAAAAGTGAATGACTCTCTTTTTTAGACGGAAGGTATATACTTTTATATTATAGTTTTGGATGTGATATAAAATTAATAGTAATGGTACTTAAATATATTTACAATTATATAAAGGATGAAGTATATAAAGCACTTTCTATAACCTTTTTTCCCACCCAAAATTTCACTAGCCAGAATAGTGATCAAATATATTCTTTCAATCTTTCTTCGAGATGTAATAAATGCAAAAATATGACACCACAACTATCCCGATGTGATAAATGCAGAGAATGTATTTGGATAATAAATGGTTTGTTTATTGTTGAAACAATAAATAAATGATTTCTTTAACTATGTTAAAAGATTTTTAAAAAAAATATAAGGATTTTTAAATAAAAACTATAAGATAGTTTTTAAAAAAAGAAAACTATTTTATAATAGTGGTTAGAAAATATGGATTTGTAATATACGAAAAAAAACTATTTTGAATAACACATATTAATTGAAGAGTCGAGGTAGTAGCAAAATCAATTTGCATGAAAAATGACTTATGCTGGACGAAGTTATAGTGAGAAGAAAACATGACAACTAGGGAAAGAAGAGAGAAATAAGTTGAGATGACCAAAAAAAAAAAAAAAAGAAGGAAAAAAAAGAGATTAAATATAAGTTAAGATGATTTATTTGTATGTGGCTAAATTACAATTTTTAAATACAAAATAGCGAGGGGCGCGGACCGTTATCTTTACGAGAGAAGCAACAACTTATGCTATTGAGTCAAATGTTCATCGCACATGTTTAAAATGATTGAAATATACAAGGAGAAGGAGAGAGAGAGAGAACTCTATTAGGGACGCAGTCGAAAGACTAACCTGATGTTGTCATTCAAAATAATGGTTGCACAGGAACTGAAATGACGAAACTGGATAGCTCGGCTTGTCCTCCTTCGGTTGGTCTCCTGTACATGCACAAACGTAAACTAAGCCGGGGGTGACTCCGGCAAAATCCCTTCGACGTAAGAGTAAGGATCTTTGGTCACAACACAGTTAATCAGTAATGGAGGTTAGAGAGAGAAAGCTTAAAGGGTAGAGAGAGTAATATACCATGCAATGACACTATTCCTCTAGTTTTATACCCTCAAGCCCCCATGTGTCTTGCACATGGGGGACACTTGTCAATCATCCACATATGGTCTTCAACCAACTCCTAAGTTAGTGAGATTATATTGTTCACCTTGTCACATCAATTGTTCTGGGCACCCCATATCTACACCAAATATTCTCTTGCACAAACTTAATCACATTGTCCTCACTGATTGTCGCCAAAGCTTTAGCCTCTGTCCACTTAGTAAAATAGTCCACGGCAACAACCACGTGATGACATCCACCTTTAGCTTTTGGAAAGGGCCCTATCAAATCAATCCCCCACATATCAAAGGGCCATGTCACCACTATCGGGGTTTGCTCAGCTGCCAGCTTCCGGGGAATGTTGCCATGTCTCTGACACTTCTCACACTTTTTCACATAAATCTCAGCATCTTTCTTCAAACTCGGTCAATATTACCCATGAAATAAAACTTTGTCAGCCAGGGTTCTCGCACCAGGGTGGCCGCCACACACTCCTTCATGAATTTCGAATAAAACCTTCTGCACCAAATTTGGCTCAACACATCGCATCAACGGCTTCGAAAAAGATTTTATGTACAAAGCACCATCCTGAACCGTGAACCGTGGCGAGGTCACCTTTATTAACTTTGCCCTTTCCTCATCAGGCGACAACTCCCCCTTCTCCAAAAATTCTTTCATTTCCACCACCCAATTCATTTCAACCTCCTCAATCTCCACGATCAGCGGCCTATTGATTGCCGGCATCTCAACATATTCAACCAACGACTCACTAGCCGAGCTTTGCCCTTCTATCCCTGCCGACCTGCTCAAAGAATTTGCCCGCTAGTTTTCAGCCCTGTCTATCTGTACCAACTCCCAAAACTCGAACCCCTTTAAAATATTTCTCGCTATGTTACAATACTTCATCAACACTGCATTGAGCACCCCATACTCGCCCTTTACTTGGTTCACAATCAATTGAGAGTCTGAATGAATGACGATCTTGGTCAGCCCAATATCTCTCGCCAATTCAATCCCGACAATCAGTGCCTCATACTCCGCCTGGTTGTTAGAAATATTAAACTTAAACCTCAGCGCCTTCTCATATTTCATCTACTCCTCTGGCGAGATCATATTAATTCCTGCCCCACCCTTGTCTTTAGACGAAACTGGATAGCTCGGCTTGTCCTCCTTCAGTTGGTCTCCTTCACATGCACAAACGTGAACTAAGCCGGGGGTGGCTCCGACAAAACCCCTTCGGCGTGAGAGTAAGGATCTTTGGTCACAACACAGTTAATCAGTAATGGAGGTTAGAGAGAGAAAGCTTAGAGGGTAGAGAGAGTAACATACCATGCAATGACACTATTCCTATTTAATTATTTATTTATTTTAAATCGTACCATTTAATTATGCAGTACTACTTTTATTTTTTCTTTTTAATCTATAAAAGAATAAAGATTTATAGTATTGTATACTCTGATACCAACTGTGAGGACCCCGACCCGGAACCTACACGTGTCCCGAGTTGGAGCGTCCCCAAACTAACCCAAATTTACTAAACTTTTAAAACTTGGATTTAACTTTCACATATAAACATCATTAACATTGTCATTTCAAAATAACTCCACTCCTCTCCACTTTGGAGGAGGAGTTGACCAACTTTGAAAACATTCCCTGTTTAGTTACAAAAGATATTGGTTTTAACGTAGAAATGTAAAGTTTATAATTACAAACTCCTTAAAGGAATTATAACAAAATATATTTTCTACGCCAACCTAACGTACCCCGACAATACCCAAAAGCTCACTGCCAAACTCCTTTCCGCCCTTACTTGGTCGGTCCGCCTGTCTCGGGATCTAAAAACATTAAAGGGAGAGGGGTGAGAATAAATCTCAGCAAGCTATTATGAATGCAGCAATATGCCAAATAAATGCAACACATAACCAGTCGCACATAACACATTGGGAAAGCTGTAAACACATTCCATTACCTTGGTTTACCTTTTCCCGTCTGAACAGTAGTCGTACAACATTGGGTATAATAATACTCCAATCTTACAGTGAGCTGCTTAAGCAATACTCACATCTTATAAGACCCATTTTTCAGGGAACCAAATAAGATAGTAGCAACTCTGTAAGGCTTTTGGCTCAATACAGATGCTATACCCCGACCTGTGGCCACAGGAGGGGACGGTCATGAATATAACATAATCCGATCACATTAGGTCACACTTCCATAATTGATCGTATTATGTTATACCCCCAACATCAGCTGATTAACAAATATCAAGCACATAATAGATACTTGAAACATAATCCACAAAAGGGATAACAATATAGCAACATGGTAAAATATACTCATGTCCAACCAATATCATAGTGCGACATTTAATCAATACACTATGCATAATATAAACAATGTATATGAACTCAAGTAAGGCAAGGAAGTATCATCAATACATCCTACAAGGTCATTATACAATAATACAAAGCATCTATGAAGGTTCAAGTTCAATTGACTAAATGGGAGTCATAATTCATAAGTTACCAAACAAGATTGCCAAACTAATTCTGGTTCAGATTGAAAGTTAAATTTCTGGGGTCTTGGGCGACCGCCCATACCTCTTGGGCGACCGCCTAAGAGGGTTTTAAAAGGGAACCTAAGTTTCTGCTAAGGTGGGCGACTGCACACCCTAACATGGGCGACCGCCCAAGAAGCTTTCCTAAGGAGCCAAGGTTTCTGCCCACATGGGCGGCCGCTCAAGCTCCCATGGGCGACCGCCCAAGGGCTTTTTCCAGCAACCCAGATTTCCCAATTCCATTTTTTACAATTTTCTTTTCCTTTTTAAATCTTCCTTCTACTCAAGAACACCAAAGGAATTTCTAGCCTTACCAAGTTCATCCTAAATCGTGCAAACCCAAAATAAAGTAATTCTAAATTATTTATCATTACCCATTGCACCCATTTTATACCCTCTAGATCATCTTCCAAGAACATTAACCTCAACCTAATCCATTTACCCATCATCCAACTCATATAAGGTTTCCAAGGCATGAAACAAACTTCATAAGAACAAAAATCACATTCAAGAGTTATGAACATTTAGGAGAAAGGAAATCATAACAACTCACCTAGCCAATACAAGATGAAATGAAGCTTTTCTAGGCTTGATCAACTCCTTGAGATGAACCACTCGCAAAAGGACACTTGAATTTAAAAATGGACAAGAAATGATCTTGGTAGGAGTTTAAGAAATGGAGGCTTTCACAAAGGCTCTTTCCATGGAGAATGGTAAGAGTAAAATGAAAAGGACGAGGGAGGTGAATAGGAGAAGTATGGGTAGGGGAAGGAGAAGAGTATGGGAGGTATGGTGGTTTGTTGACTATTGAGGAAAAGAAGAGTGAATTAGGGAGGATGGTCCCCCACTCTATCATTTTAATCCAAGGCTTTTCAATATTAACTAACTATCTACTTCAAATTCTAAGACATTAAAATAAAACCCTTTATTCTAATTTCTTCCCCCACCATTTAACCTCGTCTCAAACCTTATTTATTTCTATTTTTTTTTTATATTTTTCCTAGAACATAAATTTATTTTACTATCATTTATCCTAACATATGAAATCAAGTATATAAAAATGGACACATAATATTAACAATAATATTAAAATCACACAATATGATATTAAAAGTAGTGCCTAAGGTTAGAGTCGTTACACTCCGTCCCAAAATGTTTGTCCCATTTGACTTTTTTGTTGAACTTTGACCACAAATATATGACAATTTAATTATGTTCATGAAATTCTAAAAATTCCTATTGATTCACCATTAATAATATTATCAACAACAACTTTTAGAATTTCATGAACATGATTAATCTCTCATAAATTTGTGATCAAAGTTCAACAAAAATGTCAAATTGGACAAATATTTTGGGACGGAGGGAGTATATAACTAAGTAGATCACATATTATCAAACATAAATTAATTTAATTTCAAATGAATGATTGTGATTGGTGGATGATGGAAAGATTGACCAATGATATTGTGCCACTTGGAGTTTTCTAGGAGCTTGAAAAACTTTTGATATTATATATAGTAAATTTGAAACAAAAATTTGAAAATGGAAAATTGAAAATTAAATTTCTAATTTTACATTTATTAATTTTCGAATTAACAATTAACAAACGCAAATTTAAGAATTTCACAAATAAATCATAAATCAAATCTAAATGGTAATTATACGTATACAACTTTAATTTATGTTTGATAATATGTGATCTACTTAGTTATATATACAATACTATAAATCTTTATTCTTTTAAAGATTAAAAATAAAAAACAAAAGTAGTATTGCATAATTAAATGGTACGATATAAAATAAATAATCAAGTTTTTTTTTTTTTGCTACTGTTTAAGAGCAATTTTTTTTTATAATTCACTTTGGAGACTAATGGGGTTAATTTTAAAAATCAACCCCTATAAATTTTAAAAGTTAATAATTTAATTTCAAATGGATGATTGTGATTGGTGGATGATGGAAAGATTGACCAATGATATTGTGCCACTTGGAGTTTTCTAGGAGCTTGAAAAACTTTTGCTATTATATATAGTAGATTTGAAACAAAAATTTGAAAATTGAAAATTAAATTTCTAATTTTACATTTATTAATTTTCGAATTAACAAACGCAAATTTAAGAATTTCACAAATAAATCATAAATCAAATCTAAATGGTGATTATACATATACGACTTTAATTTATGTTTAATAATATGTGATCTACTTAATTATATGTACAATACTATAAATCTTTATTCTTTTAAAGATTAAAAATAAAAAACAAAAGTAGTATTGCATAATTAAATGGTACGATTTAAAATAAATAATCAAGTTTTTTTTTTAATTTTTGCTACTGTTTAAGAGTAATTTTTTTATAATTGACTTTGGAGACTCATGGGGTTAATTTTAAAAACCAACCCCTATAAATTTTAAAAGTTACTAATTGAATTTCAAGTGGATAATTGTGATTGGTGGGTGATGGAAAGATTGACCAATAATATTGTGTCACTTGGAGTTTTCTAGGAGCTTGAAAAACTTTTGATATTATATATAGTAGATTTGAAACAAAAATTTGAAAATTGAAAATTAAATTTCTAATTTTACATTTATTAATTTTCGAATTAACAATTAACAAACGCAAATTTAAGATTTTCACAAATAAATCATAAATCAAATCTAAATGGTGATTATACGTATACGACTTTAATTTATGTTTGATAATATGTGATCTACTTAGTTATATATACAATGCTATAAATCTTTATTCTTTTAAAGATTAAAAATAAAAACACAAAAGTAGTATTGCATAATTAAATGGTACGATTTAAAATAAATAATCTAGTTTTTTTTTTTATTTTTGCTACTGTTTAAGATCAATTTTTTTTATAATTTACTTTGGAGACTAATGGGGTTAATTTTAAAAATCAAACCCTATAAATTTTAAAAGTTACTAATTGAATTTCAAATGGATGATTGTGATTGGTGGATGATGAAAAGATTGACCAATGATATTGTGTCACTTGAAGTTTTTTAGGAGCTTGAAAAACTTTTGATATTATATATAGTAAACTAGAGAGTAACCCGTCGGTCCCCGATGGGAAATAAAATACTGAGGTAAAAGTGAAATACAATTCAAAAAATTAATGATATAATTTTATGTAATATATTACAACTTGTCAAAAATTTCTTTGTACACAACATTTGTAGTCGTGTTATCTTACTGTTCATGACTATTACATATAAGCACTTTAAGTCCTTTTCTTATAGTTACTCTAGAAAAAGCAACATATAATTGTCCATGACTAAATACTGGTGTTGGAAGAAAAAGGCCAACATGAGCTAGCGACTCACCCTGACTTTTATTTATCGTCATTGCAAAAAAAACGGCCAGTGGGAATTGTCTCCGTTGAAATCTAACCGGGAATTTTGTTGTATCAGAAGGTGACATAATCATCCTCGGTATCAACACCTTCTTACCAACATTCTTTCCGGACAACATTACCGCCTCGACAACGTGCTTACCTATATATATATATTAAAATAACAGTATGTTTTATGTCAAATAATTAATGGTATAAATGTATAATTATATACTAACAAAATTGATTTGCGTACCTAGATTTGTAACGATCAATCTTGTACCGTTACACAATTCTGAACTTGATCTATATTTCGTAACAACATGACAATACATCCAAACTTTAGCTTCAGTATGTGATTAGGTATTTCAGAGCACTTGACGGTGTTTAGGAATTCAGTTGAAAATATATCTTCGGCTGATTGGTTAAATTCCTCGTCTTTTCATATGGCGTCAGAACTCATGTATTCCACTTCTTTTCCAGGAAAGAGCGACATAACATACTCATTAATACTGTCAACAATTTCATTTGTTGGTGCAAGTATAGCCCGATTATGGAAAAATCCATCAACATCTTTATTTTGCATTAAGTTCGGGTATATGCAATCCACGATAGCTGAAATGGTATTGGTAGAATCTCTTATCAATATGTCATATGAAATTTTGATTTCAACTTCACCATGGTTCTTATCACCTGCAGTAATAACCAACATATAATAAATAAATATTAGTAAAAATATGAACTTAAAAGAAAGTAAAAATCAATATTAAAATTGAGAGAAGACCGGAAAATTATGAAGCAGTTTTTACTAATATTAAGACGGATATAGTACATAAATTGCAACAAAGGTAGTAAGGCTTTTGAGACAGAGGTAGTGATAACCAACGGATAAAATACGTATCTATATCTTAAAAGCAGTTGTTACTTATCACATGCAGTCCCATCACCGACGGATAATAACAAATTTGCAAATGACCTGATGTCCTCAACATCCGAAGAAGACGAACCACCCTACATAAATTATTATATTTTAGTCTTATTATAACTTTTAAAATATAGACAAGTATACATAATGTTAAACAAAATGTTAAACAAAATGTATTTGAAAATCACCTGTAATCTCATATACCACTAAAATGCTTGAATAGTCAAATAGGAACATCTTTATGGAACGGAGGGAGTATAATTTACCCTAATCACTGGAATACCACTTATATTCAAACCTAGTGCAAATTTTCCAAACTTTGCGGAGATCAAGGTGAATGCATAAGGAAGTCTAAATGGAATCAAGATACTACATTTTGTAAGTTATTTTCTATTATTATTTAGAGATAATTTTCTTGTAATATTGTTGTTAGCCTGTCAGAATAATTAATAGTTCGGCACACTCGATTTATTTGTTATAAGGTTTTTACGCAGCATATTCTATTAGAGTTGGTGTTTAGTTCTAGCCTGAAATATGAATTTGTTGAATAATTCATATTTATTCGAATAAATTATTTCATAAATTTAGGGTCACAGTTGGGAAATCCCTTTTGAAAATTTAAAATCAGATTACCCTTTTGGCAGTAGATTAGTCAGGATGAATCAAAAGCAAAAAATAAAAACAGTTGTATAAACACATAGAAATACACGCACTAACTGGAGATAGGAGGCGGAGGTGGCCGATGAGATCTTCTTCTTCTAGTGCGCAAGTCCTCAATGGAGGATTCTTGATAATTTTGCGTCTGTTTATGATCAAATCTAAGTTCATATATACATGCGGATTCTTGTTGTGGGTTTAGTATATATGGCAGTTTGAACTAAAACATGATGATTTCAAAAAATTCAAAGTATATATGGAAGATTGAAGTTTCAAATTTCAACTTTTGAAATTTATTTGAATTTTCAAATTTCAACTTCTATAAATTTTAATGGAAGTTATAGAAGTTTTTGATATACAATTCCATGAAATAATGTTCTTAATTAAAGGAAGTTGCTGATATACAATTCCATGAAGAAGAAAAAATTGAATCGTCAAAATCATGCCAAGGTGATTTAGCAAGTAGGGTCTCATTGCCTATTTGGGTTTCCCTTGGGAGTTAGGAGAAACTCAAGTCAAGAAGGTTGCATTTTAGGAACATAGGCTTGACTATTGGGAGGGTCTTCTTCTCCTAGGAACTAAGAGTACCTCCTTTTTACTTATAGGATCCCATAAGTTTGACTAATAATATAGAGCATGTTTCTAGGATTTTCTCAACAAAAGGAAAGGGCCGGGGGGGTCAACTTGTTCCATGGAAGACTATGTGTAAGCCAATGGTGACATGGTATGAGTTCTTGAGAATTTTATACGCATAAGGTTTCTATTTGTGTTTTAAAATTACTTTTGTGCACTTCTTAAGTGAGCCAATTAAATAATGTCATGTGAACTTTCACGTCATAAAGTCAAATGACACTTAGAATAAATAGAATAATATTTTTCTATTATTGTTATTATTGTTATTATTGTATTTATTATTATTATTATTATTATTATTATTATTATTATTATTATTATTATTATTATTATTATTATTATTATTATTATTGTTGTTGTTGTTGTTGTTGTTGTTGTTGTTGTTATTATTATTACTACTACTATAACTATTACTATTATTATTTTTGTTGTTGTTGTTGTTGTTGTTGTTATTATTATTATTATTATTATTATTATTATTATTATTATTATTATTATTATTATTATTATTATTATTATTATTATTATTATTATTTGGAGTTTTAATAAAAAATTACCTCAAAAAGATGCAATTTACAAAAAAAAAAAACAAAAACAAATAAGTTATGATTTTACCAAAACCATTTTTTTTATTTTTTATTTTTTTGAATGGTCAAAAATTTCGTATTTATAGTTGATAAATGCATTTATCAACCCCTTTAAATTTTAAAAGTTACTAATTGAATTTCAAATTGATGATTGTGATTGGTGAATGATGGAAAGATTGGCCAATGATATTGTGCAATTTGGAGTTTTCTAGGATCTTGAAAAACTTTTGCTATTATATATAGTAGATTATTATTATTATTTGGAGTTTTTATCAAAATTTACCTCAAAAAGATGCAATTTACAAAAAATAAAACAAATAAGTTATGATTTTAACAAAACAATTTTTAAAATTTTTTATTTTTTTGAATGGACAAAAATTTCGTATTTATAGATGATAAATGCATTTATCAACCCCTTTAAATTTTAAAAGTTACTAATTGAATTTCAAATGGATGATTGTAATTGGTGGATGTTAGAAAGATTGCCCAATGATATTGTGCCACTTGGAGTTTTCTAGGAGCTTGAAAAACTTTTGCTATTATATATAGTAGATTATTATTATTATTATTACTACGGGCGAGTTTGGCATTGCTTCTGATTCTCTGAAAGTGATTTTTCAAAAGTGATTTTAGAAAAATCGATTATTTGTAATAAATACTAAAATTTATAAGTATGTTTGGATAGTATTTGTTCAAAACTAATTATGAAAGATAAATATAAAAAATGACATTTATGATATGTATCTCAATATAATAAATGCACAAAAGAGATATAGGTTATTATTGTAAAAATAACACAAATAACAACTTCTAAGAATCACTTTTAGGAAAAGCTGGGTCATAGTTGCTTTGAAAAATACAGTTTTACGTTTTAACACTTAAAAACATAACTCACTATTGTTATCCAAGCGCTATTAAAAGTGATTTTGGGCTTGAAAGTGATTATAAGCCCCGAAAAAGCACTCCCAAACTCTACTACTACTATAACTATTACTATTATTATTTTTGTGGTTATTATTACTATTTTTATTATTATTATTATTTGGAGTTTTTTTTTTTATCAAAAATTACATCAAAAAGATGCAATTTACAAAAAAAAAGTTATAATTTTACCAAAACTATTTTTTAAATTTTTTATTTTTTTTGAATGAACAAAAAATTCGTATTTATAGTTGATAAATGCATTTATCAGCCCCTTTAAATTTTAAAAGTTACTAATTGAATTTCAAATGGATGATTGTGATTGGTGGATGATAGAAAGATTGGCCAATGATATTGTGCCACTTGGAGTTTTCTAGGAGCTTGAAAAACTTTTGCTATTATATATAGTAGATTTGAAACAAAAATTTGAAAATTAAATTTCTAATTTTACATTTATTAATTTTTGAATTAACAATTAACAAACGCAAATTTAAGAATTTCACAAATAAATCATAAATCAAATCTAAATGGTGATTATACATATACGACTTTAATTTACGTTTGATAATATTCTATCTACTTAGTTATATATACAATACTATAAATCTTTATTCTTTTAAAGATTAAAAATAAAAAACAAAAGTAGTATTGCATATTTAAATGGTACGATTTAAAATAAATAATCAGGTTTTTTTTTTATATTTGCTACTGTTTAAGAGCAATTTTTTTATAATTCACTTTGGAGACTAATGGGGTTAATTTTAAAAATCAACCCCTATAAATTTTAAAAGTTACTAATTTAATTTCAAATGGATGATTGTGATTGGTGGATGATGGAAAGATTGACCAATGATATTGTGCCACTTGGAGTTTTCTAGGAACTTGAAAAACTTTTGCTATTATATATAGTAGATTTGAAACAAAAATTTGAAAATTGAAAATTAAATTTCTAATTTTACATTTATTAATTTTCGAATTAACAATTAACAAACGCAAATTTAAAAATTTCACAAATAAATCATAAATCAAATCTAAATGGTGATTATACGTATACGACTTTAATTTATGTTTGATAATATGTGATCTACTTAGTTATATTTACAATACTATAAATCTTTATTCTTTTAAAGATTAAAAATAAAAAACAAAAGTAGTATTGCATAATTAAATGGTACGATTTAAAATAAATAATCAAGTTTTTTTTTTTGCTACTATTTAAGAGCAATTTTTTTTATAATTCACTTTGGAGACTAACGGGGTTAATTTTAAAAATCAAACCCTATAAATTTTAAAAGTTACTAATTGAATTTCAATGGATGATTGTGATTGGTGGATGATGAAAAGATTGACCAATGATATTGTGCCACTTGGAGTTTTCTGGGAGCTTGAAAAACTTTTGATATTATATATAGTAATTTTGAAACAAAAATTTGAAAATTGAAAATTAAATTTCTAATTTTACATTTATTAATTTTTGAATTAACAATTAACAAACGCATATTTAAGAATTTCACAAATAAAACATAAATCAAATCTAAATGGTGATTATACATATACGACTTTAATTTATGTTTGATAATATGTGATCTACTTAGTTATATATATAATACTATAAATCTTTATTCTTTTAAAGATTAAAAATAAAAAACAAAAGTAGTATTGCATAATTAAATGGTACGATTTAAAATAAATAATCAAGTTTTTTTTTTTTTTTGCTACTGTTTAAGAGCAATTTTTTTATAATTCACTTTGGAGACTAATGGAGTTAATTTTAAAAATCAACCCCTATAAATTTTAAAAGTTACTAATTTAATTTCAAATGGATGATTGTGATTGGTGGATGATGGAAAGATTGACCAATGATATTGTATCACTTGAAGTTTTCTAGGAGCTTGAAAAACTTTTGCTATTATATATAGTAGACAAGTAGGTAACCCGTGCTCCGCACGGAAAGCTAATTTGCTAATATCATGATTTATTTTTTATAATATAAGTATATTATAAATGAATCAAAACATTAACCTTTATAAAGTTAGAAAAATTGTGTTCAATTTTAATAACTTTGTTGCACATAAGTTTAATAGGAATTGCATTGTGACTAACAATGTAGCAATTTTTGCTATTTTATTTTTGATGTTCATACTTTATGTTATTTATTTTTGATGTCATAATTTATGTCAGTATGCAACATTTTTTATGGGCGTTAACAAAGTGAATGAAAAAACTAACGACCTATTTCTTTTCAAATTACAACATTTTAAATACAATGTAGGGGGTTCCAACCCTTAACCTTCCCGAGAAAAGTACGTCTTTAAGCTAAATGCTCATTGACATTATTAACGACCTACTTTGATATATATATAAATATATATATATATATATATATATATATATATATATATATATATATATATATATATATATATATATATATATATAATAACTATTACGATTAACTAATATTATTAATAGTAATAGTTAACATATATTGTAACTATAATACTATTACTTAACCTATATAGTAAATTAATACTATTTATAATAATAGTTAGCATATATATATAGTAACTATTATAGTTAATTAATATTATTAATAGTAATAGTTAACATATGTAATAACTATTATAGTTAACTAATACTATTAATAGTAATAGTTAACTTATATAGTAACTATTATAGTTAACTAATACAATTAATAGTAATAGTTAACATATATAGTAACTATTATAGTTAACTAATACTATTAATAGTAATAGTTAACATATATAGTAACTATTATAGTTAACTAATACAATTTATTACTAAATAACAAGTGAAGTCACTTTGGCACAATCATTTTATCGCCTACATTTGGAACATTCTAGTAGAATAGTAAAATCTCATGTCGCCTCACCTTCCATGGCTGCCACCGCCTCTCTCTCTCTCTTCTTCGGGCATCACTCTATCTCCTCTCAAGGCATCACTTTCTCTTCCCAAAAAACATCCCCGTCTCAAGGCAACGCTCCCTCTTCCCCAAAAATATCTCGGCCCTCATCTACAACAAAGTCGTCGTCACATCCCCCTATCTCGTTTGTGCCATGGTTGTTTTTGCCTCTCTCTCTCTCTTCTTCCATGGCCGCCTCCACGACTCTCTCTCTCTCTTCTCTCCTACCGTGTGGGTTTTTTTTTCATCTGTAAATGCTTGATTTAATCGTGGGTTCATACAAGTTTCTGCTCATCTTCTTTGTTGCTGTGTTGGTGGTGATTGATTTGATCGGATTTGGTCTTGTGGGTTTTTCATTTGAGGAGAGATGCCTACTCTTGTCAATTACAGTGGCGAGTTTGCTTTTCTTGAAATTTGTTTTTTTTTTGGGTATTTTGATTTGGATGATCTTGGTTTGTGGGTTGACCTTGAATTTTGGTATTTGATTGAAATAGTTCTGAATTTGGTTGATTGATACAATTTTGTTCTTGATTTAGTTTTCTCAAATTTCAGGATATTTGGATTAGTTTAGATTATTATGTTGGTATTTTTGTCAATTCGGGAAGTTGTTTTAATCCGAAATGCATCTAATTCAGCCCTAAGGAATTGATGCATAAAAGATTATGTTGTGATAGGAAATTCTAATTCAGCCCTAAGGAATTGATGCATCTAGGTTTTATTCAAGAGAATTGTTATTTACCCCCGCAATATTACTCAATACCCCCGCAAAGCTAAGTCTACCCAATATTCAACCCTAGTCGCACCACCCCTCTCCCTATTTTACCCCTTTCTTCTTCAGCCTATCCATCATCTTCCTCTCCGGCCTCTCTCAAGAACAACTCCAATACCAGCTACAAAAAATTGATTTTGGCCCAGTTATAAGAGCGTCTTAGAGACCTTAATATCAATCTAAAGCTAGAATCCAGAGGTAATAATCTCTGTACATGCCATAATCGTCCCCCCAGATTTGCTCCAGATCTGTAAAATTCTTCTCCGATGCCGGTGGCAACATATGGCTTGCTACTTGACATCTTCTTTATAACTAATCAACAGTTTCCAATTCGAAGGTAAGCCTTAACAAATTTGATGATTTAAAAAGGTGAGAGAATGATTGAATGATATATTGAAATTAGATTTCTAAGGGTTTAAGATGGGTTGTGAGAGAAGGGTAGTAGGTAGCGCCGGAGTAGTAGGGGGAGGTTTTGTGGAGAGGGCCGGAGAGCAGGAAGATGATGGTGGTGGTTTGGGGGAGGAAAATCGTGGTGGAGTGTTGTAGCTGGAGAATGGGGGGTGGGTGGGTAGGCTGAAGAAGAAAGGGGTAAAATAGGGAGAGGGGTGGTGTGATTAGGGTTGAATATTGGGTAGACTTAGTATTGCGGGGGTATTGATTAATAATGCGGGGGTAAATAACAATTCTCTTTATTCAACTTTGACTGAAATGGAGTTTGATTTTAAGTCATGTTATGCTTCTGGAAATGGAAAATATATGGTTTTGTGATTACAATAGGCAGAAATTCTGATTTGATGTTATTGGGTTTTCAGGTGATGATGAATTTTGTACCTCAGGCTCATTGTGTTCCATGGATTCAAGCCTCCTATTTCCCGTTGGCTCTCATGTTGCAGATCTTTACTGTCCTCCTCGCAAGCGGGCAAGAATCAGCAGCCCGTATGTCCTCATGTTTGAGGAAGAAAAGATGCCATCTATCGAAGTCCTTCCAGATGAATGTCTTTTCGAGATATTCAGACGATTGCCCGGTGGTCAGGAAAGGAGCTCAGCCGCTTGTGTTTCCAAGCATTGGCTTATGCTTTTGAGCAGTGTTAACAACTCAGAAATCATAGCCAAGAAAAGTGTAGAAGAAGATACTCTAATGGTTACAAATGAGGATGAAGTTGATGGGTTTCTTACTAGGTGTGTGGAGGGGAAGAAAGCAAGTGATATTAGGCTTGCTGCTATTGCAGTTGGAACTGCCACTCGTGGGGGGCTTGGGAAGCTTTTGGTCCGTGGCAGCAATAGAGTTACTGATATTGGGCTCTCAGCCATTGCTAGTGGCTGCCCTTCGCTAAGACTTCTTCTTTATGGAATGTTCCTTCTTTTGGGGATGAGGGTTTGATTGAGATTGCTAAGGAGTGCCATTTGTTGGAAAAGCTCGATCTTTCCCACTGCCCTTTAAATTCAAACCATGGTGTTATTGCTCTATGTTGTGCATATTTTAGTTGCTCAATTGCTTCTTGGACTTGGTATTTAATAATTTCTCTACTATTGCAGGTCACATCAATTCCATGGAAAGAACATGAGCTCAGCATGGTTGATACACCTGGACATGCAGATTTTGGTGGGGAGGTATGCCTTTGCCAAGACTTCTTAACTATAGATGATCTTCCTTAGGTTGACAATTAAATGAACCATAAAATCAAGAATATACAAGCTAACTCGTTTGTTTCGGCATCACATTTCAAATGTGGTGGGATAAGAATGTTATTTGTTCTGGTAGGATCGTTGATCGGGCATGCCCTCGTAGAGTTGCGTTTCAGGCTCTGCAACACCTATGATGCCCCTACCTTCAACCTTATCTTGCTTAGGATCTAAAATTTTTAAAAGGGCGTTATTATCAGTTGGCATGAAATGAATGAAATGAAAATTCAATGTAAACGTGACCAACAGAAAAATATCAAGGGCACACGTTTTGGTTGCCATTGCTCATGGCTTGGTGAAAAAATTTGGGCAATGCCACACACGTGCCAAGTGTGGACACGCGGTGGGTGTTGGCCTTGACGTGTTCCGGCGAGTGGCACATGGCCATTGCACCCAAACACATACCGAGTGCCATGCATAGCCTTAAAAACATCAAGAACATGCATTGTTATATTCCAGTTATTAATAAAACAGAAGTAGAGTCATTGCACATGTGTTCAACAAAGACATGCTTATCTTAGGCCTAACATTAGCTTATATGAATGTCAAAAGCAAATTTGCCAATGAAAACATTGATGTGAAGATAAGATTACTTCTGATAGTGCTCCCCTTTTCGTTTTAACTTTTGGACGTATTTCATTGAAGGTCTCTTTGGTGGTTAGTGTTTTTTTTTTCTTTTTTCTTGGTTTTCTTATGGGTGAATCAAAAAGTGTGTGTGGGGGGGGTTAAGGGGTTGAAACCAATGAAACAAATTATGAACCAGAAAATGAACCACGTATGTGGCATAACCTTTCACTTCTTTTAGGAATATGTATGCTCAAGGTGTTATTACCATGCTTGATCAGTTTCTTTTGATCCCAAGGACATGCATCTTGTATTTTATGATCAGTTTTGTTTGGGTAAAGTCACTCATTAAAACCCTTGGAAGATGTTGAATATGGATAGCCTATTATTTAGAAATTTAAGGTCCTATATAAGCCCCAAGCTTTTGCCCGATTTCTTGTGCTCAGCTGAATATTGATTGACATGCACAAGCTAAAAAAGGTAAACCTTTTGATATTTGTGTGTTTTGTTCGAGCTATAATGAGCACGAGCACCTCATACATTACTTAGTTACCGGGAGGTTTTGATGTCTCTTCTTTGATATTCGTTATGAGTTGGATGTGTTCGGTTTGGTGGGTGCTTTACACATGGTCAAATATGTTTTTCTTTTGGAAAGAAAGGATGCTCAAATTTGTTGCAAGTGGTTAGTATGTTGTGGGGTTCATATGCAATTGGCCAATAACACTAAAAGAGAGAGTGTCTTTGCCACCACACTCTGTTTCATGCTTCTCCAAGAAACTAAATTTTTACAAACACACGGTATCTCATAGTCTATCTTTAGTCACTTCACTCAACCAACATCAAGAAATGCCTCTACGTGTAAGTGATATTAGGCTTGCTGCTATTGCAGTTTGATGTACTATCAAACTGTAAATCGAATTTGAAGTCGCTTTCCCTTTTCAAGTACATGGGAATTAGGTATTCCGCCCCGAAAATGGCTGTGATCTCTCCTTGTGAATCTCTCCGGTCCTTGACAATCCGAAACTGCCTACGGTTTGGCAGTGCTAGCTTGGAAATTGTTGGATGATTATGCCCCCAATTACATCATCTTGACCTAAGCAGACTCTCCACAATAACTAATGCTGGCCTTCTCCCTCTTCTTAAGAGCAATAGTCTTGTGAAGATGAATCTCAGTGACTGTTTGAATATGACAGACGAAGTAGTACTATTAACTATTAAGTGCATTTAATTAGGTACTAAAGTTAGGCCGTAGTAACTTAAATATAGGACAACAATTATCTCAAACTTAAGTGGATACCGAATGCTTAAATGTTAAGTGTTTTAGTACTTAATTGGAAGGTAGCTCCTTTTCTTGCTATCACTAATTATGAAACTGCTCTAGAAGGATTCTGGATACCTTTTCTAATAATAATTGTCCGTTTCAGTACTTTCTGAAGACAAGGACTTGCAAATATGGATCGACATGTAAGTATCACCATCCTCGAGACAGGCATGGTGCTGGACAAATCTTATTAAACATGATGGGGCTACCCATGCGACATGTGTTTATTTTCCTCCACTTCTATTGCCTGTGTAGAAGGGTTTTTTTTTTCCACATGAAAAGCATAATTCTTGAAGGTGAAAACTTTTACTAAAATTTTTTTAGGGTGAGAGGCCATGTCCTCATTATTTACGAACTAGATCATGTAAATTTGGAATTGCTTGCGAATTCCATCATCCGCAGGCTGCAGCAGATGAAACTCCCATGCAGTCAGCTCTTCCTTCATCTGGTGCACACTACATAGGTGGACTTCCAGCCTGATCTCTACCCAGAGCTACATATAATCTGATCCTCTCTTGCAGACTCCTCAAGCCTACATGACTGTTGTTCTTCCTCCGTCGCAAGGCATGGTTCCAAAAGAAAATATATCAAATTTTGTTAGTTTTATTATTAATGCAACAATGTACATTTTTATAAATACCTTTCATTAAAAAAAAAACTACAACAATATTTAAAGTTATAATGATTTTTTATTTAGTTCTTGTAATTTGACAAAGTTTTTTGGTCGTGCATTTAACGCACGGGTGTTATACTAGTTAATAGTAATAGTTAACTTATAAAGTAACTATTATAGTTAATTAATACTATTAATAGTAATAGTTAACATATATAGTAACTATTATAGTTAACTAATACTATTAATAGTAATAGTTAACTTATATAGTAACTATTATAGTTAACTAATACAATTAATAGTAATAGTTAACATATATAGTAACTATTATAGTTAACTAATACTATTAATAGTAATAGTTAACATATATAGTAACTATTATAGTTAACTAATACAATTAATAGTAATAGTTAACATATATAGTAACTATTATAGTTAATTAATACTATTAATAGTAATAGTTAACTTATATAGTAACTATTATAGTTAACTAATACAATTAATAGTAATAGTTAACATATATAGTAACTATTATAATTAACTAATACAATTAATAGTAATAGTTAACTTATAAAGTAACTATTATAGTTAACTAATACTATTAATAGTAATAGTTAACCTATATAATAACTATTATTATTAACTAATAGTATTAGCTAATAAGGAGAATACCAAAAGTCATATAGATTTTGGGATAGTGATGACGTGACTTTTCCAAAATCAAGAGTTTACCTAAACTTGTCCACGTGGCGAAGCCATAACCCTCCTCACCAACTTTAATATATATATATATATATATATATATATATATATATATATATATATATAGATTTGAAACAAAAATTTAAAATTTGAAAATTAAATTTCTAATTTTACATTTATTAATTTTCGAATTAACAATTAACAAACGCAAATTTAAGAATTTCACAAATAAATCATAAATCAAATCTAAATGGTGATTATACGTATACGACTTTAATTTATGTTTGATAATATGTGATCTACTTAGTTATATATACAATACTATAAATCTTTATTCTTTTAAAGATTAAAAATAAAAAACAAAAGTGGTATTGCATAATTAAATGGTACGATTTAAAATAAAAAATCAAGTTTTTTTATTTTTGCTACTTTTTAAGAGCAATTTTTTTGTAATTCACTTTGGAGACTAATGGGGTTAATTTTAAAAATCAACCCCTATAAATTTTAAAAGTTAATAATTTAATTTCAAATAGATGATTGTGATTGGTGGATGATGGAAAGATTGACCAATGATATTGTGCCACTTGGAGTTTTCTAGGAACATGAACATCTTTTGCTATTATATATAGTAGATTTGAAACAAAAATTTGAAAATTGAAAATTAAATTTCTAATTTTACATTTATTAATTTTCGAATTAACAATTAACAAACTCAAATTTAAAAATTTTACAAATAAATCATAAATCAAATATAATTGGTGATTATACATATACGACTTTAATTTATGTTTGATAATATGTGATCTACTTAGTTATATATACAATACTATAAATCTTTATTCTTTTAAAGATTAAAAAAATAAAATAAAAGTAGTACTGCATAATTAAATGGTACGATTTAAAATAAATAATCAAGTTTTTTTTTTTTATTTTTGCTACTGTTTAAGAGCAATTTTTTTATAATTCACCGTGGAGACTAATGGGGTTAATTTTAAAAATCAACCCCTATAAATTTAGAAGTTACTAATTGAATTTCAAATGGATGATTGTGATTGGTGGATGATGAAAAGATTGACCAATGATATTGTGCCATTTGGAATTTTCTAGGAGCTTGAAAAACGTTTGCTATTATATACTACCCTCCGTCCCATTACAAACCGGAAAGTTGGTCAACTGTTGACCATCTTTGACCAATAATTTATGAATATCTAGATATTTTTTTGTAATTCTAAAAAAAGTTATTGATAGTATTTCTAATGGTGAAGCAATAACAATTTTTAAAATTACAAAAAAATATCTAGATATTCATAAATTATTGGTCAAAGATGATCAACAGTTGACCAACTTTCCGGTTTGTAATGGGACGGAGGGAGTATAGTAGATTACAAAAATTAAATGCATATGAAATTAGGATTGTTGCCCAACATTTTCTTGAGCTAAGCATGATCCATATCATTTTCAGATATATAAGAATTGTTTGCGTAATTATTTATAATCGAAAAGATTAATATGAATTTTTGCTTAAGTTTATAGAGAGAAAGGATGAATGAAGAAGTGTGTATAACATATACTCCATCCGTTCCAACTCAATGAGCATCGATGATTAAGAAAAAGTAGTAGAATCACGTGTTATGAGTATAAAAGTAAATAAGTTCTCAGGGAGCTGGGACAGAGGTTGTATAATACTCCCTCCGTCTCATTTCATGGTTCACACTTTTTTCAAATCACGCAAATTAAGAAAATAGATGGGAAGAAAAAATGTTGTGAGTGTAAAAGTAAAATAGGAGAGAGAATGAGTGGAGGAAATAGTAAATTTGAAAAGTGTTGTTAGTATAATAGTGAAATGGGAGAGAGAATTAGTGGGTGGAATAGTAAAGATTCTTTGCTATTTTAGGAAAGGTGAAGCTTTTAACGGACATCCATTTTGGCAAAAAGTGAAGCTTGAAATGAGACGGATGGTGTATTGGATTTTATTTATAGGAAAAATAAAATTATGAATGCTTTTGATATTTTTTCATAAATCATATTGCATAAAACAAAGTTAAATAATACTTCATACTCCCTCTGTCCCAGTAAAAACTTTACATTTTGCTATTTTGGATGTCCCGTTAAAAGCTTTCACTTTCCTTTTTTAGCATAGAATCTTTACTATTTCCTTCACTCATTCTCTCTCCTACATTATTTTAATACTCACAACACCATTATAATTTACTATTCCATCCACTCATTCTCTCTCCTATTTTCAAATTACACTCATAACATTTTTTCTTCCCATCTATTTTTCTTAATTTGCGTGCAAAACCAAAAAGGGAAAGCTTATGTTGGGACGGAAGGAGTATGTCTCATAACAATAACAATGTGCAAAAACTTTTCATTTGGGCGTTCTATTGATCCTACTTTTCCAAAATGATATCATTAATAATGATATCATTAATATACTACTCATATCTTACTTATTATACTCACACACTTAAATTGTGTGTCTCACTTGCAAATCATTCTCACATATCATACTCACAATCCTTTTCTCTTTCCTAATACTTCTGAATATATATATATATATATATATATATATATATATATATATATATATATATATATATATATATATATATATATATATATATATATATATATATATATATATATATATATATATATATATTTCTTAAGTCATACTTTCTCCGTTTTACAATAATATGCAAAAAGATACCTTTTGGGCGTCCCACAATAATCTGCAAAGTCTCAAAATAGAAATGTGATCCACTTGTCTCTACTCACAACAATTACCCACTTACTCCACTTTCTCTCTTCTATCCAACTATCTACACTCACAACACATCACCTTTTTCACCTTTTACCTTAATTTTTGTACCATCCTATTTTATGCGCATTTTTTCGGGACGGAGGGAGTATACACTCTCAAGAGTATATATACACTAGAATAAGTGCATGTCCGAGGACACGTTTTTTTTTTAAAGGGCAAAATGGGAAAGAGACAAATGTATGAGGGCAAAATGGAAAATTTGACATTTGATACTGTTCATTGCACTGTAGATAGTGAAGCTGTAATTTATACTATACTCCCTCCGTCCCACTATACTTGATACTTCTTTTCATTTTGGGCCGTCCCACTTCACTTGACACCTTCCAAAAATAACCAAGTTTTTATATTTTTATATTAATGGACCCCACCACTCATTCTCTCTCTTTATTTTTCATCACTCAATTTATTCAACCAACACTACTATTTATCCCACTCATTCTCTCTCTTCATTTTTTACCACACATTTTCTTTATTTAATTGTTTCTTTTTAGTTTCCGTGCCCACTCCTTGGGTGTCAACTATAGGGGGACGGAGGGAGTACTAGATTGTAATAAGAAAGAGAAAGTATAAATTTAATTCGTTCTAGGAAATTTGGAAAGGGTGGTGATGTTTTGGAGGGAGAATAGGAGGTATCCGAAACGCGGCGTTTTAAATCATTGATGACAAAATCCTGTGCGCGAGTGGCGTGCCTGCCTATATAAGTATAGGCATGTACGTTGGAGTCCTAGTGTGCCTTTACTTTGATCGCACTTTTAAAAGGCATAAACCCACTCCCCCTTTCAGGCGCCGGAACACGAAAATTGCGTTGAGCTTCGTCGGCGCTCTCGTCTCGCCACCACCGTAAAATTTCCTCTCCTCTTCAATCAGGTCATCGTTTTCCTCAAATTTCATCATCTACATTTTGATCAACGCCGATTATAGTTGTTATATGAATTTATACACTGTTTTATATTTGTTCAACTCTTAGGTTTTTGTATGTGCACCTGATCTTGTACGTCGTTGCTGAGTTGATTTGAGTGAATTTTGATGTTTCTGTTATTATGGTGTTTAAATTGAAGTGCTTGGTTTAATTTTTTTAATTTTTTTTTTAATCAGGTTTGGAATTGGTTTGATAGTTGGCAGATATGATGAAACGGATTAGCCTAGAAGAAGGTTTGAGCAGGTTGGAAGGCGGTATTTCTAAGGCCAAACTGATTTTGGATGGAATTCCCTCCAGTAATTTGTTCACCACTGAAGATCAGATGAACTTTTATGAGTATCCTTTACAATGATTTAGAATTTATGCTTTTACTTGTTGCCCTTTTTGTTTCCTTTATTTTGTGCTTTTCGATTGTGTATTGGGCGAAGGTTTCTATGGCTTGACTGATTGCTAGGTTCAATGTGTATGTCATTGTATTTCATGCATGTATTGAAGAGTTTAACTTGAACCGGGTTTCTGAGAATTTAGAGTAGTGGAAGGCAAAGTTCTTTGAGCTATTACACTGTTTTTTTTAAGCAGTTTCCTGGACTACGATCAGGTTACTGGGTCTTTCCTTTCATGAAAGTTCACCAACTTTAAGGGTCATTTGTCGAATACAACATTAATCGTCATATAGACCCGTCAATAAAGAGATGCAAAAAACAATGAAAAAGAGAGTGTTTTATTTTTGAAGCTAAGAATATATTTAAAAGAAGAAATAAATGTGAAGAAAAATCAAGAGAAACGGGAGGTCATTTATCCAATAAATGGAAAAAAGCTATGGGATGATTAGATTGTTGCTACATCTTCAAAAGATTTTTTTGTCCATGATGGTAGCTAACCCTCGTGAAATCTTTGCAAGAAGAAAATTTTGTTCCTTTGATTGTTGTGTAAGAGTATTTGTAATTTTCTTTCTTGTCTTTAAATAATGTTTCAGTTCTAGTAGATTATGTCACTTAAATATGATAAAATCCTTAAAATCCTTTGACCTTAAAAACATGTACTCTAAGATGGAATCATTGGCTGTTGAATTTAGTTTGCTTGTTATGAATTCAAGACCACACATCCTTGTGTAAGTTAGAATATGTGTGTTTTCTCTTTCGTTTTTGTTTCCTTCTTATGTGTGTTGTTAGTGGTGGTGGCATGTAGAGATGTTCTGGTTAAATGATAATCTCAGATGCTTAACTAATAAAACTTACAGGTATACTTCTATATTTTCATCAAATAAGATTATTTCCTTTCAGTCACCCCTCATTTTTAGCGTTATTTTTGTTGTTACTCATCCAATCTCTCATTTCTCATTGCAGTGTGTTGCCTTTTGTTTGGTTACTAAACTTGCCATATTGGTGAAATATGAGTTTGTGCCGAATAAATTTTGGTAATAAGTATCCTTCACTCTTGATAGCTGTGTTTATTCCATGTCTGTGCAACATCCGCCTTTTGACTATTCCATGGAACTTTATGAGATATTTGAGAATGCTTTGAAGGAGGGCATTTCGTCAAAGGTGAGATTTTACAATTCCAGTAACTTGTATCATGGCTTATTTTTAAAGCAGAGCATGTTTTGACAATTTAACCATGTCGACAATAGCCCACATAGGTGTGGGTGTATACCTGACTTGATCATTTATTTTGGTTACAGAAAAGTAGACTAACCTAGATAGAAAAGTTGTGGTTTATTCATATGGAAAGTTATTAATTTAATCATTTAATTTTACTGTTCATAATTAATTACAAATGCATTGTATTAGGGATGTGGAAAGAGCATGTTGATTCTTATGGACATCAAAGGTCTTTAAATAGTTTCCATTGATTGGTACTTTTATGTGTAGATAGAGATTAGGTTTCAAGTTTCAACTTATCGGTATATGGTGTGATAATAATGAAACTCATGATTCAGATAACTTATCATGTTTGCTTTGAGAAAGCAAAGTGGTCAAATGGTGTACATGAAGAAGACCTAAATTTGGCTCTGCTAAATCTCGATTGTTTGCGAACATTCCTTCCTTTTTTCCCCTAAAGACTTAAATGGTATTCAATTCCTACTGTCCTTTTCATGTGTGTGTTTTGCTTCACTTTGATCTTGAAAGCGTTATGCATACGTTAACGATATACTTCATTTCAAGCTCCCTTGCTTGTTCAATAGAATCATACATGAAGAAGCAACGAGACATGTCACAGCCTCATAAGTTTTATTCCCTCAGTCCCAAAATAAATGTCATAATTTGACTTTCTTGGTTCTTTATTGAACATTGACCAAAATTGCATGAAATTTTAACAATCTTCACGAGATTGTTATAATTATTACTGTTAGTATTCTTAACAGTGTATCAATATATTTATTTAAAATTTCATGAAAAGCATTAGAAATTCCATAATTTTTTGGACAAAGTTCAATTAAGTTGACCAAGAAAGTCAAAGTATGATATTTATTTTGGGACGAAGGAAGTATTTTACTGTTGTCAATCTCTCAAGTATGATGTGATGAGAATGAACTAGTAACGGATTGGTGATAGTACTCTAGTTTTTGTTAACATGACTTTTTGAAAGAGACCCTATTTGAATTATTATTGGTAATACAGATCTAGAACTCATGTAAATGAGGTTGTTTGTGAGTATGTGAGTTAAAGGGATTATGTTATCATGTGTAAAGAAAATGCTATTCTTAAAGGGATATGTTGGGGATTCAGTAAAATTTCTCAATTTTTTTTTGAAAATATTTTAGGTGAGAAATTGTTGAAACCCTAAGATCAAATGGGACCCAGCTGAAGTTTAATCCTAGCCAAAACCTATAGGGAATTACTTGCTCGGGTTTCAGATCCTATTTATGCACGACAAATAACTATCAAGTTGAGCTGACAGCAAATTATGAAACTGATGTGGCGTATGCTTGGCCATAGTACAGTTTATCCTTTAGTTGAACATGAGCTGATGCGGAAGTGAAGTATATTATCTGTGTCCCAAAATGAAGATGTCACCTGTTAAATTGCAGAGAATCTTATAGTTGTTACATATTGTTCGCAATACCTTGGCATTTTAATAATATACTTATTCCATTTACTTTCTTCGCAGTTGTGTAGCATATCAATAATTGTACTACTTATAATTTTGTTGTCTTTTTAGGGAATTAAAATGGATTAAGTATAGTTTTAAGGTAAAAGTGCATGAATGATCAATATGTTCTTTCAGTTATCATGCATAAGAAGCATGCTTGTATTTGGTAGGTATAAGTCCTGGAAAACTGTCAAATTAAAATGCAAATGTGACATTCATTTTGGGAGGAAGGGAAAGGTATATAGTGAGAACTTCGAGCCTTGAACAAGAAATAGTGGAGTCTCCAAGTAGTTCTGTGAACATTTTCAGACCTCTGTATTATAGTATAAGCTAGCCTAGCAGTACTGAGAACTTACCATGTGTGTTTCAAGCCAGCCAAATATTTTCCGCGGCTTGAATTGGTGAATCAGTTGATTTAATGTTGCTTCACACCTATGTTTGCTACTATGAGAGTTTATCTTACCAATTCCATTCCTCCAATGTTTTGAGGGACATAGCTGATTGCACCCTGGTGAGTTGACTACGCTTGTGTTTGGGCGCGCTTGTCACACGCCATACTATTAGGAAAGGCAGTGTATTTTTTCTTCACAGATGGTTAATTAATTCAGAAAATTCACTAAAGTCTTCTTTATTTGCTCAAATCAAGATATATATGTAGAAAGAGACTACAAAAAGTGTCTGCTATAGCTTTCCGAAGTGCTTAATTATTTGATATGTACCCTCTTTGATTTTCTTGTAGTTGTGTCTGACTCCATGAGCCTATGCTGATGCTCGCATTTTTGTCCACAAAACATGCCCCATAACTCTTGCTAATGTAGTTCTTCTGTCATGCTTGTAGGTTCTCCCATCTTTAGTGAACAAAGATTGTGCCACTCTCTTAGTTGAACTTTGTAACATGTGGTCCAAATACAAATCTATGGCGAAGTGCCTAGGAGTCTTTTTCCTTTACCTTGATCGTCACTTTACCAATGGCAGAGCTATTGAATCACTTAAAGATATATCTGTTCGTTATTTCCGTGATTTGGTAAGCATATTGTGGGAGGCTAAAGTATTTGATGGTTTCTATATGCTTCTCTGTTTTCTACCCTTTCTATTGAGTCATTTTTTAATCAATTGTTTGTTTTATAAATTTAATAGGAAAAGTATATTCTTTCAGGTGTATGGTCAATTCTATCAGAGATTTCTGGATGCTGCAATTAGTGTGGTATGTTTAGGCATCTGGCATTAGAAACATCATTATATCCTTAAATGAGGTAATTGAGCAACTCTGTTTCATTTTCATGCAGATTAATCAAGATCGTGAGCAATCTGTTGATAAAGACTTGTTAAAGAGTTTCTCAACCTTTCTTGTGGAAATTGAAAGACCAGGAAACATTCGTTGCTACGACAGCTTTGAGAATGCAATACTTGAGAATGCTGCAAATTACTACCATCATGTAGCTTCACAGTGGCTTTTATGCTATTCATCTGCTGAATATTTTCACAAGGTTGTTTTTCACTTATGTGTCCAGTTTGCAGTTGACGCAATTCCATCACTAATTATCCCGTATTAGACCTTAATACATCTATTCCATATACTAAAGAATGTTTTTGCGGTATGTGCAGGCCCAATGGTGTTTGAATCAGGAGAAAGAAAGAGCTGGCCACTACTTGAATGAAGCATCTGTAAAGAAGCTTCTACAGGTAATATCGGTGATCGCTTCCATGTTACCATCCTCTGTCAATGGTTTTATTAGGTTTTTATGATTGAGTTCCTTGCTGGTAACATGTATATTGATTTTATGAAGTTCCATTGTTATATCAAGATAACTCATTAGGTCTAGGTCCTACTTTTCGTATGAAGAGAGCTTTTGCTGAGTTAGGAAGCATCGCTAGAGCCGTTGACAAGTTCCTAGAAGAAACATTGACAATGTTTTCTGATTCTGTTATTTGCTCTCAATGTTGATCTCGTGAAGTTCCCAGTTTGTTATTTGTCTTATCATAACAAAGTAAGTCAGGAAATCCAAATCATTCTTCCCGTATGGTGAGAGCGTTTGACTAATAAGGGTCCTTAGTTGTTAGCACCATTGATTCTTGTTATAGAAAAAAATAGATTTACAAAGTGCAAAATCTTACTGTTGGATACCTAAGGTCCAACTAATTTAAAAAATTCAACTCGAGAGAGAGAGAGAAACGACCCGAGCAAGAGCACAGACAACTTGGGTCCTCTTCAACTTCTCCTGCATGCCACAACTCTCGATTGACGTCCATCATACACTCCCCAAACTCTCTTGCTCGATCTAGTTCTATCTTCATCTCTTCCAGTTGCATTCTTAGCTCTTCCTTTTCCTTTAACATGAGGTTCATGCCCCTGCTAGCTCTTCTTCCCTCTCTATTAGCTCTTCTTCCCTCTCTAAGGGTCTCTCTTAGTCTCTTTCGAGCCCGTTTGAGTTTTTTCTCAAGCTTCTTGAGATCTCGAGTTCAAGTACCTCATTGCTCTACTTGACCCGCCTTGGTGGGTGTCCTTATCATCCTTGCCATTTCCTACAATAGTGATAAAATTTAAATTGGTCCCTAATGTATATACATGGATACCATAAAATCAACAATCTACAAACACCATATATTTCATCATCCTTACATCGCTCAGGTTAGGAACATATTTCCGTAACATGGATAAATGAAAAACATTATGAACTCCCGAGAGAGCAGGCGGTTGTGCCAATCTATAAGTCACCTCTCCACTCGATCTTGAATTTCGAAAGTCCCCACAAATCTCAGCTGAATTTTCCTCTAATTATGAATCTCATAACGCCTTTCATAGGTGATATTTTCAAGAACACACTATCCCCTACCTTGTGAAGATTGAAAGCGATTGAGAAATTGAGAGTTAGGATGATGAAATATATGGTGTTTGTAGATTATTGATTTGATGGTATCCACACATATATATTTAAGACCAATTTAAATTTTTTGTCACAATTGTAGGAAATGGCAGGGATGATAAGGACAACCACCTAGGCAATGAGTCAAGTAGAGCGAATGAGGTACAGAAACTCTAGAGATCTCAAGAAGGTTAAAAAGCTTGAGAAGAAACTCAGATGTGTTCGAAAGAGACTAGGAAAGGCCCTTAGAAGAGGCAAAGAGAGCTAGCAGGGGCATATACCTTATGTTAAAGGAAAATGAAGAGCTAGGAATGCAACCGGAAGAGTTGAAGATAGAACTAGATCGGGCAAGAGTGTTTGGGGAGCGTATGATGGACGTCAATCGAGAGTTGTGGCATGCGGAAGAAGTTGAAGAGGACCTAAGTTGTCTTGTGCTATATGGGCCAGTGCGTGGTGTTTATGTGTAGTGAACCGGATTTTCGAGCTCGAGTCATTAGAGCGGAACCTCGGCCGTAAAGCTTGCGAGCTCGCCTGGGGTACGATCCGGGAATTGATTTGGCCTTGTCGGGGACGACAAGAATTTGAGTGGGGGAGATTATGATATTCCCAACTCCCATCGAAAAGATGTAGGCTTTGATTGTGATATATACGCACCCACTCCACTACCTCTTCAATAACATTAATGGACTTTTGGGTGGGCTTGTCGGAAGCCAAGTTGACCCAAGTTGTTTGTGCTCAGTGGGCGAGTGCGTGGTGCTTATATAGCAGACCGAGTTTTCGGGCTCAGGTCATTATAAAGAGAGACTTGATAAAGTTATTGTTGGGGAAAAACTCACTTGTTATAAATTACATCGCAAGTGCACGAGTTATCGATATAGTAGTATGCACTTAGCAATAATCGAATCCACAGGGACTTTGTATCTACAATTCGACTTCCAACAATTAAACAAGAAAATAAAGATTGGGGTTTTGGTTTTAATTAACTCCTAGAACAATTAAACAACTAAAAAAAGAATTACCGAATTCTAAACGAGAAGGGTCTATGGAATGGATTCATATATATCTCACCAATATGCAATTTAATAATACAATCAATCATAGTTGGGGGTTCATTCTCTTTAGTAAATTGGGCGTTCACACGTCCACAATTTAGTGTTCTCAAAATATCATATTTTCTGCAAAGTCCACGTAATATTCAAAAACCCATTAAAACCCTATTAATCAAGAACCTACATTTTTGGTTTGCAATAACTTGTCAAAACCTAATTTATATTCATTCAAAAGTTTGCCTTTGTATGGATCAAACAATCACTTGCCAATCGCCACACACAAATTTAGTTTAAAAGCCAATTACACATGTGATTGTAGCTTAGAAAACCCTAATTTAAGAATACTTTTGATAAACCCAACCTTTGATTGATCGAAAGATTAATTAGAACATAAATGATTGATATGCATTACCTCCGATCCATAGAAAAAAAGAGTTAGCCGGTCATGTCCATGAAGAACATCTACAAACCTTCAATAAATTGCATAAACCTTCCATGGAATTCTTGAATTAAAAACTTAAAATCTTGTTTACAACTAAAGAAAAAAATAAAAATATGTACAAGGTTGTAAAAAATTGTAAAAAGATACAAAAATATGGCTAGAAGTGTTGTTTTTATACTAGGGTGAAGGAGGAAGGTCAAAAATAGGAAACAAGGGTAAAAACCAAAGCTGAAAAAGAATCAAGAAATCTGCCACTGAATTTTCCACGGAAATGAAGTCTGAATTTGCCACGGAATTAGCCACGGAAAGGGGGGGTGTGCGACCGCCCTCAAGCTCCGATTACATGGGCGTTCGTCCTCTCCTTGTGTGCGGTCGTCTCCTTCGTGCTTCGCTGACTTGTACATTCCTCGGCAAACTTTCGGAGGTCATAACTTCTTCATACGGACTCCGATTGGGGCTTGTCACATATCGTTGGAAAGCTCTCAACGAGTACTATCCAATGATAATGAATGATCAAGGCCATCTCCATTGTGTCCTTCTGTAAATTCCATTCCTTCCTCCTTTGCCGCTCCGCTCTCGATTGTTTCTTTTCTATTCATTAAGATTATATTCCGCGACTTTCTCCTTTCATTCCTTGTATTTGTAAACACTACAAAAAGCCATAAAAAACACCTGAGCATCAAATAGGTCTAAAGATATATCATTTGGATGGGTAAAAACACATCCATCAAATACCCCCAAACTTATCTTTTGCTCATTCTCGAGTAAAACACAAAACTAAAACAAAAATCAAACTACTAAAATAAAAGAAAATATTTTTGGGATATTCAAATCATATAAAAGGTTGTCGGACAAACAAGTCTCAGAATCTTACAACACACATAATCTACAAAAGTTATTATGAACATGGGGTTACACTTACATTGATGCATCTAACTTACAATTCTCCACCACATAATGAAATATGAATGAATAATGTGAGATCATCGTCACCGAAGTAAGATATTTTATAGGGTTACTTGTGTCATGCTCTAAATCAATGATAATAAGACAACAATTACGCGCTAGGACACTCGTATGCATGTTTGAACACAATTGTCAACCCGACTACTCTTTAGAGATCAAATATGGCTTTATAGCTTGTAATGTGTCGTGAAAATCGCGGGATAGGTTCACGGTTCCAAATGAAGGTAATGATATACGAAGTCAATCAAGTGAAACTTGAAAGTCTTCAAAAATATTTCCTCACTTGAGTGTATCTCTATGCTCACCCATGCCAACCCATGTTTTAACCCCCAAACTTATAACTTTACATATTTTCACACATGGGGTTGATCACCTTCTTTTCTTCCTTTTTTGGTCACTTTCCACTTTAACACAAGAGAGAGCAAGGATTTTCATATTTTTCTTCATTTTTTCTTTTCTTTGCATATATATAGATCATGAAGAATATTATACATTCAATACATTGCACATGCCTCTCTTCTCAATACATAACCTTTTTCTTTCTTTTGTTGACCACTTTTCACTCAAGCCTTTGATTTTTCAAGCATACACCACAATTTCCCCATCATTCCTTAGTTTCACTTTCTTGAAAAGGTGAGAAAATAGTGTCTAAGTTTAAAGGGTAGGATAATGTAGGTACAAAATATGGCGAATGGCGGTCTAAGATAACCTCTCACTTTGTGAGAGATTTTCATTCTCATTAAAGCTCAAAAGGGGTTCTAGCGAAAAATTTATAAGTGACGAGAAAGTTAAAGGCTCACAAATTGGCTTCAAAGAAATTAGCCATATATCACTTTCAGAATAGTCTAATTGATGTGTTATTGACAATCATGCAAATATGTTCTAGGGACCCAGAGAATGTCAAAGTGATCATATAAAGGTCACCTAAGTTGGTAACAATGATCAAGAAAATAACATGGGAGTGAGGTGAAGTATTCATACTTTACATGTTTCAATCCAATTATATCCTCATATTAATAATAACACTAAAGATTTTAAAATTAAAGCATACTCAAATCATCATATACTTTAGCGAACATCCCAAAATATGAAAAGAACAAAATTTTTTAAATTTTTCTATTTTTTTGGAGGGTGACATTATATACACTCTCCTATAAACCCACAAACTTGGAGAGATATCTACCCCCAAACTCAAGACATGCTATGTCCTTATAGCATAAAGACTAAACCATGTCTTGGTTTCAAAGGATGACATGACACAACAGACAAATAACATCAAACAATAAAAACATACCTAGTTGGGTTGCCTACCAAGAAGCGCATTTAGTTAAGGTCGTTAGCCCGAGCGTTGCCCACTTTTGGACTTGACTTTCTGTCCTTTGGCCCACTTTGCATTTTCGCGGGTCTTTATTTTCAGATTAAGCCTCATATATATTCCCCTTATCATGTCATTTAGAACAAGAGGAAATTTTTGACATTTACGTATCTTTGGCTTTTACACTTGTGGCTTCTCACTACCTCTTTTACCATCACGAGAAGGAGGAGAAGGTACAATGATGATAGGCGATTTTTCATTGGGATTGCTAAGGGGTTAAAAATCTTTATCCGTATTGTGAACATCCTTAGAATCCCTCGTCTGACCACCATATTGGGCAAACTCAATCTCATCATAAATTTGCTTATGCCATGATTTCTCTACCTCCTTCATTGGCCAACTTGAACTATTCATAGGTAATTCATCGTTAGAGTCAAAAATGGGGACTTATATACAAAATCCTCTGTTACGTTCTCCAAAGGTTGCTTTTCAGGTTGTAGGTCTTTCTTAGAGTTATCATTGGATATTTCATATACAAAATTCTCATCTGCTTCCTCTAAAAGTTGCTCTTCAGGTTGTGGTGGTTGTAGATCATCAAAATAGCTCGGCTCACAAGTTGGATCATATACCACTTCTTCCCCCTCATAGTTCACTCTCGAAATCAGAGTCGATGGTTGATTTTCTCAATCTTGTTTATAAAAGTTTGAGTACTGCCCAAGTAACGATTGCCAAGATGGGAAGGGAAAGTTTTCTTGCACATGTGAAGAATACTCAGGAAAATATGTCCTAGATGGACAAGCATTAGTAGCATGGGAATAAACACCACAAATAGAACATGCCTCTTGAACATTATAGTTTGCAAAATTTCTATTTACAACTGGCCTTGTTAATTGTTCTAGTTGTTCATACAAATTGGTAAGTTGTTGGAACAATCTCTCTTCGACCAACTTATCATAGGTGCTCATTCCATGCATCACTCAAAAAGTATCTCACACAATAATTTTATACCAAAAAGAATAAAATAAAGAAATAAATAAAAACAAAATAACTAATTTACAAAGGAGAATTAGGAAAAACAAAAGAAAACTTATTTACAATGTTGAAAATTAAATCGTGGATTACAAAACAAGTCCCCGGCAACAACAACAACAACAACAACAAAGCCTTAGTCCCAAAATAATTTAGGGTCGGCTAACATGAATCCTCATATGTTATCGTGAAAAAAAAAATTAAAAAAAAATAAAAAAATAATAATAATAAATAAAAAAAAAATAAAAAAAAAAATCAACCCCCCATGGATTTTTGCTCTCCACTCCGGCCTCTTCAACACCATACTTTCATCCACTCCAAGTAAATTCATATCATTTTCAATTACTCTAATCCAAGTTTGTTTGGGTCTTCCCCTACCCCTCGCCATTTTATCATTTCTCCACTGTTCCGGCATCCTAACCGGTGCATCACTCGGTCTCCTTCTCACATGTCCAAACCACCGTAGACGATTTTCCCTCATTTTATCCTCAATGGGCGCAACTCCTACTTTACCTCTGATCACCTCATTCCCCAACCGATCCTTTCTTGTATGACCGCACATCCATCGAAGCATACACATCTCTGCCACATTCATCTTATGCACGTGACACTGTTTCACGGCCCAACATTCGGTGCCGTAAAGCAATGCCGGCCTAATTGCCGTGCGGTAGAATTTTCCCTTTAATCTATTGGGCATGCCGCGATCACATAGAAACCCTGTAGCACTCTTCCACTTCAACCAACCTCGCAAGTGAACGAGTTATCGATATAGTAGTATTCACTTAGCAAGGGTCGAATCCACAGGGACTTGTGGATCAATAATTCGACTTCCAACAATTAAACAAGAAATTAAAGATTGGGGTTTTGGTTTTAATTAACTCATAAAACAATTAAACAACTAATAAAATAATTACCGAATTCCAAACGAGAAGGTTCTACGGAATGGATTCATATATATCTCACCAATATGAATTTAATAATACAATCAATCATAGTTGGAGGTTCATTCTCTTTAGTAAAATTGGGCGTTCACACATCCACAATTTTTGTGTTTTCAAAATATCATATTTTCTGCAAAGTACACATAATATTCAATCACTACACACAAATTTAGTTTAAAAGTCAATCAAATCTAAACATGTGATTGTAACTTAGAAAACCCTAATTTAAGATTACTTTTGATGAACCCAACCTTTGATTGATCAGAAGATTAATTAGATCATAAATGATTGATATATATTACCTTCAATCCAAAGAAAGAATCAGCCGGTCATGTACACGAAGAACATCAACAAACCTTCAATAAATTGCATAAATCTTAAATAGAATTCTTGAATTAAAAACTTAAGATCTTATTTACAACTAAAGAAAAGAATAAAAATATGTACAAGGTTGTAAAGGATTGTAAAAATATACAAAAATATGGCTAGAGATATTTTTATACTAGGGTGAAGGAAGAGGGTCAAAAATAGGAAACAAGGGTCAAAAACCAAAGCTGAAAAGGAATCAGGAAATTTGCCACGGAATATGCCCCGGAAAGGAAGTATGAATTTGCCACAGAAAGGGGGATGTGCAACCGCCCTAATGGTGTTGTGCGGCCGCCCTCAAGCGCTAATTACATGAGCGTTCGTCCTCTCCTTTGTGTGTGGTCGCCCTCTTTCGTGCTTCGCTGGCTTGTACATTTTTCGGCAAACGTTCAGAGGTTATAACTTATTGTACGGATTTCGATTGGGACGTATCACATATCGTTGGAAAGCTCTCGACGAGTACTATCCAATGGTAATGAATGATCAAGGCCAATTCCACTTTGTCCTTCTGTAAATTCCATTCCTTCCTCCTTTGCCACTGCGCTCTCGATCGTTCCTTTTCTATTCAATAAAATCATATTCTGCGACTTTCTCCTTTCATTCCCTGTATTTATAAACACTTCAAAAGGCCATAAAAAACACTCAAGGTTGAGAATCAAATAGGTTTAAAGGTCTAAAGGTATACCCTTTGAATGAGTAAACACACATCCATCAGTTGCGAAAAGCAAAAAGTGGACCAGAGGTACATTTTGAAGATGAAAGGTGGGCTAGTGAAACGTTTACAAGACAACAACTAAAGAAAATTAAGTCAAGAAGTATATTCTGTAACAATTTTCCAGATCCTGTTATCATTGACGATAATGCATGACATTGGCTTCACAAAAATCAAATTCTTGAAGAAGAAACTTAATACCAATTAATACAAAACAACTTCAACGCACTACATTAAAATAAAAAGACTCATATTACTTTTTAGTCCCAAATCATTAATTTCTTTCAGAATCCCAATATTGCTCGGACAAGAAACTCAAAGACAAGGTAAAAATCCCAAAGAAACACCAAAAAGCAGGTTGACGTTCCACAAATGTAAAATCCAACCTAGGGACTAAGTTATAGAGGTACCAGCTACCCATGTGCTCAAGTCTGGTAAATAATTCCAGTGCTGGCTCTGGTGCATGAGAGCGTGGGCATTATACCGGTCAATTCCAGCATTGTTGAAGCTTCAGATGAGGTTGCCTCCTCAAGATGCTTTATCCTTGAATTGGTGAGTATGGATGTTTTAGACTGGATTTGGACTAAAGTCAATTATGTCCAGGTCGAATCCTTCAGGACTCGGCTGGAAAAGTCCACTGCTTGCCTTTTTGCGTCTCTCGCTTCTTGCCTAAGCAAAAGAGGCGATTTCCTTAGGTAGCTTCTTCAACAGTGTCAGCCTACATCTTTGTTCTGAATCTTCCCATGTGGAGTTCCAAATCATACCTTTCTTACCACAGATCCTCGTGCTTTGATGCTCCTCTATATCATCTTCTAATACCACATATAGTTTAACTTATGTCCATTTGAGTGGACTTTCTTGTTACACATTTTTTCTTTGTTAGGTCATTCTGTCCTTCATAATCTTCCCCGTGCAGTTCTTGCAGATCTGGTTCATAACCTCTTTGCTATCTCAGCTTAATATTTTTCATTCTCAAACATTTTTAGCACTTAGACTTCTTTTCAATGTAGTAATTTTTTTGGTTGTCCATTAGTGTAAGGCATGTACTCATGTTATAGCAGGCTAAAAGCAGAAAAATCTGCAAGCAAAGCTATTGAATGCTAATGCTAGGTTACAGTGTTTTCAAGAATCATTGATTTGATGATGACGATAGGTAATGTGGAACTTTTTAAAAGGAAGATGTTTTAACTTGACCATGTTTTTTTATTTCTCACCGCGATTATGGATGCAAAAGATCTCCTGTTTGAGAGTCAAAAGATAGTATATTATAGTCTTTAAAAAAATATGTGTCAACATGATTAGATCTGCAATTTCTAGGCCACAGAAAAGGTGCTAAAAGAGGTAATAGTAAACTTGATCCTTCTGAGATTCTTAGTAAGAACATTGTAAAGAAATTTGATTTGTTATTGTTTTTTCAGTTGGATAGTGTTTTCATTTACACAACCAGAAAATGTAAATAAATGGGTGCATTTATTGTGTCTGTTTAACCAGAGAGGTCAAGGACTATCAGAATTGCCGTCAGCTTGGGTTCCTTCTAGGGGCTTCCACCCTGCGTTTTATCCTTTATACTTGGGTTGTAGTTGTGTACTTGTGTTTTCTTTCTTTAGGTTGGAAACAGTGTTTTGCTAAGTTTAATTCTCTATGCTTTTGATGACTATATATTTATATGGGTATATATCAGTGTTCTAAAAAGCCCCGCCTAGGCGCTAGGCCCCTCTCCAACGCTTAGTTCTAAGCCCCGCCTAGGTCCCGACTAATCCCGACTAGTCCCCGTCTAGGCGCTAGGCCCGGCTTCGCCGCCTAGCATCCGCCTAGCGCTTTTTAGAACCTTGGTATATATATATATATATATATTTATATGTGTATATATGTGTGTATATATATATATATAAATGCATCCTCTATGATTCAATGGAGTTTATTATCATGGTTTGAATCGGAAAAAGAGAAAAGAAAAAAAATTGTGGTCCACTTATCCGTGTATGCCATATGCTACAAATTGGTAAACCCCGTCTTTATTTGACAAACTGTAGACAACAGTAACAGTGTACTCTCTTTTGTCACAAAATTTGGTAATAGTGTCATATAAAGTGATTAAACTCATTTGGATTCCTCTCTTAGGTTGTGCACTGGCAATTATTGGTTCAAACAGAAAGCATATTGACCGAAAAGCAAAAGGTTGAGGGCAGCCATGGTTCAATCCTATATCAGGTTTGTTCCAATTAATTCCCCTACAAATTGGATTTGATGTCTATTTCTAGTTTACGCTGAAATTATGGCACGATACTCGCATGCAATTTCCAAATAAATGTTAATCTCACACAATGTCTTGAAGCATTCTCACATTGAGAATATCCACTATGAGTATTCCCTTCGTTGTTCTCTAATTATTCTTGACTAGTGAATTCTGAGTTGTAAGCTACTGCATAGCTTTAGATTAGTCTGAAGACTCTAAATCTAAACCTTGAAGCTGCATTGCATAATACTCTGTAGCATCGTAGTTCCAAACAGCACTTGTATTAGTCTTTCAAATTTATTTGTACGTGCAGAATAAAAAAAGATTTTTTTTTGGCTGAAATGCTCTGTGAGATTGACTCATTTTCATTTTCATCTTCATCATTAACCTTAATGAGGTTTAATTAGTACTCCATTACTCTCTATTTTTCCTTGGTTGGCTCTCATCCTCTCATCTCTCCCTCTTCTTCCTTGGTTGGCAATTTTGGAAGTTCAACGACTTTAACCAACTGCCTCCGTCCCTAAAAGTTTGTCCCATTTGACTTTTTAGTTGAACTTTGACCACAAATATATGACAATTTAATTATGTTCATGAAATTCTAAAAATTCCTATTGATTCACCATTAATAATATTATCAACGACAACTTTTAGAATTTCATGAACATTATTAATCTCTCATAAATTTGTGGTCAAAGTTTAACAAAAAAGTCAAATGGGACAAACTTTTAGGGACGGAGGAAGTATCAATTTTGGAAATAAGACATTCTTTTTGGGACAAACAAAAATGGCAATCTTAATTGGACAGAGGGAGTAGTTTTTTACCTTCATATGCATGTTTGCTGGATTGTGTGTGTGTGTGTGTGTGCGTGCGTGTTTTTTCCAATAGTTATTCTTGAAATTAAGCAACATCTCATGTCTACATTTGGAGTTAATTTTGCAGGAACTACTAGCGGGATGTGCTAACCTAAGCCTTGGTGACCGGAGCTCTTCGTCGTGATTGCTTGCATGGCATGTCATGGTATGGTAATGCTGATTGTAGGACAAATTTTGTATCTCAGCGAGTAGGTTCGAACTTAGGATTGAGAACATAGACTGGTAGAAGGCACAATAAACTTGTAAGATCATTTTTCTTATTGTGGAGGAGCTCTTTAAGAGCATATCATGAATTTTTTGTCTGAAAAAAATCAGTTGCTATATTGCATTGAACAGAACTCAAAATACACCAACTGATTGTAGGTACATTTCATAGATGGATTTTTTTTACTCAGTCAATTCTGAGAAAAGTTTCTCCCCAAATTGTACCGGTTTCTCTGGAAGTCTATTCTTAAAAGAAATTTCATGGTTTTCACACGGGAAAATTACTGAACCATGCAGTGTATCAGGTCCTAATAATCAATTAATGAAGCGTACTTACTAGTTCTGACATGAGTTTTTAGCAAAATTAACATGCATACTAATTGGGGATAGTTAATTTCACATGCGAATTTTTTTTGATTAAATGTCACTTGTGTACTTTAGTTTCGTTTTCAATTTGACCACATTTTTTATGGTGACTTTTTCTAAAGGGTCAGAGTCACTAAAAAAAAAAAAATCAAAGAAAGTCATGAAATCTCGTGACTCCGGGCAATCAGCCAACCGTCGGTTGACCCCGGTTGTGCAATTTCTTTTTTTTTTTTTTTTTTTGATCTAATTATTTTGATTTTGTTTTTATATAAATATATTTTTAAAATTAATAGATTTTATATATTAATTTTATTTTTAAAAGGTTGGGTTGGGTTGGGTTGGGTCGAGGTCACTGATGGGAGTATAAATTATATAAAGGTTGGGTTGGATTGGGTTGGGTGAGAGAAATTAATATTTTATTTGAGGTTGGGTTGGGTCAGGGTCACTGATGGGGATGGTCTAATAACCATTATAAAACTAACGGATCATCCATAAGAGTTAATAATTTAATGGGTGTAACAATCAAAATTGTTCAAATTTGACCCTCATAATTTTAAAGAGGTTAATTGATATTTTTAAAAAATAAAGGGAAGATTAAACAAATTAAAAAAATATTATATGCCCTCCATCTCTTTCTCTCGTCATTTTTTAGTCCCACCTAGAGCCGTCAATTCGGGTTGGGCCCGTCGGGCCAACACACTATATTTTTTTGCCACAAAACGACATCATTTTTAAGTGGAAATTCTAGAGCTATATCGACCTTGTGGACTGAATCCCTGAATTGTGTATTGAGAGAGAATCGAGAGAAGTAGAGAACAGAAATGGAGAAACCTTAAGGAGGCGCCGCCACCCTTGTTGCCGTTTTCATCGCCGCCGGTGCACTCCACCACCACAAGTAATTTGTTGCCGCTGTTATTACTGTCTCCGATTCACACATTTCACTTTCTCTCTCTCTCTCTCTCCATTTTTATTTATATGAATCTTTATTTGTGTTTGTTTAACTATTATAATTTTTTATGTCAATTAACCCTTTTAAAATTATGGGGGTTAAATTTGAACAATTTGATTGTTGAATCTGTTAAATTGTTAACTCTCATGGATGATCTGTTAGTTTTATAACGGTTGTTAAAAATATGGTCAAATTGAAAGCGAAACTAAATTACGAAAGTGACATTTGATCATAAAAAAAGTACGCATATGAAATTGACTGCCCTTAATTAGTACGGTGGTCAACTTGGCTAAAAACTCGTTCATACATTGTTCAATGCACTTTGACAATTAATTTCAATTAATGCAATTTACAAACAATTTGATGAATATTAAATTTGTTTAATGGAAGGCTGACATGGATAAGTAAAATGAGAACATAACTGAACCTCATTAAAAAATTAACGAGTCCAACTATTGTTAACAAAATAGCAAAAAAATAAAAATGAAACCCCCCATTCCTCATCAAACCCTCGTCTTCTTCTCTCTCCCCCACCACCATCTATGCTATACTAAAAGCACAAGCCTTTACAAAAATGGCGTTAAAAATGTCACTATCATACTTCATTATTTATGAAAACTTTAAACTACACCATTTTGACTACAATCATAAAAAAAATATAAAAAAATCTTAACACTGATAACAACATGTGATTAAATGTGTATGGAGTTTCGTATGAAATGGGACATTGCGTAAAAGGACGACTTATCGTAAATTCCTTGTGCTTGGAGTTAGTGCCACATAGTATCTCCATATTTCGTCTTTTTCGATTTTCCATGTAACCCATCATAGAAAAAAAAAAGCAGTATTTGATTGACATATGTAAAGAATTATGAAGCCGCAGTGCATGTGTTCAATTTTTTTCACTATTTTGTCTTTTCTAGCTTTGGATGATAGTGAATCTTTGATTTTTGTTTAAAAATTACATATTATATGTATATTTAAAAATGTCATTTGTATTTCTTATTCAGTCGAGTAAATAATTAAAAAATAATAATTTCTGCCATATTTAAATTGTTACCTCATTAAGGACATTTATTACAAATCAAATTTTAATTTGAAAGAGGAGTGAATGTTAACATTTGTAGAAAATGATAGGGGCAATTATCAAATCATCTCTCATCCTAATAAAAAACGACCACCTAGGACAAGGATTTTCGAAATCGACCACCAGGTCCTTCCATTGTAAATAGACACGCATGCCCTTGATAGATTTGACAAAATTACACAAATGACACCGCTTAAGTGACGTGGACGCATGTGGTCCATTCCCCATCTCCCCCTCAACGCTTTCTTTCTCTCTCTTTTTTTTCCCTCAAAACTTTAAAATGAAATATCTTAAGATCTAGAAATCAAAAAAAATTCTGAAACAGCCGTTGTGTTCGTATCGTCAATACGAATCAAACTAGTAGTATCAACATATAATCTGGAGCAAATTTGAGAAGTTCACAGTTGTTACAAGTTCACAGTTATTTTTTACATTTGTTTCAATAGCAACTAAGAAAAGTTCACAGTTGTTTTAGCTAAATTCATAATTTCTGCATGAAAATGACTATTATTTACTTAATTCACATATTTTTTTTTGTTAAGTTCACAATTGTTTTAGTTAAGTTCACGTTTGTTTTTAGTTTTTTATAGCCTTTATTTTTGCAATTTTATGAGATTATTTGACCTATTTGTTAAGTTCACTGTTATTTTTTGTTAAGTTCACAGTTGTGTAAGTCCTTTATGGCCTCTATTTTTTCAATTTTATGAGATTATTTGACACATTTGTTATGTTCACAGTTGTTTTACTTAAGTTCACATTTATTTTTTGTTAAGTTCACAGTTGTTTTAGTCATTTATGACCTCTATTTTTGCAATTTTATGAGATTATTTGACATATTTGTTATGTTCGCAGTTATTTTTACTTAAGTTCACAATTGTTTTAGTCCTTTATGGCCTCTATTTTTGAATTTTATGAGATTATTTGACATATTTGTTAAGTTCACAGTTGTTTTTAGTATCTTATTGCCTCTATTTTTGAATTTTATGAGATTATTTGACATATTTGTTTAGTTCACAGTTGTTTTTAGTATCTTATTGCCTCTATTTTTGAATTTTATGAGATTATTTGACATATTTGTTTAGTTCACAGTTGTTTTTAGTGAAATTTACATTTGTCCAATTTTAGTACTAACTATTGTACAATTTGCTATTCTTCAAATGTAAAAACATGTATAGCTTCACAGATGAACCAACAACATAAAAAGTCAATGGAAGACCACAAAAATCAAAAATCAAAAATCAAAAATCAAAAACCCTTTTCTTCTTTTTTCAATGGAATTACAAAATAATCTTACCCTAATTCACACTGGAATTTTGAGTCTGTCTCCCACCTTCTCTACTCGATTCCATCATAGTAATACTTTTGGGGCATTATTCAATTTTACTCACACCAACTTCCAGATTAAGCCAAACAAAATCCCAATTTTTAATTATAACTTCCAATTTCAATATTCCATTTAAATCAAGCAATTATATAATATTCTTATGTTTATGAGATTAGGAAATCCCTTAAAATGAGTTTTGAACCTGTAGTGAAAATTAAAATATGGGTTCATATAATAATAATATGTGTCAATCAATATATGAAGGGTAGTACTATATACAAGGCATGAATTTTACAAGGCACGTGTAAATGACCAAAATACCCTCATATATATACTTAAAAAAAAAAAATCCGCCTCTCCCCCATTTCAAAAACGTCGGACTGTTCTATTCTCTCTCTCTCTCTCAAAACCTAAGAAAACAAACGGCGATCTCTCTTCTCTCTCTCACTCGACCGAACGACGCCGACCACCACCGCCGATGAAGACAAACCTCCCTAAAACCGGTGGAAAGTCCGTCACTTCTTCCGCCGCTCCAAAAGTAATTATTTTTAACCTAGATTTTAATTTTGAAACCCAACAACAAATTTATGCCTAAAATGGATTATATAATGCTTAATGTTGTTTAAACGTATCCTAAATGGTTCTAATTGCGATTTCGTAACATTAATTTGGGTTTTTTGTTTGAATCGGATACGAATTCGTGTGCCTAAAATTTGAAATTGTCGGCGTGCGTTTCGTATGAACACATACGAAATGTCACCAACATTTCGGGTATTGGCATACGAAATGTAAACTGATTCATCAGTTTACATTTCGTATGCCAATACCCGAAATGTTGGTGACATTTCGTATGTGTTCATACGAATGGTCACCAATATTTCGGGTATTGGCATACGAAATGTAAACTGATTCATCAGTTTACATTTCGTATGCCAATACACGAAATGTTGGTGACCATTCGTATGAACACATACGAAATGTCACCAACATTTCGGGTATTGGCACACGAAATGTCAACTGGTTATTGAATATTAACTGTCTCTTATTTAATTTTTTGTAGGGACGTAACCCTGCGACGGCCTCTAATAGAAAGAGGAAGGCCGAGGAGGCAGCTGCAGCTAAGGCAGATCAACGGAGCAAAAAGATTCACGACAAGAAAGTCGTGATTGAGGAGACTGTGGTTGAGGAGAGTGATAGTGAGGGTAGTTATTCTAGTGAGGATTCATCTTCACGTACTCGGTCCCGAGGTGCATCTGTGCAGGAGGCACATTTATCTAGTGACGATGATGATGAGGAGGAGGAGGAGGAGGCGGAGGAGAGTGTATCTGTGAGGCCTCGCAAGAGGCGGGAGGCACGGGGCAGAAAGGGGAAAGGGTCTAAGGATGACCAGTGGCAGCTGAAGAGTAACCCCGGTGGCGGCCCGGAGGAGGTTCAGTTGTTGTACGGGTTTGGTCATCATCGAGCCCGTAAGATATGGGAGAACGCCACTTGTGAGCCGGTGTTGAAGCGCCAAACGAGGCAGCAGATTCTAGATAAGTAAGTTTATATATGATTTGTTTATTAAATAGCCATTTGCAAAACATTATCAACAATCAGATGACATTTCGTATGCCAACATACGAAATGTCACCAACATTTCGGGTATTGGCATACGAAATGTCATCTGAATCTTGAAACAGAGGGAGTATTAATTATAATTTTTTGTTTGGAATCAACAGGTTCTCCCATGCTTCTTTACCGGAGGATGAGAGAGCTTGGTGGGCTCGTGTTGAGGGTACCGGCCTCCATTTCCTACATGATGCTACCATTCGCCGGCCTAGCATGGCGCTCCTAACGGCGTTTGTGGAACGGTGGTTGAATGTTTCTATCCGAGTTCTGTATGGCATGATCAGGTTACTTGCGCTTGGATCACGTTGCTCCCCCCAATATAGTGCTACTGATGGTATCGGGTAATCACTATCCAGGCATGTGTGCAAAAAGTAATAAAATAGTCAAATATAACAAATTTAGAAAATATAGTTAAATATAACAAATTTAAATAAGATAGTTAAATATAACGAATTAAAGTATCATACCAATATAAAATGGTTTCCCACATGTCCCAACACAGTGTGTACGTGGGTGGTCCATTCCTTGTGGTACAGCCACCGGTAGGCATGTGAAGCCGGCGGTTTGCGAGTACGAGACAAACACCACATTATACACCGTGGCTATGATGTGCCCTATCTCTGGGAGTATCAACCAATAATATTCCGAACAAGGGGAGGCATAGTGAGTAATGCGACTATAGAGCTCGTCCATATCTCTCCAAGGCATAACTCTCTCGTAAAGCTCGCGGCGATGAAGCGACTCCTTGGCACAATCCGAGCGCACTCTTTGCCACATCTCCTCTCGTTCCGTATATTTGCGCACTCTTGCTCTATATCCACAATTTCCATCACCCATCACATCTGTGAAGCCATCAATAAATGGGACAATGAGAGGGGTAAGCAACATCCTATGGACAGAAGTATGTATATCATTGACTTGTCCATTTCCACGACCCCGTCCCCGTCCCCGTCCCGCCCCCGTCCCCGACCTCGACCTCGACCTCTCTCCTACGACCTGGGAAGCGGTAGTGGTGGAAGAGATGTAGGAGTGGTAGGGTTAGATGGTGTAGTGTTTGAAGGCGATCTCGACATCAAACCCGATTGTGTTGATGCAATAAATGAAGATCTAGACCTCAGCTGCTAGTGGAGGGTGGTGTAGTGGGGACTCCAAAATGTACGTCGGTGCGCTCCCAATCCGACAAGATTTACAACCGGTGGTCAGGGGTTTATTTTCCTTTGAAATATGATCCGGCTCAAGCATCTCCGGTTTGTGGATGTAGCCCTTCATTTATCGTTTGAAATAACCTTCTCTTTACGAGTCCAGTGCGTTACGCGGTTCATTCAACACAACTTCAAAATTAGGTCCGGTGGGACAAGTATTCTACTTCAATGTCCAACTTCTTCCAAAAATCATGAATCGAGGACAACTCAATCCGGCCCCGAGTTTTGTATGCATGCAATCTCGTGACTACATGGAAGTCCATGTGTTCGCCTCGTGTAACACCCAGCGGCTGAAGGATCCATGACATTATCCCCACAACGACTCTGCTCTTCTTTGATGATGTCCAAAGCTGCCTTTGATACTCGCCCCAATATGTCTTGATACGGATCACATGTCTTCATATCATTTGGAATTCTACTCTTTGATTGCTCCATAGTAGCTTTGATTGTTGTTATTTGGATTTCCATAATCTCATGAGCCTTTTTGAATAATGTGTCAAAAGTAGAAGAAGCACTCCCCAAGGCCTTCTTCAACTTTGTTATGCTCACTCTACTGTTCGTGGTGTGGGTTCCGAAGTGCGATGGCGATCTGTGTGCATCGACAAAATATTCGTAGAGTATGGAGCAATCCAAGTCTCGCGGAGGTAGGTCAATAAATCGGGATAAGATGCGTAATGATCGCAAAACGATTGCCAACGGGTGTCCCACTCTTCGCGAGTAGCGGCTGATATTGCTTTATTAAATCTCCTCATGAATGATAGTGCAAACTTCATTGCTACCGGTTTTAGCCAACGCTCTCTTTTTAACATTGACTTCGATATGCCTTCGACACAAATGGTGTGCGGTCTCGGGAAATACCATTTGGACGGCATTAATGAAAGCCAAGTCACGATCGATTAAGAAAACCGGTTGGCATGTGGGGAGTATGAAAAAGACTTTGCAAATTCTTGAGTGCCCACGTGTAATTATCGGTCTTCTCATTTTGGAGGAACGCATAGGCAATTGTGAAATTCTTCCCCGTTGAAGTAAATCCTATAATCTCAAGTAATGCCATTCCATAGCAGTTGGTGTTGTAAGTGCAGTCACCTTGTATCAATAAAAAAAAAATAAAGTTAGAAATGAATAAAATTGCAATTCAAAATAATGCATACGACTTGTGGAAAACAGAGTCAAAAAACAGATTCAAAAAAATCAAAAATTTACCTTGTACTACATATGGAAAACGGTTAAGCATATCCGATGCTCGTGGGTGAGAGAAGAATATGTCACCGATCATGTCACTCTCGTTAGCTTTCCTCATGAAGAAGGTATATTTCTTATCCTCGAGTGCTTTTATGAACTGTTGAAGCGAGGATCTCCCTTGTCGTTCTTGTGACTTGCATTTTGTGAGGGCATTGTGGACGTGTTTCGGAGTACTCACGTTCTTCTCATCCTTCCTCTTTAACATTGTTAGAATGTTATTTGGACGCACCGAATACTGACTTGCGCTACACACCTCCTCATATTCAGAACTAGTCAATTTACCCAACGGATGACCTTCGGGATACGTTGGAAAGTCGTGATTATGAGAACCATGCTTCACAACGTAACCCCATACCCTATCACCCCTATCTTTGGCCCGGATTTCAAAATTGCACCCAATCTTCTTCGTGCTAGTCAACCTCACATCTTTAGTTTTTCCGGACCTGTACTTGCCACCAAAATGGCATACAATCTTCGCGTAGCCTAGGATCTTGCCACTTGTCTTCCTCGAATCCCCTATAGAAAGGGTTATATTTTGACGGGCCGCGATATCCCGTACGTGTTTAACAAGATCATCCCTATTTGAAAATAATAGGGATGTATCGAATTGATCACTGACATCCGGTCCCTACAACATCAATTAGAAAATTGCACAATAAGCAACAGTGTAGAGGACATTTCGTGTAGCATTATACGAGATGTTCTGGAACATCTCGTGTAAATGTACCCGACTTAAACCCATTTATCTCGTGTTATACAATACGAGATAATACACCATAACTCGTGTATAAAAACACGACAAATAGCATAAAACTCGTATAATCTAACACGAAATAGAGTAATATCAGAATTTAAAAATTCAATCTTGAAAAACAATTTCGTTTCAAGATTGGATTTTTATTGCGACTTTGATCAAAACACCAAATATAACTTTAAAAACTTACTTCATTGCTGCTTGGATTTTGATTTTGATGTGGAGAATTTGGTGGCAAACCTTCTTCTTCAAAAATATATTCCACAAGCTCAAGATCAATATGATCATAAAAACTTGGAGAATGTTGTGGAGAATCCATATTATGGTGTTAGATGATATGAGAATTAATGAAAATAATGGGCATAAATTTATGGGTGTTAAGACTAGGACAATGGTGTCACAGCTGCATGGGTGTACAGCAGCAACGGTGTTTCTCTCTGTTGGGTCGTTGTCTGCGTGAATATCGTGTTTGATGTAGGGCTTCAGGGTGTATCTCGTGTGTATATACCCGAGATACTATGGTACATATCGTGTATACAACACACGATATAGTATTTGTTTCTGGTAATTATATCGTATGAACAATACACGAGATGCACCCTGATTACTTTCGTGTATTGTTCATACGAAATGCCTCAGTAAATATCGTGTATTTAGACACGACACACCATATAATAAAATAAAAAATGGTATACGGCTACATCGTTTATTTTTTTTTAATTTTTTTATACATTCTAGATGACATTTAAAGTGTTTTTCATCTACATGAGTTTCCTCAAAATCCAAATGGAGATTGAGTTACAAATATGTGCCATTATTTAGGGTTTTTAGGTTTTATGTGTCCCGATCTTGCCAAAAATGGTTTACGGCTACCTCGTTTATTTTTTTTTAATTTTTTTCTACATTCTAAATGACATTTAAAGTGTTTTTCATCTACATGAGTTTCCTCAAAATCCAAATGGAGATTGAGTTACAAATATGTGCCATTATTTAGGGTTTTTAGGATTTTATGTGTCCCGATCTTGCCAAAAATGGTATACGGCTACCTCATTTATTTATTTTTAATTTTTTTCTACATTCTAAATGACATTTAAAGTGTTTTTCATCTACATGAGTTTCCTCAAAATCCAAATGGAGATTGAGTTATAAATATGTGCCATTATTTAGGGTTTTTAGGATTTTATGTGTCCCGATCTTGCCAAAAATGGTATACGGCTACCTCATTTATTTTTTTTTAATTTTTTTCTACATTCTAAATGACATTTAATGTGTTTTTCATCTACATGAGTTTCCTCAAAATCCAAATGGAGATTGAGTTACAAATATGTGCCATTATTTAGGGTTTTTAGGATTTTATGTGTCCCGATCTTGCTAAAAATGGTATACGGCTACCTCATTTATTTTTTTTTAATTTTTTTCTACATTCTAAATGACATTTAAAGTGTTTTTCATCTACATGAGTTTCCTCAAAATCCAAATGGAGATTGAGTTACAAATATGTGCCATTATTTAGGGTTTTTAGGGTTTTATGTGTCCCGATCTTGCCAAAAATGGTATACGGCTACCTCATTTATTTTTTTTTAATTTTTTTCTACAATATAAATGACATTTAAAGTGTTTTTCATCTACATGAGTTTCCTCAAAATCCAAATGGAGATTGAGTTACAAATATGTACCATTATTTAGGGTTTTATGTGTCCCGATCTTGCCAAAAATGGTATACGGCTACCTCATTTATTTTTTTTTAATTTTTTTCTACATTCTAAATGACATTTAAAGTGTTTTTCATCTACATGAGTTTCCTCAAAATCCAAATGGAGATTGAGTTACAAATATGTGCCATTATTTAGGGTTTTTAGGGTTTTATGTGTCCCGATCTTGCCAAAAATGATATACGGCTACCTCATTTATTTATTTTTAATTTTTTTCTACATTCTAAATGACATTTAAAGTGTTTTTCATCTACATGAGTTTCCTCAAAATCCAAATGGAGATTGAGTTACAAATATGTGCCATTATTTAGGGTTTTTAGGGTTTTATGTGTCCCGATCTTGCCAAAAATGGTATACGGCTACCTCATTTATTTTTTTTTAATTTTTTTCTACATTCTAAATGACATTTAAAGTGTTTTTCATCTACATGAGTTTCCTCAATATCCAAATGGAGATTGAGTTACAAATATGTGCCATTATTTAGGGTTTTTAGGATTTTATGTGTCCCGATCTTGCCAAAAATGGTATACGGCTACCTCATTTATTTATTTTTAATTTTTTTCTACATTCTAAATGACATTTAAAGTGTTTTTCATCTACATGAGTTTCCTCAAAATCCAAATGGAGATTGAGTTACAAATATGTGCCATTATTTAGGGTTTTTAGGGTTTTATGTGTCCCGATCTTGCCAAAAATGGTATACGGCTACCTCATTTATTTATTTTTTAATTTTTTTCTACATTCTAAATGACATTTAAAGTGTTTTTCATCTACATGAGTTTCCTCAAAATCCAAATGGAGATTGAGTTACAAATATGTGCCATTATTTAGGGTTTTTAGGGTTTCATGTGTCCCGATCTTGCCAAAAATGGTATACGGCTACCTCATTTATTTTTTTTTTTAATTTTTTTCTACCTTTTAAATGACATTTAAAGTGTTTTTCATCTACATGAGTTTCCTCAAAATCCAAATGGAGATTGAGTTACAAATATGTGCCATTACTTAGGGTTTTTAGGGTTTTATGTGTCCCGATCTTGCCAAAAATGGTATACGGCTACCTCGTTTATTTTTTTTTAATTTTTTTCTACATTCTAAATGACATTTCAAGTGTTTTTCATCTACATGACTTTCCTCAAAATCCAAATGGAGATTGAGTTACAAATATGTGCCATTACTTAGGATTTTAGGGTTTTATGTGTCCCGATCTTGCCAAAAATGGTATACGGCTACCTCGTTTATTTTTTTAATTTTTTTCTACATTCTAAATGACATTTAAAGTGTTTTTCATCTACATGAGTTTCCTCAAAATCCAAATGGGGATTGAGTTACAAATATGTGCCATTACTTAGGGTTTTTAGGGTTTTATGTGTCCCGATCTTGCCAAAAATGGTATACGGCTACCTCGTTTATTTTTTTTAATTTTTTTCTATATTCTAAATGACATTTCAAGTGTTTTTAATCTACATGAGTTTCCTCAAAATCCAAATGGAGATTGAGTTACAAATATGTGCCATTACTTAGGGTTTTTAGGGTTTTATGTGTCCCGATCTTGCCAAAAAATGGTATACGGCTACCTCGTTTATTTTTTTTTAATTTTTTTCTACATTCTAAATGACATTTCAAGTGTTTTTCATCTAAATGAGTTTCCTCCAAATAAATAAAGTGGTATCACTTAAATGTGATAGGTTATATGATATTGTATGATCCAATATGACGTTTGTCCCTTGTCATGTATAAGTGTATAAATTTTGCTCAATTAACAACACAATTCAATAATATAACATAGCATATGCGTATCATTAACATCGTGTCGCAAATCATCGAAGAACACTTTCATTATGATATGTCGTATGGATATACACGATATTAGGACATGATATCGTGTTGTTGTGTACGAAATTAATGACAGAGTAAATTTAAATTTCGTATAATTTCATAACACCAAATATTTAACCCAATTAGTTTATGTCGTGTAAAAGTACACGAAATGAAGGCTTCGTGTCGTCCTTTCGAGCACGACACACGAAGGGTAGTTTGGAAATTATTGGTGCCTTGTATGTATGTAAGGTGCCTTTGTATATAGAATTTTCCATATATGAAGCGGCTTTAAATTCATCAAACCATTATGAACCAATTTCAAATCCAAAATAACCACAAGTGATGAACATAAGGTGTAAATCAAAATTTGGGTTTTGAGCATAAATCATAAAATGGGGTTCCCTCTGCCGTCGTCGATTAGGGATTTGGATCTGTATAGTGAAGTGGGACAACTGGAGATGAAGATCCAGATCGAGGGCGTCGAAGATGGTGATGCGTAGGGCGCCGAAGTTTTAGATGAGAGATGAGCTCGCGGCCGACATGAAGACGGAGTCAGAGTGGCGAATTTCAAATAGGGGAGAAAAGATAGAGAGAAAGTGAGAGAGGTGGAGGTTGTATCTAGAAGAAGAGGTGGGGAAGGGAAAGTAACGTAGGGTGGAGCTAGTGGTAGGTGGCCGGAGGGTGGGAGGGAGGCAGCCGGAGTTGGACAAAAAGGGGGGAGGAGTCGCCGGAGGAGGAAGAGATGGGTCGCCGGATCGTCGGTGGGGGAGGGGAAGGTTGGCCGGAAGGGGTGATAGAGAGAAAAAGAGAAAGAGAGAGAAGGGAGGGATTTTTATTTTTGGGCAATCGTTAGTTTGGGAAGTGAAATTTTGATTATGATATTAAATTTCAAATCTTTGTCCTTGTTCTTTTTAGGCGAAGGACTCAGCAATAATTTTTCCCATTTGAATATGGTTTCTCTCTCTCTCTCTCTCTCTCTCTTAATAGAAATCTTTGACCATTGAAATTTTGGAAAGATTAATTTTTAATAGAAAAAATAATAAGCATTCTTGTTAGTCAATTTCAAACTTTTAATTTTGTAAAAATATAATAAAATATAAAGAAAAAAATTGTAAAACTATCATTAAGCTTATAAAAATTTTGTTTTACTGCTCCTAAATATTCAATAATAGAAAAGTAGAAAAAACTGACTTTTTATAATTTATGGAAGAAAATAAAATAGGTCATCCAATCAAATGTGGCATGTAATGTTTGAGAAAAATAAAATAAAGGAGGCCATTCCTTTAAGACTACTTACAGTGGCTAATGAAACTTGAAATGAAACTCATTTCAGTCAGCTCAATTGCTCCAATGACCGTGAGAAATGGGGTTGGTTGAAAAGAGGGGATGAAACTTTTCATTCGGGTTGAAAGTTTTTCTTTTCTTTTTTTTTTTTTATCCAACACATGTCAGCGTTTAATTGGTCCGTTGGATTTTCGAAAAAAAAAATTTATCCCAAATCTTTGAGCTGAATTATCACCTAGTAAATTAATATTTTTTTTTCACCAAAATTCTTCATTTTTTTTTCCCTACAAATTGATATAAGTTTCATTTGATTTGAACAAAAAAAAAAAAAACACTCAATTTTCAATTTGAACTGAATTATCACATAGTAAATTAATTTTTTTTTAATTTTTTTTCACCAAAATTCATCATTTTTTTTTCCTACAAATTGATATAAGTTAGCCATTGTAGGGGGTAAATGAAATGGGTAGATGAAATATTAGGTGAATGAGAAAAAGTGTAAAAAGTGTTAGATGAAATGGGGGAAGGGGATGAAACCATTGTGAGTAGTCTAATACCATCAAACTCTTTTACCTGCAACATTTAATGTACAATCTGTATCATAGCATAGCCATCTTTCCTTCAAACATTTACACAATGCCCATAAACTTGTAACCATATATGAACACACACCAGTGCGTGCATCAGGGGCCTTCAGTGTCAGATGTCAGAATGCAGTATTCTTGCAGCAGCTTGTTTCCAGAGCCGAGGTACAAAATCCTCGCTTCAACAAAGGAGCATCCCACATCGAAAGAAGCCAAGATCAACATCATAGTGCATCAACACTTGGGATCACCGAACATTTACACGTGGCCTATTATATCTTTCCTCGGTTAAATAACTATCTCCACCTGAATTTCCACCACCGGAATTATTGAATCTGCCACGTGGCTTATTACCAAACTTATCTTGTCTGGGGTTTCTGAAACTACGTGAGTCGTCTTCTCTACTAGCATTTCTTCTGTTCCCGTCATTGTCACCTCCTCGAAATCCTCTCTTTTCACCTCCAGGTGACCTATCAAAAGAGTTCCTTCTATCCCTCGTCATACCCCGAGATCTGGGTCTTGAATCTTCTTCAGTAAAACTGAAACCTCCACGCCCCTTGGAAGGATTTCTTCTTCTATCCTGGCCTCTGAATCTGTCACTGCTGAATCGTCCACCTTCATTTTCAGATTCAAAATCGGAGTTTCCGTAACTTCCTACTCTTTTAGCAGAATCCCATCCATTCCCTTTGTTCCTCCTAGATGGAACATCGTCTTCAGAGCCTGAACTTAGGCCAGGATCTTCATCTGAGCCATGATTAATCCCACGTCTACCTCTAGTCCTCTGACTAGATTTCCAGTTTTTATGTGCTGGAAGCTGATCATCTGAATCTGAATCTAATTCATCAACCTCTGAAACAGAGAAATCAGTTTCTCGATGAAAAGGTTTAGAGATTTTGCTGTTTCTTTGGGAGCTGACCTTCGGACGAGCACTCCAATTGCCACTTGCAGCTTCTTCAGCATCATCAGAATCGGAATTAACATCAAGGTCTGAAAAAGGAATTGATGAACTCTTTTGAGATTGATAACCACTATGAGAATCTAACTCGTAACTATCGATATCATCTTCTTCATCTTCAAAATCATCGAACCCCACTCCAGCTTTCTTAGGACCACGAGCTGAGTATTCTCTTTCTTGAGGCCTTTGGGGTCTATTGTTTTTATAAAAGCCAGCTTCAGCTTCTCTTCTATTTTCCTCGTTCCCTTGTTTGCCATACGGAAAGTCTTCCTCCAATCTTCTGGAATCTGCATACTCAAAGGCAGCTACATCAGCTCCGTCAGATTCGTTGTCGTCAAAATCTAGATTCCACGCGTCAGAAACATCTGTCCTACTGGGGACCTTCTGTGACCTCATCCTTGGACTACGCTGCTGCTCTTCCATTTGAACCTCAGTATATTCATCAGGTGGGCGCTTACAATCACAATGAAAACATGCCATATTTCTCCGGTAATTTAAGAAGTTGCATCTGCCAAAACCAGTTTATCAATTAGACACATAAAAGATGCTAGGTGCAGAGGTTTATTTTTTATTTTATTTTTTTTATAAGAGGAGTAAAGACATGATGTAACTCAAGCTCCAGTGAGCCAAAAGCAAAACTTGGAACATTGATAATAATAGCTGTGTTTATGACTAATAAGAAGTGACCAATTGATTCTTCCCTCGGTACTCCAAGAGATAAAGCACACCATGACATGATATGCAATACATGCCTTTTACAACTTCTACTTTCAAGGCACTTAATAGCGTGATATCAGAAAACTAGAAAGCCTAAAGCATCAACGCAAGCAGTAAAAAAATAAAGAGAAACGTACCCTGGGCACTCCCATTCCCCAGGAAGCAGCTGCCTCTTCGGACGTTTAGCATCACATTGCAAACATACTGTATTCTTTGCAAAATTCATGAAGTCACATCTGAGACGAAGACCCATATTTGTTAGTCAATCTTTGGGATTTTGAAGGAAATATTTATCCAAAGCAACATACAACAGTCTAAACATAACTATACTCATTTAGATGATGGTGAGATTGTCGATCCTTCAAACCAACTAGTTAATGTTCTGCCACAAACAACCCTGGGTGACATTATTTAGTACAGCGGGAGTAATTGAGGTAATCATATACAAATACTATGATCATAAACTATGGATCATCTTTGGAGGTTAGATGTCACAAGGACCCATTTGAAGAAAGCATTGAAGGTTAAAGTTCCAAGTATAGCAAACATACACCATTCTCTTTTCGCCAAATTGCCCATCAAAATTGATAATTTTATTATATTAATCAATCATGGTCCATGATTAGTACCTTCATTTAAATGCACTGATATCTCTAAAGAATAATACATTTTACGCCTTTTAAGTAACTCAATTGAAAGATCAAGAAAACAAAGTAGACCTACACATTATCTTAACTAAGAAGAAATGCTTCAGCTAATTCTTCAATAGATTTTCAGCATTTGTTTTTAAAATTGTAGATGATGGGGAGAAAGTATGCCAAAAACAATTCAATTAGGTACTTACTTTGGACATAGCCAATCTCCTTTTTTCATCTCTATGTCATCCCGTCCAACTCGTTTCTTTGGAGGAGGCGGTGTTTGCTTCACCTTCGGAGGAGGCCGTTTTATAACAGGTGGCGGAAGATTAGGGTCTATTGGAACTGCACTCAACTTGACCACCTCATGGAGCAATTTACGGACTACAGTCTTCACAGATTTTTTCTTCAGAAGTGCATCATTTACTACTGGTCCATTCAAAGGATCAAAGCCATATGTCAATAGAAGACGCATTATGTCAATTGTTCTTGCCTCATCTTCTTTATTCGTCACTAAATAGGCCCTTTCACAAGTGCTCCTCAAATTACATGAACTACAGACCTGAAATATGAACAATAGTCATGAATAAGGAAAGACACGTGCAAGTTTGACGACTTCAAAAGAGTTTACCACGCCATTTTTAGGAATAATTTATTAGTCACAGTTTTTCGAGGAAGTGAAATTAGATTTACAAAATGGTTAATGGTTAAAGCAGCACCGAAACTTTTATATAATCTACTACATTCACCTTGAGTAATTTCATTCAACCTTATTACAGTTTTACCCGTCTATTTTCGCATTTTTGCCCTTCAGGCCTGATTAATATATTGCTGTCTAAATTCTCACATCAGAATGCCAACGAACAATAATGTCGGATCAACTAATATCTGAAAAACAAAAAGAAAAAATACACCCTGTTTACAGAACGAAGCATTATGATTTCTAAGAATACATCTCAACATCAACGTGTAAACAATAATGTCAGATTCATATATTGCTGTCTAGATACAATTTGATCTTCTAACATCAAAAACCCTCAATTTTCCACATTTAAATAGTCCTCCCCCGTCCCATAACAAATGTCGCACATTATTTTTTAGTTCGTCCCAAAGTAAATGTAGTGTTCTAAATAAGGAAAAATCTAAGTGCAGTTTTACTATGGTACAAGCATTATACAATCAAGTAAAACACAATTGACAAATCAAATGCGACAATTATTTTGGAACGGAAGGAGTAACATGATTGGCAGTGAGAACATCACCTTCTCCGTGTTAAGCAGGGATTTTGGGGCTTGAAGGTTCAACCTAGTTATGAAACATTGATATTTCTAATCCATATTGACTTAATTTACTGCATATAATATTTCCAAGAATCTACCCAATCCATTTCAGAAAGAACAAAATGCAAATTTCCAGCATGACAAAATAGATGGAGCTGTACTGTTAGCTTTATGATAACCACATAAAATGAAATAAAATGCAATATCACGTTAACTTGGCAGAACATACATCTCCTTCGTCGAGGTGGACAAGTTTCCTCAACAATTTTGAAGAGAGGACCACTTTCCGGTCAGCACTTGGACATCCATACCCCACAAGAACTTGGATATCCTGTCTCGACAAGGACCTGAAATCAATCTCTATCACAATAGATTCTAAAGCAAATCACCACTCAAAAACATTCTTTAAGCAAAGCAGGATGTATGATGCCATGATACTACTTAGATGAGTGTATGCCTTTGATTGTACATGGGCCATTAAATATACTTTGGCACTCTATTATCAATCAACATTCAGATTATCTCCTCCTTATACTATCAAGTACATATGATAAAATCATAGCACTGATAGCATGTTCAAAACATTGGATGGAGGTTGGATGTTGTTTAGCATAACATGTAGATGCTAATGTGAGGCAGCTGATGTGCTAATACAGAGAAATTGTTACACAGCATAAGGAGGCAAATTAACAACATGATATTTAAAGATACAAGGAAATAGTTCGATGGGCTCCTTTCCTCATCCAATGTAAGTCCCGTAACGAATTCCTCCATTCCACTTAAAGAAGCCAAGTGCGGATAGCCAAACATTAAGAAATACATAAGCACCCATAGAAGCAACCATATTTCTATACAACTGGTTGCATTTTGGATGAGAGCGATAAAGTTAAGCATAATGGAACTGCACGCATAATTCTTCTAATGAGACACTTTGAATGAAAAATATCCGAATATGAATTTAAGAAACTTTGAATGCAATATAAAGGATTCATTCCTACCACCTATTATTAGACTTCATGGGGTCACTATTCAACAAAAACATTCAAAAGTGCTTTTAATAGCAAGTTTAATATGAAAAAACAAGTCACCAAATGAATCCAAGTCTCAGAAATAGTCAGATTTGCATTGAGAGGTGAAAATTTGGCCACTGGCAGTACTTCAAAACCAGATCTTGTGTGGTGTTCTGAAATACTCCCTCCGCCCCACCCGACTTAGGACAATTTGCCATTTTGGGTGTCCCATTCGACTTAGGATATCCCAAAATGGCAAGCTTATATTATTTTTATATTTAATGGGACCCACTTGTCATACTCACAACAACAATCCCTTACTATTCCTCCCCCTCGTTCTCTCTCCTATTTTACTTTTCAATACTCCCAATACCTCCTCCACTCCTTCTCTCTCCTCTTATTATAATAGTATTTCTTAATCCCCGTGTCGGTAGAGAAAATCCTAAGTCGGATGAGACGGAGGGAGTACAGACCCATTCCACGGCCTTTTGGATCTAAAGTTCATGATATGATCTTCTTCAACATAATCATGATATCAGTCTCTTTCCTAGTACTTAAATTTACATTTTATGTTCACAAAAACTAAAGCTCTTAGCCTCTTGCACAAATTATCCGGCTTAGAAACAACATTTTAACTACTCAAAAACAACATTGGAACATACAAACTTCAACAATGTACTTAAAAAAATATTAAAGCCAAAAATCACATACCTCATTATATCGAATCGATCCTTGCCAAAATTCAAACAAGCAGTCTGAACAGTCTTCCAATCCTTAGTAAAATCATGAACATCATCCGGAACATCCTCCGGCATCTCAAACCCTAAATCCTCAACCAATTTATTTTCATCCCTCCTCCTATGATCAAAGTAGTTCTGCTTCACCAACCTCTCAATCAACTCAATCCATTCCGGCCAAGGGTGCACCATCTCAACTGCCACCGCCCCCTTCTCCGTCACCTTCCTATCGGGAACATGTTCACCTTGGCCCAACTCCTCCTCCTTCACCTCCGCCATTTCAGTGGGACCCAGTTCTTGATTCGGGTCGGTTGTGGAGGTGGGTATGGGCTTCTTGGAGAGACGCCATGCGCGGATGCGCTGAAGGGTGTCGTCTTTCTGAGATCTTTGTTGTTCAATGGCGTCGATTTGGTCGAAGATGAAATTCATTCGGGTAGAGAGGGAAGTGGGTTTTGGTTGCGGGTCTGGGTTTGTGTTGGGTTCAATTGAGGAGAGAGAGGAGAAGAATTTGGGCTTGGGAATTCTGTAATGAGTACGTCTAAGGAGGAGGAGAGAAAACGCCATTTTTGAGAGGTATGGAGCTTAGAAATGGAATGGATTCAGGAGGATGAAGCTAAACCTAAAACCTCCATTGCAGAGGAGGCATAAACCCTCAAGAAGGAAATGTGGGTGGTCAAAGTGAATTTTGAATTAAGGAAGAATATGATTAAAGTTGGACTAGATCTCAGGGGAGGTAAATGTAATTTAATCGAAATTCTTTAAATATGATGAATTTTCGCAATTCCCTTTTTTTTTTTTTTTTTTTTTTTTCATTCCAAAAGAGTTTGGCCTTATAAAAAACTAGTTTTTCCTTAAGATAAGAAAAAATGTGTTTTTCAAAAGCGGACATTATTATTCAAAACAAACGGTGGCATTTTCGTAATTACTGATTTCTCCGTTTGTGCCAGTGTCTGTTTAACAAACTGTCAGTGTGATAAAGTGCCAGTGCATGTGTCACAAAATGCCAGTGAAAAAAGTGTCAGTACCAATTTAACAAAGTGCCAGTGTAAACTGGCACTGGCACTTTGTTAAACTGGCACTGACACTTTTATACGGGCACTTTTATATACATGAACTGACACTCTTCACACTGGCACTCTGTTCCACTAACACTGGCACTTTGTTACACTAATATTTTTGCTGGCTCTCAAAAACACAAGCACTGGCATTCAAAAAAATATGGACTGACATTCAAAATCACGTACACTGGCACTCAAAGACACATACACTGGCACCCAAACACACTGGTAATCATTTTTTATGGCTCTCAAAAACACAAGCACTGGCACTTCAAAATACATGAACTGGCACTCAAAAAAACATACACTGACATTGGCTCTCAAAAACACAAGCACTGGCACTCCAAAATGCATGAACTGGAACTCAAAAAAACAAATACTGGCATTAGTTTACATGGGAACTGGCACACCATTCCCAAATACCGTCTTGCACAGATTTGAGATTTACTTCCACTGCCGTATCTTGCACAGAATGACGAGCCGATGGGGGAGTCTTCTCAGGCGACGGTGGCGCCACCGATGGGGGAGTCTTCTCAGGCGAAGAATGACGAGTCGAGGTCCTTCACTAGCTCCGAACTGAATTGGATAACCGAGAAGCCTGATTTCTTCTGTTTTGTGTGTATCTTACTTTGAGAAGCCTGATTTGTGATTCAATTTTGCTTAGCTAGGAAGCAACGGATTGGAAGCTTTGAAAATAGTGGTGGGAGGCCGGCGATGAATGTGATTGGTGAGGTCCGGGATGGAGGATGAAGAAGAACGTCTGATTTGTGTATCTTGATTTTACCATTTTCGAATTTGATTGTTTGATTTGGGGCTTGAATTTGGGGATGAACGGGAGTTGGGTGCCGAGAGGGAGGCCTTGGGTCGCCGATGAGGAACGATTGTAGTGGTGAAGAAGACGATTGGGGAGGGGCTCTGTTATTGCGGCTAGAGAGAGAGTGCGTATAGTGAGAGAGAGAGAGAATGGCCGTGCCTCCGTCCGTTGAAGGGAAAACACGTTTTTTCATAAGCTTAGAAAAAACGTGTTTTTTACAAGTTTTTGGCATTCCAAAATAAACCAAAATCTCACAAAAAACTCGTTTTTTTTAAGCTTAGAAAAAAACGTGTTTTTAGAAGACGTCAACTCTTCCTCTCGCTTGCGGCACCCAACTTCTATACACTTGCGTAGACTCCGGAAGCCACCAGTCTTTTTCGGCAACCATTACTTCCTCCCCCTATCCGTCTTAATATACATAAAATTTATGAATTTTACGAATAAAGTAACAATTAGGCTGAGAGGTTTACCTAATTGGTTCGGAATCAACGAACTGAACGATTGCATTGTAAAATTGAAATCGAAAATTGAGTTAATTATGCGATCGGATCGTTGCTCTGAATTACTGGAGATAGGAATTAAAGGGAGGCGACACCCGGCGCCACCATTAACCGGCTGAGATTGTCTGGCCTTTGTCGTCGTCTTCTACCACACAGTCACACGCCTTTTAAGAGTGTCAGCAGTTCTAAATAATTTCCAGGCTTATGATAAAAATGTACCAGTGCACGTCTAAAAATGTGCCAGTTAAAGCTCTCTTTATTCAGAAACTCAGTGTCAGTGCATGTGTAACAAAGTGCCAGTGCCAGTGTAAAAAAGTGACAGTGTTAGTGTAATAAAGTGCCAGTGTTAGTGTATCAAAGTGCCGGTGTTAGTGTAAAACAAGTGTCAGTGTTAGTTTAACAAAGTGTCAGTGTTAGTGTAACAAAGTGCCAGTGTTAGTGTAATCAAGTGCCAGTGTTAGTTTATAAACAGACACTTAATATACATGTACTGTCACTTTTTACACTGGCACTTTGTTAAACTGGTACTGCACTTTTTATACTGGCACTTTGTTACACATGCACTGGCACTTTGTTTACACTGGCACTTTGTTACACATGCACTAGCACTTTTTTACACTGGCACTTTGTTACACATGCACTGACACTTTGTCACACTGGTATTTTGTTAGACTGACACAAACGAAAAAAACAAAACACATTTTTCTAAGTGTCAGAAAAAATTAATTTTTTATAAGACCAATCCCAAAATAAATATTTCATTTATATATTAAAAAAAATCTTCATTCAGTTTTACAATATTACAAGCCAAACAAGCAAAAGGCATTTTTTAAAAATATTGGTAAGTCTAATGTAATATTTATTATGAGACAAATGAATCAGATAACATCAAATTTTATGTATTATGTTGCTTATCACTCTATATATCACACTTTTTTTTTATTATTCCTCAGGTTCCCCAGCTTCACCGGATCAATCCAGGTTCCCTCAGTATGCTGGCGGAGATAAATCGCGGGATGTGCCCTATGAAGCCAGGGTGGCAGCACCCCTTATACTTCTGGCCCCAAGGGAGCCCTCCTACAAGGCATTTACACTCTTACAACACCAAATGGCTGCTCCAGCTGCTTCTGCCGAGACAATTACATCACTTTTACAACATCAAATGGCTACTCCAGGATGTGCTCTATATATCACACTTAATCCAACATTGAATAGTTAATAGTACAAAATCATCTATTTAAATCACTAAATTCTTTGGGATAATGGGATATAGTGTGTGATATATATAAGAGAATCGTTATTCACCCCCTCATAATTACTTAATACTTTTGCAATGCATTTTTCAAAAAAATGTCATTAATTTAAATGACTCTATTATCCTTCATTACAATGTTGTACACCCGCAATTGTATTTCTTCAATATTACTTACCTATTTACTAAATACACCCGCAAAATTTATTAAATTTTCACCCCCACTAAGCTCTAAAAACTTACCTTTCTTTACAGCCCCTTCTACTGAATCGTCGGTAAAAAAAAAAAACTTACTCATGTAAGGTGTTGGCCGAACATTTGAATAATGTTTGGACATTATTGATCGAACATTTTAAATCGTATTAAATATCGGTGATTGAACATTTTGAAATTGTTCAACCAGATGTGGTCCCTTTTGAAATTGTTCCCCCACTTTTTTTCGAACAGTACGCATGTAAGGTAACTTTTTTTATATACATGAACAAATCAAGTTTCTATGTGATAATGGGGTGGATGCTTTGTTATGTCGGTGTTATTTGAGATCGGTATACGGAATTCCTTTTTCACTTGAGCTTACGGATTATATTAGATTAGGGGATCCCATCCCACTTAATGATATTCATGCTTTTTGGCGTAAGTTAGACGCCTTGTCGATTACATGCCGTAATGGTGACTTTTAACAAGATGCTAATTATATCTCTCCGATGTTCACATCAAAGTTCAAGTTATCGGTAATTACTTGTTTATATTTATTTTTCAATTTAATCATCGTAATATATTAACGTCTATTCATTTAAATTGATTATATATTGTCTTTTTCTAAATTTTTGTATACTCTGTCCCTCGAAAAATGAGACTTGAGTAGTAATTGATTATCATTGATCAATTTCAGCATTACATGCGTTGTCATATTGAGAAAACGATAGACTTGATAGGTGATGGTCATTGCGGTTTTCGTCTATCATGGGGTTAGTTGGACATGGATATGAATGGACTATGGTTCGATCTCTATTATGGCAAGAGTTATATGCTGATAACGAAGTATACGTCTCATATTCATAGAACATGGTCGTGTCGAGTAAGTGAAACAAATTCTCAATTGTTATGAGACTTCTGCACTAGAAGGTCGTTGGTTTGACGTGCCATATATGGGTTACTTAGTTGAATCTGCATTCAATGTTGCTCGTGTATGTTTAAGCAGCAACACATCATGCATATTTCTTACTCTTTGAACACCAATACCTAATAACCCAAAGCTTATTTGTATCGGGTACGTTAACGAAAATCGTTATATTCAGGTAAAATCAACTCTCAATATAATGTTTCAGGATTTGTTATATATTTATATGTTTATTTGGATTCATTATTGGAGCGTTGATATCATGTAGGTTCATTTGAATGAATGATGTCCATTACCACCTGTAGCCTACAAATGACATTCAATTCATTATTTATATGCAAGATTGCTACAATAGTATAACGGGAGGATTGTAGATAATTGATATAATTCTGAATGTTATTGTACAAACAATATACTCCCTTCGTCCCGATAATTGCTTCACCCTTTTGGGGTGGGCACGCAAATTAAGAAAATTGGTGAGTAGAGAAAATGTTGTGAGTGTAATAGTAAAATATGAGCGAGAATGAGTGGACAAAATAGTAAATTTAAAAAATATTGTGAGTGTAATAGTAAAATAGGAAAGAGAATGAGTGGGTGAAATAGTAAAGATTCTTTGCAATTTTAGAAAAGGTGAAGCTTTAAACGGGACACCCGTTTTGACAAAAAGTGAAGTTATTAATGGGACGGAGGGAGTATTATTTTGGTACTATATCGTTGGTAATATGTTATTTGAATGTTAGTTTTAGATTTATGTATTAGATTAATTTGATATTTTGATTTGTTTGAATTTATTTTTATTTGAACGTTTGTGTTTGTGTGAACTAGCTGCTCATACTTATGTTCTTCCAATAATGACCACCAGATTAAGTACTGTTTGGCCACATATCGACCGAATTTGTGCAACATGTTTGACTGGTATCTGCCGAAACTGGAAAGATGTTTGACAGGTATCTGCCGAAAATATACAAATTGTTTGGAAGCTATCTGCTGAACATGGACAACATGTTTGGCGGATATCTGCCGAATATATTTTAAAAACCTGCCTTGTCTGTGTTTGTACATGTAAGTGGGTGGGTGGGTGGGTGGGTGGGTGAAAATATATTTTGATAGTTTAGGTGGGTGTTTATTAAGTGATTTAAAATGATAGAATAGTAATAATGTTGGTGTAATTTTAATTTTTATAGATAAATTCTGTAATTATAGGTAAATTCTGTAATACAGTGTATTAAGTAAATGTGATAGAATAGTAATAATGTTGGTGTAATTTTAATTTTTATAGGTAAATTCTGTAATACAGTGTATTAAGTAAATGTAACGGGGTGAATAACAATTCTCTATATATAACATGAAAATACAAAAAAAATTAACTCCGTAGATATCTGATCAATCATCAAAATCGACCTCTTGATTTGGTCTCAACTTGTGTGTCATTTTCATAACTATTGTGTATTATTTTCATTTAATTAATGATTAAGCGTCAAGACAAAATCACCCTTTATTACCCTTACAAAGGATGTGAGTTCAGAATCCTCAACTACTACTACTCCCTCCGTTTCACACTGATATTTATTTCCTTTTTCGTCCGTTAAATGTCATTTTTTGTCCATTTCAGGGTAGTAGAAATTTTTCAAAATATGATAAAGTTTTTAATTTTTATACTATTCCTCCCACTCATTCTCTCTTTTACTGTACTTTTATACTCACAACATCAATCAACTTACTATTCATTTCACTCATTCTCTCTCCTATTTTATTTTCCATTATTACAAACACCAAATGCCACTCATTCTCTTTCCTACTTTTCCTTAATTTTTATGCTCAATTTTTTGATCTCCACTTATGTGAGACCGGAGAGAGCATAATTTATGTCCTCTCATTTTCTTACAAAATATATTAGAGGTACCATGTTTGTTAATTTTGACCCTTTGATAAATGGTAAAATTTGTAAAGTTGACTCATTTGCCAAAACATTTTGGCTTCACCATTGAGTGAATAAGTTATTTCAGATGCTAAAGTCGCTATCAAAGTCTCCATTTTTATATCATTTTCCTTTTCTTAACTACTGCTATATAAAATGATCTATCTTAAAAATTTCAAAATGAATAATAAATAAAAAAAAAAAAAAAAAAAAAAACAAATTTACTCTGTATCAATAACAAAAAAAAAAAAAAATTGAGAAAATTGATCATTCATATCCATTTTCATTTTAGGACAAAAGGGAGTAATTAGTAAAAATTTGTTGGATGCCATATGCTTGTATTTACTTCATACGCACCTAAATAAATGTTCAAATTTTATTTTTATTTTTTTTAAGGAAACACTCTAAAAATATGTTCTATTTTTATACATTTTAATGACAAAGATGCATAAATATTCTTGTAATCTACTTTCTAAATATTTAATTTTATGATAATAAAATAAATAGCATAAAACTTTTGGCAAAATCTAATGTAACGGGCTAGTAGCTGATGTAGAGTTAAAACCACTCCACCATACACTTTGGATAGAACCCTAAATCCGTAGCAACAGAAGAGAGAGACTGCAGTTCTTTCTGAACTTTCCGCCTTTCGTAAAAGATCGAGCATGCAAGTGATGTGCACTTCACTCCACCTTCTACCACCCAATCCCCACCTCCACAATGACGGCATATCTGAAACACACAAAATATATCATTCCTCATAACCTAATAATTTGCAATTTTTGTCAGCAATGGGGAAATCCTATGCAGAATGTTTAAATGGAGTATATGAGTTTAACCAAGCTTAAAAGACGTGAATTCAGACTTACGGCGAATGAAACTTTCATGGAAGTAACATGGAACTCGGGCAAAAAGATCAGAAACAAGGAGTCCAGATCCTTCATATCACTTTGTGTTTCACACCTTGTACCTAGTGGTGAAGGCAGGATTGTATTAAAAGGAGGTGAATATTATGATGCAGTGGTTATTTTTTCCAACCCAAAGGGGGCTTTGGTTTCATTATTGATAAAATTATTGTTTTTAGTGGTAAAAATGGTATTTTTCCTGAAATTGAAGGTGGTAAAAGTGGCATAGATCCAAAATCAAGGAGGTTGAATGGCCCTCATGTGCTAAGGGTGGCTTGGTCATTGCCTATACGACTATTAATCCAACGGTTTCCATGTTTGGATGGCCTCATCATGATGTCAGCCCTAATAATTTTGGGTCATCTGACGCGGTACACAAAGTGATACTGGAAATCTGATCTCAGAAACAAGTTTCTGACTTTTCAGAAAAAATAAAGGTAAAACTTGGAACCCTACTTTCAATACTTACAGCAGCAAGGTGTTGAATCTCTCTTTCCAGCCTTGAAGTTCTTCCTGTCACAAGTACTGCAACAGCAGCTTCATTCTTTGAACATCTATCACATATCTGAGCTGATGCCTGGACCAACTCCCCACACAAAATACAATGTTTTGAGAGATAGTAAAAGTCAATCCTGGTTCGGTGAGAATTTGTTGAAGAAGATTGCCGTTTACCGACAGCTTCACGAACTGGGCGAGGCATGTCCAGAAACCACTGCTTCAAATCGCCTCCAACAAGTCCAAATACCCGTTGCAGAGCTGGGATGATTTGTTTATTGATATAATATAAGTCATTTAATCTAAAAGGGGAATCAAGTGATAAAAGTTCTGAAGGGTCAACGACCATGTCAACCAGGCGGGCCCCAGGTTCACCATGCACCACAACGTAAGGTATTCGCTCTGCATATCGAGGCTCTGCTCTGGGATCAGCTCTCATTGCTTTGGTGGCCACAATTGCTGCTGGAGGGAGAGAAGAACTACGTGTACTATATGTACCCAAGCGAACTTCTTTTGCGAATATAAAATCAGGAAGAGAAACCCTACCCGATAGAATACGTTTCCACTGGCGCAGCAAGTATGTTTTAACCTGTGGAAGCAGAAAAAACATTCAGTCATCTGAGCCTTTCTCCCAACGCCAATTACAAGAATCACATACTCCCTCCGTCCCATTTGAAATTAGACAAGTTTCCATTTTGGGTATTCCATTTGAAATTAGACAACCCCAAAATGGATGTCTTTTACTCCCTCCGTCCCACCTCAAGGTTTAACCTTTCCTTTTTGGGCCGTCCCACCTCAAGGTTTAACTTCCTTAAATGGAAAGTTTTTCATATATTTATACCCTCATCATCTCCATATATTTACAAAAAAACCATTCTCTCTCCTATTCCCTACCACATTCTCCCACTCATTCTCTCTCCTATTAAATATTTTTAACTTTTACATTCTCTCTCCTATTCCCTACCACACATTTAACTTTTACATTCTCTCTCTTCAAATTTTCTACCCACTTTAATTACATTTCTTAAAAAGCGTGTCCACCTCAAGGTTCAACCTTGAGGTGGGACGGAGGGAGTACAATTTTTGATCAATGGGGCCGACTTATCATACTTACCACACTTTCCATACAAACCTTAATATTATACACTTTTCCTTATCCCCGTGCATGACCATTTTGTCTAATTTCAAATGGACCTGAGTGAGTATATGACGAGAAGTTTAGCATTTCAACTTTGATAAGTTAATGCCATACATCCATACATATATCTTTTTTATTATACTTTTGATCTTGCATAACTTTACAGGAATATGCTTGCTAATTTCAAAAATTGTATAAGCATAGCTGACCTTACTAATATCCTGATGTTCAAAGAAAAGTCTCAATGACTGCTCCATGGTCTTGGATACAGCTTCACATGTATCTCTGCGTATTGTCTCAATACCTTTAGCATCAAAGACAGGTTTGACTTGACCAGGAGTATCATAACTGTAACCCACATATCGCTTTTTAGTTAGTAGGAAGCATGGATGGTAAACCTTCTCCATCTTTAACGTGACTGGAACTGGATTCATTGCAGTTACTGCAGATGCAATCTCGTTTCCAATTTCAAAGGCTTCACTCACAGAGCGTCCTGGGAGGAGAACAAACATGCTGCAGAAGAAAAAATGTCACATTTCTTAAAAAAAAAAACTAAAAAAAAAAAAACTGAGAAGTGATGAGAACTTTCGGAAACTTGGCGAAAAGGTCTACTCGTCTACCCAGCCAATATATAATGTACTCCCTCTGTCCCTAAATGAATGTCCAAATTCAAGATTTTTTTTGTCCCAAAATGAATGTATTTTTTGTAGAAAACAATTGTCCCTGAACGCTTTTTTACCAATTTTTATTTCCCTTTTCATTTTATTATCGTAGGACTAAATGTTTAGAAAGTGGATTACAAGAATATTTATGCATCTTCGACATTAAAATGTATTAAAGCACACATTTTTGGAGTGTCCTTAAAATGATATTTGGACATTTATTTAGGACAGAGTGAGTACATCCCAATTTCTGCTTGTTCAAAAATAGACAAATATCATACCTATCGGTATCACCATATATAACTTTAGCTCTCCACGTATCATGTGTGTTCACCAAGGAAATAGCATTTTCCAGTGTTCTGCGTCCACACTGAACAATGCTATCTGCAAGCTCAGCACAAGGCATTCTACCACTAAATCCAGCAGCTGTATAGCCGTAAGTAACATTTGCAATTAGCTTCAGGGCAAGCTGCCTTGCATTAAATAACTGAAACAAGGAAAATGAAAGTTGGTAAGCAATCAAACAGTTCAAATATATAAACGGTCTACTTAGAAGTCTCAAAGACATGTCAACAGAATGTGGTGAAATTCTTTACTGACATTCACAGCAACACCCATCACCAGCTCCCCCCCCCCCCCAACCCCATAACCCAATTCTTTAGTAGCAAAGATGTATAAATACACTTCATATACATCTTATAACCTGTTATTCTGCCAGTAGGATTCAGGGCAGAACGTATGATTTTTCAAAATTCATAGCAGTCTATATGAAGTGGAGTCGAGATTAAACCATCTCGGTAAGGACGACCCAGATCTTTACAGCAAGGATGGGCAATGAAATGACCTAATTTTCCATGTGAAGATCTACCCTGAAATGGGTAACATTAACCCCACGTAATTTGGACTGTTATGATTTCCGAAGTCATATGCCTCATATCCTTGCAAGTAGACGTTAGAATATGATATTGTTAAAGGTGAAAATTCATTCAAGAACAATTTTTTAGGCAATCAACATTCATTTATTTAGGAAATCAATTAGAAAATGAATATTCATTTTTAGGGATGGAGGATCTATGTCCGTTAGAATTTTATGTTTCCTGAATAAATTTTTTCATGTCATCTCAAAATTTGACCCCCTCACCTAAAATTCTAAATCCGCCACTGATGATGACTATCTTGTTTGTTTCTATCATATATTTTGACTTCCATCTTTCAAAGGAAATAGATACCCATTTATGTTCATAACTAAACATTTAACACAGAATCTTGTGAAATCCTGTTTTTCCTAAGCAATAGAAAAAAAAAACTGTTTTATGGCTTTTAAAACTCAGTTTTTATTGTGAAGTGCCAGATTTGCAAAGATTACTATTTTACATATCTTGTAAGTTTTAACTGACAAATTTGGTATTTTAACTGATGGACTGGAAATATTTTTAGTGAAATGAGAAGTTTTAATAGTCCCCAACTTTAGAGTTAAAACTGCCAGACTCCCTCCATCCCATTTGAAATTGCAAAAGTTGCCATTTTGGGTGTCCCACTTAAAATTGCAAAATCCCAAAATGTCAAGTTTTTAATACTTTTTAAATAATGGAGCCCACTTGTCATACTCACAACTACCCACTTACTATTCCCTACCCCACTTTCTCTCTCCTACCCTATTATCTACACTCACAACACCTTTAACATTATATACTCCTTAATTCACGTCTCTGACGGGTTTTTTTTTTTTTTTGAAATTTCAAATGGGACGGAGGGAGTATTCACTAATAAAATTAAGTCCGCCGGTTAAAACTGACGGATTTGCAAGATGGAAATCTTTGCAAATTTGATAGTGTTAATAAAGAACTGACAGTTTTAAAGCCATAAAAACCAGTTTTTCCTAATGTTAGGAAAAACTTATTTTAAACACTTGCTCAAATTATAATAACAATCCTTCAACAATAACAAAAATTACAAACAACAACAAGAATCAGGATACCTAAAGTGTGAATTATGTGAATAGTACTCAGTAATAAGTACTCCCTCAGTCCCAAAATGATCTTCCTACTTTTTTCGCCGTTACTAAGAATGAACTTTGAGCAATAATTATAGGTTGATTTAATTATACTAATGTAAATCTAAAACTTGTAATTGATACACAATCAACAATACTATCAATAACAAGTTTTATATTTTCATTAGGATAATTAAATCAACCTAAATAATTGCTCAAAGTTCGTTCGTAGTAATGACAAAAAAAGTGGGAAGACCATTTTGGGATGGAGGGGAGTATCATGAATAGTGACAGATGAACTGGAATGTAAGCGAGCTCTGTACTAGTATTAGCATTAGATTAGAGCGTGCGCATAATTTATGAACACAAACATTCAATTTGACTTAAGGTTTAAGTAAGGCAGTACCCGCTGGAGGACTTGCTGCGAGGGAGATAACTTCTTCATAGCCTGTTTTACCATAATTCTAGTTGATAGTATTTCATCAAGTAAGCGAGGTAGCACACCTTCACGAACCTGGATTACAACAAGCAACATACAAACAAAAAAATGTGATTCTTGCAATAAAGATAGTGGAAATTGTATCTTAAAAGTAGAAATGCATTCTATAAGCTTAAATAGAAGATTAGAAGTATATAACAAAACAGAAGAGTTTTCCGATGTCAAGGTTATATTTAGTACATGTGACACTGAAAAAACAACAGAAACTCTTGCTTCCAGCTTGGTTTATTCATTAATATTATCAAGGGGGGGATCTTGAACATGTAATGTCCATGAAAATGTGCAACAATTTCCCTCAACAACTGCAATGAACTACTTTACGATTTATTAATACTGCTACACCAGCGATCATAGCACACACAATGCGTGTGCAAGTACATACATACATAGTTTTAGCATGTCAAGATTTGATATTTTTATTAATTTTTATCTACAATAAATATGTTAATTGCGAGGGTTATATAATAGAATTTGTAGGTTACAGGGACAAGTTATGATATGGTGGGTTATCAAGGGGTAAAATACGGAGAAGGGACAAAAGTGATTAGGAGATTAATTGCCCCCCGTCCTTTATTTATTGCATAGATGAGATAAAAGAAACAAAAAGGATTAAAAACAAGAAGAATTTTGTGACAGGCGAGCATTACCTTCGACGGCACATACATTACACCATTTGGAGTCAATAATATTTCATGCTTTATATCCCGCAATACATTTAAATCCGGTGAGTATGAACTAACACCAAGAGTATTTGGCTTTGATGGTGCAACTTTCGCTAGACAAGTGGAAAAGCAAAGGTTGTATGCAATTATCATTGATGGATAAAGAGACTGAAAATCTAAAACAATAACTGGATCTGCATAGAAACCAGATTCTGGCTCCATCACAAGAGGTATACACTCCATTGCAGGTTGAGAAGCAACCTAGTTGAAATAATATCAGTCAGTAAGTGACAATCAACAAAAGACTAGTGATGGGGAGAATATATGTTTCTAATTTCTGATGCCACCAAAAAGAAGAAACACAAATTCAAGAGCTACAGAAACAATATGAGGGCAGTAAGTAAATCAATGAAGGAAAAATAAGTTTGAGTTTATATGCTGCTACAACTACACAAATCATACCAGAAAAGCAAATCACATGAAGAGTAGATTTTAAATGTTGAAGCAAAATAAATGCTACAATTCTACACATAATACAAGGCAATGAAGAAGTGCAGATCTCATAGAGTATATAGAAAAGTAACTATAATGATGGGTGACACAACTTGTAACCTCACTATTTAGACCCCAAGTTTTGATAATAACTCATTATACCAGATATTGGAGATTTGGAACAGTAGCTATAATGATGAGAGACACAACTAATAATCAAACGAGGAAATTGAATTGTTAAGCAAATACCTGTTGGCTTCCAGGGGAAATAGCTAGATAGTTTTGTGTGTGTGCCAACCTCAGCAACATAGATTCAACACGGAACTGTGAACCTCGAGAGAGAACTGAGAAAAAGTCAATTCCAAAGACACGGGCAAGTTCTGATGTTCGGTTTATCTGCATAAGACACATAAGCAAGGCACTAGATATAAATACAGATGTAAACTATAATGTGAACTCCGAAAACAAGCATAATAATAAGGGTAGTTACAAATAAGGATCTAAGGTTTGGGGGTCTTTCATAAAGGGGTCCGATGTTTTAAAACTTGAAAATAAGGGTCTAGAGATGACAAATATTAGCAATTAAGGGATTTTTGACAGAACGGACTTTTTGACAGAACCATTAGAAATTTCTGTTAGGCAAGGAGATAAGGGTATAAAGTTACCAATTCTTAGCAAATAAGGGTCTGAAGTTACTAGATCTTAGCAAATAAGGGTCTGGTTTAAGTAAGAAATTAGTCCCTTTAGTTATCATTTTATATCATCATTTTATATCATCTTATTGGATCGTAATAATAATGAAAACTCTCTCCATAGTTCATGCCCACTTTGAAGGCACGTATTGCATTCACAATTTGTGGAAATGAAAATTCAACTCTTTCATCACATACCAGATCAAGGTGATTCATTATCTGAAGATTCAACTTTGCCCTAACTAAGAAGTACTCAATACAGCGGTGTCTTGCTCTTCCAAGGCCACTTAAGAACCACTTTGTCAATGTCTTCCAATGAATAAATGGAATTTTTCGTCTCAGGACAGCTTCTGCTACAGCTTCAGCAGTGTACATATTAAGCTTAACCTCACTGCGAACCAGTCGCCAAACATTAAGGACGATCCTTCCACCAATGTGAACACCACTGGCATGAGTACGTCCCCATTCATCCTCATTTACAGCATCTTCACGCTGAACTGGATCTGAAATTATCGATTCAGAGTGGATTTCAGTTACTTTTGTGGTTGATTCTCTAACAGTTGCAGTAGTTGGAGATGGTGTACGTGATATACTATTGAGCAACCCAATTCCAAGATGTGCAGCCCTTTCTGCCAGAAATCCGAGAGAACCACCTTGAACATCCCATCCCATTAATATATCTGGATCAATAGAGCAAATGATCTTCATAAAGTTTGAAAGTAAGTGCTTCTCTTCTGAGGAAACCAATAACTTGCAATCACTCGTGCCATCAAAATTTCTGTAAATAGGAATTCAGCATGAGAACTAGAGTAAACAATCATTAGCAAAATAACAAGTAGAGGGAAAAATAGGCCATAACAAAAAACAACATAAGAACCCTTCAGTATCTTCATTACCCTACTCCACCTCAACAAAAACCAATATGCACGCAGAGGTAAATGAACCCTACATTCCGAATCTAGACCCCAAAAGTTAACAAATAATCCCTTCATCCAAAAAATTACTGTTCATTGTTAAGGAAATTGCTAGTTACTAAATAAAATTTATAAGAGCTAGTTACTACAATCATATAATAAATATATAATTTTCCAATATGTAATGGCAAGGTTTTAGGTCTATAAGAAGGATGGCAAGGGAACATAATGCATATTGTAACTAAAATTGCTTAAAATTTAGTTTTTCAAAATGTATCTCAAAGCCAAAAATGGACAATCATTTTGAGATGGAGGGAGTAATATTTAAGAACCTAAAGCCACAACTTCAAGTTCAGCAGATACCTTCCAACCTAATCTATAAACAGGTGCATTACAGAATAAAAGCAAACAATGAATAATGATAGATACAACAACAACAAAGCCTTAGTCCCAAAATAATTTGGGGTCGGCTAACATGAATCCTCATATGTTATCGTGAACAAAAAAAATAATAATAAAATAATTAAAAAAATAATTAAAAAATAAATAAAAAAATAAAAAAATCAACCCCCCACATGGATTTTTGCCCTCCACTCCGGCCTCTTCAACACCATACTTTCATCCACTCCAAGTAAATTCATATCATTTTCAATTACTCTAATCCAAGTTTGTTTGGGTCTTCCCCTAACCCTCGCCATTTTATCATTTCTCCACTGTTCCGGCCTCCTAACCGGTGCATCACTCGGTCTCCTTCTCACATGTCCAAACCACCGTAGACGATTTTCCCTCATTTTATCCTAATGAATAATGATAGATCCTTATAAAAATAAAAAAAAAAAAAAAAAAAAAAAAAAAAAAAAAAAAAACATTGCAGTCTTAAATGCCAAAGGCAGCCAACACTATCGCCTATCATAGAAAGTGAGCATAGCAAACGTTTGATTATTCTGTGACTCTTCCGCTCACTCTTGTTTGAAATTGCATCAATCATGCCTTTGAACAGATGATAATAAGCTTGGAACTTGGCCATTAAAAGTACGATATTGTGATAGTTTATGCAAAGACAAAAGTATAGAATAAGAATCTAATATACTTGAGGAAGTACCAATGTTTCCTCTCTAAATGTTGCAATGTGCAGGGTACCACCTCCTTTGTGACAATTCTTAAACATATTACTTATCTAAAATGAAAATTCAGCAAAACGAAAAAAAGAAAAAAGAGAATAAAAAGGAAAAGGAAACAAAATGGCCACATTTATTATAGACACTGCTAAACCAAAAAGGAAGTTCAACCAACTAGGAAAAGGAAAAGAACCAAAACAAATGAAATGCTTGACTAAAAGAACTAGTTCGGCTTCTTTCTGTTCTTATGTTTCATGAAATTATATAATACACTAACATCTTTCATCATCAATTAGAGCTTATGGGCAGACAATCAAGAAGTTTTGGCAACCAATCCCTATGAATTTGGATGTCGTATGCTTTATGGGCCTGGAACATGGTTTCTGTTAAGCTAATTACCTGGTATATATTCGGGGGAACTGGTAGAATGTTTTTGTCAAATGTTGCTGACGTGATAATTCAGCATTTTCTCTGGCATATTTAATACTCCCGCATACTTAATACTCCTTCCGTCCCGGTTTAAGGTTCTTACTTTCCTTTTTAGTTTGTTCCAGTTTAAGGTTCTTAGTTGCTTTATTACCTAAAATGAACAATGGGACTCACTTGTCATTCTCACAACAACAACTCCCTCCCACTTTCTCCTACTTGTCATACTCACAATATTTACTTTTTCTTAATACCCGTGCCAAGACAAACTAAGAACATTAAACAGGGACGAAGGGAGTATGTAGCAAAAAGAATTAGGGGTCAAACGTGTTGTGAAATTGTGGTCTATCAATGCAATTCTAGCCCATACTACTTGATCAATGGTGAGACACACAACATAGATGCAATGCCCCATATCAAAGTAATTGACAAGAAAAAGAACACACGCTATTTGTTAGCCCAATTTGTCACTAACAATTACTACCTTTGGGGGCACTACCAACCAGGTTATCAACTAATATAACAATTTTTGGTGATACAATAGCGCTCATGTTTACACCAATAAACACAACCTCCTTATGAACGCACCCTCACACACAACCCTAGACTTATATCGGACCATTAATGGAATGCCCATAAGGGCACCCCACAGACCCGCACCACCTTTGGCTCTCTTGTAGGTCACAAAGATTCTCTCGCTATTTTTCTCCTAACACACAATATTTCATGCCATCACTTGGCTTTTAGAGGAAACAATAAACCAAAATCCTAAAGGAATCACAGTTTGACTGTGCTGCAACAGAACGAAGGAATTAATAATTTCCTAATAGGACAACACCACACCCAAGTGAGTAATTTCAAAACAAACCAATTCCAACTTAACTAAGGAATCTACAATGTCTGTCCCACGACCAGACCCAACTACTCCGTTCTCAGTTTCGATTCCTTACTTCATGGTTTTGAGTCTTTTGACTCCACATCCTAACAATCTCCCACCCAGAGACAAATCACCTGTGACCACCTCCATCAAACTCCCACCTGAGAATGACGTTTCGCATTGTGAGTGATGCATCCAACACCTACCTGAAGTTGAATCACAGGCTGTACCAAGCCTTCAAAGACGAGTTAAGCAAAGCATAGGTCTTCAACTTAATTGCCGATTCATCCATGCTCCGGGTCTTTACCTCCTGTAATCCTCCCTGCAAATTCCCCCCTCGCTTGTCTGTTGTTTCTATCCACGAACCTCCAGCGACTCTTCACGCCAAAAATGGTCTTGGTCAGTCCATGTTCTCAAGCAACATATCACTCACTACTTTGGATAATGCTCATGTTGGCCATGTTGGCTTTACGTTCTCCTTGTTGGCCAACTTTGAACCTCCAACTCTCTACCCAATATTTCAGGCCATCACTTGGCTTTTATAGGAAACAATAAACCAAAACCCTTAAAGGAATCACAGTTCGACTGTGTTGCAGCAGAACGAATGAATTAATATTTTCCTAATAGGAAAATACCACACACGCGAGTAATTCCAAAAACAAACCAATTCCAACTTAACTACGGCATCTGCCACGTCCGTCCCACGATGGTCATTACTCCTCCGTCCCCGGTTCCGGTTCTTTTCTTCACGGTTTTGACTCCACATCCTAACAAAATGTTTGCTACTGAGAAATCTGAAGTACATTATTAACAAGAGTTTGGACTGTGGAATACTAAGGAAGAATAATGAAGGAACAAAAACAAGAAGGGCTGATTATGCAATTTAACTTTTAACTTCTAAAAGTGAGGCCGGATGCATCTCCAAATTGATTTGAACTCTTTCTCAGTTATCTTACATTATGTAATAGCCAAATAATGTTGTAATAAATAATTTTGTAATAAGCTAAATATGTTCTGAATTTCCATATTCACTAACATTCTATAAGCATTAACATACATAACCATTACAGCACAGAAAATTAAGGTGTTTATGACCAACTAGTTTAATCCTTCAACATTTTTATTTCAGGAATATTATCTTGTCAAGTATAGGCCAGAGCAAATTTCTGGACTACAGCCTCTGCATGCAAAGAGCCTCTGCATGTTTACCTAGTAACATCTTAACTTGTTTTACCAAAGGATAAACTGAATAAGATACACCTCTTGCTTTTGTAGTTCATATGCCTACATATGCTATAACAATCCAGTCACATATATCAGAGTGTCATTTATTTTAAATAAAGAAGAGAGAAGAGAACTGCGTATGTTAAAATGAATCTCAAATCTAAGATTACTTTAAGCTCACATACCTCTCAGAGGGATGAGTATCACTTCGCAAAAGGATATAAGTATCAAATATTGAATCATCATCTTCCTGAAGGACAAGAATTATTAAGTTGATGGCATCAAATCTCGGATCAGGTCTTAAGTCACCCCTAGATTCTGCTTGAACCTGACAACTGATGTTGCATTAGGATAAAATGTGAAAAACACAATTCTTCAATACATAGAAAGAAGCTTAAACAATAACCCAAACTAACAATCATCAAAACTCCAATAGCCTACTCCCTCTGACCCAATATAAACGAGACTAAATGTGAATGCACGGGGATTAAGGAAAAAGTAAGTGTTGTGAGTATAAAAAGTAAAGTAGGAGAGAGATATGTTGTGAGTATGACAAGTGGGTCCCGTTGTCTATTTTGGGCAAGTCTCTTTAATATTGGGAGGCCCAAAAAGGAAATTAGTCTCTTTTATATTGGGACGGAGGGAGTATTTTGGAAAAATAGGCTGGATGCAATAATTTGATTATCTAGATACATATTTTAGGAGAAGAAAAAAGAAAACATTCTCTGGCAGAGTAGAAGGAAACATAAGAAATTGGGAACCAGGTAAATAACCAGTAGAGTACATATTACTGAAAGATTTATCTTCTTAAACACAGACTAGACATGCATGTAAGACCAACACATTATTCAGTTGCCAACACTTATTAATGTCAAAATGGTTATCACTTTCAGTATTATTACTTCGACCGAAAAGAAAGTTTATTGATAAAAAGTAAGAATGTACAAGTCAGACGGAGTAGTGTGGCTTTGCGTAATTGTCTGTTAACTTGTAAGATACGGATAGAATAGGAGCAATATTGTTCAATATGCATCTTAGCTTTAAGTAACTACAAATAGCTTCTAAATAATTCCAACATGTCATATATAATTATATTAACCATCCACTTGCAAAATCAGTGGCCGAATGTGTACAAGAGTTTTGACTCCAGAGAAGGCCTGTCTAGCATATCATGCCTCCCATGGGCAGCACAGATATATATTCAACAGTAGCTGACCTTCCACCTCAGATTATTCCAGGAAGCACCAATGCCCCTCAAAGAACTTGGCACCTGACATGCTGGGGACATAACAAACATGCTAATGATGCACTGGGAATCATAGGAACACACTGAGGATACCTTCTGGACACTAAAGGGTCATAATGTTTCTTTTTTGGGCTCCAAATATAAGTGAAAATAAATTCACGGCTTTATTTAGATTAAGACATGATGAATGACTTTTTAAGAAATTGCTTGGTGAATGTGTTCCACATTCGTGTAAAATGTATGTATCAATGTTAACTGCTCTTAATATTTGTTAAAATATTATTAGTATACCCAAATGGGTGTCCCGGTAGAAGCTTCACCATTCCTAAAATGGAAAAGTTTTATTAATATTCTATTATACATACCCCACTTCTCATACTCACATTCATAAATTATGGGTCCCACTTGTCATACCCACTAACTTTTCTCCCTCACACATTTAAATTATGAGTCCCACTTATTTTACCCACTCACTTATTCTCTCTCACAACCATTTTCCACTCAACACTTTCCCTAAATTTTGTGCCAACACTAAAATGGTGAAGCTTGGGCCGGGACGGAGGGAGTATATATATAGGAGAGTACTCAATGAGAACCTATTTAAAATGAGAACTATGAGAACCAACCACAACTATTGGATTAAGATAAATTAATGGTTTAGATTAAATATAATTTTATAAAAAAATGGTGGCATTTTTGTAGTTTAGTGAAAGTTGAGAGGTAGAATGTTAATTGACCATCACTTTTAAAAATCTGTCACGTCATCATTTATATTTCCTTCAAATTTTAAAATTAAATATCTCAAAATATATAAGTCGAAAAAAAAATCCGAGAACAATGTTTTTCTCGTCTCGACGAGACAAATCAAACTACATCCCTGAAGTTATGGTTTTTAAAAAAAAATGTTGAACAACAATAAAATTCTCAAAATACACTTGGATTCAATAGCTAATTAGCTACTTAATCCAAGTGTATTTTGAACATTGCACTTTGATTCATCAAAAATACATATAGATTCAGTAACTAATTAGCTACTGAATCCATGTGCAATGATCAAAAAACATATTATTCATTAGCTAAATAGCTATTGAATCCAATTGTAATGTTTAAAATACGCATGTATTCAGTAGCTAACTAGCTATTGTAGTTAGCTACTGAATTCAAGTGAAATATTCAAAATACACATGTATTCAGTTGCCAACTAGCTACTGAATGCAATGTTAAAAAATACACATGGATTCAGTAGCTAACTAACTACTGAATTCAAGTAGAATATTAAAAAATACACATGGATTCAGTAGCTAACTAGCTATTGAATCCATACGCAATGTTCAAAATACGCATGGATTCAGTAGCTAACTAGCTACTGAATCCAAATACAATATTCAAAAAGACACATTAGCTAAGTAGCTACTGAATCAAAGTGTAATGTTCAAAATACACATGGATTATGTAGCTAACTAGCTACTGAATCCAAATACAATGTTCAAAAATACACATGAATTCAGTACTGAATCCATGTATATTTTTGAACATTGTATTTGGATTCAGTAGCTAGTTAGCTACATAATCCATGTGTATTTTGAACATTACACTTTGATTCAGTAGCTACTTAGCTAATGTGTCTTTTTGAATATTCAAAATACACATGGATTATGTAGCTAACTAGCTACTGAATCCAAATACAATGTTCAAAAATACACATGGATTCAGTAGCTAAGTAGCTACTGAATCTAAGTGTAATGTTCAAAATACACATGAATTTAGTAGCTAACTAGCTACTAAATCCATGTGAAATATTCAAAATACACATGGATTCAGTAGCTAACTAGTTACTGAATGCAATGTTCAAAATACATATAGATTCAGTGGCTAGTAGCCACTGAATCCTAGTGCAACGTTCAAAAATACACATGGATTCGGTAGCTAACTAGTTACTGAATCCATGTGCAATGTTCAAAAATACCCATGGATTCAGTAGTTAACTAGCTACTGAATCCATGTGCAATGTTCAAAATACACATGAATTCAGTAGCTAACTAGTTAGTGAATGCAATATTCAAAATACATATGAATTCAGTAGCTACTTTCAATGTTAAAAAATACACATGGATTCAGTAGCTAACTAGCTACTGAATCCAAGTGTATTTTAAGAATTTCATTATTGTTCAATTTTTTCTTTCAAAACCTTATCTTCAGGGATATAGTTTGATTCGTCTCGTCGAGACAAGAAAAACAGTGTTCTCGGAAAAAAAAATCGACTTATAGATATTAAGATATTTAATTTTGAAATTTGAGGAAAATTAGGATGATGACGTGGCAGGTTTTGAGTTTGCAAGGTCAAATGACATTCTACAGCTTTGTCCTTGTCTACCTATTAATTGCAAAAATGCCACAACCTCTATCCATGTAATTTCTAATCTGAACCCTTGATTTGTCTTTTATCCAATGTTTGTAGTTGGTTCTAATGGTTTTCATTTTAATTGGTTCTCATTGGAGTAAGACCCTATATATATATATATATGTATAGGGTAGAGGTTGGCAAAAAGACATGGACATCACAAAGTTTTTTCTTTATCATCTCCCAGCAGAGGTTGGCAAATTTAACAATAACTAGAGTTCAGGCCATTGAATTCCCTAAAGACATGAAACTAAACTACAGTGTTGAGGTAATTCTGTTTCATCTTGTATATAATGGATTTCGTTCATCTGGAATTGTAAGACCATATGCCAGGAGACAGTGACTCAACAAGATTTAACCCTAAAGCCTAAACCTGAACAAACGTACAGTTATCAATTGTCTTGTTATTTATTTCTAATAGGTCCATAGTTCAAGACTTTAGAGATACAGCCGAGTGTATGTGAACATTCAACAACAAAAAATAACAGAAGTTCACTCACCAAAGAAGAAATTAAAAATTAACAGATATAAAAGTCAAAACCACACCTCAAGGCTAAACAATGTCAGCTGCTGGCCAGCCCCAAAACTTGCAGGATCCCTAAATCCCGTTTGACTTAACGGAGTAAGTTTTGATTTTGCATCAGGACCAGATATTTGAGAAATATCTTGTGAAACAACACCACATTGCTTCGCCTCTAGCATATTACCATCGTCTTGAGAAACGGTCGACATCCCAGTACGAGAAGCCTGCCCTAAAGTAACATGGCTTTCCTGGTCTTCCTTCCTTACTTGGCCCAGGATGGACTCTGTAAATGATAAAGCGAAAGAGAAAGCATTGGTAGAAAAAAAAATCGCAATTCCAGTCAAGATTGCTAAAAGAGCTTTCATGTATCTTATTATTAATTAGAGCCACCAAGACAACTTTACTCTTTGAAGATGAAAACTCCAATGATACACGATCAAATGGCCACACAAATTCAATTGAAAACATAGTCTCTAATTCAATACCTTTACCATCATCCAACAGCCACCTGCTTACATTCCCTCTAGATGGGGGTGAAATCGCAGGTGTCAACATGTATAAGTAGGAACCATCATTGTGATAGTAAGTAGGAATGCCCATGACCTCCTCTTGCACATTATTAGCGCCATTTATCCTGCCCCAAGTGTCTGAAGTTTCTCTCTCTTCTAGGCAGTCTCCCACAAAAAATGACATGCACTCATCTTCAATTCCTTCAACTGCATGTACAGAAATTGGCACAAAGACGATCATCAGAAGGTTAATAAAATTGTTGGAGGAGAGACAACAGAATAAGTAGTAATGATAAATTTTTTGACTCATGATACATCTCTATTCAGAGGACATCAGACATCAAATGCAGACTAGCCCTTCAAAAATCTAAAGTGAAAGGAAATATATTGCACAATACATACGGCTTTAATACAAGAAAGTCAAATAACCAACGAGGCCTAAAGTCAAAAGTTTAACCTGATTTTTCACACTTCTCATATGCAGGATAACAGTGAGCAGGGATAGCAGCAGTTAATGCATCTTGAGATGGTTCATCTGTCCACCGTATCACTGGAGGTTTCACGTAGAAACTATAACCAATTGTTCCCATTGTGTTTGCATTGATGTTCATACCAACTGACTTTGAACTGCTAGGCCCAGCTATACAGGTGTCCTTGCAATATCCGGCACCGCCTAATGGGGCAGTATCCTCGCCCAGCTGAACATCAAATTGATTGTCTGGATTAAGAAAGTGTGGGAATTTTTCAGTTTCGCTATTTCCTGAAGGGGAGCAGGAGTTATCATGCTCCCTGATCCTGCAGTAGTTTTAGTGGCAATCACATTATGAGATACTTCATCAAACAAAGTGTCAACATTTGGAAGTACTTCAGAGCATTAATTTATTATCGGCCAAAAGCAGTTTACCAGACGAAAGGGGAGGAGAGGGTTACAGAATTTAGAATAATGAGTCTCACCAGGTACTTCTACCTCAGAAGGTTCAGTATCCATGCTCTTTTCATGTGAAGCTGTCGACTCATCAATAAAGAAAGACTTGGAGTTGGAAGAAGATGAGAGAGGTCTCAACTCATGCCCATCATCTGTCCCACGTGTGCAGGAAAATGAATTGTCTTTGGGTCCTTCCCTAGAACTTATCTTTGAAGGAGTTTCGCATTCAGAAGGCTCACCTCGGTGAGAACGCTTTCTCCTCATCAGATCCCGTACGGAGCATCCAACTATCGTACTCTCTGCCCTCTTACAACAGCTGCCTTTGTCTGCGTCACTCATTGCAATATTGCAACAACTACCAACATCACATCTTGTTTCCCTGACTGGTTGCACAACATCCTCAACTTTTTCGGGCGAGCTGATTGGTAAAGAGCTCCATAATGGTCCTTTTCTTTTGTTCTTTCTGGTGAAGCTTGAACCAATATCATGTTGTCGCCGGTCTTGCTGTGATATTTCACAATCACCTTTAGTCTCTACTGTAGATGATTTACCAGCATGGTCATTTACATTTTGATTATCACAGGAGCCATCAACTTGGGGAATTGTTAACGTTGATGAACTTTGGAATGAACAACTGTGATCTTTTGACTGAGACCGCAAAATATTCTCCTTATTACCTCCAACGTCAATTGGATCCTCAACAGAATCAAGTATGTCCTGACATTCTTGTTGGGATGCAGACTCTAAATCCATATCAGCTTTCTCGAGAACTTTATCGATGGTTGTTGCGGGCAATAAGGGACTTAAAATTGTCTCACGAACAAGTTCATCATCGGAATTTATATCCTCTGCTGCTTGAGAAGATGCAAGCCACTTTAGAAGCCTCAAGGCCTCTTGATCTGCAGCCTGAGAAAGAATAATGAACAATCATGAGAATTCATAACAGGAATTCGGAACCACCTGATTACCAGCGAGGTCACATGCAATATATACAGTTGAGTCTTCCGGAAGACTGAAAAAGACCTCAACCAGAAGTACACAATCACCATTTTAGGAAAATACACGACTACAAAAATTCAAGAGCAATATCTTCAAAAATATTCAGAGAATAATTAGACTAATCAATTCAAACTTTTTCTCAAGTGTAAACATATCAAGTCTTGAAGAATAAATGATGCAGCAGTTGGGAGAAAAGCTGGAGCTATTGCTTGGTTGGCTGGTTAGCTCAGCAAAGTAATTCGTAGTGGGGTTCACAAACGCTCTGAGATAAAGAGATAAAAAAAAAGTATGATAATCAAGAAAAAATAGACAGAAAATGGTTGAGAACCAGCACTTCAGATGGCTTCAATTTCTTGCAAAATTGAATACTAAAAATGATTAACAAGAAACCCTAAGAGTACTTATATATGCTGTTGGAGACCAGCAATAAAATCTGGCATTTGGACTGTTCTCATCTCAGCCCTACAGTGGACTCTATAGAAGAGTTCCTATAGTCTACTGAAAAGAAGATATTGTCATGCAATACTCTGAAATCTACTTGGCTATGCACTAGACAGTTTATACTTGGATGCATTAAAATGGTGGGATGCTCAGATTATATCAAAAACTGCATGTCCTTAGAGCTCCTCTACCAAAACCACACAGGTACAATGAAGGCCATGCAAAAACATGCAACCATGTACAAGCTAAAAAGGTAAGGGAGTCAGAATTTATTCAGAAGGGGGCTATATTAAGAATATCTTGTATGATAAGAGTGAAACGGAAGAAACAAAAAAGAAAACATTAATATTTTCTTCAAGTTTAAATGTCGCATGCATGATTTTTTCCCCTATGAAAGTTGTTACAGGTAGCAAAATTCCTTGAAGTGTAAATATTTTCGCAAAGACGAGATAGAAGACTTCATAATTACAAAAGTACTCTACCACACTTAAATACTCCCTCCTGTCCCAGATTGATAGTCCCATTTGACTATTCAACCATTTTAGTGATACAACTCCTTCAAAATTACCTTTAAAGGTTCTAAAAATCAAATCCGCGATTCTGAAAACGAGAACCATGCCAGAATTTGCCGAAAGTTTCTCTCTCTAAGAAATTTCCTGTCTTCTCTCCAGAACTTTGTCTCCGGCGGCGGCGAAATTCGGCAGTCATGGTAAGACTTAGCTTTTCTTCTTTTCCTCCTTCTTTCCTCAAGTTCCAACACTTGTCCATCTCTCATATCGGCTGAGACCATCATTCAGGCTCTCTTTTCCGGCAATGTCAACGCCGGTGACCACCGCCTCTCCACCAATCTGATATTTTCTTTCATCTCCATTAATCTCCTTCTCCCTCTCTCACTTCTTTTCTTCTTTGATTTTTTAATCTTCTTGTTCAATCCATAGCTAGTGTTCGGTTTTGTGGACATATTTTCCTTGAATGCCCTAATTTAGTAGAATGTGTTTTCCTTCCACACAAACATATTCTGTGAACATGACATTATGCATTGCTTCAATGTTAATCTGTAAAGTTTCTTGGTGCTGCCACCATGGATTTAGTGGGAGCCCTAATTTATCTGATTTTGTGGAATGGGGAAATGTTTCATGGGCTAAAAGGGGTTAGAGCTCATATTCAAACTATTACTAATTCCAGGGACAAAATAATTTCCGAAAATTTTATTATCACCAGTGAATTTCTGGTGGCTGGAACATTTTCTGGTTGCCGGCGGCAACATTCGAATGACAGGCGGTCAGTTCCGGCAAGCTGATGGTAGCAATGGTTGCCTACCCTTATAGCACAAGGAGAGTTTTGGAATTTTAGTGATTCCATCCCTCAATTTTAGAAATAGGACTAACTTTTCGGGACAAGAAAAGGAGAAAGGGACTATTATTCTGGGACGGAGGCAGTAATTACAAGCTAGTATTACCAAATTGTATATTTGTCAAAACTAAAAAGAGAGTAACTAACCCTCTTCCCTTACATGCACTTCTCCATTGCTAACACAGGACTGGTGCACCATACAGCTGATGTAGCATAATACTACAATTAGAATGGATCATGTTTAATTTGGATTGGCCCAAGTCAAAATCTACTAGCTGGGTGATTATTGGATCAGATCTGACCCATTTATCCACCAAATTTATGATCCCGGTATGCAAATAATTATTCCATATGCTATTGGTCCTACACCGGATGTGTTCCACCTCATAAGCTATATATACACAAGCAGGTGTGCAGATGAAGCTTACGTTCTTGAAAATGAACACCCAAGCTCCCAAGTAGTCAACTTACACCATAAGACAAGATAATAGAAAGTCTTGCAGCAGACATTATTAGAAAAAAGAAAGAGAATGGGGTGGGAAATACAAATTGATGGTCAACCAAACACCAATAAAAGCCACTCATAAAGAACGAAAGAGAAATTCTAGTCAGAAGTGAGAGGCAATACAATTATATGGGGGGAAAGCAAAACAAAATAAGACTACAAATGATGACTAATTACCTTCATATTTGATGGAATAATGGCCTGAGATGATTGGAATCCGCAAGTGGATAATTGCTGGGGACACGGATCTCTTCCATGACCATGATCTGCACCTTCGACACCTTTGCTTGGTAAATCTTGTGACAACAACATTCCACTTACATCATTAGCCTTTAAAACCATCATTAACTCACTAGTGTCAGCCATAGGGTTTGTCTGTCCAACTTCAACCACACACGTCTGGTCATTTGAAGATTGTGTTGTCTGCGAAAATATTGTATCATCCTCAAACAGGGAAGGGGAAGAATATTCAGCATCATTTCCCAGTTCCATAAGTTTGCTCTCATACCCAAGCCCATCTGAGAGAGCTTTCAAAACGACTTCTGGAAATGGTTTTTCAGGAGGAGGTGCAGTTGTTCCTTGCCTTCCACTCCTCTCAAACTCCTGCAAGAAAAGCTCACTATAAAGATGCCAGAACAATTATTCTATGAATAGCAAAGCACTAAACAGGGTCGAAACAAACCTCCCAAATTGGTATCAGTGACTGAACCATTTTAACATCTGAAAGAGTTTGTGAGAGTGAAGAATACAATTTCACTTGCTGATTGAGAATATCTGGAAATAAATGTTACCAATGATTCAGCCATAAGCACACAGAAAGGAAGCATAAAAATTCAAGTGAAAATTTGGAAGCAACCCAACCATCTACAGTGGCATCTCCCTCAAGTTGACAGAGACTTTGTCGTTTAACAAGGGATATCTCCTCATCTTGGCTAGAGAATTGCCATATCCAACCATCTGGGATTGTGGAAGATAGCCAGATCAGTGAACCAGAGACTGAATCACCACTTGAATCTGCCTAACAGAGTCCCACATAATCATACAAAAATATTATACATCCATTCACCATGTGCATGTTATGCCAGACTATCAAATAACTTCTAGAGCAGAAAACAAAACAGCAATAACCTGAAAATCAGCAGACATGCAATATCCACCATCTGTCTGTTGACTCTGTTCATATTGTCTGTTGAAATTGGCCTTCCTTGAAAAGAAAGCTTCCGGAACTGGGTGGCGGAACTTCATCTTTGATGCATGAAGATGGCCCATTCCATACAAGTTGTAATCAATCTAATCATTTTGATATAAGAGAGAGTAGTTATCTCCAGAGTATCAAGTGAAGAAAGAAATAGGCGGCAGCAGTAACCAAAAACACCATTAGACATCAAAACAGATTTAAGAGAATGCATTGAGTCTCATTATCAATTCAAAGTGCACATCCATGACCTGTTATAGATTTGTGAAAAAAACGGATCTATCATGAGTATGGTGATATGATGATACAGTTCCATAATTGCAAGTTGTTAGGATTGGAGTCAAACAAGGATTCTAGACCGGAGAAAAGAGGAAGAATCAAAAACGGACAAGGAGAAACCTATGCGCTCAGAAAATGTGAACACATAGAATGCTGAGAGTTGGTCGGCTGGAGCAGAGCCTATGCGCTCAGATGTATGCGCTCACATAAGGTGAACGCATTGGTCCGGTTTTGCCCAACTTGTTGTCCAAGATTACTTTTCTGTCTAGGGCTAGCGTTGTTCCTAGGGAGCCTTTATAAACCAAGTGACAGCCAATATTATTGTGTGCTAGGGAAAAATAGTGTGAGATCCACAAATGAAGTCAAAGGCATTGGTGGGTTTTTGGGGTGTGCCCTTAGGGGAATTCTATGGATAACCTAAGCTAGGGGTTGTATGGGTGGTGTGTGTTTACATAGATATAGGGGATGACTCTGGAGGGAGATCATGGGTTTTGATTGTAACACCACCACATATTTTGATATTAGTGATTATCCTGGCTTGGTAGTGCCTCAATATGTAATCGAAACGTAGGATGAATTGGGTGAACAAATATCGTGTTCTTGTCTTTTATTGCTTTATATGGATATTGTTGCATGTTGTTCACTTTCTTGTATAATTGGTATGGGACAATTATTGCTCGAAGATCATCAATTCCCCAACAACTGGTATCAGAGCTCCGCTTCAAAGATCAAGGTTGCTATAAATTGATTGGATGTGGGTTGCAGGAACAGAGGTCAGAAATTGGCGGCTGCAGAGATTCAAATGGGTTTATGTTACTTAGACCAAATAGGATCAAGTTTTCATAAATCCTGATATATTTGGGATTGCAGAGATTCAGATCAGGGCTGCAGGGATTCAATCAGTATTAGGACACATATTCAAGATCAGGATTGCAGAGATCCGGACGGGGTCAGGGCTACGGAAATCTAGGTGAATTTGGTGTTATTGAGGATTTGGTGGGAGTAGCGAAAATGGGTTGAGATGGATCGACATGAAAATTTGATGGGATCAAATTTGGGAAACGAATCTGGAGATATAAAGCAATGAAAAGAAAGAACGAAAAAAAATCTAGGTATTGAACGGTGTGGAACGCGTGCAATTTGTGTGCAGGTACGTGGAGCGGCGTGCGTCTGATTCGTGCATATTTTGTGCGGGATGGATTTTGGTGCAGATTTCGTGCAGAATTCGTGTGGTGCACAGATTTCGTGCGATGCGGATTTCGGTATGGTGCATAATTCAGGCGGGGCATATTTCGTGCAAAATTTGTGCAGCAGGAGTACAAAGTACGTGTAGCAGAGGTACAAGGTTCATGCAATTGTATGATACGAAAGAGAAACTTGATCTCCATGAGCAGTGAGATAGCGAAGGTTGGTGGTCGCCTGCTAACTGCAGGATATGGAGGATTACTCAAGAAGCTAACTTTGTAACTTGGGGTAGGTTGTTGTACACCACATATAACACTTCCGCATGTGGTTCTTGTAGAGGAGTCCTAGGTATGAAAGTGGCAAAGCCAAGAAGGCCACGTTGAGAAGTGAAAATTATTTCAAGAATTGGTATGTTGATCGTGGGTTGATGAGTCACGTCGGCCAACAATGTGGACATGAAGTCAACGACATCAACAAGAACGGATCCACGGGAACTAGAGATGTGATCGGTTGCTTGGAAGACATGGAAGGACCAATACCATGTAAGCATGTTGCTATCACATTGTTCATAGGTGGGTGCTAGAATACGAAGCGAGATGATTGCAAGGAGGATCACGGGGGTGAAGACTCAAGGCAAGGAATCCGAGCAACAGGTTGAAGACTCATTCACTTCAACTTGTCTTGGTAGCTTGGTGCAGCTGCAAAAGGAATTGGAAACAATGATTGGATGTCATTCTCGGGTGGGAGTTTGACGGAGGTAATTACGGGATTTGGTTTGTCACTAAGGGAGAGATTGTTAGGATCAGAGTCGAACAAGGATTCTAGACCGAAGAAAAGAGAACGAATCAAAAAGGAACAAGGAGGGATCTATGCGCTCAGATAATGTGAACGCATAAGATGTTGAGAGTTTGTCGGCCGGAGAAGGGCCTATGTGCTCGGATGATGTGAAGGCATAGGTCCGATTTTCCCAAACTTGATGTCCAAGAATACTTTTCTGTCTAGGGTAAAGGTTGTTCCAAGGGAGCCTATATTTTTATTTTTATTTTGATAAGAGTTCCAAGGGAGCCTATATAAACCAAGTGATAGCCAATATTATTATGGGCTAGGAAAAAATAGTAAGAGAGAATCTGTGATATCCACAAAGAAAGTCAAAGGCATGATAGGTCTCTGGGTGCCCTTATAGGCATTCCATGTATGGCCTAAGTTATGTTTAGGGGTTGTATGAGTAGTGTGTGTTTACATAGATCGAGGGGATGACTCTGGAGGGAGATCATGGGCTTTGATTGTAACACCACAAATTATGATATTAGTGAATATCTTGACTTGCTAGTGCCCCAAGATGTAGTCCAATTGTGGGATGAACTGGGTGAACAAATCTCGTGTTCTTGTCTTTTATTGTTTTCAGATAATGTTGCATGTTGTTCTCTTCCTTGTATACTTGGTATGGGACAAGTACTGCTCGAAAACCATCAATTCCCCAACAAGTAAGTTTAGTGTGCATTTGCACAGAGAATATTTCAAGGAACTCCAACATAAGAGCAAGTAAGTTTTCTCCAAACATTAACTCCTAATAATTTGCCTACTAAATTCATTACCAACCAAGGGAACTAAAGGTATACAATCAACGCAGTAAAGAAAGAAAAGAAAAGAAGAAATGGAGTAATAAGCAAAGAGTGAAAACAATAAGCATACCCCCAAGGTGAAAAGTAAAGTAGAAAATAATGAAATAATGAAGCGTGGCTTAAACAGAGTTTACGGGAAAGCAAAGCCATATCCGATTATCAGTCACCACAATTGTTGGAGCCTGCATAGGAAACTTACCAGAAACTGTAGAAGGAATGGCACATGTGATTCATGGGGCTGTAAACACTTGTCAAGAACTGCACCTCCCTGTATAAAAAAAAAAAGATTTAAAGATATATATGCTGTAAAGTATAATCTCATCAACAATGCTAAACAATAACAGGTTAAAATGTGTACAGCAAAATGAAGTTGCATGCACAAGAGGTTACTCGTGATAGTTTAACGTGTAGAAAAGAGACTGCGGTGATGTAAGACTTAAACAAACTTGTCTTCCTCTTACAGTATGAAGTGTGAAATCAAGCTTCTATCAAGCTACATAAATCACAAGAAATCACTCTTGAAAAAATTGATTTCAAGCTCATTCGAAGAGGATGCCTAAAAGGAGATACTTCTTCTTCCACATACTTTGTCAGGAGCTAAACCCATAATTAACTTTCCGAGAAAGAAGAAACTATAGAAGAAGTCTTTAGACACAAGGGAGGACTTGGAACACATTGACAGGTTTATAAATTATGCATCGTAAAATTAACATCCACCAAACCTGAAGAAGTTATACTCTAATGTGCAATTCTCTCTTCTTCATTCCGAACCCAAAGAACAAGAAAAGGTCAACAGTCTTTCTGTTACCTTTTTGAGTCAATGCCATCAAATATCTTTAATTGAGAACAAGCAGGCAGAAAATATGAAAATATTTATGCTAGAAATATTGCAATGTGAACACCACAAAGGATAACCAAATCATTTGCTGAACAATACAAAAAATTAAATAAATGAAAAATCGTCAGAGGTAAAAGCGTTACAAGTGCAAAAAAGTAAGAGTTTTAAACTCGCTGTAGAAAAACTAAAAAATTTACAGAAAAGTTTCAAATCCATGAAGATAGCAGTGACTCGGAAGGACGACAAGAGTAGTTGAATAGGTTGAGATGCAAAATATGCATACCAGAAGAAGACTAGCAGCCCGAGAAATGTCCTGCGGGTGATAGCTTAAATCTCCGTCAAGGTTCATCATGGTGTAACTCAGCAATATTATCAACTTGAAACAACTAGGAGTAATAAAAATAAAAGTCCAGAGCTCACACAATTATCTTACTGAAATGTCTACATTACCAAATAAAAATGATGTGATCTTATTAGAAGGAAAGAGAAGGGAGAAAGTAATCAGTTACTGACCCTCTAGTAGTAGCCCAAAGCACTGCCTAAAAACCCATGTAATGAGCTTTTGAGCAACAGAAAAGCTCTTTGTAGATGAGATCTCACAACTCACAAGTCCTAGAATTGATTACAATAAAGTCCCCCTCTCATTTGGCCATTGTCTTCATTTTTGGTGGACACGATACAGCTCTATTTGGATAATTTTTGTCTATCTTTTAATTTGAATCTGCCAGTCATATTTTTAGCTTGCTGACTTCCCTACATGTGTTTCATGGTTAAATTTAACATTACCTCTAATCCTTCCCACAACTACACATAGTTTGACACTTAGAAGAAACAACCCCCCTCCCCCCCCCCCAAAAAAAAAAAGTATATGAAAATGCAACAGATATAGTGACTGGATACAGGTAAATCTTCGCAAATAGCTCCTCTGATTTATGATAACCATAGTACTTCCTTGCTCTAACAAGGCTGCAACCATGCACATGTTGACGTTTTGAACCCGCACTGCCTTTAAGCTGTAAGAGTTCGAGTAAAAAGTTCATCAATATTACTTCCGTATTAATAAAGTAAAACTAAAACCAAATTTATATTCGGAAACAAACAATCTACTTGCACCAACTCATACCTTCAAAGCCTTCTCAAGAGCAAGAGATAAAGTGTGTGTGGATGCATCACCTGAGCAAGTTGATCACAAGTAGATTAACCTCACGAATGATATGCGTGAACTATAGCAACCATTATGGAATACCTTAACCCTAATTCAACGAACATAAGAAACATACATCTCCAACAAAAACCAGCTCGCTAGAGACCAAAAGACGGCACCACCCGCATCATCCACGAAAACTAGTACTAGGTCACGGCTCAACATTCCCAATTAGGTATACACAACATAAATGAAAAGAAAGCCAAATTACAGGCTGACCTGCATTCATACAGTCCAATCAAAAGCATTACGTGTACTCTTTGAATACAGATTCGGGGTTCGCTTAATTTTCTTCGGTGACCAGGGGTCATCTTATAAATTCAAACATGGTGCATATTTGTGGACTTGCCATCACAGTTATTAAAAGAATCTTCTCAGATAAACAGTGAGCGAAGGCCTAGGATAGTAGTGACTGACATTAATTCCACAACCTTACTAAAGCGGCAAGCTATGAGAGACTTAATTGCAAGGTTGCTCCATTTGGACCTTGTCATCGTGGCCCCAACATAGAAACACAATAATTCCTTCAGACTAAAGGTGCAATAGGGATGACAAGAATCAGTCAGGTTTGGACCAGTTACAAGCATAATAAAACCCAAGACACTTAAACCAACCCGGTATGCATGTGCCCATGCAAACCCGTGAGTCCATTTCATCCCTTAATAAAGATCCCCATAAAAAGCCCAAAGCCGAAAGGCCCGACTTTGTACGTCCTTTTAAAAGCTAAGACGGATAACTTCCTGAAGCTCTACCCTTATTCTCAGTGCATTTCTGCTTGAAATGATCCGAACAAATAGTAACAAAAACCAAAAGGGAGGATCAGTCCATACAAAGCTATCCGATAAGGTCCAAGATCAGTTGCCCATACCCTATCCGAGCCCATTGGATTTTGAACTATACACCTTAAAACCATATCATTAGGGGCATCTCAATACTGGATTCGCATACTACTTTTCACTCCCTGGTTATATATTAGACCTATATGAAATCATGTAGTGACAGGAGGTTCCAGCCTCGCGCCATACAAGAAATAGTATGCTTCTTATAAATAGATGAGATGAGCAACTTCTACACACTGACGAAAAGTTACAACACCGCCAAAGTTTTATACAATCTCGAAATAAAGTGGCAGGACTATAGCATTTCGTATAAGTCATCTGACAACATTATGTTGGACCTCAAACTAATATGAATTTTTTTATCTTTCTTCACAACTTTCCAGTTGCAGCTTTTCTAGTACTCCCTCTGCCCCAAATTGAATGTCTTTTTTTGTCCCAAAATGAATGACCTTTCAAAACTTTTCCTTCAAATAACTTTGTCCTAAATGATTTTCTTTAAAAAAATCATAGTTCATTATATTTTTTGCAAAACTGAAAATTTGAAAGTGAAAAGCAAGAATGTTTATGATTTTTTCTATTAAAAATTAACCTTTTCAAAATCCTTTAAATTCCAAATGGTCATTCATTTTGGAACGGAGGGAGTAACAGTTTTGAAGAAAGGCAAAAGAAAAAGGCTGCAGCTGAACCATATGCACATTACCTTCCTTATCTGAATGAAGCGACAAATCCGAACAGGGAACATATAGATAAGGTAAAGCCTGCATGACAACAAGGACAGTTCATGCTCAGTAGAGCACATTCGAGCAAACATAAGACAGGACACCACTTCCTATTAAAGAATCAGAAAATCAATCAAATCCATCATTTACAACATGAGAACTTGCAAGGATATACTTTTGGTGTCAAAATTTCTTGTATCCTATGCGCATCTTTTACTTGTCTCAATTTTTTAGCTTTTAATTTTTATAAAGAAGGCATCACTTGCCACTGGAGCCTCCAAAAAAACTCTGATCAATTATTCCAAATACAGAGAAACTAATCGGATTGGTGATGAATTCTCGTACACGGTGAACATGCAAGCAAGTTTTTGACCAGCTGGAGTCGATCCATATATTCTTATCACGGGAACCTCGTTCACCTTCCCACCTAGATTCCAAGAAATGCTAAATAAGTTAAATAGATGCATAGATAAATCAAAGATAGTGATGTTCAATACCAAAATAAATAATTCCCCATTTGAGTAAAAATCCATATTTGAAGTCAAACACTCAAAACACATTATGTCCATTTACTCTAAAAGACTGAATATGAGAATCCAAATATTTATGAGAAACATTAAGAATGCTCAGAAGCACATTTAACAATAAGTGTGTGTGCGTGTACTCTACTCCACTTGTTCATTTTCATATGTGACATAAAATTAAAATATCAAGGAAATCACAACCTTCACTTCTGGAAAGAGAGATATGAATATCCCAAAAAGAATAAAAGCATTCAGAGGAAGACAGAGTACATTACTACCCCTTGAAATGACCACTAATGAGATTTTTATTGATTCCAACTTGTTTTCTACCTCCATCCACTCAATTAATCTCCATCTGAGATAACAAATGTTAAGGTACACATAACTAACCTCTAAAAAGGCATTATTACCCAACGAGACTATTTAAACATCAAACGAGAAGTATTATTAAAAGCATAAGCGCCTGCACCTAACATGGCCAAGAGTAAAGCAGCAACTTTAACAGAATTGCAATTGTGAGCTTAATTTGAGAGGTGAAATATTATGGCTGGCCCCGAAACCAAATTCTAACATTTTGCCTAAAAATTTGTGTCTTTGTCTTTAGTGAGATTGACCAAGAAACGTCAGTGCATTTTTAATCAAACTATTTCCATATACAAATTCCTCAACAAGTGTTTCTGCAGTCAGCGGTGAAGCCACCTTGAATGCAAGAGGGTCATTCGACCCCCCTTGTCTTTTGAAAGTTGACATGTTATTATAAATTAGGAAGATTTTTAGCACTAAATGATAAAATAAAATTAAAAAATCAGTTTCGATCCCTTTTCTAGAGGATAAAATAACACTGAGTTGTAATTTTGAAACCCCCCATTTAGTTAAATTCGTAAATTCTTATGTAACATTACAAGTCTATACTATTCCGACCCCCTTGGAAAAAAATCTGGCTTTGCCACTGTCTCCCATACCCATTAACGAAACCAACCATATTCATGTAATGGAGGATTTATTGTGCTGGCTAAACATTAATACTCTCACTGTCCCAAAATGACGTCCATTTAAAAAAAAATGTCCATCCATTTAAGAGAATTAACTACTAAGAACTTTAAAAATACTACTCCCTCCGTCCCAAAATGAATGACCATTTTGAACCGAAGGATCACTTTGATAATGTTGATTTTTAATAGGAAAAAAATCATAAATATTCTTGCTATTCACTTTCAAACTTTTGGTTTTGCAAAAATATAATGAACTATGAAAAAAATCAAAAAAAAAACAAAAAAACAAAAATTAGGGGCAAAGTTTTTTGAAAGAAAATTTTCAAAATGTCATTCAATTTGGGACAGGAGGATTATCATTTTTCAAATATGTACTTGCAAAGGCACTTATCTATATCTGCTACTAAAATGGTTCAAAAATCAACCTTTCAAAAAAATTCATTCAACGTTAAAAATGGACAATCGTCTTGGGTTGGGAAGGAGGGAACAATAGCTCAAAATTCAAAACCAAACACCTTCTCAGTCAGTCAATCTCATTTCACGAAATCAAATACTGGCAACCTAAATTTGTGTTCTTAAAATCAATCAGAAGATGATTAGATAATTGAAAAGCATACCTTGAAAGCTGCTGTAAGAAATATCAACGCCTGGAATTGGAGGGGACATGTAGTGATCGATTGACACAATTCGAACGCTAAAAATGCTCGAATCGGACTGGGAATTTGACATTGGATTAGAGCTAATTAGCAAAAATGTATGAACATTTGATTGAAAGTTTGTTTGATGGATTTGTACGGTGAATTAGGATTGACAGAGAAGAGTAAGAACTAGAAGAGAGAGAGAGGGGTTAAGGGTTTTGTTTGGCGCCGATTTAGGGCTTTTTATATCTAACGCAGTTCCTTTTTGGAAACTTTCCCCGTAAGCTTAATGCCTAGTTTTCGATAGAAGACAAAGAAAAGAAAAGAAAATACTACTCGCAGTACTCAAGCTAGGACTTATTCCCGTAAGACCCTTAAGAAACTATCCAATTCCAAAAGAGGAGGGCTATTTCCAGCATTTCCTTTGTGTCCAGGTGGGGAATATATATTCATGTAAGGCTCCCAGTTAGTTTAATAAAAAACTAAAATCTCCAAAGTACCTTAGTCCTTCCAATAAAAACAAAACAAAAGCATTATTCAGATACATTTTGTTTTTTTTTCCTCTCCCCCTCCTTCCCCTTCTCGCGTCCCCACCGGCATCCACCTTCTTCTTCGACGGTCGAACCCACACCTCATTCTGCCTTTGACTCACACCTCATTCTGCCTTTGACTCCCACCAATCTAGAACAACAAATTCAAATCCCACTTCTCCCTCCCTCAACAAACTAACGACCTTCGCTTTTTAGCAGCCTTTCTTTCTCTTCAAGATTTTGCAACTTCTCTCTCAGACCTATCCGATTTTCTGTGCAAGCTGCTTAAGATAATCATTCTGACAATACTTCTTTTTGTGGATCCTCTAACCATTACATCGCAATCCCTTGTGATCCGACCCCTGCGTCGCATATCTTTTGGCTGTAGTTTTGGTAGTTCCTCCTTCCCTGTCAACTTGTCTAACTCCGGCCATCATCTTGTCAAGCACACTAACTTAAGGCTTATAGATTTTTAGTTTATATGACTTGGTATTTTCCCTTATTGAATTTGTTATGTTTTAGATAAGTCTATTATGTTTTGGTCGACTATTGACTATCAATAATCTATTTGTTTTCACCCTAAGGATTTAGACTTGGCAATATGTCTTATCTAAAAAAAAAATGGGTTTGAGAGCTGTCTCACGAAATAAAATTTAGTCTGAGATATAATTCTCATAGTTGTTTTGGTATATTATTTTGCCTATATCACATTTTAACTTTGGAACCAACTATCATAGTTTTCGCCTCTACTACCAACTCTCAGAGTGTTTTTTTTTTCTCTCAGCGAGAGCGCCTGAAGCATGCGTGAATGAGTCGTGAGAACGGCAACAAACAGAGTTAGGGTTATAGAAAAATTTCAAAGTGGCTAATCCACTTAAATCATTAATGTTAAGACATGAGCCTTTGAGGAATTATCTCAAAGTTGTGGGTTTTCAGTGACTATTAATTATTACTATATACTCCCTCCGTCCCGAAACTTGGTTCACAAACACTGTTTGCACTGATTTTAAGGAGGGAGTATTATATTGAAAGTGTTGTGAGTGTGAAAATAAAATAGGAGAGAGAATGAGTGGAGAGAATAGTAAATTATAATGGTGTTGTGAGTATTAAAATAATGTAGGAGAGAGAATGAGTGGAGGGAATAGTAAAGATTCCTTTCCATTTTAGGAAAGTTTTAAATGTGTGAAGTAAGTTTTGGGACGCTCAAAAGGGAAAGTGTGAAGATTGTTCCGGGACGGAGGGAGTATACAAACTTTGTTTTAATCAATTGTGTTTGTCAAAATTTTAGGAAAATCAATTTTCCAAACATTTAGGAAAAATGTATTTTTTTTAAAGTGCGATAACATTTTTGTAACTAACTAGCACTTGTCTAACAATGCACGATGGCATTTTTGTAAATAACTGAAACTTCTTTTAAAAACACCTAGTGACAATTTTGTAAATAATCGAAACTTATTAACAACTCTTAGCACTCTTTATAACTAAAACTGACATCTTTATCACTCCACATGACATTTTTTTAACACTAACATTGCTTTCATTCTTAAACACTAACACTAACGCTCTTTAACACTAGAACTATCACTTAAAAACACTACTACTGACACTCAAAACAACTATAGTACACTTTTTATATTACTGCTTGCAGTGTTCGATCCGATTTCGGTGCGGTTTAAAGACTCATTTTTCATATTCATTAGTTTTTAATAAGACTATCTCATTGTATTTTCAGTGTATTTTACTTTCATTTCATCATCGATTTTTTTTTACCACAACACTACTAATATTAGTGTCTATAAACCCAATCTAAACGTTGTTATCTTTATTAACAAAAAAATCTAAAAACTAACTAAAGTTTTGCATATTTATATATAAAGAATCAAATGATTAAATCTAGCCAAATTATAACAACTCATTTACAACTGATGAATGACCAAAAGATGCAATGTACTCTAGTATTTTTTGCAATTAATGCAATGTACCACATGGATACCACATAATGCAACGTACTTGTCAAATTCGTTTCAAATAATGCAATTTTCGTTTCAAATAAAGCAATGTACTTTGAAGTACGTTGCATTATTTGAAACAAAAATTGCATTATTTGAAATAAATTTGATAAGTACGTTGCAGAGATAAGTACCTATTTCATCCCCAACCTATAGTCAGTTTTTCGTTTTCGTCCTGAATGTATTTTTTTTCGTTTTTCCCCTTAACCTCGTATTTTTTTGTTGATGTCGTCCTTCCGTCATGGTTCCGTCCATTTCTCCGTTAAATATGCCTATATGGCATAGTGACATCATTAAATTGCTGAGTTGACCTTATAAGTCTATAATGTTGGCTGAGGTGAAAGTATTAGGGGAGGAAAGTGTAAAATATTAAACTAAAGACCTTTAATTTATTTTTCATAGATATAGGGTTAAAATTAAACATTTATCATTTATATAAAATTCTCAAACCCTAACCCTACTTGAAAACCCTCATCTCCTCTCTCTCTCTCTCTCTCTCTCTCTCTCTCTCTCTCTCTCTCTCTCTCTCTCTCTCTCTCTCTCTCTCTCTCTCCCTCTCTCTACCTTTCTCTCTTTCTCTAATTTCTTTCTGCTTCCTCGCCGGCGAACCTCCCTCCCATCTCCGTCAACCCTCCATGCCATCTCTGACAACCCACCCCTCCCCCCACCTCCGTGTCTCCTTTCCTCCGCCACCTCCGTCGACCCCTCCCAGCCCTTTTTCGTCCACCGATTTCACCTTTGCATTCGATTAAAAGGCCATAAATTTCAAAAATTGAATCTTCAATATCTAAAAAAAACAGAAAAAAATCAGATTTAAAATCAGATCTGGTTACCCATCCAGATTTAAAACCTCATCCCTACTCCGGCCACTTTTGTCTTCTCAGACCGCGACTAGGGCTGTTACACGAAACAAGCCGGCTCGGGCTCGGCTCGTAAAAAGTTCGAGTTCGAGTTTGAGTGGGCTCGAGGTAAACTCGAGCTCGAACTCGAACCGATTTTCAAGCTCATTTTTTTTCGAGGTTTGAGCTCAGCTCGTTAAGCTCGTTAAAAGCTCGAATGAATTTTAATACTTCGGGCTCGGCTCGAGCTCGACTCGAACTCGGCTCGTTAAGCTCGAATCAATAATTATATTTGTAATAAATAAATATACATATAATACATGTATAATATATAATATATGTATGTAAAAATTAATATAATTAACTTATATTTTCCTTATATTGTAAACAAAACATAATTAAAAATATTTGTATTTTCAAAATGAATTAAGCCATATAGATTGTACAATAATTAAAATTAATTTAAAAATTTTGTGCTTTCATAATGAAACCATATAGAGATTGTATATACAGTAGACATTTAAAAAAAAAATCAAATGCACATATATTTGCCTAATATAATAATCTTTTCATCAAAATAATAAACATACTTAATATATGTCATTGTACTTATATTTAACTATTTAAATATAATAGAAAAAAGAGAGACGGACAATAATATTTACTTTTTTAATTTTTTTTGGATAAATAAAACTATTTGAGATGTTAGTTAGTAGTGATTTTTTTTTACAAAAAGTTATATAAAATAAGTTAAGAATTTTTAAAGAAATGAAAGTATATAATAGAAAAAAGAGAGACGGACAATAGCATTTACTTTTTTAATTTTTTAATTTTTTTTTTTGGATAAATAAAACTATTTGAGATGTTAGTTAGTAGTGAATTTTTTTACAAAAAGTTATATAAAAAAGTTAAGAATTTTTAAAGAAATGAAAGTATATAAAAGAAAAAAGAGAGACGGGCAATAACATTTAATTTTTTTTTTAATTTTTTTTTTGATAAATAAAACTATTTGATATGTTACTTAGTAGTGAATTTTTTTACAAAAAGTTATATAAAAAAAGTTAAGAATTTTTAAATAAATGAAAGTATATGAAAGAAGTTATGGTCTAGAATATATATAGGGTATGGGTTATGTTTTATGGTATAGGTTAAGGTTTAGGGTATATGTATATGTGTTATGATTTAGAGTATATGGTATGTGTATATGATACAGAGTATATGATTTATGGTATAAAGTATGGGTGTCTGTTGTATGAGGTATATGGTATAGGATATGAGTTATGGTTTATGGTATAGGGTATGGGTGTCTGGTGTGTGGGTATATGATATATGTTTAAGAGATTGATTATATTAAAAATTCTTAACTTTTTTATGCATATGATATAATATTATTTTATATTTTAAATTATTATTATTATTATTATAAATTATTTTTACTAATTATTGTAATATAGAAATGAGGGTTTAGGGGTAGAAATATGAATTAAGGAAAGATGAAAAATGTCAATTATTACTTATTATCAATAAATCATATTTTTAGGGTTTGGGGTATATGTATATGATTTATGGTTTAGGGTTTGGGGTATAAGTATATGAGATTTGAGATGTAGTAATAAGCATTATTAATATTTATTTTAAAGATTAAATTATTATTGATGCCGCAAGAAACGTGTTGATCAGCCTACGTTCAACAATCATGACTGATCTCCTAGCTTTTGACCTGAAACAATGAACCCATGATTAGCCGGAAGGGTCTCCGGCTTAGACCCTCGAGCGTGAGAGTAAGTATGGTGTTTATGAACTTATAAATTATAATGAACAAGAGATATTCAGAATAACAAATAGCAATTACCTCTAAACTGTGGATGTTGTGAGGTATATATAGCCTTTGAGATGAAGTATAACTGTAGTAGGATTGTATGAAATCCCTAGAATCGTGGATAGGACGTAAATAACTCCTGATTTGTAGGAATTATGTTATGGAAAGGATTATAAATGCGTTATGACTCTGTAGGTCGGCATACGTCTCTGTATGTCGAGGTCACCTGAGTAAATCAAGGTCGACCTGACTTCGTATCTTAGCCAGATAGGATGTTATGATGATCGTATATCGGACAAATCTATGTCGGGATCAAGGAGATCGGACAATGAGCTAGGTCGACTGATCTTTGCTGCTGGGCCTTGTAATAACTGGGTTGCCCCAATCGTGGGTGTCGCTATAATAGTATAAGAATAATTGGGCCTCATACACAGGGCCTAACCCGTCATATTTATTTCGTTCAATTATTATTGTTAACAATTATATATTTTATAATTTATTAATATCAATTATTACTTAGGTATATTAATATTTCTCAGAAGTTTAAATTATTAAATTATTATTATCAATAAATTATATTTTTAGGCATTATTGTTTTAGGATTTAGAGCAGAACTCAAGGCTTAGGTATATTAATATTTTTTATTAGAAGTTTAATTTATTTTGTTGTTTTAAGTATTTTTTCTATATTATTATCATAATTTTTATTTATTATATATTATTCAATTATTATTTTTTGAAAGACAAATTATTATTATGATAAAATATTATTTTATTAGTAATTAAAGAGTATACCCACTTGATTTTTTTAATTTTTAATTTGTCACCTTAAAGTGACAATACTTTATTTTTTTAATGACTATTAAAATCAAGGGTCATTTTGAAAAGTTAGTTTTTAATCGAAAAAAATCATAAAACTTTTTCCTATTTATTTTCAAACCTTTTTGCAAAAATATAATGAATTATGATTTTTTGTTAAAAATATATATATTTAGTGACAAAGACCAAGCTTGAGCTTGAGCTCGAGCTCGAGCTCGGCTTGTTTAGGCTCGAGAGCTCGAGCTCGAGATCGGCTCGTTTAGGCTTGAGATCGAGCTCGACTCGTTTAGGCTCGAGATTAATTACAACTCGAATTAGTGCTCGATAAAGCTCGTTTGATTTTAGATTTTTTCAAAAAATAAGTCCAAGCTCGAGCTCGGCTCACTACAAAAAAAGGGGTCTTTTACCACACTTTATTTGTTACGGTCCGTCGAACAGACACAAATAGACTTTTATTTATTACGGTTTTTAAGACCGTAAGAAATAAAAAATTGTCTACTACGATTTTCTACAAACCGGGGTAAATAAATATTTTTGTGTCGGTCTTTTCTAAAACGTAACAAAAGCTTTTAACGAGCAATTTTTTTTTTTCATTTACAATACTTTTAATATAACCATAACAATTGTTTTTATAAAAAAAAATGTAGGTTACGGTTTTTAAGACCGTAACATTAAATTTCCCCAAAATAAAATAAAACTCCCTCCCCACTTCCCTTTCCCTCCACGATTTCCCCTGTGTTATACTGCCATTCCAATTTCCCCAAAATAAATTATATTCCCTCCACACTTCCCTTTCCCTCCACGATTTCCCTCTTAAACCCTCAATTCTCTAAATCCCCAAATTCCAAAATTTTGCAAATCACGCACGGACGCACGGCGGCGGCTACACAACTGGTAAACGAAATCACTTCTCTTTCTCTGTAATGTAATCTCTCTTACAATATCTCTCATTCCGGATCATCAATTCCATCTACAGATTGAAGCCATCTTAGTCTGCGCTGCGAAAATTGAGATTGAAATATTGGTTCTCTCGTTCCAGGTAAAGTAAATATTGGTTCTCTTGATTCCATCTATAGAATCACTATTTTCTTGTTAGATTGCGTTTTTTGTTGTGTAATCTCATTTGGGCGTTAGATTTGCTAAAGCGATCATACAGTTTTTAGTAGTGACATTTTCGGTTAAATATGGCTTCTGCAATTGTGAATTATCATTTGGGTATTTTTTTTCTGTAGTTTTTTCGCTTATATATGATGGCCTTCGCTAATCCAAAGAAAAATTAATCATGTCTTGATTTCTAGACAGGGAATGCTATCAAACTAACCATTCTTCGTATGTGTGCTTGAGTGCTTTGACTTGTAATAAGAATGGAAATAGCAAGTAATCTGCAGGGAATTCAATGAGCATCAAACAAACTACATAGGACAAACATAAATAACACTATAAATAGAAGTCGGGCGGAAAAAAAAAAACTAACCGAGAAGTAACACTTTGAAGAGGGCACCCAAAGATTAGAACTGCCAGTGTCAAATATAACTGAGAAGTTTTGAGGCGGGGTACCAATGCCAATCTCCCCAAAATACTGAGAATCCATATAGTTCTTTAACGTGACAATAATATCACCCGAGTCTTTCAAGTTCTTACCGAAGTAATACTTGTTCATGGAATGGGATGCAAACCTACTGTTTTTGTCTAGCTTCCTCTTTTTGAGTCCAAATCTAAGCACTCCCTCATCACTTGCAAAAAATACTAACGGTAACAACATAAACGAGAGAAAAATAGTTGCCAGGACTGATGTGGCATTGGTTCCCATGATCTAAACTGAAGAAAAAAAATAATGAGAGCGATTTTGAATTCAGAATTAATACTAAAACAAAATAGTTTAACAATGTCAAAAAATTAACATAAATTTACATAAAACAATCAATATTTCAGGACAAGTGAAAGCCTATTTATAGAAGTCATCTTAATTCTACTGGAGTAGGAATCAGACCAGCTCAAGCAAATTACTTAATGATCATGTGCAATTAAGAAAAAAACTGAACCAGACAGACTACTAAAGGGAAGACAAAAATCTACTAGAAATCTGCCTTGCATCATATATCCAGGAAGTGAAAACCCTAATTCGAACTACAAGGCGGGAAAACCAACGGAAATGGAACCTTAACTAAGCAAATATCAGATTGATATAGCAGGGATTCGGCGTTGAATCAACACAATACGTAAGAACAATTCCTGAATTGAAATTTACAGAAATTTGCAGATAATTTGAACATATAAAGAAAGGATTGAAAGGACGAATATCAAATTGAGATCAAATAGACTAAAATAAATTAACGTAAATTTACTACTCTAATGAATTCATCAGAGTTGACAATTTAAATATAATTATCAGGTTACGAAAAGAGGTATCTAACATTTGTATAAGTAACCACAAATATCATATCCAATACGCATCTAATATGGGTACGACGACCATTTTGGACTATTCGTGTTTCATAGCTTCTAGATTTCAAAAACAGTTTCTCCTTAACTGAAAAGAAAAAATGAGCATCATGTAGAGCCTCGCTAGTATTCTTGTGTGTCAAAATAAGGAAATCCATCCTAGTCAAGCTTCAGAGACGTCATACCAAACATTGGAATTGAATGGCCCTGAGTGGTAATATTGGTACTTTTCAGATTTCCCAATCCATTGCAGCCATGATTACTTCCCACCAAATATGCAAACAGAATGTCATTGTACATTTGTCCCTGTCCTGGAATGGTCATCTCATGCCAATTACTATTCTATTTTTGCCTCCATTTCATTACTTTGGTCACTCAATTCCAGCATTAATCAATCGATTAGAAAACATACAAACTAACTCTTCTACGCTTTTTATACCAAAACTCTATTGGGCGGACTAAATTATCTGCAGACAAAAAACAACCCTGAACATCCAGAAACTCTACACAAATCAATCCCATGAATCCCATACATGATTACAATCAAACAGAAACATAATCATGACAAGTATCCCCATAACATTCTGGTTTGTTCAGCAACAATTGAGGATATTGAACAAATGAGTGCTATTTTTTTTTCCAAAAGCATCAAATTTGCAACCCCAGGCCTAGTAGCATTCATCTAGCTTACAAAATTATCATATAATAATGTAATTTTCTGAAGTGGAATACCGCATACTTAAAGTAGGTTCTTCTTTCGAAGTTTCTAACTATATACACTCGAAGTTGGTCTCTTCTTTTCAACTATTTTCATTCCTCTGCACTTCAGCTAAAGGCCCATTACTGAGAGGAGTCTGTACTAGTAGAAGTTACTAAACTAATAAAGTGGAGTGACTATGCATTAAGAACATAGATTGGATGATTAATGCCTTCAATTTACCAGCATTATAGAAGAATTCTTGCAACTAAAGAGCAAATCCGAAAGTATACTGGAGTAAAGTAGATCACTGTAGATGGATAATAAATGAGAATGGCTAGGGGATTTCCAAGTATAGAATGTGTCGGATTGAAAATTATAAAGAACCTGGTGAATGTAAGAGAAATGATAATAAATTAATTTATGACTAATAATTATCATAAATTATTGGTCAAAATTAATTTTATATAAATTAATTTTTTAGATTTTCATTATGATAAATTTATAGATTTTCACTATGTCGTGTTCTTCTTACATACATGCATTTATTGTACCCATGTATATCTTCGTAAATATTTTAAAACCCATATGGTGTATTTAATTAATGTGCTCTTTTTTCTTTAGGTTTTTTTTTTTGAAAATAAGCATGGATAAAAGTTGGATTCACTTGAAGAATAGAGCTTCAGAAGAATACTTTAACGGGGTTGAGCAATTTCTAGAGTTTGCTTTTATTAATGAAACCACGACAAAATGTCCTTGCAAGAAATGCATGAATCGTTTCTTTATGGACAAAGATACAATAAGGGGTCACTTGATATGAAATGGGTTTTGGACCAGTTACACACGTTGGGATCTTCATGGAGAGACTCTTCAAGCTAACGAAGATGATAATGCTAGTAGTCTACATCAAAATGTATCACACGTAGGGGATGATATGGTTGGAATGGTGCATGATGCATTGGGTATGGAAAACTTTGACGAATTCACAGGCAATGAAGAAAGACCCATTAGCGATCCCTTTGAGGGAGCAGATGAAGAAACCAAAAAGCTTTTGAAGCTTATTGAAGATGCACAACAGCCTTTATATGATGGGTGCAATAATTTCACCTCATTGTCATTTCTCGTAAGACTATTGAATGTGAAAGTGACATGCAAAATGTCTAATAAGGCTGTAACTGAAATCCTGAATGCATTGCGTGAGGCATTCCCTGATGCACGCTTGCCCAAATCCTATTACGAAGCCCAAAAGATAACTTCTAACTTGGGATTTAGTTATGAAACATGGGATGCTTGCAAGAACAATTGTATGTTGTACCGCAACGAGGATAAGGATCTTGATAGATGTACCATCTGTCAATGTTCTAGGTATCGAGAAGTTGACCCCAATAATGAAACTATTAAGAATGGTGCAGTACAAGGGAAGAGAATTCCGCAGAAGCAAGTGAGATATTTCCCTCTTAAGCCAAGATTGAAAAGGTTGTTCATGTACGTACATACCGCTTCACTTATGAAATGGCATGCTTGAGAGGAACGTACCAATGATGTTGTGATGAGGCATCCAAATGGATTCCCTAGCGTGGAAAGATTTTGACGAACGACACCCACAGTTCGGAAGTGATCCGCGTAATGTGAGATTTGGTTTAGCATCCGACGGATTCAATCCGTATGGGAATATGAGTAGCTCCCATAGTACTTGGCCAATAGTGCTAATCCAATATAATCTGCCTCCTTGGTTATGTATGAAGCAGTCTAATTTCGTTTTATCGGTTCTTATTGATGGGCCTGATGGACCTGGTGATAAGATTGATGTATATTTGCAGCCCTTAATAGAGGAGTTGAAGGACTTGTGGGATAATGGTTTTGACACCTATGACACATCAAGCAAGGAGATGTTTAAACTACATGCTGCCTTAATGTGGACGATTAATGATTTCCCTGCGTATGCTAATTTATCGGGTTGGAGTACTAAAGGTCGATTTGCTTGTCCATGTTGTAACAAGAAGACAAAATCTCGTTGGCTATATAGTGGAACAAAGTTTTGTTACCTAGGGCACCGACGATGGCTTAAAAGTAGCCATAAGTTTCGTAGAGACAAAATGGCCTTCGACGGTAATCAGGAGTGAGATGAGAAGCCAAAGGTACTATCGGGCTCAGAATTGTTGGATCAACTAAAAAATGTTGGAACCGTGTACAAGAAAGAAGATATTTTTAGAAAGAGAGAAATGGAAGCAAAAGAAAAGGAAGTAGAGAAGCAAAAGAGAGCTGCAGCCAGAAAAGAGAATCAAAAAAGAAAAAGAAAAAGGCAAAATGTTCTACAAAGAAAATCAAAAAAATAGGAAAAAAGAGAGATGTTCCAAAAATAGTGATAAAACAGATAGTTGGAAAAAGAGAAGTATTTTCTTTGAATTGCCTTATTGGGAGTTTAATTTGATTCGTCACAATCTTGATGTTATGCATATCGAGAAAAATGTTTGTGACAGTATAATCTACACATTGTTAGGAACCTTTGGAAAATCAAAGGACTCCATAAATGCTCGGCTTGACATGAAAATGATGGGAATAAGGAAGCCACTACATCCTAGAGAAGGAGTATCTGGATCAAAGAAATTAGCTCCTGCTAGCTTTACAATGAGCAAGACCCATAAAGAAGTATTCCTTAAGGTTCTAAAGAATGTGATGGTTTCAGATGGATATGCATCAAATATTTCACATCGTGTTTATTTAAAGGATTGTACTTTAAAGGGTTTAAAGAGTCATGATAACCATATTTTGTTGCAACAGTTACTTCCGTTGGCTATCCGTAAAGCATTACCGAAAAAAGTGGTCAAAGTGTTGATTGAAGTGACCAACTTTTTTAGGAAATTATGTTCCAAAGTTAATCGAAAGACAGATCTTGTAGATATTCAAGAACGCATTGCCCTTGCTCTTTGTCATCTTGAGAAGATATTCCCACCAGCATTCTTTGATATAATGATGCATTTGCCGATTCATCTTGCGGAGGAGGCCCTAATTGCTGGTCCAGTCCAATATCGTTGGATGTACCCAATTGAGAGGTATGTTTCAATGATTTATTAAAAATTCATCTTCATGTCGTTCATATTTTTATGGCTTGTTCTATAATATATAGGTATCTACAAACTTTAAAGCAATATGTACGCAATCGAGCACGTCCAGAAGGTTCAATCGCTCAAGGATATATATTAGAAGAGTGTATGACTTTTTGTGCGAGGTATCTAAAGGATGTTGAAACTAAGTCAAATCGACCAATTCGAAATTATGATGGTGAAGATAATATGGGTTGTCATTTTGGAAAGGCAGAGACCTTTTATCTTGATCGCATTACAAGAGAGCAAGCTCATCGTTATGTTCTAGCTAACACCGAGGCAATTGCCCAATATCGACAGTAAGACATTCAAATCCAGAGTTAATTTTGTAATAACTATAATATATAAATATATGGCATAATTTGATCTTGCTGACTATTTAGGGACCACCTTTTATACATTAAGGAAAAATATCCTCGGGCATTAGATCTTCAAATTCATGCTACTCACAACGATCAGTTTTCTGCATGGTTCAAGGAACATGTGAGTACTCTTAGTTAAATGCCTTAGATCAAATTTTGGTTGTATACAGCCAGTGAAACTAACTTTTCTCTCTCAGCTTGTACTTATTTTTTATTTTTACTATATGTAGGTTGGAACATTAGAAGTTGCAAACAATGATAGTGAGAAACTAGAGGAAATAAGAAAATTAGCTGCTGGACCAATTGACCAAGCTCGGAGATTTTCTGGCTTTAACATTAATGGATTCAGGTTTCGCACAAAGGAAGGAATAACACTAAAGTAACAAGTAACAGCGGAGTTTGCATAGAGGCTAATACAAGGAGTTACGCATTTACAAAGGATAAGAATCCTATTTTAGGAGATGTTATATTTTATGGAGAGTTGAAAGATATCATTGAAATAACCTATATTTATGATATGAAAATTGTTTTATTCAACTGTGATTGAGTCGATAACAAAAAGGGAAAGTTGATAGATGAATTCAATCTCACATCTATTAATTTCAATCATTTGTTGTATAGAGAAAATAAGGTGACGGATGAACCTTTCATCTTAGCATCACAAGCTGTACAAGCAATATATGTGCAAGATCCGGTTGATCCAGAATGGCACGTTGCCATCAAGATGACTAGTAGAGATCTTTTTGACATGTATAATGATGAGAATTCAGTGGTAGTGGTACCTCAAGTGCAGCCATATAGCCTCCAACAATTAGATGAAAACCGACTTGTAATAGACGATGAATCTGAATGGGTAAGGGAAGGAGTTGAAGAAATAGAAGTAGATGCTACGAAAGCTGCTGCAGCATACAAAAAGTTAAAGGATACGAATAATAGTGACTCAAATGACAGTGACACTGAAAATTCAGAAGAAATGGATGAGGATTAGATGGTCAATGTATTATATTATTAACGTCTAGATTCTTAAAGCTTATTCAATAGTTTTATTAGTATACATTGTGGTGATTATTTTGCTTATATGGTTGATCAAATTTGCCAGTAATTTATGGTCATGTTTTGCATTTTCACTATCTACATGATGCTTTACTTAACTGTAAATATGCTCTTTTTTTACTTCAAAAGTGATATGTATACACGCTAAATGTTATGTTTTCACATTTGATCTAGCAGCTTAATCATGGCGCCAAAGAGATTACTTTACCCTGCTACATCACATCCTTAAGCAGCAAATGATCGACGAACAACAATTCGGACATCAGCTCATTCCCAAGCACAATCTCAACAGCCATCTGAGGAGCAGCAACTTGCTGAGGAAACTCAAGGTAACGAAAAATTACCAGTATGCATTTATACTTCAGTAACTTCTGTTATCACTTCAAAGTAACGAAAAATTACCAGTATATCCAAATTAGTAATCTGTATATCATTTCAAAGACCCAGATGGAGAGAAGACTCTCTGAGGTGCCACCAGACGAGCGTACACATGAATTTACAGATCAAGTATTCACAGAAGTCATGGGATCTGATGGTCATGGTCGTGTCCGAACGTTTGGTCTTGGCCCAACTCCAACTGCATTCAAAGGTCCAAAATCCACATCCATGAATGTTTCCGTGGATACGATACAAAATAATGTTAAAGGAACAAGAAGATGCTATGCAGGCCAAGTATGATGCTTTGCGGGCTGAGCTTGATGCTTTGCGTGCTGCGCATGCGAGTAATCACACTCTTCGGCATGATTCTCCTCATATTCCATCTAGTAATAGTAAGGTTAGTAATTTATTATATAAATAGCTTTAATTTTCCATTTGATAGCTAAGGTACAATATCTCAAGAAGCTTTGTACCTTTGCATTTTATATTGACGCTCACACCGCTCATAAAAGCTGAAGTATATAATATGTTGTTATTTTCTAAATAGCATCTTACCTTTAGCTGTGTGATTTAGTACTCTTTCTCGGTGTACTTAAAAATATCCAGTGTTTTAAAAAGACTTCCAACTATACTTTTGCTAATTTAACTTGTTTCTGTTATAGTCTTTACGTCGCATTGGCTGGTCACTTGGGACTTCACATCACTCCACTAACTCCACAACCATCACACCCTGGAGTACAAGTAGTAAACTCATGGCATAGTGGTAGTGTGGTAATTCGAGGATTCTGTTTGTTTAGCGTCTGTAGTAAGCAGAGTTGGTGAAAAAATAATCATATGAGCTTGTTGATGAAGTTATGTCTGAAACTGTGGACTGTATGAATATGAACTTGTTAACTGAAGTTGCTGGAATGAATTTGAATCATGTTGGATAAAGTAACCCAGACAATAAGGATGATTGATAAAGTAGGTGAAGTCGATTGATCTTTTGGAGTTAAGGGATTGGATGTTTGTCTTAGGCTAATAGATTGTTCCGGGAGTATCTTTTTTGATTCAATCCTTCTGTGTTTCTTCCACCTGTTCTTGGACTCCCATTTTTGTCTGATAGTTTTTACCCTTAAATATTTTTTGGTTTTATATACCTTGTTTCATTTACTCACAAGTGATGTTATGAGCATCTTTATGTCATCTCTCATTTTCTATTTCCTGTGATTTCATAGTTTTTGATTCATATACATAGGTGAATCCTTCAACATCCGGTGGTACGGAAGATGGGCTTGATGGAATGTCTAGCTAGTGCTTTAGTGTGTTTTGTGTTTTCAGGTAAGTGTAGTTAGTTTATAATTATTTTTTATTGTATCATATATATGAATCAACTAATACTCCATTCGTCCCATAATAAATGTCACACTTTTCCTTTATTTTTAGTCTTCCTAAATGGCACGTTTTAAAATAAGGAATGTGACATTTATTTCGAACGGAGGTAGTAAATATTTTTTTTATTGCTTTTAATTTCCTTAGCATAATTTTACTTTTACATATGCATGCATATATATATACTGAATATTTGTGTTATATATTTTATTTATAGGAGTATTTGTGGCAGAAAGATTCTACTTGTTGGCAAAGGATACATTTTCAACAGTTCCACTGCTAGTGACTTTAGAGTTTATCTTTTGACATGGCTCTATGACTATAATGGCTTTTGGACAATGTTATATATTTAGCACATGTTTAGTATTATGAAATTATTTCTTTTGGATATTAAGCACTTTGGAATTATTGTGGTATTGTTGATTTTGGAATGGAAAAGTTCTCTTTTTCATATACATATTTTCTAGAAATTGTGATTTAGTAAAAATATACCACAATTTTAGAAATTATTATATATATATATATATATATATATATATATATATATATATATATATATATATATATATATATATATTATGGTTTAAACCGTAACAAATATTAAAAAAATATCAGCACTGTTTTATTATTATTGTAAACAAACTGACACAAAAATATATGTTACGGTTCAAATACGGTCACAAACTAATATGTCGCACACAATTATCTGAGGTGACGTGTAAATAAACGTAATAAATATATCAATTGTGACGGTTATAACCGTCGCAAAAAAGCATAACATAACTTTTAAACAAATGACACTATTTCTTTTGCATTGTTTCTGAATCGTAATAAATATATCAATTGTGCCGGTCATAACCGTCGCAAAAAAGTGTAACATTACTTTTAAACATAGGACACAATTTCTTTTGCATTGTTTCTGAATCGTAATAAATATATCAATTGTGACGGTCATAACCGTCGCAAAAAAGCATAACATAACTTTTAAACATATGACATAGTTTCTTTTGCATTGTTTCTGAACCATAACAAAGACCGTCACAAAAACTAATTATGACGGTTTACCACCCGCCACAAAGTATTTGTGACCCGCGCAATTAAGTCGGACAATAAACCGTCACAAATGCCTTTTGTGTCAGTTTTTGAATTTTTTTGCTACGGTCCGTCGACCGTCATAAAAGGGGTTATTTTTTGTAGTGGCTCGTTAATACTCGAGTTCGAGAAGCTCGCGAATGACTCGCGAAAAGCTAGAAACTCGATTCGATCCAAGCTCAAACAGTCATACTGGGCTCGAGCTCGAGAAAAGCTCAAGCTTGATAACTTTTATACGAGCTCGAGCTCGAAACTTCAAAGCTCGGCTCGGCTCGTTTACTGCCCTAACCTCGATAACTACGGGCTTCCCATTATCGACCTTCGCTTCTCTCTCCGATCACCAGCTCCATCGCCTAACCCCATCTTCGGCCAAGAACTGTTCGGCCAACACTCCATCCGCGTTTTGTTTTGAAGAAGGCGAATCAATTGCAGATGAGGAGGGAGAGAGAGGGAGCAGTGATGGCGATGAAGGTGGAGCGGGGAATGGCAGCCGGTGGATGAGGGTGGAGCCGAGAGAAAGAAGAAAAAGAGAGGAGAGGATTTTTGTCGAAAGAATGGAGGCTTTGTCGAACCCAGATCTGCAAAGGTAGAGAAATAGAAAAGAAGGCAATGTAAAACTTGTATGATTTGATTTTTGGTTGCTCTTTTTATCATGGTGGTGGTGCAAATCTGAATTTGTGTTGTTTTGATAATTTAATGGTGGTGGGGGGCGGGGAATGGTGGCAGTGGTGGCAATGGTGTGGGACATTGATGAAGTTGGTGGTGTAAAAAGAAGCTAATATTGTTGGATTTTTTTTTATTTATAAATGGGGCTAATAATAATGATGGATGTAGAAATTTTAAATAAACTATATTACAAAAATTTATAGAGAAAAAATTAATGGAAGAATTTTTAATCATTTTAATAATCATAGAGAAAATATAAAATAAAAATTTGAAGCAATATCATATTTTAATAACACAAAAAAAACCCAGCAATTATTTATATTTAATATAAATATAAAATTTTCTTTTTATTATATATAAAAAATAATTTATATTAAAAAGGGGTAAAATTTTCTTTTTATTTTAACCCTTTAAATTGTGAAAATAAACACTTTCACCCCTTACTACTTCCAGCTCAGCCAACTTTATCAACCTTTTATGCCAAGTCAGCATTTTAATGATATCACTATGCCATATAGGCATATTTAACGGAGAAATGAACGGAACCCTGACGAAAGGACGACATCAACAAAAAAACACGGGGGTTAAGAGGGAAAACAAAAAAAAATACATCCAGGACGAAAACGAAAAAATGACTATAGGTTGGGAATGAAATAAGTACTTATCTCGTACATTGCATTACATAGTAACTTTATGGTACATTGCATTAATTGTAAACAAAATGTTGGTACGTGACATATTTCGGTTATTTTCCCCATTTTAACAACTTGTAACCACTATTGTCACTACCATCACCATCACAACCATAACTCTATGATCACTACGGCTATTTTCCCCCCACCCACCTTCACTACTAACACCCCCACCACCATTACCACCGCAATTACCATTATGAACTCACCAATATTACCATCACTACTAATCCATCCTACCCACCACCACTACTAGCGCTGCCAATACACCATTAGTGGTGATGGTTGTGGGTGTGGTTGGATGGGGCAGAGTAATAATGGCAGTGATGGTGGCTGTTTGTGGTTGTGAGATTGTGATGGTAGTGATGTTGACGGTAAATAGTGACATAGTTAATCCAATAGACTAAAATGAGAGTTTTCCATTATACAAATGACTGAATTGTTTAAATAATTTGGGTGATACTACGGTCATCTCCAAAATGAATATTCAATTTGCTCTTAATAGCGAAATTGAATATTTATTTGAGTCGAGGTGAATACTTGTTATACTCTTTCCATCCCAAATATGATCATCTGAAGTAAATTAAATAAAATATATATCGAACTATAATTTATTTTTCTAATAATCATAGTGAAATTCCAAAAATATAAGAAAATTTAATAATTCTAAAAAAGTTTCAAAAAGATTGTTGGGATTATATTATTATATACTATTAGCCAAACAATTATCGCTGGTTATCAATGCCACACACACACACACATGAATTTCAAAAATATAAGAAAATTAGGCTCCGTTTGTTTAGCGTAAAACATTTTCCGGAAAATGAAAATGTTTTTCGGAAAATGGGATAAACATGTTTAGCGTAAAATATTTTCTCCATTTTCCGGTGCGAAACAAACACCGGAAAATGGGGAAAATGTTTTCCGAAAAACATTTTCCCCCAAACAAACGGAGCCTTAAATAGTTTTAAAAAAGTTTCAAAATGTTTGTTGGGTTCATATTATTATATACTGTTAGCAAAACAATTGTCGTTGAGTTGAATGACACACACACAAACACACTTATATATACTCCATATGTCCCATAATGTAGTTCTGAGTTTGACTTTACATGAAAATAATAAATAAATAAATGTTGAGTGTGAAAAGTAAAGTAGAAAAGAGGAAGTGTGATGCATCAAATAATAACCCTTGCAGTGCACAAGTTACCAATGTATATTCAGTGCAGGGCATCGAACCTCAAGTACTCATTGGAGAGTAGTAGTGAAAACAGTAAAAATAGTAAATAACAATGTTATTAAGATTGTGATTGTTAGGCCCAATTGGTAAGAAAACAGGCTAGAGGGGGGTGAATAGCCTGTTTTAAAACTTCTTTTAAAAACCTTTAGAAAATGTCCAAGTAACTTATCACAAGCTAACCGATGGAAACCAGTTACGCAGCGGATAAAATATTACTGGTCTGACTCACACAAAGTGATCGGTTAAGGAAAGGTGATTTCAAAGAAAGTAAGTTAAAATATCATGCAACATATATTCCAATAGAAAAGACAAACAAGCAGTTAATAGGATTCAAAGGTTGTAACCGGTTCATAGAATTCGACAGGTTACACGGACAAAAAGTAATGAGCAAACAAACAAACAAAAAGACATAGTTGTTTGAAGAGGTTCACAGTGTTAAATAATTGCTATGTCCTCTACCAAGTTTGGTCAAAACTTGGACTTGTGTAAAGTGCACTATTAATGATTCAATACTATTACAAGTTGCAAGCCTTATGATTGAAGGCTGCCAAAAGTAAAGTGATCACTAATGAATCGTGCTACAAGATTGACCAAGTGTTTTCAAAAGATGAGTTCACAAAATGAATTGATTTCTCTTGGGTGTGTGGTGTGATCAATCAATGTGTTCCTGACATAGTCTTGTTGGGGAACACTTACAACAATTGATTGAATGTGCACAGTATATGTCCTAATAAATAATCTAGTGAATATATGGACTTGAATGCCTTGAACTTCAATGCTTGATTGCACTTGCAGTTCTTGACAAAATCACTCTAAAAAATCTTTAATGCACCAACCCTCTTCAATGCTCTGATGAAGGTATTTATAGTGTTCTTCAAAATAGAGATGTTGTCTCTAAAGGGGTTGAAATGATGACTTGGACTGCCAAACATTTAATGAGAATATCTTCTACATTAAATGCCTGAGATTTAATGAAGAATTTTCCACTGAATAAAGGAGGTTGTTGTGAGTACTGGTAACTTTGACATTCATCTTTGAGTCACTGACAAGGTGCATCAAAGTCTTCATAGCAAACTGTTCTACCAACTTCAGCTAAGTTGTGTACCGAGTAGGTGAGAACATTAAATGCTTGGGAAGCTTGTTGGATTGGCAACCGAGGAGCTTGACCGGTTGATAAGAAATCGGCTAAGGCAGTCATGACTGGTTAGAGAGGTCAACCGGTTGATGACTTGCAAAACAGGTAAACAGCAACAACTTGGAAAATCTTCAAGGTCTTCTTCAAGTCTTCATTCTTTGAGAAAAATACATAAGTAAAAACACTGGCACTAGCACTAAAGGGAACCTAAGATACATAGAAAAAATTCATTTGGTCTAATTAAAATTAGGAGTCCTCAATAATGCTTATTATGATTGGAATTAAGCAATTCTAAAGCTATACATATATTTGACTAACAGTGATTCTAAATTAACTACTAAAGCCAAATAATAACAGAGAGCATATTAAACAAATTCAGATGAGAGAAAAGCCTATGGATTGGATTCACTATTATTCTCCACCTATGCTTATTTGAATAAAAATATCAATTAATGTTGAGATTCGCTCACTCATAAAAATATTTCCTAATATTGTACTTTCTGCAAAGTATACACAACAATGAAGAAACTCGTTAAGAACTTAGGAACAATATGAATCTGAAAGAGTATGAAAATACTCTTATATCTTTTTTAAATCTTTGTGATTTTGATATCTAAATTAATTTGTATATTTTATATAATTTAGGTTAGGAAATAATTGTTAATATAGAATTAGTTGACTAACGGCTAACAATTTGGTTTAGATATGTTTTGTATTTTATTAGGTATATTACTCAAGTAAGGGAAAGACTCTTGGGCTGATAAGGAAATAAGAATCCTTTTAAATAATAAAGAGATTGAATGAGTAATTATTGACGAAGGAGTATTCTCCCTATATAAGGAGACCGCCCCTTTCATAGTGACGTACGAATTTTCAAGAGAGAAATACGGAGCTTAGAAAATTCCTTGAGTGATTGTCATTGTTTTTGAAGTTCAGACCTTGATACTTCAAGATTACTTTAGTTTTTGATAGTTCTTAGTTTAGAACGTAGTTTGTTCTTTTCGTAAGATTAATTTTTCTTTTCATTGTAAGCGTTTGCTTTGCAACCTGTTCACAAATAAGGTTATGGTTTTTATGAAAAGGTTTCCAGCAAGAAGTTCTTGCTAAAGTGTTTATTATTACTCTGCATTTAATTTTGTTTGTGTAAGTTATTTTATTGTCAAAGTTGTTTAGACAGTTATGCTGACACTTTTGTGAACAACTGTACGTACAAGTCACCGCACAAGTGCTTACAATCCTATCTACAATTCTTTCAATTGGTATCAGAGCATTCTCTCGACTCAACTGAGATCGATCCTTGAAAGTAGCCATTATGGACTATCATCATAGCCATAACAAACCGCCTACCCTAAATGGTTCAAACTATACCATTTGAAAGGCCAAAATGATTATGAATATTAAGTATCTTGATCATCGTGCTTGGGTTATTCTTATGTGTGGCTATACTCCTCCCATGATTGAAATTTCTCCATCTACTTCTGGAGGTGAGGAAAAGAGGGAGAAAAATTATGGTACCAAGCCCATAGAAACTTGGAACAATGAGGAAATTGCGTAAGCAAACTTTAATGCCAAGGCTATGGGAGCAATCTCTGACCATGTGGATCCTCATATGTTTAGATTATTTTCTAATCAAACTGTTGCCAAAGTTGGTTGGGACATTCTCCAACTCCATTGTGAAGGTCCGGCTAGTGTGAAACAAACTAAGTTAAGGACATTAATGACAAAGTTTGAAACTTTAAGGATGTGAGAAAATGAAACTATAAAAGAGTACTCGGCCAAAATCTTGGATATCTCAAACGAGTCATTTGCCTTGGGTGAATCTATATCCAACGCAAGACTTGTGAGTAAAGTACTAAGAACTCTCCTTGAAAAGTTTAGCATAAAGATTTCTGTTATTGAAGAAACCCAATACGTCCAAACTGTAGGACTTTATGAAGTCTTGGGAATTTTAACTAATTTTGAATTAAACCTTGGGGTACAAAAGTCAAGCAAAGCAAATTCAATTGATCTTGTGAGTGCTCTCAAGGTATCTCAGGATCTAGTTCAACTGTCCAAAGATATTGATGAGTCAAACCTAGGAGATGATGAGTGTGGCTTGTTTACTAAAAATTCAACAGTATGTTGAAAAAGAAACGATTTACTAAGTTTCCTAATTCGACACCCTCTACTCATTCCACAATTGAATCATACAAGAAGGAAAATGTTGCAAAAAAACCTGCATATGAAGGAAAAAGGTCCATTGATTCAATTCAATGCAGGGCTTGCTAAGGTTATGGTCATTACGTAAATGAGTGTGCTAACACTCTTAAAAAGTGTGGAATGAGTTTCTCAGCGACTTTGAGTGATTCTGATGACGATGAGCAGACTGCAAATATGTCTATATGGCATCCATCTCAGATCACATTGTCTGATAGTGATTCAAATGTGGAAGATGTGCAATACTCTAATCGCATAACTTACCACACAACTGACTACACAACTGAGAACAGTGTGTATACCTGCTTGAATTCTTCAACTGTTAGTGAAACTAGCAATGATCCAGCAGAAGAAGAGAGTTCTACCTATGAGGACTTGCATAATACCTATATTGAACTCCACACTGAATGGGCCAAGTGAATGGAGCAACTCAAGGTATTCAATCAGGTAAATGAGAAACTAACTAAAGAAAATCTCAAACTGAAATCTAAAGTTGAAAGCCTGTCAAAAGAAAGTTATTCTCAAGAAGACTCCATAGCCAAGTTAGAAGTTTTACTCACAAAGAAAGATATGGAATGTGAAAAATCTAAAACAAATCTTGATGAAGAAACAGAAACTCTAACAAAGCTGAACACAGGTAAAGTTAAGTTGTAAGAGGTTTTGAAAATGGGAAACCAAGGAAAATCAGGAATTGGCTATGGAGATACCCTTTTTGTGAAAGAAGGAGAAATCACTTAAAAAATTCAAAGAGTTAAAACTACCTCCTCTGTTAAGCCTGAATCTACTGTTGTAAGCAGACAATACAGAAAGAGGAGGTATGTATGTCATCATTGCTTTGCTCCTGGTCATATTCGACCATATTGTTACAAATTAAAACATGAACTTAGTTTTGGAAATATGCGTGGACACTTGGGCAGACAGATGTGTGCACAACAGAACACACAACTGTACACACAACCCAAAGCTGGAACAAAAACTGCCTGGGTAAGGAAGGAAACCATGAATTTTCAGGTTGCCTTTACCTCTCTTAAGAGTAGTATTGAAAGGTCCTGGTATTTTGACAGTGGCTGTTCTTGCCACATGACTGGGTCACGTGAAAACTTCAATGACTACGCACCTTTCAAAGGTGGAAAAGTTAACTTTGGTGGAGGAGCTCAAGGTAAAATCATTGGTAAAGGTACGTTGAATGTATCAGGTTTGCCTAAGTTACACAATGTCCTACATATTGATGGACTCAAGGCAAATCTGATAAGCATAAGTCAACTGTGTGATGATGAATTATTTGTTAAATTCGACAAGTCCAGATGTGAAGTATTTGATAATAAAAATGTGTGTGTGTTAATTGGTGTTCGATCCTCTAATAACTGCTACAAGGTTGGCATTAACTTATCTTGTCTCTACTAAAATGGATGAGACTGCTATCTGGCACCAAAAGCTTGGTCATGCCTGTGAGAGAAAAATCAGTGAATTAATCAAATTTGGGGCAGCAAAAGATTTGCCCAAACTGAACTTGAAGAAATTAAGTGTGTATGGGTCTTGTCAAAAGGGGAAACAAACCAAATCAAATCATAAGAATGTTCAAAATTGTGGAACCTCAAGGTGCCTTGAAATTATCCACACTGACCTAATGGGTTCTATAGAAGTGGAAAGCATGTCTCGAAAAAAAAAATACTGTTTTGTGTGTGTGGATGACTTTTCTATATATACTTGGGTGATTTTTTTAAGAGAAAAGTCCAACACCATTGATGAATTCAAAATTTGGTACAAAAGGATAAAAAACTTATATGGTTGAAAAGCCATTAGAGTCAGATCTGATCATGGTACTGAGTTTGAAAATGCCATTTTTTCATCATTTTGCGATTCAAAGGGGATTACTCATGAGTTCTCAGCCCCAAAACCCCTCAACAAAATGGGGTAGCGGAAAGGAAAAATCGCACATTACAAGAGATGGCAAGAGTAATGTTAAGCTCTAAAAATCTATCCAAAATTTTTTGGGCAGAAGCTGTGAATACAGCATGTCATGTGGGGAATCGTGTATTTCTAAGAATTGAAAGTAACATGACTCCCTATGAAAGCTTACTTGGAAAGAAACCCACTGTCAAATATTTTCATGTATTTGGGTGTATATGCTATATCTTGAATGATCGAGAGTATCTATCCAAATTTGATTCCAAAAGTGACAAAGCCATCTTCATTGGTTACTCAACTAACAGTAGGGCTTATAGAGTCTATAATCTCAAAACTAAAACTGTCATGGAATCCATAAATGTTGTTTTTGATTATGCTACTGATCTTAATGTCAAAACAGTTGAGGATGATGTTACATGTTGCACTTGGGAACCAGAACCAGTTAATGACGAATCTGAACCAGAAAAGGTGAATGAAACTGCAGATCAGCCATATGTGTAGACAGTTGTTCAACCAGTTGTTCAAACAACTGACAACACAAGTGATCAAACAACTGATGATCAAGGTTTAGATTCTAAAACCGATGAAGGAGATGTAAGCAGAGAAAAGGACATTCCTTCCAAAATACAAGGAAACCATCCCACATCCAAGGTTATAGGGGAAGTAGATGAAGGCATGAAAACTAGAGGAAAAAAGGTCAATTACCGTGACCTTGCAGGTTTGTTATGTGTACAATTTGTGTACCATTAGGTAAACTCTTGTTGCTTTGTTGCTAATTATGAGCCAAAGAATGTCATGGAAGCCTTGAAAGATGAAAATTGGATTAATGCCATGCAAGAGGAGTTAATCTGGTTTGATAAAAATGACGTATGGTTATTAGTTCCTAAGCATTCTCACGTTAATGTGATTGAGACCAAATGGATTTTTAAGAATAAATCTGATGAAAAAGGCAATATAACAAGGAACAAAGCACGTTTGGTGGCTCAGGGCTACACTCAAATGGAAGGGGTGGATTTTGATTAAACGTTTGCCCCTATAGCCCACATTGAGTTAATCAGATTTTTGCTAGCCATTGCTTGCTACTTAAAAATCACTCTAATCCAGATGGATGTAAAGAGTGTGTTCCTAAATTGTGTGTTAAATGAGGAAGATTTTGTTGAGCAACCTAAAGGGTTTGAGGAACCCTCTAAACCAAATCATGTGTATAAGTTGAAAAAGGCACTCTATGGTCTTAAACAAGTCCCACGTGCTTGGTATGGTAGACTGACAGAGCACCTAATTCAACTTGGTTTTAAAAGAGGAGAGGTTGATAAGACTTTGTTTGTTTTAAAAAACAAAAAGGGAGTATAAACTTCTGTAAATTTCACTTAGGTCCTTGAAGTTCCAAATTTTGCCAGATTGATCTGTATTTTGCACTTTTTTAACAATGTCTTTCACAAAACACTAAAACGGATATCAAATACCAACAAACTCATTAATTTTGCTAATAATAAGTCTCAAAAATACCCAACAAATGAGTATAAAAGTCACCTATCAAAGTGGGTAGGGAGTTTTTGTTGTAAGAATAACAAGTGGGTCCCATTGTCCATTTTAATTAATAAAGTAACTAAAAAACTTACTATATGTCAAACCAAAAAAGAAAGTAAGAACCTTATTTTGGGACTGAGGGAGTATATACATATATATTTCCTCCATCTCACTACAAACTACACACTTTTTATATAAGGCGTACCACTACAAACTAGACACTTTATAAAATGTAAATTCTTAAAATGGAAATGTTCTATTACCTTAATATTAATAGGACTCACATGTCATACTCACAATAATAATTCAATTATGATTTCTAATCTCACTTTCTCTCCTATCTCACTTTTCATATTCACAACACCTACTGCATTAACACTTTTTTTTTTAATTCTCGTACAAATAGTAAGTATCTAGTTTGTAGAGGGAGAGAGAGAGTATATATATAAATATTGTCTCTTCATTTTTCTAACATGAAATAAATGCTAAAATAAATGCTAAGATGATTATCTTCTTCAAATTAGTCTAAGGTGACATTTGTTTTTTTAAAGTGTTATGTCCTGAAATCTAATTTCACATCTTAAATTGGCTGAATTCGTAAAAGACAACATCTGAATACTGATTTCTAAATTACTCAAGTTGTTTGATTTTTCATCTGAATTCATTTTCAGAAACATGCATGTTTACCATTTTAACCTTTTGAAACATTAAATAACTGACTGTTTGTTACAAATATATGTTGAATATCAATGATATGTATAATATTAACTAGTACTCCCCTACCCGTGCCAATGGTACGATGACAGTACAACATAAATAATGCATGGTTGAGATCATAACCCCCCAAATGCATTATGTTTACTATCTTTGATCACATTGTAAATAATCAAAACACCATAAAAAATCTACTAAACTGTTAAAATTTCCATTTGATTGCAACAACAACAATATTGACAATCCCTACAAAACCCCAACCCCACCCACTTTCCTCTTTCCCCACAGCCTCAGCCCCCTCACCCTGTTTATGTAACCCACTATCCTTTTGAGTTGCAGTTTTCCAAACTTTCAATACTACGATGAAGCATGCATATCACAAACTAAGTGAATTGCGTCACTATAGATGGAAAAACAATGGAAACAATGATGAATATAAAATTTCAATGAGTCTTGGCTCATTTTATAGGCCCTTGTTGTGTCTTGGGAAGCTCAAGGATTCAATTCCCCTCCCCTAAGTTGTATTCATAATAGTATGTTAACAAAAAATGATAAATAAAAAGCACCAATATTGAAAAATATGTTTGTAATGCTGAAGTTCAATTTTAAAGATGATACTATTTGAGAAATCTGAATCGTTTTGGGAAATTTAGTAGAGAAAAATGGTAGTAACAAAGAATAAATACCTGCTTGATCAAATGTGAAATATATGTACTATCATAATAGGTGACGGTTGAAGTAATCATTAGTGACTGATTGGTAGACCAGACTACATCAATGTACACCTGAATAGACAAACCCTCGATCTCATTCACTGACATACAATATTTGCAATTATAATAACCCCTCAATATCAGAAAAAATGAATGTAATCCCCCAACTTTGCTCTCCATTATAGATATTAGTTAGACCAATTGAGTGACTTAATAGATTTAAACTGAGTTGAATCCCTTGTAACGAATAAATGAGTCAATAGCCCATCCATTACTCTTGTCGGTGGATGGTTGTTTCTTCCTGTAGTTTGTCTTTCAAAGGAGACACCATGACTAAGAGATGATAGATAGGATGAAACTAATAAACATCAGTGAATACATTAAAGAATGCTAAAAATAGATGACAAAAAGTTATGCTTCCCTTGATGATCCAGAAAACTATCATAGAACAAAAATAGAGAACAATTTTAAGGTTGAAGGCCAAATTGGATTAACTCTTACTCCCTCCGTACCAAAATAAATGTTCAAAAGTATTCAAATATATTCTTGATCAAAAGGAAATTTGATTTTTTTTTTGTATAAAAATATAGATGCTATAAAAATTAATACAAACTGCTTAGAACAAACGATAACACTCCCTAAGCTTATCCCAAAAATTTAAACTGTCAATTTTCATATTCATATGTCACAGAAATGTCTTACAATTGCAATCAAATTCCTTAAGATTAAACAACTAAACTACATTTCAACAAAAAGTGACACACACATATACACAAACAGTGCCATTTTTGTTTCCATAATAGTTTGTCCAACTGGTTGCTGCACATGTTGTTAAACTCCCCATATCAAAAAATAGAGGCAGGAATATGTAGTCCAAGAAATACATTTACGGCGGCCTATATATCCGCCATAAATACATTTACGGTGGCAATATCCGTCGTATGTACTAATACGGCGTTATCACATCAGGGGCCTAATAAACTGTCAAGCAGTTGTCGTATATAGTTTATACGACGGACTCTCCTACTATATACGACAGGTTCACGCCGCCGTAAATAGTGTAATTTCTTGTAGTGCCATTAGTGATCACTTTCCTTTAGTCAGCCTTCAACCTTCCTCATAGGTTAAGACTTGCAACTTTGAAATTACCCGAATCCGGCTCGCGCGCGGGCCTCGACATCTCGCGTGTGTTGGGAGGTGTCGATGCGTTTGTTTGTAGGAGTCGCCACGCCGTTTTGATTTAGCCCAAAACATTGAGAAAAGATTTAGTTTTAAAAATTGTTGTTGTGTGATGAGATTTTGAGTTCGGAGGTCAGGTTACGCCTCGGGAAGAGAATAGCAGAGCTCACTCGAGTCGCCTCATAAAAATGAGTCTTTCGATACCCCTCTTTCTTTAAAAGTTGTGTGTGTGTATGTGCTTTTAAAAATGCATGCTGTATATAATGTCTACATTGTATGCTATGTATTGAAATGAATTGAAATAGTGTTGGAAGGAAGCCTTACCAATGTTGGTTCGTGTCTGTCTTCCGCTTGGGAATAGTGTTTGAGTGTGAATAGTGCTCCGGGACGGACCGGGATTGCTTCGGGATGTACCGGTGTCTGCGGACAGAGCTTCGGCGTGCCTCGAGAGTGTCAGGTGTGTCCTCGGGCAGAGTTTCGGCATGCTTCGGGATTGTTGATTGTACTCGGGCAGAGGTTCGGCGTGCCTCGGGAGTGTCGGTTGTACTCGGGCAGAGGTTCGACGTGCGTCGGGATCGTCAGTTGTACTCGGGCAGAGGTTTGGCGTGCGTCAAGATGCCTCGGGATTGTTGACTGTACTCGGGCAGAGGTTTGGCGTGCCTCGGGATCGTCGGTTGTGCTCGAGCAGAGTTTTGGCTTGCTTTAGGATGGATCGGGATTGTCCGCCAGGGCTTCGGGATGGACCGAGATGCCTCGAAATGGGCCGGAATGCCTCGATATGGACCGACAAGGCTTCGAGATGCCTCAAGAGTGTCTCAGGGCAGCTCGAGAGCGCTCGACAGGGCTTCGGAGCATCGTGAGGGGGCTCGGAATGCCCCGGAGGGAACCGAAAGGCCGGGATTGCCCCGAAGGGACTTAGAGGGGAGCCTGAAGGCTGGGGGGAGAGAGGAGAGAAGGGAGGTGTGAGAAAAATGAGAGGGGGAGCCCTCTATTTATAGGAGTGAAAAAATTGCAAAGTGGTCCGCACGGACCATGTTGCAAAATCAAAATTTTGGTTTTCCTGGATTTAAGGGAATATTGTGGACTTTAAGGGGATTTTGCAATTATGATGTCTGGGTGCAAAGTGGTCCGCACGGACCATTATGCAGGCCCAATATTTTGCAAAATTCCCAAAAAGTCCTTTTGCCTTGTTTTATCCCAGAAAGGTCCCACCTTGATTTGGTTGGTGGTTTTTGAAGGTTATGGGTGTTCGAGATCACGTTTGTGTGAGTCTGCGATGTTTCCCGTGTGTCGAATGGGGAGCGATCCAGATTGGGATACTTACAGAAGCCCCTCGGTGATGTCACTTATGAAGAAAGTGGGGCCGTCGATAAGATAAGGGTCCTGATCTGGATCACTTGCTGGGAGAGAGAAGATGACCAGGTTGATCGGACGGCTGGACCCTTTGATAGGATTCCTACGTATCCCTGAGTGGGAATCAAGCCAATCGTAGTTCGTGTGTGAGGTGACCGCTTGGGTTGGGCATGAGGACGTGGTGATATCCTGAGGTGACCTCTTGGGTCGGCTGGCTGGACCCTTTGATAGGATTCCTACATATCCCGTATGGGAATCAAGCCCAGTCATAGTTTGAAAATGGTGATCTAACGAAAAGATGGATAATCTTACTAAAAGATGGGTAATCTTACTAAAAGATGAGTACTATTACTAAAAGATGAGTAATCTTACTAAAAGATATGTAATCTTACTAGAAGATGACTAATCTTACTAAAAGATGGTTTGTGGTGTAGGAGGACATGTTATGTCCTCTGGTTGTGTCGTTATGAGGACGTGTTATGTCCTCTGACAGAAGTGATGTCATTATGAGGACGTGTGATGTCCTCTAACTGAGGTTGTGTCATCATGAGGACGTGTTATGTCCTCTGACTGAGGTTATGTCGTCATGAGGACGTGTTATGTCCTCTGACTGAGGTGATGTCATTATGAGGATGTGTTATGTCCTCTGATTGAGGTGATGTCGTTATGAGAACGTGTTATGTCCTCTGACTGAGGTCGTGCCATCATGAGGATGTGTTATGTCCTCAAACTAAGGTTGTGTCGTCATGAGGATGTGTTATGTCCTCTGACTGAGGTTGTGTCATCATGAGGATGTATTATGTCCTCTGACTGAGGTGATGTCGTCATGAGGACGTGTTATGTCCTCTGACTGAGGTTGTGTCGTCATGAGGACGTGTTATGTCCTCTAACTGAGGTTGTGTCGTCATGAGGATGTGTTATATCCTCTGACTGAGGTGATGTCGTCATGAGGACGTGTTATGTCCTCTGACTGAGGTTGTGTCGTCATGAGGACGTGTTATGTCTTCTGACTGAGGTGATGTCGTCATGAGGACGTGTTATGTCCTCTGACTGAGGTTATGTCGTCATGAGGACGTGTTATGTCCTCTGAATGAGGTGATGTCGTTATGAGGACGTGTTATGTCCTCTGACTGAGGCTGTGTCGTCATGAGGATGTGTTATGTCCTATGACTGAGGTGATGTTGTCATGAGGACATGTTATGTCCTCTGACTGAGGTTATGTCGGTTGGCTGGACCCTTTGACAGGATTCCTACGTATCCCAAATGGGAATCAAGCCTGATCGTAGTTCATGTGGTGAGGTGACCGCTTGGGTCGGATGTGAGGACGTGGTGATGTCCAGAGGATAATGCTTTGGAAATTTCACGGTCTTCCGGACCAGATAGTTTAAAGCCTTCCGTGCTACGGATAATGATTTGGGAAATTTATACGGTCTTCCGGACCGGGTAATTTAAAGCCTTCCGGGCTACGGATAATGATTTGGGAAATTTATACGGTCTTCCGGACCGGGTAATTTAAAGCCTTCCGGGCTACGGATAATGATTTGGGAAATTTATACGGTCTTCCGGATCGGGTAATTTAAAGCCTTTCAGGCTACGGATTATGACTTATGCTGGTGATGAAGACGTTCGTGCCTTATCACAAGACAGATCCTTCAATCAGGGACGTAGAGATGTGCGTACCTCTAAATGCGTGATTTCAGGATAATGATTTGTGCTAGTGATGGTGAAATTGCGAGTGGAATGTTTGAGGACGTGTGATGTCCTTTAAACGAGGTTGTGAAATGTTCGAGGACGTGTGATGTCCTCTGACTGAAGTTTCGGGCGTGGACGTGTCGGTGTCCTAAGCTGGGGATGTAAGTGTTTGTGCCTTGGGGGGGGGGAAGGCACTCGTGCTTTAAGTGTTTTGATTTTGGGAGGCGTGTTTTCCTTGTGATTTGTCCACTTGGGAAAAGTTTGGGATTACGATGACTGCCGGGGGAATGACTTGTTTTGTTTTGAAGGCATTTGGACCTTGGGATGTGTGTTTGTAGGCGTTTGCGCCTAAGAGTTTATTTGTGGAGGCATTTACGCCTTGGGATTCGTTTTTTGGGGGCATTTGTCCCTTGGGGTTCGGGCTTACGATGACGGGCGATGCTGGGGATATGTATTTCCATACGGTCTTACATTGATGGCCGTTTTGACTTTTATGTTTTGTGTTTTGAAGGCGTTTAGGCCTTGGGGTTTGTTTTGCCGTTTAGTGGGAGAGATCCGGACTTACGATGACGGCCGAGAAAGGCGAGGAGTATCTAAGTTGAGTTTCTTTTGAAGGTGTCTATACCCTAAGTGAGACTGTTTGGGGGTGTCTACCCTATGTGAGACTGTTTGGGGGTGTCTACCCTATGTTGAGACTATTCTAAGGCGTCTGGACCTAAGTGAGACTGTTTGGGGGTGTCTACCCTAAGTGAGACTGTTTAGGGGTGTCTACCCTATGTGAGACTGTTTGGGGGTGTCTACCCTATGTGAGACTGTTTGGGGGTGTCTACCCTAAGTTGAGACTATTCTAAGGCGTCTGGACCTAAGTTGGGTTTGATGGTGTATTTTGTGAGTCATGTAAGAACTTTGTTTGTGGGAATTTTTAGAAAGAAATCATGCCGTGCGGGGATCTTCTTTTATGTAGCGTTTATTACAGCTATGTATTGCATTTGAAGTTTATTGACATGCCTTTGCTGTGTTTACCTGCAGGTGGAGGCGCCTTTGTGAGGAGGAAGTTGAGGACGTGGTGCCGTCTCTGGCTGAGATAGTGAGGACGTGGTGCCGCCTCTGGCTGAGATGATAAGGACGTGGTGCGGCCTCTGGCTAAGATACTGAGGACGTGGTGCGGCCTCTGATTGAGATGATGAGGACGTGGTGCGGCCTCTGGCTGAGATGATGAGGACGTGGTGGCGCCTCTAGCTGAGATGATGAAGTGTTTGAGGACGTGTGGCGCCTCTGACCGGGTTGATGAGGACGTGGTGCGACCTCTGGCTAAGATAGTGAGGACGTGGTGCGGCCTCTGACTGAGATGATGAGGACGTGGTGCGGCCTCTGGTTGGGATAGTGAGGACGTGGTACGGCCTCTGGCTAAGATGATGAGGACGTGGTGCGGCCTCTGGCTGAGATGATGAGGACGTGGTGGCGCCTCTGGCTGAGATGATGAAGTGTTTGAGGACGTGTGGCGCCTTTGACCGATTTGTTGAAATATTGAGGATGTGGGGCGCCTCTGACCGAGTTGTTGAAATGTTGAGGACGTGGGGCGCCTCTGATCGAGTCGCTGAAATGTTGAGGACGTGGGGCGCCTCTGACCGAGTTGTTGAAATGTTGAGGACGTGGGGTGCCTCTGACCGAGTTGCTGAAATGTTGAGGACGCCGCAGGTGCTGGCTAAGGAATGGAGGGATGGCTTGCCTTCTTTTTCCTTCTTCGTTCTTACTTCTGCAGACTTCTCGGAGTATCCGGTCGAGGAAGGTGCCGAGTTCACCGAGGATGACAAGGTGGCTGGCGGAGGCGCCGGGATGCAGGAGTCTTTACCAGGCAGTGGTGCCGATAACTCAGAGTAGGACTCTTTTTTTTTCTTTTCTGTGCATATTAGTGATGAGAGCAACAAAATATTTGTATTTATATGCACAATGTATTCATATGTAATGAACTCTTTTATTTGCACTTTATTGGTGATAGCTTAGGAGTTGTTTCTACTTCCCCCCCTTTTTTTTGTGTTTCGTGCATGTCGCATGAGCTCGAAATGTTTGTGGTATATGGATGCTGAGGCAGCTTTGGCAGGTTTTCTGAGCAGTTGCGAGAGTGATATCTCCTGGGACGTGTTTGCTTTATACGTGACAGCCACTCTTTTCATGGTTAGCTCCCTCGGGATGTGTCACAGCGCTTTTTTGGATGTGGTAGGCCATTGCAGAGCTGGTGAGGACATCGTTCCCTTCGTTTTGGTGGAGACTTTCCATGGTATAGATTGCTTGGCGATGGGGGACCGGTTCACGCATGGGGAAAGCCCCACTTTGCTTGCCTTATGGTTGCGAGCGATAGAATTCAAGCTATGCTTGTGCTTCCGACATCTTTTAGTCTGTGGACATTTGCTTAGCGACCATTGGGTCATGGAGACGGATCAGTCTGCTTGGGAGAGGTGGATGGTTTGACTTGGCACGCATCACTTCCGTTGGTGGGTTCCTCATTGGGGAATTAAGACTAGGAGGGCCTGTCAGGAAGGTTCCTATGTTGTCAGGGTTCCATGGTTGTCTTGGTCCTCTTTTTACATCTCGTCGCTCATTTCTCGACAGTTCGGGGTGAGGCAGGAGCTTTTGCTGGGCTGGAATGACATGGCTACAACCTTAGGAGTGCAGAAGCTTGGTTCAACCCTTGAGATATCACGAGAGACGCTGTGTTTGACTACGGGACTCGAGTTGACAGACTGGCGGGGAGAGGTCCCCTTTTGCAGACTCGTAGGGAGGAGATCCGAGCCGAGGCACGGCGCGGGCGAACGATGCTGTGAGAGCGACTGGATTTGCTTGACACGACTTGAAGGACTCCTGATCTTGGAAGGAGGGAGACAAATGTAGTTCACGTGGAACGAAAAAAGACCCGTCGGGGGCGAGGAATGAAAGGGAAGAATGACGAAGGGGCAAGCGCGAGTGGCGCGGAATGACCTTCTGAAATTCTAAGTATCCAATCGTTGTCATTTGTAGACACATTAATTGTTAAATGTTTTAAGTTGTCTTTTAGCATGTTGTGAGTTTGAGAGTAGACCATGCTTGAACTATCAAGAAGTGTTTTAACTTTAGTGATTTGTGATATGCTTTTAAAGTTTTATCGAGACACAAGGTCTCTTGCTTGCTTCTTGTCTGAGCCTTGATGGCGTCCAATTTTTGGATTTTTTTATATGCTTTAGACCGAACCAATGAAGGCTGCCTACGTTCCCCTCGGACTGAGGGGCTCAGGTATGCGTAGTTCGACCTTCTTTTGTGAGAAAAGGGGAGACGGAAAAGGGGTAGAATGGTGCAACCCTGATTTTTGCCTAGACTACCCTGTTTGGGGTTTTCAATCTAGCTGGGTATGTTCTTCAACACCTTTGTATTTTTTTTTGAATCAATCAGTCAACCAAAAATGTGAAAGAAATACCTTGTAATGTACACTCGCAAGGGCGCACATATTATTTTTGAAAAGGTGGGAACGGGTCCCTTTTTGTGTGAATGTCTTATTTGATGTAGGCACAAAAGAAATACTTTTGGGCTTGACTCTTTTGAGAGAGTATGATCACTGAAAAGCTTGTAAAAGTGTATGGAAGCCCTTGCTGACAGAAAATTAGTGTTTAGCTCTATTTTTCCTATTTTGTAGAAAAGAAAACTTGTCGAGACATCTGAAAACATGATTTGTTCACAATGATCACATGTTTGCTTAAAACCCTTTGTTGATGTTCGAGTTATTCAACAATAAAACTTGATATGCTTGATTAATCATGAGGAGAAAGTCAACCGGTATCAAGGATCGAATTTGGTCTGGTGTGAAAGAAGGTTTGTGTATAGGAGAGGTCATTGATGAGACCGGGTTTGTGGATTTGTATGTGTTTATGACCGGACCATTTCTGGTTGCCTACGTTCCCCTTAAGACAAGGAGCTCAGGTCGACGTAGTTCGGGGCCGAACCGTGATTGGCTTTGGGGCCAGGGCATGAATATTTGTGCGGCCTTTGACGAAAAGGCTCGGAAAGTTGAATGATGAGGCACGGGCCTTGAGGTGATTCCTTGACAAGTCGTATTTGACGGCAGTTTCAATGAATCCATTGCTTCTTGATCGTTGCTCTCTCGGGGAGAGGAAGAATTTGAATATCGCTTAAGGACTTATGATGCGTTTTTGCCTTCGCCTTCTTCTATTGAGCTTCTGACTGGCGGTGCTGGGTCCTTGGCTCTTTTTTTTGAAGCTCCTGCTTGAGCTTTTTCTCTCTTTTTTTTTGAAGCTTCTGCTTGAGCGTTTTTTTTTTTTTTTTTTTTTTTTTTGAAGCTTCTGCTTGATTTTTTTTTGAAGCTCCTGCTTGAGCTTTTTTTTTTGAAGCATATGAGGGCGAAGGCAAGCCCCTAGGTTGTTGTCGGCATGTGGTCAATCTTTTAATGCTGAGTGACCTTTTGTTGTCCTTTGATGTTGCCGCCGTCGTTGACTTGGTCAAGGTGATGGTGGGGACATGTTTTGAAAAGTGTATGGCTTGATGGAGGCCTTTGTGTGGGGTATGGTAAGGTGTATGGGGAGCTATCGATTGACTTTCTCACACCAATTAATCAAAGCATTAATTATTTGTGGAATTACTTGTTGAGCAATGCAAGTGATCACATAGAACAAAACCCTTTCATTAAATGTAATGTGGGGTGCAAAATAATGTCTCAAGTCTAGCAAGAAAAGAAAAAAAACTTGTGTATGGAAAATTGAAGACTTAATTACAATATTCGTAGAGGACTTGATTGAATGAGAAAAGTACTAGAACATACGAGGTTTGACTGTATGATTTTTTTGTGTGTGTGTGTTTTTTTAGAGTGTAGAGGGGGGAAAAGAAGACTCGATATTCTTTAGGCGAAGTATCGATGGAGAATTCTCCGATTTACGTCTCTGTAGGCTCTTCAGCAGTCCCCAAATTCATTTTGGTTAAAACCTTTTTGGCTGCTTGGGCCCGGTTTTCCTCTCGTTTGACAACATGCTTAAAGATTGCTTAATGTATTGTTCATTTAATGTGTCTGTGTCTTTATCAAGTGAATCATTATTAACTGTTTTGATTAGTTAATTTATCATTTGTTAAAGTGGCAATGAGGGGATACTCAGAAAGATCAAGTTTTTTTTTTTATTCAAAGCATAAGGGAATACAGTGTTTGCTACGAACGCATAATCTTTAGGCATAAGGCCATCAGACGACTCGAGAGACTTAAACTTAAATACGACAGACTCTGGATTTTTTTTCCGAAGCTAGACTCTAGGAGACGAGGGGTTAGTCCAAGCTTCTCGACCTATCTCTTCTTGCTGGTTGTGGGTCCGCGTTTGTGAAAGTTACGCCGTTTTTGATGTTGCCACTTGCTCGGCCTGTCTCGAACTGCCTTATCTCCGGGGAGCGTTCAATCCACCCATTGGTGTGCCTCGATGCTAGAAAGGATTGTTGGGGAATAACCATTCTTGGATTCTTTCATCTGAATTCTTCATTGCGGAAGCCCCAGGTTCCGTCTTCACGTCCCCAATCATCACGGGAATTTGCAGAGGACTTATCCACCATGCTTACCCCGTCATTTCTAGGGAAAGGGTTTCCGACTGTGTTGGGACCGCGGGGGCGTTCCCACTTTCCCTCTTCGATTAGCCCTTGGACCACTTGTTTTAGCATGAAGCAATTGTCGGTTGTATGACCGGGGTAGTTGTGGAAGGCAAAACGTTTGCTCATGTCCATGTTAGGCTTGCGAGTCTTTGGTTGGAAATTCTCAAGGGGTTTGAGAATGTTCCTCTTTACTAGTGTCTCGAGGACTTGGCTCAAGGGCATCCCGAGATCATCAAAGTGCTGAAAACGCTTCTCTTGAGGGGGACCGTTATTCATTGGGGTCCGGTTCTGAATGTAGTGAACTGCTCTGGTAACCTCTTTCCTCTTGTTTGGAGGTGTTTGGTAACCTCTTTCCTCTTGCTTAAGGACACTCTTCCCCTGCATCTCTTTTGCATGTTCTACCAACCAAGCCACATGGGGGTCTTTAGGCGGGGTTAGGTTTCCAGTTCCCAGTGATGGAGGCAGATTTATTAATGGAATCATCATTCGGGAATCCTGGGGAGGCAAGTGGGTGTATGCCTGTTCGCACCCTTGATTGCCAAGACCGGACCCTTAATTGCCAAGACCGGAGCCGGGGGCACGGTTATCTAGGCCGAGCTGGACCGTGTTTGGAAACTGAGGGAATATTTCATGAGCCCTGAGAGGCAGTCTGGCAGGTGGCAGGTTTGAAACATCGGGGTATCCGCTCGGTATGTTCGTCCCTGGCAGGCATTGGGATTTCAAGTTGTGGCTGCGGGGCTTATACAAAGGCACATGATTGAATCCCAGGGTATATTGAGAGGTGTTAGGATCTGAGGGAGAGGGCCCACATGTGTGCTGATGTTGGAAAATCGGAGCTATTTGACAGAGGCTCGAATGGAACTTTGAGCGGGAGTTGTCTTGCATTGCTAGGTTTCCGTGGCTTTATGAAGGAGGGACCCGCTGATAGCTTTGGGAAACCGGGGAAACAGGCGTCTCTTCGTCTTCTATGAAAGTCCCGTCTGGTTGGGGGACCGCAAATTCTCCAAGATGATGCAGGGCGTATTCGATCCAAGCCTGCTGCTTTTCTTGGCGTTTCTCGAGAGCCTTGAAAGCTTTCCAAACTTCTTCCATTATTTGGAAGTTTCCTGGGGGCGGAGTTCCATTCCCTTCACTGAGGAGTAACGGACTGCTCTGGTGGCTGTATTGGGAAAGGATGTCGGACCTTGTGGCTTTAACACTGGAAAGACGGTTCCCGGGTACTCTCAACCACTCAATTTGCTGGAGGGGGTGACGGGTAAGGTTTAGACATGGGAAGGCCTTTTTTTGGATAAAGGGGGAAAGCTCATGCGATATGCAGTTTCCTTTTTTTTATTGTATTTTTTGTTGTTTTAATTTACTTAAAACAGTGTTTTCTCAGAATCCTAGGTAGGTTGGAAAAGATTGCTCTTCTTTTTCGTAACTATGCTAGATCCTGGGTCAGTGGAGACCATCAGTGCGACTATAAGCCCCTCGTTTTGCACCTGTATTTCGACATCCCGGGGTGGACAGCCCCGGGCGAGGGTCCTATAGGGCAAGCGGTTTCCACCGGCCTAAAAGAAAAATCGAACCTAAGGACCGAGCCTGTCATGTTCGTTTTAATGCGTCGGCCATGTGAATAGTGAGCAGAGCCGGCACCTGAGTCAAGATCGAGTCGAGAGTTCGGCATGACCTCTCTTTACCTTGCTTGCGCAAGGGATCTGTGACGTTAGGCATTGGCTAGGTCATATTGTCATGGCTGACGTATTAAAGGCTTGATGACATGGTGTCATGTGGGCATGGATGTATATCCGAGACGGAGCATTGTCCGGGTGTAGCTTTGGAAATCAAGATCAGGTCAAGATTTTAGCATGACCTTTCATCGTCTTGCTTGCGCAAGGGATCTTGAGTTCCGAGCTTCGACTCAGAAAATGGCCGGCATGGGATATGTATCCAGGCTTTATGACACGGACTGGGTAAAAACCAATCGAGTCTGGACAGAGTGTGACGCAAGCGTGCAGGGTTGACACTGTCTAGGATGGGATGTTTGGGATGATCTCGTGCGCGCTCAAAAGGCATAGGAACACCAATCAAGCTGTAACTAAGACCACCCTGGGTTGAGGGTTGTAGTGTGCAGTGTACAGGATAAGAGTGGGCGTAGTGTGCAGTCACTAAAATTCTTTTTCTGAGTAAAACAGAAATTTTTGCAGAATTTTTATACGTATGTACACGGATGTATTATGATGCATTTTTTCATTTTTATTTTTTTTGTTAATAAAAATTAAAGCACATGCAAACACACACAACAGTTAAAGAAGGGGTAAAATGAAAGTTTGACCCTCATCATTGTTTTAAAAATCTTTTTTTTTGTTTAAAAGTTTTTTAAAACAAAATATCCCCAGCGGAGTCGCCAACTGAAATTACCCGGATCCAGCTCATGCGCGGGCCCCGATATCTCGCGTTTGTCGGGAGGTGTCGCTGCGTTTGTTTGTAGGAGTCGCCACACCGTTTTGATTTAGCCCAAAACATTGTGAAAAGGCTTAGTTTAAAAAATTGTTGTTGTGTGATGAGATTTTGAATTTGGAGGTCAGGTTACGCCTCGGGAAGAGAATAACAGAGCTCACCCGAGTCGCCTCGTAAAAATGAGTCTTTCGATACCCCTCTTTCTTTAAAAGTTTTGTGTGTGTATGTGCTTTTAAAAATGCATGTTGTATATAATGTCTACATTGTATGCTATGTATTGAAATGAATTCAAATAGTGTTGGAAGGAAGACTTACCGATGTTGGTTTGTATCTGTCTTCCGCTTGGGAATAGTGTTTGAGTGTGAATAGTGCTTCGGAACGGACCGGGATTGCTTCAGGGATGTACCGGTGTCTGCGGACAGAGCTTCGGCGTGCCTCAGAAGTGTCAGGTGTGTCCTCGGGCAGAGTTTTTGCGTGCCTCAGAATTGTTGATTGTACTCGGGCAGAGGTTCGGCGTGCCTCGGGAGTGTCGGTTGTACTCGGGCAGAGGTTCGGCGTGCGTCGAGATGCCTCGGGATTGTTGACTGTACTCGGGCAGTAGAGGTTCGACGTGCCTCAGGATCGACGATTTTGCTCGGGCAGAGTTCCGGCTTGCTTCGGGATGGACCGGGATTGTCCGACAGGGCATCGGGATGGACCGGGACCCCTTGGGATGGGCCGGAATGCCTCGGGATGGACCAAAAAGGCTTCAAGATGTCTCAAGGCAGCTCGAGAGCATCTTGGGAGCGCTCGACAGGGCTTCAGAGCACCGCGAGGGGGCTCGAAATGCCCCGGAGGGAACCGAAAGGGACCGGGATTGCCCCGAAGGGACTTAGAGGGGAGCCTGAAGGCTGGGGGGAGAGAGAGGAGAGAAGGGAGGTGTGAGAAAAATGAGAGGGGGAGCCCTCTAATTATAAGAGTGAAAAAATTGCAAAGTGGTCCGCACGGACCATGTTGCAAAACCAAAATTTTATTTTCTTGGATTTAAGGGAATATTGTGGACTTTAAGGGGATTTTGCAATTATGATGTCTGGGTGCAAAGTGGTCCGCACGAACCATTATGCAGGCCCAATATTTTGCAAAATTCCCAAAAAGTCCTTTTGCCATGTTTTATCCCAGAAAGGACCCTCCTTGGTTTGGTTGGTGGTTTTTGAAGGTTATGGGTGTTCGGGATCACGTTTGTGTGAGTCCGCGGTGTTTTCCGTGTGTCGGATGGGGAGCGATCCAGATTGGGGTACTTACAAACTTGTAATAAAACAGTGAACATTAATAGTGCATGATGCTGCAGGAATTGTGCTTATCAATAATCCTCCTCGTGGCAAGATTAATCACCTGGCTCCTTGACCTGAAATCAGAACCCACGACTAGCCGGATGTGTCTCCGGCGAAGACACTCGGGCGTGAGAGTAAGATAACGGTATATTATAGCTCAAAATGTATTGAATAATGAACTCAGAATACAAAATGGCAGTTACCTTTCACCGTTTGGTAGTGATGAAGTATTTATAGGAAAAAGTGATGTATTTTTGGGGAGGCAACATGTCCTCCGAGATTGTAGCGGCAGTTACTTGGTCGTGGGCACGTGTCTATAACGGTCCCTGATTTGTAGGGATGTGGTTATGAGAATTGTTTAACCAAATATGCCGGCAAGTGTCAGGTCGTCACTTGTTAATTTAGGTCGAGGTCGCCACTTGTGGAATGGTCGACCTGACTGTCGGGTAGAGCATGGTTCGTACCCGAATTGTAGTATGGATCACGAGGTCGGACTAAGTTAGGTCGGGACCTGGTAGGTCGGACCATGGGCTTAGTCGACTGATGTTTGAGATGGGCCTTGGGCCTTGTTCTGATTGGATCAGTCTCATTGAGAATGTGGGTGCCAATGCTATCTGTGAGTAGGCTTTACTTGTTTAGCCCAACTTGACACTTTTGGTATGTTCAGTGGCCCCCAACTTTCGAGTGGACTTTGTCGACTTGGAAGTTAAGGAAATCTTTGACGGGAATTGCTTTAGTCGCAGGTCGCTACTCATTCTGAGGTATAGTCGACTTTTGATGACGTGGCACCATCCTGATCGTTGGCGATGAACGGTAGGAGATGAAGGAGCGCCGGTTTTAGTAATGATTGCAATTCTGACGCTTGGAACTCCTTCTCGGAAACCGTTTCCGCCATTAATATGGAAATTATTTTTTGAATTTTCTTTTTTCCTTTCCAATCTTGGAAAATATAAATTGCACATTCCTTCTCTGTTTAGAACTTTTACCGTTTTCAAGCTCTGAGAATCTCCGGCGAAAATAGCGAAGAAGCAGTTGAGTTAAATTGGGCTTCCGTCTTCGGCAACAGCTTCCTACTCCGACCTTTGCAAAGGTATTTCTCTCCCCTTCTTTCTTTAGGGCTTTAACTTCTGTTCTATCTTTGATTTCTGCCATGGCTAGAACCTTTAGTAGCGAGCCAGGAGCTTGGTATGGGTACTGCACTGTTAACCGTAGGGTTTACAAGAATGTGAACGGTGAGTGGAGAGAACTGTCTTTGGATGAATGTGCCTCCATTTTAACCAAGTGGGAATTAAATTTTAGTGAGATAGGTTTGCCCATTGTAGGGGACGTTGAAAACCTGGTAGTTGATGATTCAAATATCGTCACCTTCCATCTATTCCATGAACTGCTCGACCATATTACTTTGTTCTATGTTAGGGATGTCCTCAAACCCTCCTTCCTTAGGAATAGGATAGGCTTTCCAGGGGAGTCTAGGTCGCCCTTAAATAGGTCGACTGAAATTATTCATAGGCCTGACTCCCCTGTTTCTCCTTCTTCTTGTACAGATATGGCAACTCAAGGCGGAGCTACAGCATCTACTTCCTCTGGTCCCAGAATCGTTGACGCGTTTGATGATACAGCCGTGCCAGGAAAGAATGAGAGGGGTTATGTTCCTCAAGGGCCATTACGTGGAAAGAAGAACCTGCCCTCTAGGTATAGCATGAGGACCAGCTTGCTGTCCAAGGATAACATTGGGATGGTGCCAATGGAGGGGATTGAAGAAGATGACCCTTTGCTGAGTGGTACCCAGTCCATGGACACTACTGATGGGGGTGACGAATCCACCAAGTCGGCTAGAGCAAGTCTAAACTCCGACCCAATCCAGGAGGTTGATGCTGCGACTTCAGGGGTTGAGACGACAGGGGCTAGTCCCTTAGACGTTGTGATTGTTGAGGATGACAACATGGAGGTCGATGCAGATGATCAGCCTTTGAATTCGAGAAAGAGGCTGCGCTCTGAGAAAGGGAAGTCAGTCCCTTCGAGCCAACTACCTCTACCTCCTCCAGCTTCTTCTCGCCCCAACCAAGAATCTATTGAAGACATGATGCAGAGGTTAAGTGATGTCCCTCCTCTCGAAGGAGTCAATTGCCTGAGTCGCCGCTACCCAGATATGAACTTGGGTCAGGTGATCGTGAGAAGAGCTGTGGATGTGGGTCTGCTAGCTCACTTTGCTGATAAGGGCATAACACCTGAAGAATTCTCAGCTCGGTCTGGGCTGGCTCATTGCGAGGTAACTTCTCACTTTCTCTTTTATTTTAGTCGCTTACTCCTTTACTCGATCAACTTGAATTTCGAGCTAACACTTCTTTGTTTTCTTTGGAATGCAGAATCTTACCATGATTGAGCAGGTCAAGAGCTCTTGGAGGGCCTCCATTGAGAGGGAGAGGCAAGCCCTTCAAGATTATTCCAAAAAGGCTAAAGAGCTTGCGGATTTGAAGGAGAAGTACAATGATCTGGACAACTCATATGAAGCTAATGAGATGGTGAAGACAAAGGCCCTGTCCGACCTCGAAGCTACAGAATCCAAGCTCAAGGAAGTGGAGACGGAGAAGAATGCTGAGAAGAAGGAACTGGAGAAGGCCAAGACTGAGCTAGCCACGATTAACAAGCTTCTGAAGGAGAAGGATGACTTCTTACTCGGGCTGCATGAAGAGCATCGACTTGAGCGAGAGAAAGGTCAGAAAGATCTCCAGACTGCTGTTGAGAAAGCTGCTAAGGACGCTGCTGAAGCCGCAGTTGAAAAGTTCAAGGAGGGGGATGAATACTACAATGCTATTGTGACCAAGGCACAAGACTTTCTTGAGGTCGGCAAGAGGCACATGGCCCGTCGAGCACTGGTGGATCCCTCAGCTACAGTTACCATCGAGCAATTAGCTCGTTGGTTTTCTGAGTCCCAGTACGACATGGCAGCTCGCCAAGGTCATTCGCTTGTTCCCTATCTCGAGAACGACTTGGCCTTTATTGCCCAGGAAGATGAAGAAGATAATTGTGAGAAGTGGGAAGCTCCCCCTATTGTTGATAGAAATTTTGATGTGGTTCTGCAAGAGTTGGATGATGCTGAAGCTATGGAAACAGCAGATGAACAGGTTTATTCAGAGTCGGGTAAACCTTTAGACCCTCAGCAACAAGGAGAGAATGGGGAAGGTCGAGTCACATCGACGACCGACCGATGCCGGCTGGACCTCGAGTCATTTGTTTGAATTGTAATGAACAAGTCTTAAACAATGTTTTGCTTTTTTGTTTTGAAATTTATTTGAATGCCTTGGCCCAGCTTTTGGGAGGCAAGATACTTTTGTAAATTTATTTTGCCTAAGTCTTAGCCCGCTTTGGGAGACTTACCTCTATCATAGCTGACCTTATTTATTGCATGTTGTATGCTTTTTAAAGTAAACGTCGAGCTAGATATAGATATGACGAATGAGTAAACTTGAGCCTAGAGGTGACTTGATCTTTATTAGTCGACCTCAGACTTGCTTAACTTTTTTGTGAATGAGATTGACTATGAGTCGAACCTGCTCACACTACTGAAGCTGACCTAGGGTCCAGCTAATTAGAATAAACTGACTAAGAGTCGAGTTAGTTAGAACGAAGTCGACTAAGAGTCGGACCTGTCAAATGGATAAAGCTGATTAAGAATCGAGCTAATTAGAACAAACTGACTAAGAGTCGAGTTTGTTAGAACGAAGTCGACTAAGAGTCGGACTTGTTAATTGAACAAAGCTGATTAAGAATCGAGCTAATTAGAACAAACTGACTAAGAGTCGAGTTTGTTAGAACGAAGTCGACTAAGAGTCGGACTTGTTAATTGAACAAAGCTGATTACGAATCGAGCTTGTTAAAACGAAGCTGACTAAGAGTCGAGCTTGTTGGGGTTATTTTAACACTATGCTTGATGGAATGAACTGCGCTTTTCATTGAAGTATAGAACATGCTTTCATCAATTTGACAATAGAACTACCACAAACTTGAACTTGGAAACTGAAAACTAAAAGTAGTATTTGATGAGGTGAGTAGCATGCCAAGGATGTTTCAACTCGTCACCTCCGGGATGAGCTATCATGTAGGTTCCTTCCTTGACGACTCGAGTGACTACATATGGACCTTCCCAGTTAGGAGATAGCTTGTTCTGCTGGGTCCTTCTACCCGTTGCCTCAATCTTTCTCAACACATAATCTCCAACTTGGAACGACCTTGCCTTGACCTTCTTGTCGTGATAACTTTTAGTTCGCTGCTTGTAGTTGACCATTCGGAGGTAGGCTGTTTCTCGCTTCTCGTCGATCAGGTCCAAGTCGATCAACCTGTTGGTATCATTCTGCTCTTGATCAAAGAAGGTCACTCTAGCAGTAGGGAATCTGAGCTCAGCAGGTGCCATGGCCTCTGACCCATATGTGAGAGCAAAAGGGGTTTCCCCCGTAGGCCCCCGAGTGGTTGTACGAACTGCCCAAAGAGCAAGGGGGAGTTCGTCCAACCAATTGTTTCGTCGACCTACGAGTCCAGTCTTGAGCGAAGATAGAACAAGTTTATTTGCTGCCTCAGCTTGCCCATTTCCTTGAGGATAGGCAACAGAAGATTGCCAATGCTTGATTCCTACCCGATTCATCTCTGTTTCGAAGGATGCGGAGAACTTGATCCGTTGTCGACACTATAGCTCGAGGAAAACCAAACCGACACCAAATGAAGTCATGAATAAAGTTGATAGCATTTTCCTACGTGATGCGAGCTAATGGTTTGGCTTCAACCCATTTAGTGAAGTAATCTATGGCGACGATCACATACTTGCAGTTTCCTCGGGCTGGAGGGAAGGGTCCAATCAGGTCGACGCCCACATGTCAAATGGCCAAGCCGCGATCACGGGGGAGTCCGCTCTGTTGTAGGCACATGGGGAAGGTTGGCAAACCTTTGGCATTGATCACATTGCTAAACAAAGTTGTGAGTGTCAGCTCTCATGTGTGGCCAGTAGTACCCCAAAGTTATTAACTTGTCAGCAAGAGTCCTGGCCCCCGGGTGTCCACCACAAATTCCACTATGCACTTCGTGTATCAATAGGGCGACCTCTTGAGGGTGGATGCACTTTAGTAATGGTCGAGTATAAGATCTTCTGAACAGGTCGCCTCCTTGAATGACATACCTTGGAGCTTTCTTTTTGATAGCTCGAGCCTTCTTCTCGTCATCTGGCAGCTCTCCACTTTCTATGTATGCCTTCATTTCCTCGATCCAACACTTCTCCTGAGTCCAATTTCTTGAGGGATCATCTATGCATTGAATTTTTACTCTTTCATAGGCTGGACTTTCGAGGAAGGAGATAGGTTCATCATGTGGTTCATCCGAAGTGGCTAGTTTCGAGAGGAGGTCAGCTAGCTCATTGTCTTCTCGTCCTATTCTCTGAATCTCCCAGAATTCCAAATCTTTTATCAGTTCCTTCACCAGGTCGCAATATTTGATCAGCGTGGCACTAAGCACCTCGTACTCGCCTCGGACCTGGTTAACTATCAATTGTGAATCACAGTAAGCCATAATCTTAGTTGCTCCAAAACACTTAGCGTACTCTATAGCTGCTATCAAGGCTTCGTATTCGGCCTGGTTATTGGAAGCATCGAACTTGAACCTTAGTGACTCCTCGTACACTGTCCCAGATTCTGGTTCAATTAGCACTATCCCAGCTCCACTGCTATTCTTGGTCGCTGACCCGTCTGAATAGACCTTCCAACAATCGTCGGGTAGACTGATGGCGACCTGGGACTCTGACTCCTTCCCTTTAGCCTTTTCTTTTGGAGCTCGCTGCTCGTCGTCTTCCTTGGTGAACGTAAGCTCGACCAAGAAGTCTGCTAAAGCTTGAGCCTTCAGTGCTTTTCAAGGTCGATACTCAATGTCAAATTCAGTAAGGGCAATTGACCAATTGAGTAGCCGACCTGAACTCTCCGGCTTGTGCAATATCTTCCTTAGGGGAGCATTAGTAAGAACCACAATTGGATGAGCTAGAAAATAAGCTCGCAACTTCCTTGAAGCCACTACTAGAGCATAAGCGACCTTCTCAGCATTGTAGTATCGGCTCTCCACATCTGATAGGGCCTTGCTGATGTAGTATACTGGTTTCGCCGACTTTCATCCTCTCTAACCAGATCGCCGCCACCGACCTATCTCCTACAGATAGATATACAAATAAAGTTTCCCCAGTGGTCGGGCTACTCAACAGAGGTGGAGTAGCGAGGTAATCCTTTAGCTGTTGGAACGACGAATGGCATTCGGTCGTCCACTCAAAACTTTTCGTCCCCCTCAATGCTTTGAAGAAGGGAAGAGATCTCTCTGCTGACTTTGATATAAAGCGACCAAGTGCTGCTACCCTTCCATTAAGTCGCTGCATCTCTTTGACACTGGTGGGAGCCTTCATGTCGACTAAAGCCTTGATTTTTTCTGGATTAGCTTCTATACCCCGTTGAGATACCATGAACCCAAGGAACTTTCCAAAGAAATACACCAAATACACACTTGCTAGGGTTGAGCTTCATGTCGTTTGCTCTTAAATTGGCGAACGTTTCCCTTAGGTCGACCACGTGACGTCCAGTCTTTGTTTTGATGACCATATCGTCGACGTAGGCCTCCATGTTTCGGCCAATTTGAGAAGCAAAGACTTTGTTCACCATCCTTTGATAAGTTGCCCCTGCATTCTTTAGTCCAAATGGCATCATGTTGTAGCAGTAGATGCCTCCAGCCGCTTGAAATGCCGTCTTGATTATGTCGTCCTCATGCATCTTAATCTGGTGGTAACCTGAGTAAGCGTCGAGGAAGCCGAGGGTTGAGTGACCGAAGAATGGAATCGACTAGTTTGTCGATTCTAGGAAGGGGATAGCTGTCCTTAGGGCAAGCAAGATTGAGAGTGGTGAAGTCGACGCACATCCGCCATTTGCCATTTGATTTCTTCACCATGACCACGTTGGCCAACCACGTTGTATGAGTGGCCTCTTTGATTATCCCTGCATTCAAAAGTTTTTGTACCTCAGTTTTTATGGCTTCCTCCTTGTCGCGAGCAAAGCTTCTCAATTTTTGGGGTCTAGGCTTTATGGTCGGGTTGACTTCCAGTCTGTGAACAGCGACCTTCTCCTTGATTCCCCTCATGTCTTCCACCCTCCATGCAAAGACATCATTACTTTCCTTGAGTAGATCGATGATTTCTGCTCGCTCCTCAACTGATAACTGCTTCCCAATTTGAATTTTTTTGGTCGGGGTAGGAAGGATTGGTGATTACCGACTCTAGCTCATCCACAGCTTCTAGCTCTGGTCCATCCCTGAATTGTAGAGTCTCAATGATTATCTCCTTAACCCTTTGTCTCTCCTCGGCCCTCAGGTGTGGAGCTTCTTCTGCTATCATATCATCTAACTTGTCTGCGACCTCGCTGGTGGTGGTGGTGGCCCCCGAGTTATTGTCGAGCTGGAGGCATAGGTTGCCTATGATGACTTGGTCGACCATAACTACATCTGAATCGACCTCAGTGGTGTTAGAGTGATGTGTCCACTCAAGCATGACCTCGTCATTTGAGCGATAGGTCGACTCTTCCACGTCGGTGATTGTTGACAGTCTGGTAGTTTTGGTGACTGATTGAGACAACTTTAAATAACCGTCTGCGGTCTCGATTTCTAACTCCCTTTTCTTTCTTTCTCTGAGAACATGATCAAGGTAGGCTCGAGCTGTGCCTTGTACACACCCTACTCCAGCGGGTGTAGGGAACTTGACTCGCTGATGAGGGATCGATGCAACCATTCCAAGAGCGAGCGACTGGGATACCAAGTAGAGCGGCATAGTCACTATTTACATCAATTACTATAAATTGCACCTTTGATACGATCCTGAGGGGGTGTTGGCCTAGGTCGACGTCGAGCTCTATCTTGCCTTTTGCATCAACTCGATGATTGGTGAAGCCCTCCAACCTACCATCATATCTCTCCAACTGCTCATCATTAAGACCCATTTCTTTAAAAGTTTTGTAGAACAAAATATCCTTGCAGGCCCCCGTGTCGACTAAGAGTCTGCTCGTCGTACATCCGTCTATGAGACCCGGGATGACGAGAACTTGCTCTCTAGCTGCCATGTTAGTAGCCAATTCGTGGGGAAGAAGGCGATCACCTCATCTCCGACCTCTCTTCTAGGGGGCACATGTGGGGCTTTATTGAGTTGGAAGATTTTGTGCTTGATGGCCGTGTTGCTTGCTTGCTCGTAATGACCCCTGTGTTCAATCTAGGCTGCCTCGGTCCCTTCTTGTCCACCTCGTTGGCCGCTCGCCTCCACCGGCTTGAGGTCTTTTCACATAAGCGTCGAGCCTCCCCGGTCGACCATTCTTTGTATAATGCGCTTCAAACCCAAACAATCTTACGTGAGATGACCGGTGTCCTTATGGTAGTCACAATATTTGCTATTGTCCCTTCTAAATTTGTTGCCCGGGTTCATTGGGACAGAGGAGCCGGCTCGACAGGCGTTCATAATCTCTCGTTCGACTCACCGTAAGGGGAGTGAAAGCCTCGGGCACTTTCTCGCCTGCCCTAGTCTGCTTCTTTCCATTTTTATTGTTTCCTCCATTCTTGTTGGAGTCCTTTTTGTCATCGGCGACCTCCACCTTGGGGCTTTTACCATTCTTTTTCTCTTTCCTTTCCTCACAAGAGCGACATTATACACCTTCTCAAACAACTCCCGTCGAGTTGTTACTGTACGAACCGCTGTGAGTTCATAATCCATGTCCGCCGAGGAAATACCGTTTCAAGCAATTAATGACTTCCCTATCGGTGAGGTCTTCCTCTATCTTATCAACCATTTCCTTAAACTTGGTGAAGTAGCTCATCGAGCTTTCATTCTTCGCCGCACCAAGTTATTCAGATCGGTGACGCTTATCTTCCGAGCTCCTGCAATCGAGAAGCGATCCAAGAACTTTGTCTGAAGCATGTCCAAGTAGTGATGCTACCCGCGGCCGGACCGTTGAACCAAGTTAAGGCCGCCCAGTGAGTGTGCTTAGGAGGGCTTTGCACATATTGTCGTCCTCATTGGCGACAAAACACATGGTGGCTTCCAGATGTGCTATATGACTCCTTGCATTGGTCGACCCCGAATACTTCTCCAGAAGTGGCAACCTGAAAGTAGGAGGAGGCCGACTATCTCTGATTTCTTTGGATAAAGGTCGAAGAGCAAAATCAATTCGTTCGACCTTTCCAGCATCCTTTTTCTTCTCCTCCTCCCATTGCTCAAACTTCTTTTTCATCAATAACCATTCCCTAGCATCGGGTCTTTCATCTCTTGGAGGGGGCGCAGCATTTGACTTCTGGCCTTCACTTCTAGGGGGAGTCACCTGCCTACTCCTTCTGTCCCTGTGGGAATGAGCCCTCTCTGATCGTATTGGAGATCTGTGCCTGTCACTTCCTTGTGGCGACCTGCGCCTATAATCTCCAAATGGCGACCTGCGCCTTTCCTCTCTTACGGGCGACCTGCGCCCATTCCTGTCTCTATGAGACCCTGACCTCTGCGTCCTGGCTGGCGAAACCTGTCTGTTTCTATTGGCTGTTAAACGCGTCCTTAAGTCAGACTGAGCCTCTTGCTCCCTGTTTCTGTTGAGGCTGGCCCTTAGGTCGTTACTGGGCACATGAACGACCGTGGGAGCACGCTGAACTATCCTGTTTTCACCATTCTGCCCCACACCTTCATTTGGCCTCAAACTCCTGGCCTGTTGCCCATTAGAAACCTGAGTGGGGGCCACTCTCTCAGAGCGTATGTCGGCTGTTACGCCTCCTCCATGGCTATCAAGTCGGCGAATCCGGGCTCGCTCCAACATCATCTCCTTCTTGCTCATGGGGTTGGTGGAGGGACACCGCCTGTTTCCAACATTAACCTGAGCAGTTGGACGTTTTGGAGGGGGCGGAACTCCTTGCCCATCCATATGCCTTTTCCCTCTTCTGGTGTCAGGCAATCCTCGGCCATCAACAACACTGGTAGAGCGGGTGGCTCTACCATGAGGACGATTCGGTGGGGGAGGAGGCAAGTTCAAGTTTTCAGCATTTGCGTTTGTGTTCGTGTTGTTGTTGTTCACTTCTTCATGCCCAAGTGAAGCCTCAGATACGTGTCCCTCTGAAGTCACCATTGTTGCAGGTTGATAGAGTTTTCGAGGTCAAGTTTAAAGCACGATTCCCGGCAATGGAACCAAACTGATGCAGCAGGAATTGTGCTTATCAATAATCCTCCTCGTGGCAAGATTAATCACCTGGCTCCTTGACCTGAAATCAGAACCCACGACTAGCCGGATGTGTCTCCGGCGAAGACACTCGGGCGTGAGAGTAAGATAACGGTATATTATAGCTCAAAATGTATTGAATAATGAACTCAGAATACAAAATGGCAGTTACCTTTCACCGTTTGGTAGTGATGAAGTATTTATAGGAAAAAGTGATGTATTTTTGGGGAGGCAACATGTCCTCCGAGATTGTAGCGGCAGTTACTTAGTCGTGGGCACGTGTCTATAACGGTCCCTGATTTGTAGGGATGTGGTTATGAGAATTGTTTAACCAAATATGCCGGCAAGTGTCAGGTCGTCACTTGTTAATTTAGGTCGAGGTCGCCACTTGTGGAATGGTCGACCTGACTATCGGGTAGAGCATGGTTCGTACCCGAATTGTAGTATGGATCACGAGGTCGGACTAAGTTAGGTCGGGACCTGGTAGGTCGGACCATGGGCTTAGTCGACTGATGTTTGAGATGGGCCTTGGGCCTTGTTCTGATTGGATCAGTCTCATTGAGAATGTGGGTGCCAATGCTATCTGTGAGTAGGCTTTACTTGTTTAGCCCAACTTGACACTTTTGGTATGTTCAGTGCACATTTCACAAATCCAAGTTTGGTCCAAACTTGGTAGAGGATGTAGCAGTTCGTTAACAATGTGAATCTCTCCAAATAACCATGTCTCCTTGCTTGTGTGTTTACTCATTTAACTTATCTTGTAACTGGTTGAACTTTATCACCGATTACAACCTTTGAATCCTTACTGCCTTGTTTTGCCTTACTTACTGGAATTCTTTTTTGCATTGGAATACATTTTGTATGATATTTCAACTTGTTTTGAAACTCTCTTTTACTTAACCGATTTGAGTGTATAAATCGGTAATATATTATCCGTTCCGTAATCGGTTAACATCAGTTTAGCTTTTAATAAATTACTTGGCAATTTTCAAAAGAATTTAATCAGGCTATTCAACCCCCTTCTCTAGCCTGTTTTCCTACCAATTGGTCCTACCAATTGATGATATTGAAGAAGAGATTCGTAATCGATACAAAGAGTGTTGTAATACTCTTGATTTAAGATTTGAGGCAACACCACGAACCGGAAAGAATTTGATTGTTCGGAGATTGACCGAGATTTGTCATCCTGAAACAGCAATGACCAATAAACCTGCAGTAAAAACCAATAATAAGGGTCATTCTAAAGAGACGAATGCTAAGTACATCAAATCCACGAAGCGTGATCCTAGCTCATTTGATGACTGTAGTTAGAGATGATCTCATTATCCCTATCAAAGTCAATACAATGCCAAGAGCCCCCAAAACTCCTCTCATATATCATGCCGATATATCATCGGAACAAGAGTTTAAAGTCTATGAAACTATTGTTCCCAAAACTTGTGAAGAATGGACTGAAGAGGATAAGATATGTGTAGCCCTCGACATGAAGGCTATACACATTCTGACATCTGGTATAGATGATAGGTTGTACAAGCAAGTATAGAACTATGAGACAACTCATCAAGTTTGGCAAAGTATCCTAAGATACTTTTAAGGAGATCAAGTGGCAAAGGACAATCGGCTGTACAAAAGTGTTGCTGAGTTTGAATCCTTCGAGAAGAACCCAAGTGAGTACCTCAGAGAAACGTATCACTGATTCTGTGAGGTAAGTAATTCTTGTGCATCTGTAGGTAGAATATATACAATGAAAGATCTTAACATGCGTTTCCTTGATTCCCTTGGAGACCTATGACATGTTACGTTAGCTATTCTTAAAGAATACATAGACTTGGATAAAACTCACATTCAGAATATTGTTTCTACTTTATTTCTGTATGAGGAAGACCTCAACAGACTTGGCGAAGTTAAAAAACAATTCAAAAATCTTTCTCTGCTAGCTCAAACTGAGATCTTCCCCGGCTCTTCCTTATTCAATAACCTGTCTGCCAATAACTTCCCTTCAACCTCTCAATCTCAACCGACCCAGACTAACATCAATTACAACAAGCCTTGTGAGTAAGACGAGTTTGCTACTTTTGCCAGAAATTATAGAAAGTTCAAAGACTTTAAGAAATCCCAGCAACATGGCAACAAACCATTCTACTCCAAACCCTCTTCATTTCAAAGACCTGGAAACGTCCAAAGATCTGGCCAATCCTCAATCGACGGCAAGAATGCCCAAGGTGAGTTTGTTTGCTACAACTGTAGGAAGCCTAGCCACTTTGTTTCAAAATGCCCTCAACCTAAGTATGAATTCCTTAGGAATAAACCCTTCAGGAAGAATCCTAGATCCAAGAGTCTAGTACACGAAGAAGGGACAGAAAAGGCTATGCCTGTCTTATTTGAGACTGACTCAGAAGATGAGAATGCTAACTCAGATGAAGAAGCTGATGTTAGTTTTGTGGCCCTTAATGGAACATAAACTGGACCCACTCCCTTATAGTCACCCATCTACAGAAATTCCATTGACCAGTCAAGCACCTACAATGACACTACCATACTCATGAGATCTCCTTTGTCATATTATGATGTACATATACCTATGGCTGAAAATCCCTATAACTTCAAAATTCAGAGTATATGGTCAAAGCAAAACCCCTCCAACTTTTAAGCCCAAGATTAGGTTTTTGTTTCGTTAATCCCGATTTTGACTGTTTTCTGAATAACTGTCCGAGAAAATGTCCGGAACAATCCCGGAAAGTCCCGGAAATTGCGTATTTCGAGGAAAGTGGTACTTTTACGTGTGATAACGTGTGTTGAGTACACTTTGGAATTTGGATGCACGGGGCAGTCCTGGAAAGTCTCGTTGACTCGGAAAGGGGGAGTTAACGGATTTCGGTTAACTTGGAAAAGGCCAGTTCACGGATTTCGATTAACTTTTAACGGATTGTAACGATCCGAATTTGGGTACTTACAGATTCACGTGGTCAGAGATTGCTCCCATGGCCTTGTCATTAAAGTTTGCTAATGCAATTTCCTCATTGTTCCAAGTTTCTATAGGCTTAGGACCATAAATTTTCTCCCTCTTTTCCTCACCTCTAGAAGTAGATGGAGAAATTTTAATCATGGGAGGAGTATAGCCACACATAAGACTAACCCAAGCATGATGATCAGGATACTTAATGTGCATAATCATTTTGGCCTTCCAAATGATATAGTTTGAACCATTAAGGGTAGGCGGTTTGTTATGGCTATGATGATAGTCCATAATGGCTACTTTCAAGGATCAATCACAGTTGAGTCGAGAGCAAGCTCTGATACCAATTGAAAGAATTGTAGCTAGGACTGTTAGCACTCGTGCGATGACTTGTGTGTACAGTTGTTCACACAAGTGTCAGCACAACTCTCTAAACAACTTTGACAGAATAAACTTAAATAAATAGGATTAAATACAGCGGAATATTAAACAATTCAGCAATAAATTCTTGCTGAAAACATTTTCATAAAACTATAACCTTGTTTTGAGAACAAGTTGCACAGTAAACGCTTACAATGAAAAGAAACTATCTTACGAAAAGATCAAAGAGAGTTCTAATCTAAGAACAATTAAACACGAAAACAATCTTGAAGAATCAAGCTCCGTTCTTCAAGAAACAAGAAAGCACTCAAGAAATTCTCTCTGAATGCTCCGTATAACTCTCTCAAAAACCGTATCAACAGTGAAGGAGACGGTCACTTTAAATAGGGATAAAACTCCTTCTTTGACAAGGACTCGATCAATCCCTTCCTTATTTATTTAGAAAGGATTCTTCTTTCCTTATCAGTACAAGAGTCCTTTCCTTCCTTGAGTACAATACCTAATAAAATACAAAACATATCTAAAAACAAATTGTTAGCCGTTAGTCAACTATTTATATATTAACAATTATTTCCTAACCTAAATTATATACAATATACAAAATCATTTAGATATCAGAATCACAAAGATTTAAACAATATAAGTATATTTTCGTACTCTTTCATGATATAAATAAGTCCACATGACAACAATCAATTTTGATACATTTACAGTTAAATCTTAAAAAAAAAAAAAAAGAGTGGTTCCCAACAAAACTATCATTATAAAGCTTATATTTGCAAAATTTACACCTTCTCTGAAGTATTAATCTTCACCCTTCTTTATTTAGTGTACAAAAGGGATGCAGACGGCGAAGAAGCTGCAGAAGCAGTGAGCCTGGAGGATTCAGTACTACCATAACTAGCGCTCGTTTGCCTGTTTGCAGAAACGTTTTCACCATAGGCTAAGGGTATTGACAAGGGTGGAGGAGAAGAATACGTTGGCACGGGCATATTTGGAGGTAGAATTGGAAGGGGAGCTTCAAAATTAAGTACTTGAATAGCTTTCTTTACAGACGGACGAATATTTTCATCCGGATGGGCACACCACAATCCCACAATCATCAAATGCTCCATTTCTTCTTCATCAAAGTCAACCCCTAATCTTTGATCCGCAGCTTCCAGAAGCTTCCCCGTTCCATAGAGTTCCCAAACCCATTCAACCAATCTCATTTGATTTGGTTCAGTAACATTAAACACTATAGGCTTTCTTCCACAAGCTATCTCCAATGCCACCACCCCAAAGCTAAACACATCAGTTTCTTTGGTTGCCTTGCCTGTCACACAACATTCTGGAGCCATGTAGCCCATGGTTCCAGCCATGACCGTGGTTTGTGAGCCCTTTTCGTGGTCAACCAGCTTGGCTAACCCGAAATCTCCTAGTTTAGCGTTGAAGTTTGAATCCAACATTATATTGCTCGACTTTATATCCCTATGCAGAACACATTGCTCCCATTCTTCATGTAGATAAAGCAAAGCCGAAGCTAAGCCTTGAGCTATTTTGTATCGTATCCCCCAACTTAATAAGCTCTTTTGCTTGAATAGATGTGAATCTAAGCTTCCGTTTTCCATATACTCGTAAACTAGTAAAAGTTCTCTCTTTTCGTGGCACCAACCGATGAGTTGTACCATGTTTCTATGCCTTAATCGGCTAATGATCCTTACTTCTGATGCATACTCCTTTATTCCTTGTTTGGAACTCTTCGATACCCTTTTAACAGCAACGTAGGAGTTCAATTCTTTCAAGAAGCCTTTATAAACCCCGCCAAATCCCCCCTCCCCAAGCTTCTGTTCCTCTGAGAAGTTGTTAGTCGAACGTTCTAGTTCATAGTAGGAGAATTTCTTCGGCCCCAACCCCATTTCGAACTCATTGTCCATCTCTTCATTGAATCCATCTTCGTCATTGTTTTCCCTCTTCCTTTTCCTCCAAAAAGCGAATAAAAACAGGCCCAATGCACCAACAAACACACACACTCCACCAACACTCAATCCCACCACAAGTCCTGTTTTATTGCCATCCTTCTTCGTGCCCTGAGTGATCACAACGCTTGGTGGTTTTGCATTGGCATTTGCATCCTTCTCCGGGCCCTTGCTTGCACTCGCATCGACTTGTAAATCAGAACTACTAAAACTCCAAGATTTAACATTGTTTTTCTGAAAATAAGACCCTGTCGACGCTCCAAATCCAAAAATAACCCATTCAGGTAAAACTTCCCTCAGATCAACAATATAATGAAGCCCAAATTGTCTCACCTTAGTATTATTCTGATAACCTGTAAAAACAACGCTAAGATTTTTCGTCGCAGATTTATAATCAATCCAAACATCATTTTCTCTCCCACCCGTAATATTACTCCACCATTTTTCATACCGCGAAGAAGTAAGATTACTTACATTGATCCCCACATGATCACCCATAGTCATATTACTTTCGTCCCTCGGATCCCAATCATTCCAGAACGTATCAAACTCCACAGAAACAAACTGATGGCTCGCAACAATAATAGGATCGACCGCGACTATCGGTAGGCCCATAGCGCCACCTTGCGTGATGTCCGTATTATTCTCGGAAAGGAAGAACGCGAGTCCATCTCCATACTGTGTGGCGCCGTTTGAGTCGATTATGAAGGTGAAGTTGGTGGAGAAGTCAGAAAGCTCTCCAGAAACATTGTCCCAGAGGTGGAGGAGACTTATATAAGTAGCTCGACCTGCTTTCTGGCTCCGGTCGGACCCAATTCCATCTGGGGTTACTTGGATGCCTCCATCTGATATGTAGGCCCTTGCCCCATTGCCTGTGGTTACTATATCTCTGTTCTGATTGTTGGGTCCTATGGTGGGTAGATTGAAGGTCAGTGGAGTTGCGATTGGAATTATAGGAAGAATGAAGAAGACGATGAAGGCGATGGTCGGGAAGATGACCATGTTTGATCTTTGTAGGATGATCAGAAACTCAGGGTTTTTTTTTTTTATTTTTTAAAAAAAGGTGGTTGTTGTAATATGAAGGAAATATAGCAATCTGGTCTGACTATATATTAGACCGCAGTTAATTAGACGCGTTTGTTAGTAGTCTTTTGTGAACTTGTTCAACTGGAAAATTATTTTAATTAATTATGATGAAATATTTTTCTAAGAAAAAGACTTTTTCCAGAAACATGGCAAAATACATGCATACTCCCTCCGTCCAAGTACATACTTCACGGTTACTGTTCACGCGTGGATTAAGGAAAAAAATAATGATATAATGTTGTGAGTGTAAAAGTAAAATAGGAGAGAGAATGAGTGAAGAGAATAGTAAATTATAATAGTGTTGTGAGTATTAAAATAATGCAGGAGACAAAGTGTGAAGTATGTAATTGGACGCCCAAAATAGAAAGTGTGAAGTATGTAACTGGACGGAGGGAGTATATATGTTCCAAGTGTATTATTATTGATGCCGGACTGCAGAAAATTCTTTCATCCCTCGGTATCACAATAAGTATTTATAAGTCATATTAGCGTTCAAAATAAAAACACATACTCCCTTCGTCTCATAAAATCTTACCCATTTTTTTATTTTGGACGTCCCACTTTAAAGTCCCACTTTTCTAAAAAAGAAACTTTTTAATACTTCTTTATTCATGAGACCCACCTGTGATACTCACAACAACTATCCACTTACTATTCTCTATCCCACTTTCTCTCTCCTACCCACTCACAACTCCTACTTTAATAACATTATATATATTCACTCCTTATTTTCCGTTCTCAACAGTAAGTAAATGGGTAATGTAATGTGGGACGGAGGGAGTATACTTCTCCACCAAGCCGCACGTCAATGATTCCTGATTATGATTCTACGAATATGGTGTTGGACAAAATCATAAATAATAAATAATAAGCACAATATAAAAGGATTACAATAAAATTGTAATATAATTTACAATACAAAATAAAAAATGAAAAGAGAAAATCGTATAAAAATCATCTTAATTCACTTGTTTCCAAGCCGTGTTATACACTTTCTTTAATACTAATTCGTCCCCCTCTTTAACAGTACTCGAGGCTTCCACGGGCGTTAGTCTTCTAGGATAGAACAGACGAAACGTGTGCAACTTCGCACTTGAGCCTCCCGGTGAATTGAACGTATGTTTAAACTAAATCACCAACTAGAACTTTAAAGAAACAAACCAAAACAAACTTTTTGACAAGAGAATCCTATGCTCTAAAGTTACAACATGAGACTCTCATTTCATCTTTCTATCTTCTCTATCTTCTAACTTCTTTTTTATAGTCAAGAAAAAGAGACGACAACAAATATACGAAGAATATTTAGGAAAATTAGGATTAATTAATATTAACCATGTATAATTAACTTCAACATTATAATTTGTGTTGCTACATATTCTCTAACTTTAATTAGAGAAATCAATACATTAATAAAAGAACAATTATGAGAAATAACCCATATTCGTTCTTGTAACAACACAAACATAAAAGCCTCATAATGACGAAAGATGGCGGGAATCAAGTGCAGTAACTGGAATTTCTCGCCTGGACCATGAATGATCCAAGTCTCGAAATTGGGAGCTATTGATGTGATTGTGAAATATGAATTTGGGCCTGAACAGTAAGTCAGGCCCAACGTGGCGAAATGGGCCAAGTGGGCCGAATACGTATATAGTGGGTATTATAAGTAAGCCCATATTGGTAAAGCAACATTCGAAGTGAGGCGACAAGAATAGTGGCGACATGAGTAGGTCGAAGCGTGAGAATAAGCAATAAGCGAGAAGTACCTTTTGGTAGTTAGCGACATGCCTTGGTAGGATTAATAGGCGACAAGTATAGTGCGAGTAGAGGAGGGGATTGACGACAATAGGAGTTTTATCCCTTTCCTGGGGTGGTCGCTTGGGCGACAAGCGCGACTAGTGACGTTAAAGTGATTGATAGACTGCCATATGTCCCAATGTAACTGTCAAAATGGTATGATGTGACAAGGTGAACAGTGATTTTCCACTAACTTTGGGGTGGTTAGCACCTTGCTTGGATGATTGACAAGTATTCCCTCATGTGCAAGGCACATGTTGCATGGGAGCATATAAACCTTGGAGAAAAAATCATTTGTAAGTCTCACACACTCTCTCTAAGCTCTCTATCTCTCTCTAAATTTCCATTGTTACCAATCTTGTTATCAGTCACTTATTTTCACGTCGGAAGGATTTTGCCGGAGCCACCCCCGGCTTAGTTCACGTTCTTGCTTGTGTGTAGGTGACTGTTCGACCATTCAGAGGAGACCAACCGGAGTATCCATTTTTCTATTCGAAGCTCAGATCCTGTACAACCCATTTGGCGGTGTAGTATCATATAGCAATCTGGTCTGACTATATATTAGACTGCAGTTAATTAGACGCGTTTGTTAGTAGTCTTTTGTGGACTTGTTCAACTGGAAAATTATTTTAATTAATTATGATGAAATATTTTTCTAAGAAAAAGACTTTTTCCAGAAACATGGCAAAATACATATCTGTTCAAGTGTATTATTATTGATGCCGGACTGCAGAAAATTCTTTCATCCCTCGGTATCACAATAAGTATTAATAAGTCATATTAGCGTTCAAAATAAAAACACATACTCACTCCGTCCAACAAAACATTACCCCTTTACTGTTGAGAACGAAAAATAAAGAATAATGTTATTAAAGTAGGTGTTGTGAGTGGGAGGAGAGAGAATGAGTGGAGAGAATAGTAAATTTGAAAAGTGTTGTGAGTATGACAAGTGAATCCCATGAATAAAGAAATATTAAAAAATTTCCTTTTTAGAAAAGTGGGACTTTAAAGTGGGACGCCCAAAATAGTAAAATGAATAATGTTTTATGGGACGGAGGGAGTATACTTCTCCACCAAGCCGCACGGGATATGGTTAAATACAGGGAACAAAAAATACAGGGAACCAACAAAATTACCAAAATACCCATATAAACCAAAAATTTCAGCCAAATGGCCAGAATTCGAACCAAATTCAGCAAAAAATCAAAATCAAATCGCATATGTAAAAATTGAATTTCGACTTCGTTAACCGTTGGATCGTCGTGAAACTTCTGGGCTTTGGTCGCATCCCTTAGGCGCACATGATGACCGTTGGGATCTTCCAAATAATTGCCGGAGAGGGAGAAATGGCCGGCGGCGAAAATTGGCTAAAATCTCCAAAAATTCGCTATATTAAAAATCAAATTCCCGCTTCATTAACTGTTGGATCGTCGTCAAATTTCTGGGGTATGTTCTCATCACTCAGGCGCTAATATTGACTGTTGGGATCAGCAAAATAATCAGCGGTGCCGGAGATATGGCCGACGGCGCAAATCCGGCGAGGCTATATTAAAAATCAAATTCCCGCTTCATTAACCGTTGGATCGTCGTCAAATTTCTGGGGTATGTTCGCATCAATCAGGCGCTCATATTGACCGTTGGGATCAGCAAAATAATCAGTGGTGCCGGAGATATGGCTGACGGCGCAAATCCGGCGAGACAACTCGTTTAACATCTAGTGTAGGGCAAGGGCAGGGTTGAAATTTTTCGTTCCCTGTATTTTTCGTTCCCTGTATTTAGTATTTACCAGCCGCACGTCAATGATTCCTGATTATGATTCTACGAATATGGTGTTGGACAAAATCATAAATAATAAGAATATGGTGTTGGACAAAATCATAAATAATAAGCACAATATAAATATAAAAGGATTACAAAAAAATTGTAATATACTCCCTCCGTCCAGTTACATATTTCACACTTTCTATTTTGGGCGTCCAATTACATACTTCACACTTTGTCTCCTACATTATTTTAATACTCACAACACCATTATAATTTACTATTCCCTCCACTCATTCTCTATTCTATTTTACTTTTACACTCACAACATTATATCATTATTTTTTTCCTTAAAAACTGTGTGAACAGTAAGTGTGAAGTATTAACTTGGACGGAGGGAGTAATTTACAATACAAAATAAAAAATGAAAAGAGAAAATCTTATAAAAATCATCTTAATTCACTTGTTTCCGAGCCGTGTTATACACTTTCTTTAATACTAATTCGTCCCACTCTTTAACAGTACTCGAGGCTTTCACGGGCGTTAGTCTTCTAGGATAGAACAGACAAAACGTGTGCAACTTCGCACTTGAGCCTTCCGGTGAATTGAACGTATGTTTAAACTAAATCACCAACTAGAACTTTAAAGAAACAAACCAAAACAAACTTTTTGACAAGAGAATCCTACGCTCTAAAGTTACAACATGAGACACTCATTTCATCTTTCTATCTTCTCTATCTTCTAACTTCTTTTTTATAGTCAAGAAAAAGAGACAACAACAAATATACGAAAAACAATTAGGAAAATTAGGATTAATTGACATTAACCATGTATAATTAACTTCAACATTATAATTTGTGTTGTTACATATTCTCTAACTTAATTAGAGAAATCAATACATTAATAAAAGAGCAATTATGAGAAATAACCCATATTCGTTCTTGTAACAACACAAACATAAAAGCCTCATAATTCATATAAAAGGAATTAAATTTTTGGTTAATTATCCGCAAACCCAAAGGTCACACCTTGTATTTCACTTTAACTAGAGAAAATCATTCACATTAATGCACAATTTTTCCAACAATTCCCCACATGAATATAAATTGACTCGAGAAAAGTTGGTGATAAAGTCCGGCAGACAAAAACTTGCATACGACAGGTAGGGGTTTGTCCTTTGAACCTTCGCTCATACAAGCATATTTACTTTACTCGCAAGTCCGTAGACGCGATGTCCTTGAACCGGTATGCTTTTTGTGTAGCCGATCATATACTTGACACAAGTATCTTCCTAACATAGTTCAATTCTCATATCTATGCTCATTCGTGTCCCTGAACATAATATCTGGTTCTGTGAGAGGGTCTGAGAATTGAGCCTCACACAATTCTCCTCAAAGCGGCCACTACTTCTCTCTCACATAGGTGATTCTTAAAAGTAACCCGTATTACCCCGCTCTGCAATTTTGAAGCGCAAGAATCATTAAAAGCTATAAGATTAACCTTTCCTTTCGGGATGTCACTTTAGGAATGGACTTAGGGTTGACCCCCACAGTGTCACTATAAGTCTTTTAACAGTTAGGTTGTATCTTTAGAACCTAGATATTGGGATCTTCAGTCAACTTGGTTGGATTTTTCGCTGTGTTTAACTTCTAAAACTAATGTCACATTCCTTTCAAAATTTACAACTAACTCTCAGTCTAACCATTTGGTTAATGGATCCGTTTATTATTTGACTTCACATAGTCAATTCAGTTGAGAGTAGTTGTTTAATGGTTTTTTAGCAAGCAACGGTAAAAGCAAAAAACTTACATTTTACCACTATATGTGTGAATAATATTCACATCTCAAACATCAATATGCTTTGATTATAATTTCAAGCACATATTTGACAAGTCTTGTTTGAATCTATTTTGACCATATAACAAGATTCATTCTCATTATTGATCGCTTGAGCACCCTTCCGTTTCATTCATTCAAACATCATGAATGTCATTCTTGATGAAATCACCGTTGTTTCCCAGGACACAATTTATATGCTTGACTTTTCCAAACAATTTTAACTTTTCAAACAAGATTGACTAACTTTGTATTTGCCTTAAGCACTTCGGTATGTTCTACTGCATTTGCTTTCGCCACTAGAAGTGTTAGACAACTTCTTCTCTAAAGTTCTATTCTATTTTCCAACACAAACACGAATAGCGTACACATCAACATTCATTTATATTCATTTATTTTTGGGGTGTGATTCTTGAAATACTTTCAAGTGTGAATCTATTTCTCAATTATTGTCGCCACTTGAGAATTTCACTCAACACCATCTACTCGACATTATTTTCATGAAATACTATTTTCAATTCTTTCATTTTACTGTTTACGGTTTATGTAGTCCACTATTTTAAAATCAAGTAAGCGGCTTAAGATGAATTTCATTGTCTCCGCATTTTCGATTTTACATTTATAGTCCGACGACTCACACAATTATTTTGCCGTTTTCTTGGTACTATATATGTTATATAACGAATCCGACAATTCGTTAAATATATAGTTCCGACAAAGGAAATTCATATGCTTCAACATCACTCATGACTTGAACATTCTTCTCATTTTCACCAAACTTTATAGAATATTCCTTAAGAATTCTCACTAATTTTAAGGTGGTTAAGTCGAACATCTTTGTTGCCATCAATTAAAGTCGAGGCCAACAAAATTTTCTAATTTTCACTGTGGTGATCCGGAATAATTGGAAAAACCACATTACATTAGAGATTTGTCTCCATACAAAGAGCATTTACCAAACATTGGCTTTATTTTTTCAACAAATATAACTTTGTTATTACAAATATAACTCTCTAACTTAATTAGAGAATTCACCAAGAATAAATTGTTAATTCAATAGGAGAATTAACACAATTTATTTCTCATAACCACCCATATTTATAAACCTTTAAATTCCTTAATGGAATTATAATTGGAGGTTAATTATTCCAAAACTATAAAGGTCTCATCTTGTATTACCTCTAAATTAGAGAAAGTCACATTTTCATTTACATAATACACAATTTCTTTTAGAATCCATCCTTCTAAATATTGTGTCATTTGTCATCATTGACAATAATAAGATTTAACAACTTTCTTCAATAAGTCCCATTGTTTTCATTTTTATAACTTTTGTCACTATTGACAATAATAGGATTTAACAACTCCTATAAAAAAGCCCTATCATATTTGTAAATACATCATTGATAAAATGCAAAGTTAAAGACTATATCTTTCAACGTTCTTGTTGGTCCCAAAGGAGGCAACAAGGATGAAAAACAGTTAGAGGGGGGGGGGTTGAATAGCTGTTACAAATTTTTCGACATTTTTTGAAAAACAAACCATTTACTTACAAAATCACTCTTACAGTGTATCAAAACCGCAAGTGAGTTTGTAAAATGCACAGTGAAATTTCTTAATAACAGAGTGAGGTTTGACAGTGAGGTTTAGAACAGTAAAGTGAGGTTTAACAATGATTAACTTTAAACACAATTCACAAATCTGGGAAACCTATTAAGATCAAACAGATAAGACAAATTAGTTTAAATGATGAACAGTAAAGAAAATGCAGAAATTAAAGAACACAATATTTGGAGTGGTTCAATCGTAAATGATCTACGTCCACCACTAAGATGGTTAATCTTGAATTTTCTAACTACTAGATTTGTATTAGATGATGAGAGAGATTACAAGATTATAAGAATCAAACTCAAATCTAAAATCTAAACAATGAAGCAAATCATATACTATAACCGGTGTATCTCAAATGATTTAATCTATGTGATTAATCAATTGAGGTGTGTGTGTGATTATCAGGATTTAAAGCTCTTTAAATCTGTATGATTTAGAGCACAATAAATCTGAAGTGTTACAAAGGATTGAATTTCTGGGCTTGGAAATTTGTTCTTAAAGCTATGAAGGATGAAGATGAAGATTCAAAGGATTACGGAAATCTGGAAAATATCTTTAAATCTTCAAATAACTCTCTTTAATGAATATTCTCAAGCAATCTTCAAATGATGAAGATTGGGGGTATTTATAACACTGCACCAAAAAGTAGCCGTTTGGAACAGCTGTAGCAATTACAGTGCTGGTGCGGTCTGATTGGTGCACGTGTCCACTTTTGTCATTTTGTTTAGAAGTTATTGATAAGGTTGTACGGACCTCACCTGACATTCTGGGATGAAGAACATCTGTCACCTTTTCAAAATTCTTTTAAACTCTAAGTGACCGTTAGACACATTGATTTAACTTGTAGTTTACTCAACGTTGCTGACGTGGAACAATCAGTCAAGGTGGTCCAAAACTTCAACTATTCAAACATTGGATGAGGTTTGAGAGACACGGTCTGCTAAGTGCGGTTTTATGTTGAGGTTTGCATATGAGGTTTGGTTAGTGCGGTTTCATACATGAGGTTTGCACTAGCACTGTGGTTTGCATGACTTCAAACCTCTTGACTTGAAACCTCATGTCCAATGCAATTTTGCCAATCTTCAAGCATAAATAAACCTATTCTTTAAATTGGACTTGTACTAAAAATTGAAGTCTAAGTTTCATTACATATGGGTCTAAAGTACAGAAAATAGAGATGAGGTTATGGTATCAATCAAATTAAAGCTAAAGCAATGAGGGTTAAAGTATGCATACCCAATAAACTCCCCCTAATTGATTGATGTCATTACCTACTATAGCAAAGGTAAACATTGTACTTGGTAAAAACATGTCCAATATAATTAACATGGTAAATCATGTCCCAAGTCAATGCACACACTACTCTAAGTTATAGATTTCTATACTATCGAAAGATATAAAACTTACAAATTGAAAGTACATAAGAAATATGAGTTTTAGTTTAAGTATGCGGTTTAAACTGAATGTTTAAACATCAAGCACAAAATATGAGTTTAAGTTTAAGGCTCCGTTTGTTTCGACGTAAAACTTTTTCGGAAAATATTTTCCTGTAAAATGTTTTCCACAAAATGAAAATATTTTTCGAAAAATGAAGATGTTTTTCCGGAAAACGAAGATGTTTTCCGAAAAATGTTTTACTTAGGAAAAATTCGTAAGTCGTTTTACTTAGGAAGGGCGTAAAATATTTTCTGCTGTTTGGTAAGGAAAATGTTTTTCGAAAAATATTTTCATGTGTTTAATGAAAATATTTTTCAATATATATATATATATATAATTATATTATTATTATTATATTATTATTATTATTATTATTATTATTATTATTATTATTATTATTATTATTATTATTATTATTATTATTATTATTATGATTATGATTATGATTATGATTATGATTATGATTATGATTATGATTATGATTATGATTATGATTATGATTATGATTATGATTATGATTATGATTATGATTATGATTATGATTATGATTGTTGTGGGCATTTTTCAACATGGCAACATCTTCAATTGATCCTGCATATCGAGATGTCATTACACTGTAAGTATTGTTTTAATATTTACTTGTTCAATATTTCCTAATATTTTTATTCTTATCTTTCAGTAATTAAGAGAGAAATGCGGAACAATCTTCAAGCACGTTCCTTGAGACCTTCAAACGGCTAGGGCGACTTGGTCTAACGGAGGTTGAAGTGATAAACCAAAATGCCGAGATTGTAGGAACCATATTTGACTCTTTCATATTTACTTGTATTTAAGGGAAAATGGAGACGGAAAAACACACTAACGCTCATACGCACACACTCAACACACAAAGCTCTTGTAATCCTCTCCATTGTCTTCCAAAGTTGTATTCTTGATCATTATAGTGAAACCTTTAAGGTTGGAGACCTAACTCCCGGGGTTTTTTCCAAAGAGGTTATCACCTCCAAGGTTTTCCTCGTTAACAAATCGTGTTGTCATTCTCTCTTTTTCATTCTTTTGTTCCATATAATCGAATTCCACAGTTCCCTCCTTATTATTCAATCCACACACTAAACTTAGTTAAGATTCTACTTTATTGTTTTTTCTACCAAAACAATTTGGCGCCCACCGAGGGGCCTCGTGGTTTATCGGTTATTTGAAACATTTCCTAACCAAATTCACTATGTCTGCACCCTCCAATGTGACCACCGCCGGGAAAGGTCCCGCCGTTGTTCCCACCTCAGGAGGTAGAACCAGCTTGTTACCACCACCTCCTCAGACCGGGTCTCAGCCAACTCAACCTACGAAGACTCCACAAAAGGGGGCAACCTCTTCCAATGCAGATGCTGACATCCGGAGTATCCTAACCAAAGTTGAATCAAAGGTTGGACCAAAGAAGACAACAATTCGAAGGTGTTGACCAATTCCATGATTAAGATGCAGAAAGACCAACAGCTCATCGCATCTCGGCTTGAGAACATATCACCACTGCGTGCAAGGGTTCTCAACTTTGACAACACCGGAGGATCTACATTTCAGAGTGAATTCATTCCAATGGGCACCCTCCTCAAACTCATCCGCCGACACCTTTAATGATGTCGACATCTTTGCGCCTCTGGGACACCCCATTGACGCCATCTTCCGCAGGATTCACCCCATTCATTCCATTTATAGACAACACTACTGTCACGACTACTACGGACGATTACGGTTTGCTAAATAATCTTTTCAATAATAATAATTTCAATCGTCTTCCTATGGCTGACCCTTTTCAGAAACCCACTAGCTAAACAGATGCGTGATCTCGAGAGGCGATAATGAACGTACTGTGTGTAACTCCTCCAATTCAACCAGTGACCCAAAACCGTACAATCAATCCCGGTTTGTCCCAAAGAATTGCAAATGTCGACATCCCGAAGCATTTCGACGTACCATCCATGAAGTCAGGACGATGGCACCACGGACCTGCAGGAGCATGTTGCACACTATTAAGAAAAGATGGACATAATCCATATCCCGCTTCAAGACGGGAGGCTCTGCTTATGCAGGGGATTTGGATCCACCTTGTCCGGACCAGCCTCTCAAATGGCCGATTAGGCAACCCCCGGGTTCAATTGGTTCATACGCCCGGCTCATCAACATGTTCTATAACCAATTCTCATGCGATCGACAATTTGAAAAGTTGACAAGTGATCTCTACAATGTGACCCAGCCTTAATGAGACTCTGAAGGATTATGTCCATCGGTTCAATAAGGAGGTGTTAGAAATTCCCAATCTTGACATGTCGACGGCGAAGCATTCAAAATGGGGTTGAAGAAAGATTCACGGTATTATCAAGATTTGGTAATGACTCCTTGTAAGCGGCTAGAAGAAGTCAGAGCAGGGGCATTAAGGTTCATAAGATTGGAGGAAGATGAGCTGCGAAGATCGAAGTCGTCATCCAAGACGTCGACATATGACCATCCCGACAAAAGACCGAATCGTCCCATCGCAGAACAACCGTCCCAATCCTTATCCGAGAATTGACACTAGCAAAATTAATTCGGTAGACGGTGAGGATGAAGATAGTGATAATGTGCCTAACATTTACTGATTATTGTTTTTCCGTTGACATTTCAGGTGTACTTTGTGCAATGGGCAACCTAGGAGATAAAGCCGATGGCCAAAGAAAACGGACAAAACCACGGGATGGCGTGACAAATCAAAATGGTGCGCTTACCAGGAAGACTTTGGACACGTTGCGAAGACTCGCATCGCGTTAAGAAAGGAGATCAGTTACTTACTCTCGAAAGGACATCTTAAGGAGTTGTTGGGATCAGAAAGAAGAAGGTTGAAAATGCGAAGCTCCTCATGAAGCCGAAAGGCCGCTTTCTCCCCAAAGATCAACAAAGGTGATCAACTTCATCAGTGGAGGCTCGAAATATGTGGAACATCCTATTCTCGCCACAAAACGACACGCTAAGGAGTCAAAAGAGGAAAAGCGGAGAGACGGCCCAAGATGTCGACACCTTGCCGGATCCAATTACCTTTGATGAAAGTGATCGTGATAACTAGCGGAACCCCATCATGACGGTCTGGTTATTTCCTTGCGGATAGACGCTAACCGTACAATACGACGTATTACGGTAGATGGGGGCAGCTCAGTCAATCTTATTATGTTGGGTACCCTTAAGGAAATGAACATCCTGTAATCGGAGATTGTCAAAAAGTCTTCAGTACTGGTAGGCTTCAGTGGTGAAGTCAAAGAAACGGTAGGGGAGATAAAGCTTCCAATATACTCAAAGGGCCTCAACACCATGGAGCGGTTTTGCGTAATTGATTGCGCAACATCTTACAATGTCATTCTTGGAAGACCGTGGATTCACGGAATGAAGGCCGTACCCTCCACTTACCATCAGTGTGTGAAGTTTCCAACACCTTGGGGTGTCGCTAAGATTTACAAAGTGATCAACGGTGGCTAAGGAATGTTACAAAACTTCAATGAAGGCGTCTATATCTCCAAAACAAGCATAGCAATTACCGAGGAAAGTACGCGAAGTCCTGGAAGCTAGGGAGGATGATGTGAAAGAAGTATTATTAGATCCTTCCAACCCGGACATCAGAGTACTTATTGGCACTGACATCCCGTCAGATATAGAAGAGAAACTTGTGAACCTATTAAGAAGCGTAATAAAGAGTTTCGCTTGGAAACATGATGACATGACAGGCATTAGCGAAGATGTCATCACTCACAAACTTAACATAGATCCTAGCTTTAAACCAAAGGCACCGAAACGTAGAAAGTTTGCGAAACCAGAAATCGATCATCAAGGAGGAGGTAGAGCGCTTACTCAAAGCCAACATGATACGGGAGGTCGATTATCCAAGATGGTTGGCGAATGTGGTTGTGGTAGAGAAGAGAAATGGGAAATGGCGAGTTTGCGTCGACTTCACCGACTTAAATAAAGCCTGCCCAAAAGATCCTTTCCCTTTGCCGCACATAGATTCATTAGTTGATGCCACTTCAGTCACGAACTCCTCACTTTCATGGACGCGTCCTCGGGATTTCAACAAATTCGAGATGGAACCATCGACCAAGAGGACACGCCTTCATAACCCCCACAGGTATTTATTGTTATATTGCCATGCCTTTTGGACTAAAAATGCAGGTGCAACGTATCAAAGGCTCGTCAACAAGATGTTTAAGGATCGGATTGGGGACACAATGGAGGTATACATCGACGACATGGTAGTAAAATCCAAGAAGGCCGAGGATCACATAAGCAACCTCTCTCAAGCTTTTGACATCTTGGATTGTTTCAATATGAAACTTAATCCAGCCAAATGCAACTTCGGAATGAAGGCCGGCAAGTTTCGGGTTATATGGTTACTAAAAGAGGCATTGAAGCCTCCCAGAACAAATACGCGCTATTCTCGACCTGTCATCACCTCAATCTGGCCAAGGACGTCCAAAGATTGACAGGAAAAATTGCCGCACTCACTAGATTCATTTCCAAATCCTCAGATCGATGCAAACCTTTCTACGACATCTTAAGAAAGAACAAGAAGTTCCAATGGGAGGAACAACATGAAGAAGCTTTTCAGGAGCTCAAAACTTACCTGTCGACACCTCCCTTATTGGCCAAACCTCAGATGGAAGAACATCTTTACATCTACCTAGCAGTGTCCGAAGGCGCTGTAAGCGCAGCCTTGGTGACGTAACGAGATGGTAATCAAGAACCCATCTACTATATAAGTAAGACACTCTTAGATGCCGAGACCAGGTATTCTCATTTACAAAAATTAATTTTAGCTTTGATAGCTTCTATTAAGTTAAGGCACTATTTTGAAACACATACTATTATTGTACGCACTAACTATCCTATTAAGAATGTCATGAGAAAACCAGAGATGTCAGGACGAATGGCGAAATGGTCTGTACAATTAAGCACATACGACATCAAGTACGAGCCCAGAACTGCAATAAAATCCCAAGCCCTGGGCCGATTTTGTGGCCGATTTCATCCAACGCTACAACAAGAGGTGGAATTGGAAGTACAACAACTTCAAGATGATGACATCCTAAAAATTTGGACTCTCTACACGGACGATGCTTCTAACATGAGAGGTACAGGTCTTGGAGTTGTACTAAAATCGCCACAAGGGGACATAATACCACAATCTATCAGTTGGAGTTTCAAGGCTACCAATAATGAAGCAGAGTATGAGGCTCTAATTGCAGGTTTAACCGCAGCCCAAGACTTAGATGTCAAACATATCCGGGTGTTCATGGATTCATTACTAATTGTTAATCAGTACAACGGGTCCTACGTCGCGAAAAACGCTAAGATGACAACATATTTGGAAATTGTAAAAATTATTTCGGCCAAATTCAAAACATTTTCCTTGGAACAAATCCCACGGGAAGAAAATTCTCAAGCAGATGCTCTGGCAAACTTGGGTTCAGCCTTCAAAAGCTTCTCACAAACCAAGATCCTAATCATACATGTTGACATCCCAAAGAATTGACCATCTTGAGATGTTCGCCCGGATGCCGACATGCCGGCCTCTCCCGCAAAGAACCTCTTGGACAGCTCCTATTATCAAATATCTCTTAGATGATACGATCCCAATCGAGGAGAAAAATGCAAGAGCCTTCAGGGTAAGAGTATCTAAATATGTACTTATTGATAATCTCTTGTTTAGAAAATCTCGCTGCAGTCACTACTTAAGATGTCTAGAGGCGAGATAGAGCTCCATCGGGTTCTCAAGGAGCTACACGAAGGAGATTGTGGAAATCATACCGGGGCGAGAAGTTTACATACTAAAGCTCTTAGAATGGGCTATTTCGGCCTACAATGAGAAAGGATGCCGTTGACTACGCAAAGAAATGTGATTCTGTCAACGACATGGGGATATCCTACACCACCACCGAACCGCTACATCCTATCCCGTCACCATGGCCTTTTATGGTTTGGGGAATGGACATAGTAGGAAAACTTCCCATAGCACCAGGGGGACGAGTATTTCTTTTTGGCCATGACAGACTACTTTTCTAAATGGGTAGAGGCTGAGGCATATGTGCAAGTTCGTGACAAAGAAGTGATATCTTTTATCAAAAGGAACATATTCAAATGATTCGAATTCCATCGGAGATAATTTGTGACAACGGCTCTCAATTCATCGCAAGAAGAGGACCCAAGATTTCCCGACATCTTGGGGTGTTAAGATGGTGACATCTTCGCTGTTCACCCTCAAGCCAATGGACAGCAGAGTCTAGCAACAAAATAATAATCAAGAACTTAAAAAGAGACTAAACCGTAAGAAAGGACGTTGGGCGGAAGAGTTACCAATGGTCCTATGGGCCGACAGGACGACATCTAAGAATGCTACCGGTCAAACCCCTACTCACTTGTATTCGGAACCGAATCTGTTATTCCAGCCAGAAGTCCTTGTACCAACGGCAAGATACGGCTTACCGACATCCGAACATAATAAAGACATCTTGATACATGACTGGATACCGTGGACGAGCTAAGGGACATGGCCAAAGTTCGCATGGCAGCGTATCAGCAAAGGGTAGCCCGATCTTACAATAAAAACGTAAGGGTTAGAAGGTTTCAAGTAGGAGACTTAGTCCTACGAAAGGCATTCCAAAATACCAAGGAGCCCAATGCAGGCAAGCTCGCCCCAAAATGGGAAGGACCCTACTTAATAGATGCACAAGCCGGAAAAGGAGCATATCGCCTTGCAACCTTGGATGGCCAAATGATACCGCGAAGTTGGAACGCCATTCATCTCAAAAGGTATTACATTTAAGTATGATTTCCCATGAACTCATCTTTCCAGGTATGAATCGTCTTTCAACTCTTTACAACCTTTCTTTTCTCCTATGCATCTTTTTTATTATTTACAAGTTAAGATGTCGCTAATACACTTTGTGAAGGGACGTCAACTTTAGCTGGCGTCCGTTTTTAACGTGTTTCTATCTTATGAGGTATTGACACATCTACATGGGGACATATCGAATGCACGCAAAGAACAACGATTTCTCCTCCGTTAGAGACTGGCCATCTCTTCTCAAGTAAAGGTACACAATCCCTTCTAAGGTTTAAAGAGTTAATTACCTCTTTCTTAAGAAGTTAGGTTACCACACCTTCGCCTGGAGCGCAAGTTATCTCATTGGTTGAGGTGTGGGGTGGGCCTATATGGGTAAACTCATATAGCTTACCCATTCCCACTCAGTTAGATGATTGATCTTAAGTATTATTCTTATGGTTATGGCATATTCGTGTCATCTAAGTATCTACGGTTTATGGCATATACGTGTCATCTAAGTATCTACGATTTATGACATATACATGTCATCCTAAGTACCTATCATTTTGACATACTATCATATCACCTTATGAGCATAATAAAGGATCATCCAAAGAAAAATTCTATCCAAAATATAGCAAGCCTTGACACGCTTGAAAATCATTAAACCATAAAGTTATCATAAAAAGCATCCAAACTACTAAGCTTAAAGTGCAAAAGTGTTGGACCAACCCAACACATAAAGGAAATTGTCTTTGGTCCTTATGGACCCATTACATAACCAAACGAAAATAAAAATTGTTTTAAGGGATTCCACCCTAGTAACATCATCAAAATACCAAGAACAAAGTTGTTTTACCTTCTTTTTTTAGGTGGCTTCTGCCGCAGGTGTTGCATTTGGGTTAACTTCTCCATCTACTGGTGCATCCTTAACGACCGCTTCATACGGGCTTGACGACACCTCGCCCTCATCCATCACTTCACCGGTCAACTTAAACAAATAGGCGCACTCTCTGTTGATATCCCAAGTGTCAGCCTTCCCTTCTTGATACTCCTTCATCATTTTTATCTTGCATTGAGAAACAGTTTTTGCCGCAGCCAGTTTGCAGGAACTCTTCACGTCTGTGATCTCTTTCTGATGATCCTCCTCACTCTTAGCCAAACTATTCAGTAAGTCCTTCACTGTTTGTTCTTGCTCTCCCAACGACTTGCTTTGTTGCTCCAGGGTCTTCTCATGTACCTTCACCTTGTTTTCTAACGCTATCTTCTCCTTCCTAACCAAAGCGATGTCAACTTTGGACTTCTTCTTTAGCATTTCAATTTCTTTCACCAACTCCTCCACATACCCTACAGTCTGAGAAATAATAACTCAACATCAATAGATGTTTATAAAAACTTTTGCGTTAGTAAATATCCAATTAATAGTATCTTACCCCATTCGCAAAGCTCATGCATTTTTTCTTAAAGTCTCCTACTGACATTCCATCAAAGGAATCTTCAACTTCGACTACCTCCTCTTGGTTAGCCTTTCGCTTCTTTACTCTGGAACCAATACCTGCACTATCATCCAAAGTTGGGGTCTTCTTAGGGGCGGGCGGAGGCTTCATCTCTATCTTCACAGTAGAGCCTGTAAACATGGCTTCAATTTCATCGAGGTCAAAGTCCGATCCTGAGATGACTGGTTTGGAAACTACATTGACATATGAAGGACTGTCAATAAGTATAGTGCATCAATTTGACAAACTAAACTGAGAGGATAACACACTTACCTGTGGACATAATAACGGAGGTGGAGGCCTTTTGTTCTTTCGGGACAGTCAAAGATGCCTCCAATAAGCCCTTAGGAGATCTTTTGTCTGGAGAAAGCCTGAAAAATTCTTCAACCTTGGTTAGAGTGTCTTCAACAGGCGGGAACAGTTCTCCCCAGTCAATATCTGCATAAAAGCAAGAACAATTACAATTCAGTTTGTCTCAAGAAAAGGAAGTCACAAAAGTAAGAATTTAAGTACCTCCCTTGTTCCACTCGCTTGAAATCCCATTTCCTTCTCCAATAGATGCCCTATCAACAAAGAAAAATCTATTTTTCCATCCCCTATCACTAGATGATGTGGTGCTCATTAGGGAACTCCTACCTGATCTCTTCCTAAAAAGATATCTTTTGGAACCAAAGAGTTGAAGATCGTACGAATATGCAATTTCATGGAGCCCTAGGTTTAATCCGTTCTCTCGGTTCACTTTAATGACAAAGGCAAAGACTCGCCAAGCCATCGGCATCAATTGAGCATAAGCGAGTTGGGTCTTTGGAAGAACTCATAAACCAATAAAGGAAAAGGGTAGCTAAACCCTAGAAGAAAGGGATACTCGAAGAAACAGATCCATTTGCGAGAAACATAATCAGACCTAAGCTTTACGGAAAAAGGATGAAAAATTGTACCATTTGGGAAGTAGCATTGTCGTTTAATGGACTCTATTTGGGAATCACCGAACAAGGTGTCTCTTCGTCTCGGTTTTGCAAGAAGGTTTTCGCAAACGAAATCATCGAGACTAATTTCTTTGGAGCTTTGTGGGGTTGGGACATTCTTAGATTTGGTCGAGGACCACCTGGTCCTACCCATAATTGACAAAGAAAAGAAAAAAAGATAAACAATGGAGGAAGATGAAAAGTGGAGAAATGTTACCTTGAAAGATGAACGGCGCCGTAACAGGGGTGAAAGAGAAGCTTGGAGAAGTTTATTTATCCAAGCAGTTATTAAAAAGAGAAAGAATTACTTTTCAAAAATAACTCTTCTCCCCAACCGTCCATTTCAACGCCACGTCTTCCAAAAAACGTCCCATCAAACAGAGCGACAGTTGGACCATTAATACAAAAGAGAAAAACATTTTGCCTCCTCAGTTGCCAACATAGTCAAATATTTTTGGGGACAAACTGTTGTGGGCATTTTTCAACATGGCAACATCTTCAATTGATCCTGCATATCGAGATGTCATTACACTGTAAGTATTGTTTTAATATTTACTTGTTCAATATTTCCTAATATTTTTATTCTTATCTTTCAGTAATTAAGAGAGAAATGCGGAACAATCTTCAAGCACGTTCAACAGACCTTCAAACGGCTAGGGCGACTTGGTCTAACGGAGGTTGAAGTGATAAACCAAAATGCCGAGATTGTAGGAACCATATTTGACTCTTTCATATTTACTTGTATTTAAGGGGAAATGGAGACGGAAAAACACACTAACGCTCATACGCACACACTCAACACACAAAGCTCTTGTAATCCTCTCCATTGTCTTCCAAAGTTGTATTCTTGATCATTATAGTGAAACCTTTAAGGTTGGAGACCTAACTCCCGGGGTTTTTTCCAAAGAGGTTATCACCTCCAAGGTTTTCCTCGTTAACAAATCGTGTTGTCATTCTCTCTTTTTCATTCTTTTGTTCCATATAATCGAATTCCACAGTTCCCTCCTTATTATTCAATCCACACACTAAACTTAGTTAAGATTCTACTTTATTGTTTTTTCTACCAAAACAATGATTATGATTATGATTATGATTATGATTATGATTATTATTTTGATTATAATTATAATAATTATTATTATTATGATTATGAATATGAATATATATATATTATTATTATTATTATTATTATTATTATTATTATTATTATTATTATTATTATTATTATTATTATTATTATTATTATTATTGTTATTATTATTATTAGAATGAGGAAGTAGAATGTTGTACCTTGTGAAATATGAGTTGTACATGAAGGGCACCATTTTCCGGAAAATGTTTTACACAGGAAAAATCCGTAAGTCGTTTTACTTAGGAAGGGCGTAAAATATTTTTCGGAAAACGTTTTCTCCATTTTTCGGAAAACAACCAAACACCGGAAATGGGGAAAACGTTTTTCGAAAAACAACCAAACAACGAAAAATGAGTTATTTTACTAAAAACATTTCCAGGAAAATGTTTTATGTCGAAACAAACGGAGCCTAAGTATATGTGAATGAGGTTTAAGACAATGCATTCATTGTTCTACAAATAAGCGATTTGAATGAAAAAGGTTTTAGTATCAACAATGATGCATTATTTCATTACTAGCTTCAAAGAGGTTTGAAATTTATAGTTACAGGTAGGAATGAAAAATAACTGAACAGTAAAACAAAGATAAAAGAAGCAAAAATTACAATGCGGTTTTACTGGGGAGGTTGGAGGGGAGCAACCTGTTGAACATCTAAATCAACATAATTTTGAGCAGAAGGTCCATTCACAACCTCTTCTACATGGGGGCTCCTGAAAAGTTAAAGGCAGAATTCTCAGCTCTCAAGGTTCTTCTGAGTCTACTAACTTCTTTTTGGGTTCTCCCTTGAGTAGATTCCACTCCCCTTACAGCATTCACTACACTTATCATCCTAGCATTGTTGGCTCCAACCGCTCTACAATTGCCTTCAGTCTATACCTTGAGCTCAACTACCTTAGAGGTATTCTCATCTATATTTACCTTGTCCTCATCCAAAATTCCATTTAGCTGCAAATGAATGGAGTCATTCAAAGTGTTGTAGATGGTATGAATGGAATCTTGGATTGCGGTTTGAGACGCGATTTGAGATGATTGAAGATTGGGCTCTAACTCAGCAAGGCTCTCCTCGAAGGAATTATCTATCTCGTAGAATTTGAAGCTGAGTTTATCTCTGAATCCTTCATTCAAGGCTTCAAGTCTGTCTCTAACTTCTTCATTCAAACTAGTCAACGTTGCGGTTAGACCATCTCCAAAAATATCTATTTTCATTTTCATCTCTTCCCTAAGAACCTCAGTATCATTTTGAATGTTTGCCTGCATTGAGTCCAATATAGAACTCATGCTGGACTCTTGATGCGGTCAGCTTCTGATTTCTTCAAACAGTTCAGTTTTTAGCCTTTCATGTACTGACTCTAAGGAGTTGCAAAATACATCAGAGAGTTGATGAAGATAGTCCTTGAGTTGCTCCTTGGAAACCGCATCACCTAGAGCTTGAAGAAATCCATAGGCCAGGTCTTGTCTGAAGTTTCCATATCATGCTTCAGTTGCATCTTTGACTATCTTTGCTATATCTCTCTCCCTCTTAATGACATCATTAAAAGAACGAACATTTAAGATTGGCAAATTCTAGGGTTTGAGAGTGGACCTGCTCCTGGAGTGTGCGGTTTGCAGCAGCCAGCTTGATCATATGACCCTGATTAGTATGAAGCTGGCCCTGAATGACATGAAGAGCTGTAAGGAGTTGGGAGTAATCCGATGGAGGGATTGAGGAGGAAGGAATGGTTGGGACAAAAGATGGAGGTTAAGTATGGGAGGTTTGGGGTGCAGTTGAGGGAATAGGTGAGGTTTGGGTTATTGGAGCAGTTTGGGTAGGGGGTGCGGTTCGAGTGATTTGGGCATTGAGGTTTTGGAATATATGGGTAATAGGAATAGAATAGGGTTGAGGTTGAGTAGAAGGGGTTGGAATGTGAAGTGTTTGGGTTGATATTGGTTGGGGTGCGGTTTGGGTGGCTAAGGTTTGAGGTGCGGTTTGAGTTGGGAGAGGAATTATGGAAGTTAGGGGGACTGAGGTTTATGGTTAGAATTTTGAGGGTTAGGTTAATGAGGTGGCAGTATGTGGAAGTGAAGGGTGAGGTTGTTGTTGGGGTTTAGGTGAAGGTGGAGGTGTTTGAGGGGAGGGTTCCCTAAGGTTTGATGGAGGAGGAGATAAGTGTATTTGGGAATTTAGAGGAGATTCAATAAAGAATATTGAATCCTCGGTCCAATCCTCCATCATTGTTCTAATAAGGTTTGAATGGTGAGGTCTAGGAGGTGGGTGAGGTTCATCATCATCACTAGGACCTCTCCTAGTTGATGTGGAAATGGCTGGTCCAGTTGAAGTTTGAGGGGACCAGTCATGGAAGGCACGAGGGAGGGGGGTTTGGTAATCTCGAAAGGGGAGGTCTGGGTTGTATAGGTTTGAGTCTTAAGAGGAGGATGAGGAGGACTCCTTATTAAAGTAGGAGTCAGTCTCCCCAGCCATAGGATTGATGAGGTGGCCAAATTGATCAAATTTTCCAAACTTCTGAGCCAACCTCTTGGAAATGTAATTGTACTTCTGGACTCCTCTCCTCACATTTTCAACTGTTTTCTTCTTTGTTATCTCCTTTGTAGAGGTTTTCTTACATGCCATCTTAATTCTCCTCTTAGAAGTCTCCCCCTGAACCTCTGCATCTAGTTGAGGTTCATCTGATGATTGCGGTTGGGGAGATGGCTATGGTTGGGGAGATGCGGTTTGTTTTCCTTTTGCAGCTTGAGATGCTAATCTTTCTACCTCCCTTCTCTCCAATCTTTCCAACTCTTCTTTATGAAACCTCAAGAGGGCTTCATCAGATGTAATCTTTTTTAGGACAATATTTGCAGCAGTTGCCAAAGTTGGAACTTCTTCATCATCTTCAACCTCTTCATCATCTTCAGACATATTCTTAACCTCTTCTTCAATATCCTCTTCTACTATAGGTTCATCTATCAACACCTTTTTTAACTTCTTGGCACTACTTAGCCCAGCATCAGAAGCACCATGCAGTTTGGGAGGTGGTGCAATTTTAGATTTCTTAAGGGGCGATTCAGCCTTGCCCTTTCCTTTCCTTACTTTCCTAACAACCTTGCCAATGGCAGTATCAGATGTTTCTGGATTCATGGCAATGTAGGGCTCATTAGTTGGTAGGGAATCTCTGTCCCAGATTTCCTTATTGGTATCATTCCCATTCTTATACCTGAATGCATGAAATATACTCAGACCAAGGGATTCTTCACCATTAGTCCAGTCTACCATCTACTCTGGGTTCAGCTGCCTATGCTCCTCCAATTGCTCATAGTTGGCAAACATAGCAGTGAGGAGCCTGCAGAAGAGTCTCCACCTTTGGTCAACACCTCTTTCCTTTGATTTGTAGAGGTCAATATGTGCTGAAAGTTCCCTCATAAGAATCTTTGGCCAATGGAGAGGGATTTTAGAGAATATTGCTGAGCAGTACATCCACTGCTGGCTGGTGAAGTTGTTGTGGTTTCCATTCTTCCCACACATTGACTTCCCAGTCAAGAAGCATAAGTGGGACATCAGCTCCCCAAAGTCTTTCCTTGGAACCGCTTTGTACTTGCCCGTCAGTGTTGGCAAGCCGCTTTGTACTTGCCCGTCAGTGTGGGCAAGCCAGCTGTTGTAGATGCGATTGCATCTTGGACCTCTTGAGAAACTCTTTCTTCACCCTTCGGTACATGAAAATCGTAAGTATCCCTCATGTCCATATTGTCTATGGTTACATACAATCCTTGAACATTGGCTGTCAGGCATGGAATTGTCCTTCCATTTCCTAGATCTCTCAAACCTGAAACAGCATTGGTGTAGAACTGATCAACGTAGGAGGGAATGGTGTAATGCTGCTTCTTGTTGAAGAGGGGAAGTACTCCAGAAGCCTTCATCTTTCTAAAGCATCTTGCTTCAACTCTTCTTCTCTTATCTCCCAGCCTGATAGAAAGAAATGGGGGTCCTACAAAAAGAAATTTATTAAGTTAGATCCATTTAAAAAAGTTATAGTTCATGTGCGGTTTAAGCACATATGTGATTTATCACGAGAGGTTTTGTGAGGTTCTAAAGTATATTCAAGGTAAAAAAAAGTAAAAAAATCTATGTATGGAAAACATGATTTTGAAATCATACAATCCAACATATAGAGTATTTTTTAAAAAATTCATATGAATAGTTTATGAACATACGAATAATACTAAGAACACAAAGAACAAAGGCATGATAAAATTTCACCAAAATCAGCATATTGCATGTCTAAATGATCCTAAAAGGTTGTAGAACAACAATATAACAACAAAAACAAAGTTTTTGTCCAGAATCAACACTAAAATATGAAGAACAGAAAGTGGGTTTTCGAAAAACCCAAAATCGTAAATCCCAAAATCAACAACCTAGATGTGTATAGATTATCAAATAAATTACATAACTAGAATCTATACAACAATGCGAGCAAAACCCAATAGAAATTAGACAAAAACATTAAGAAATGAAGAATTAATCAGCCAAAATGTAATTTAGGCATACGAAGGTTTTTTTTTACAGTTCAACAATGGCGATTTGCAAAAATTTAGAGATTTTAGAGTTAGAAACATACCATGTCGTTGAATGATTTCTTAGGTGATATAGGAACTCTATGAGATTTGGGAATGGCAGTTTCTATTGTTTGTTTAGATGCCATGAATTTTCAGTTTAAGAAGTGAGAGAATATAGAGAGAGAAAGTGAATGATGACAAAAAAGTACAGTGACAGAGAGTTTTGCAGAAGGGTTGGAAGTGTAGCATGAACATGGTATATATAGGGGTTCCTAGGGTGGAGTGAATATAGGTGATGATGGTTCCACTATCCCAAGTGAACCACCATAACCGTTCCACCTTTCACCTCCTTCACGTAGCCCCGTGACGACTGATGTGAAGGGTTTAAGAAAATATTCATTTAGCATTAAATGCATTTAAATATCAAAATAACATGGGAAAATAATTGCAAAAGTATCCTTATGCAATTAATTTGTTACAAAAGATAAAATGAGAAAATAATAAATATAGAAGACTTACCTGAGTCCACGTGTCATGCAGTTTGATAAAAAAATGTTTTTTTAAATAATAAGGAAAATATCAAACTTCTTAAGATTCATCAAAGCTAAGAAATGAAAAACGTTGAAATTTTTCTAAGTGTTGAAACGTGGTTTGGATCATGCGGTATTGAAGCATGCGGTTGATTGCATGCGGTTTGGTTCACGCGGTTTCAACAAAAGTGAGGTTTTGAAACCTCAACAGGATCTTGACCTGAACAACATACTTAACACACAAGTTAGTAACAAAAAGCATATGGACTTATTTAAGTTCAAGCATAAACATTTATTCTCTAATGAATGTAAACCTCTTGGAGTCAAGAGCTTTTTGTGAGGATGTCAGCAATTTGATTTTCTGTCCCCACATGCTATAAATGGATGTTCCCCTTTTCCACATAGTCTTTGAGGAAATGATACTTGATGTCTATGTGTTTGGTTTTTGAGTGTATGACAGGGTTGTTGGAGACAGAAATTGTTGAGGTATTGTCACACATGATTGGACAATTTCCTTCATTGATTACCAAGTTGATAAGCACGACACTTTTCTGCATGATGATCAGCCACTTTGGGTAAACCACGAACGAGGTTTTCCCTTCCAATTTTTGCAAGATACTTGAAGTTCAAGTGACTCAAACACTTGTTTCATAGCCAACTATTTTCGCTCACATTTTTAGCTATAAAACAGAGATTAGTAATACTACATGTAGAATTTAAATCAATGATGTAAATATTACTCTTATGAATCCTTGTGAGTAATGTGACTCCGAAAATGCCATCTTTGATAAAGAAATTTGAAGAAGTGAAGTTGTAGTGCATTCATTTGTCACAGAATTGAGAAATGGATCGAAGGTTCTGCTTGAGTCCTTCAACAAGTGAAACATTCTCAATGGTGAGGTTTCCTCTCCTAATTGTTCCATAGCCAATTTTTTTTCCTTTGTTGTTGTCACCAAAGGTTACAGATGAACGCTTGCTTCAATAACATTTTCCAATAAAGATCTATCCCCAGTCATGTGTCTTGAACATCCACTGTCAAGATACCATTCAATTGATTTTGTCTTGGAGTGACCAGCCATTAAGCAGAGGATCTGAAAAATAAACATTTAAAAATGAGGTCCCCTTTATTCTTTTGGGTCCTGAAGTTAGCATCTTTTGATAATACACACCTGTTTGACAGAAGGTGGATTATGATTTCTGGCATTAGGTGTAAACCTCAAAAGGCATTCTGCAACTAGAGCCGTCAATTTGGGACGGTCCCGTCGGGACGTCCCATCCCGCCATACAAATGGGACGGGATGGGACGGAAAATTTTAGGCCCGCGAAAATTCGTCCCATCCCGCATTAGTCACGGGACAACATAGTGCCGTCCCTTCCCATCCCATTATCCCGTATTGACGGCTTTACTTGTACCTAAGTTTTGAAACATGAAGTGAAACGTATACCAACCTCCAACCCAATTTGCATTCACTTTTAAAATTCATCAATGCCAGGCCAGTCTTAATATATTTTGATTATATAATTCCATCCGGCCTAGCTAATTGTTTGGCCACATATACTGTATACTTAAGCTTGAGCTAGTCTAACACAAACATGTTGAAGTATTTAAAGTCTTCTTGTCCCGCATTGTCCCGCAGTAGATTTGGGACGAGATGGAATATTTTAGTCCGGCGAAAATTCGTCCCGTCCCGTCCCGCATTAGTCGCAGGACAACATAGTGCCGTCCCGTTATCCCGTATTGACGGCTCTACCTGCAGCCTTGTGACCAGAACCATCACACGCAGAGCAATGATGAAAACTGTAAGCAAGTTGAGGTTTAACATACTATTTGCTATTCTTAGGATTAGCATTTGTTTTTGGGACTGAGGTTTTGGCCTTGACAAAGGTGGCCATTTTGGGTTTGACCGCGGTTTTTCTAGTAACGCTCTTCTTATTTTTGAAAGCAGGAGGTGCGATCGAATATGCAGGGCAGTAAGCCACAAATGGAACTTTATAAGCGGTTTCATCCTCATAATCTTTTCCTTTCATTTTTGATTTTTTCCTAAATTGTTTCTTAGGGTAGACATAGTGCAAATTAAGTTTAGCCTTTGTTCCTATTCTTTACCCTTTGAAGCAGAATGCTTTTCCTTAGGAATTTCATAAGTTTTTTTTAAAAATTCCTCATTGTATCCACAACAAGATGCACACTTCAAATTGTCACCAGCGTGGAATCCCAAGTCTTTTTTGTCACCACTAGACTTTTGGGATTCAAGAATTTGATCCATGCTAATACGATATTTGGTCCACTCATCAATTACCTTTTGGAGGTCATTGTTTTGAGCAACCAAGTCATCGTTTCTAAGTTGAAGTGCTGCAACCTTGGTTTATAGGATGAGGTTTTGTTCAGTTAGAGGAGTTATTCTTTTGACTTAGTCTTTCAGAATTGAAATTTCAAACCTCAATACAATTTTCTACGTTTTAAGCTAAGTAATTTCATCAGTTGCTAAAGATAAAGCTTTCTTAACATTTTCAAATTTTCGGATCATCACTTCAGCTTTCTTGAACATCTCTTCATGTTACATGGGAGAGACCTCTTCCACCTTTTTCAATTGTTTTTTAGTTGAAATAGTTTTTGAAGGTGTATCATTTTTAGATGAAAAAAATGGGATGAGAGTAAGAACTATTTCCAATTTTGTAACTAGGATTGAGTTTCACATTATCATCCTCACTAATGATCCTAGCTTTGGTTTTTTTAGGAGCAACCTCTTCCTCCATATCTAGCGACTCAAATGATTCATTATCTGAGTCATCGAAAGCATCCTTTGCAACAAGGCAAAGATTAACCTCTTCGGTTTCATCTTCTCTTTCTTCATCAGAATCAGTCTAAATCCAAGTAGCTAGCTCTTTTGAGTTCTCTTCCTCAACAACCATTCCCTTACGACGAGAAAATTTTGCAGAGGAGGTTTCCTTTTTCATATATTCAAATCCTGGTTGTGGACACTTAGAAGCAAAGTGACCAGGCTTTCTACAGTTGTTGCAGAAGAGGTCACTCTTTTTCTTTGTATCAGCAGCCTTGAAAAAAGTTGCTGGAGGTTTGCCTTTTGAAAATGGTTTTGAGGTTTTTCAAAATTTTTGAAACCTTTTCACAAACATGGAAAATTCATCACCATCCATATCGATGACCGATGAGGTTGAAATATAGGAATCTGAGGTTTGCTTAGATGAGGAAAGTTTCTTCATATGTTCAATGACAGACATAGAAGGTGTTTTGACTTTTCCTTCATCCTATTCAATATGATCCATCTTGAGTTCATGGAATTTAAGATTTTCATACAAGTTACTTAGAGTCTAAGTATTTAAATCTTTAGAGTACTCAAGAGAAGTTGCTTTATTAACCCATCTTGAACCCAAGGCAACAAGAAATGTCATATTGATTTCTTTATTAGTTAAAATCTTTCCAAGAGATAGATAAGAATTTACTACCTCAACATAGCGATCATAGTTTGACGCAAAGTTTCATTGGGTTTCCTGTTGAAGTTGTTGTATCTCCTTTCAACATCAAATTTCTTGTTTTCCTTGCAGAGATCATCACCTTCAAGATAGCTTTCAATTGCATCCCATATCTCTTTGACAGTTTTGCATTTCATGTCTTTTTGAATATTTGAAACAGTCAAGGTTCCAGTGATGATATGTCTTGCATTGCTGTCCAAAGCAACTAATCTCTTTTCTTCATCAGTCTACTCAGCTTTCAGCTTTTTGACCTCTGGAGTTTCAGTGTTGGTGGCTGGATTGGTGTTGGCCCTCATAGGAAAAAAGGGTCCATTGATCACGCAGTCCACCAGCATCTCATCAGTGGTTTCCAAATATATTAACATTTGAGTCTTCCAGATGTCAAAGTGGTCTTCATCCAGTAAAGGAATTTGTGAGTAGTTAATCGTTGTCATGGTTTTTGAGTTTGCCATGACGAATCGGCACCCAAGCTGTTAAGCTTGAAAAACAAAAAAGTTTTATAAAGGTGTTTAGCTCTGATACCACTTGTTGGTCCCAAAGGAGGCAACAAGGGTGAAAAATAGCTAGAAGGAGGGGGGTGAATAGCTCTTACAAAATTTTCGACCCTTTTTGAAAAATAAACCACTTGCTTACAAAACCACTCTTACAGTGTATCAAAACTGCAAGTGAGGTTTGTAAAATGTACATCGGAATTTCTTAGTAACAGAGTGAGGTTTGACAGTGAGGCTTAGAAAACAGTAAAGTGAGTATAACAATGATTAACTTTAAACACAATTCACAAATCTGGGAAATCTATTAAGATCAAACAGATAAAATAAATTAGTTTGAATGATGAACAATAAAGAAAATGCAGAAATTAAAAAACACAATATTTGGAGTGGTTCAATCATAAATGATCTACGTCAACTAACAAAATGGTTAGTATTAGATTTCTAACTACTAGATTTGTATTAGATGATGAGAGAGATTACAAGATTACATGAATCAAACTCAAATCTAAAATCTAAACAATGAAGCAAATCCTATACTACAACCGGTGTATCTCAAATGATTTAATATATTTGATTAATCAAGTGAGGTGTATGTGTGATTATCAAGATTCAAGGGTCTTTGGATCTGTATGATTTAGAGTACAATAAATCTGAAGTGTTACAAAGGCTTGAATTTCTGGGCTTGTAACAGTTGTAGCAAGTACAATGCTGGTGCGGTTTGATTGGTCCACGTGTCCACTTTTGTCATTTTGTTCAGAAGTTGTTGATAAGGTTGTACGAACCTCACCTGACATTCTGGAATGAAGGACATCTGTCACCTTTTCAAAATTCATTTAAACTCTAAGTGACCGCTAGACACATTGATTTAACTTGCATTTTACACAACGTTGCTGACGTGGATCAATCAGTCAAACGTGGTTCAAAATTTCAAGTCTTCAATCATTGGATGAGGTTTGAGAGACGTAGTCTGCTGAGTGCGGTTTTATGTTGAAGTTTTCATATGCAGTTTGCTTAGGGCGGTTTCATACATGAGGTTTGCATGACTTCAAACCTCTTGACTTGAAACCTCATGTCCAATGCAATTTTGCCAGTCTTCAAGCATAAATAAACCTATTCTATAAATTGGACTTGTACTAAAAATTGAAGTCTAAGATTCATTATATATGGGTCTAAAGTTCAGAAAATAGAGATAAGGTTATGGTTTCAATCAAATTAAAGATAAAGAAAGTAGGGTTAAAGTATGCATACCCAACAGTTCATTTTCTCAAATTAGTTCCAACGAACTTTTCAATATTTCTCACCATGATTCTCATGAACCATAAGAGACATATCATCATTGTATAAAAACTAGAAGTGGCGTCCCCACAACTATTTTATACAGTCATTGAATCATCTTTGATGTCGCGGGCCATCTACTTTTCCACCTTGGTTAATCTTATTAAACAAGAGAAATTAATATTAGTGTTTTAATTGACAAAAAACTGTTCTTCTCAAATTTTATATCTTCATCTACGAAAATTAGAATCCGATCTTCACCGTCCATAATGATTTCCTCTGAGATTCAAACTTGCTCACCAAATTTGAGCTTGATCCAACGGTTAACGAAGTCGAAAATGAAATTTTTCCACAGCTAGTCAGTGAAAAATTGTGATGGAAATTTCCTTCTTTTCCTCCGTTTCCCATCTCTTTTCATCCCTTCGCCGTAGAAACCACGCCACGAGCTTTCCTCAATCTGCAATCATTTATCAATAGGAGAATTAGTGTTAAAGATTGTTGAATAAAATCATAAATAATGAGCACAATATGAAAGGATATAATAAAATTAGAATACAATTTACAATACAAAATAGAAAATGAAAAGAGAAAACCGTATGAAAGTCATCTTGATTCACTTGTGTTCGAGCCGTGTTATACACTTTCCTTAAAACTAATTCATCCCCCTCTCTAACAGTGCTCGAGGCTTGCAAGGTCATTAGCCTCGCAGGATAGAACGGACGAAATGGGTGCAACTCCGCACTTGAGCCTCCCGGCGAATTGAACGTATGCTTGAACTAACCAACTAGAACTTCAAAGAAAGAGAACAAAAGAAACTTTTTGACAAGAGAATACTAGGCTCTAGAGTTACAACATGAGACTTTATATAATCTTTCTATCTTCTAACTTCTTATTACCCAAGAAAAAGAGATAATAATAAATATATGAAGAACATGTAGGGAACTTAGGATTAATTGGCATTAACCATGTATAATTAACCTCAACATTATGATTTGTATTGTTACATATTCTCGAACTTAATTAGAGAAATCGGATATCATAAATAAAAGAGCAATTATGAGAAATAACCCATATTTGTTATTGTAACAACCCAAACATAAAAGCCTCATAATTCCTATAACAGGAATTCAATATTTGGTTAATTATCCACAAACCTAAAGGTCACATCTTATATTTCACTTTAACTAGAGAAAATCAATTTCTTATTCACATTAATGTACAATTTTTCCAACATATCATTCATATGTCATTTTCACCCATGAATCTATAAACACTTATTATTTCATCAAGCAACCAATGAATCTTTCAATCATCAAATAATTTAGCAACTCAATGCAGTGTATTTTTATTTTTGATGTTTTATATCGAGACAAATTTAGATGTACCACTTTTGTATACTGAAATTGTCAATGGCTTAAAAAAGGAGAAAAACAAAACGTATGTTGTCAATATAGTATTGACAACACTAAAAACAACAATGTTCACACCAATCCAATAAAATGAAAATAATTGAGATAATTATCACAACGGAAATAAAACACACACAAGAGAGTATATTTTCTCAAGTTATATAATTAGAACTTGAGGTTGCCCGAATGCGAATACCTTTTTTTATAAATATGCTTTAATTACAAGATCGAAAAGTTCCCTAATAATTTTCAATCAATATCTCAATGTAACGACTAATCTAGAACATACTCTATATATGAACACTCTATCTCACACACAGAAATACTCAAAGAATGAGAGTTAAACACTTTAGCTCATTGGTGTTGGACAGAGTGTTGCCAACACTTGGGACAATACTACGAGACTGTGTTCTATCTTGTGCAAATCTCAATATTGGATTGGGTGAATTGAAGTTGTAAGATCCTTGCACTTATATAGGCTTGTTGAACTTGGAGCCTCTCAATCTCGCCAGATTTCAGCCATGTGAGAGAGGTGGAACCATCTTTCCACTTTTGGCTCCAACTTCCTTGATTCTAGGGAGACTTGGTCTTCCCTTGCTGCATTGCTTGTACTTCTGTGCTTCTTCAGCCTTATACTCATTATCTCTTCAGTTCTTTTGTGATAACACTCTTAACAACATTTACTTGTTCTCCACTTTTACACATAAATAGTGATTTACATGTAACTTCCTTTTTCTTACTCATTTGTCACATTTTGTACAGCAGCTAGGACCTTTTCAAACACACTTCTAACACACTAAAAATATTTATGAAAACAATTAACAACCACTTTGTATTTTATGAATAACATGTAGTAACTATCACATTTTGAACTGTCAGCACGGTGGCAACACAGGAGGCAACACCAGTGACAACAATGGTGTGGCAACACAGGAGACAATACCAATGACAACACTGGTGTTAACACTAACAATCTCCCCCTTAGATACACATTTCTTCACAAAATACAAAGTTACATAAGAGTGTTAGTTATGTAACTTCTAATTAGATCTCCCCCTCAACCCTAGATTTAAAGCAAATCAAACCAGGGATTATATATGCTAACTAAAAATATCCCAAAACAAATTATCCAACAAACAGTCAATCCAAACCAAAACAAAATCAAACTGTTTAAGCAACAAACCAAAAAAAAATTTATTTTAAAACACCAAATCCAAGACAAAATAATAAACCATAAACCAAATACTTATCCTCATGCTTCGGTGGTTGGATCAGTTGGAGGATCACCTTTTGTTCCACCTTCTTCAGTTCCTGCACCTTCAGCTCCATCACTTGTACCCAATTCGACAGTAACATCACGTCTTCGATCTCCCCCTATTTTGGAAGAAATCAAGTCTATCATCTGCTCGATGTCTGCACGCATTTCCAGCCACCCTTGCATCGGAGAATCAATGTGCTTCATTTGCCTGTGGAAAAAGCTTAATACAATAGAAGCATCAATCATTACTTGTGGAGTGTTACCTTGAGTGTTGGCTTCTTTCGAGACAACACTTGGGGCAACACCTGGAACTGGGCCAGTTGCAGGTCTAGCAGAAGCAAATGGTGAAACCCAAGGGAGATCTTTGTGTCTATCTCCCTCAATGAAATGCGTACCGATTTTGTAGTACACATGATTTTCAGTATAGTAATCAGCATTCCAAAGAGTTAAGGATTGAAAGATGAGAACATTGAATAAGAGAGATGAAAAATGAATGTGCAAGCCTTCTTTTTCTTTGCCCAAGCAGTCAAATGAGTGAATGCCTCCCTCCCAAAGTTTAATCTCTGTCTATTTCCTAGTTTGTATAGAAAAGTGGCTTGTTCTAGGGTAATTGTATTCTCATTAGCGGTTGAAATCCAGTTGGTTATACAAATTAAGCTTATGAAGAACAAAAAATAAAGAGGTAAGATGGGCTGCCCTAAAGTGATCACTCCATACACTCATTCTCCCACCGGTAAGGTAGTTGGCTAAGGTATTAGGCTCAATAGCCACACTCTCATCATCCACGTTGGGAAGGCCGTAGGCTCTATTAATCATCGAAGGGTTAAAGTCATAGATGGTACCTCTCACAAATATTTTCCCATAACAAGGTGTATTCCTATCATCTATGTCTTCACGGAGATGGGCATAGAAATTTCTCACCACACTTTCAACATACTTAGAAACCTTTGTAACAGTAGGTAAAAATCGCCTATCCTCAAGAAACTGGTAAATGCCTTAGGTTTTGAACTTATTAACATCTATAATTCTTTTATTCAAAATTATTTTTTCTATGTCTTGAACCCATTTGTCTAAATTAGTCTCTTGAAAGAATTCATCAGACAAGAACAGCAGTTCATAAAACCCAAATGATTCATGTTCATTCCTTAAGTCTTGTGAAAGAGTAGGTGATACCTCTGGTGTTGCCTCAGGTGTGGTGGTGGATGTGATTGTATGTGTTGTGGTTGTTGCTCCAGGTGTTGTGGCTGGTGTTGTCTCTGCCTCAGCAACACTTGAGATCGCACTTTGTTAGAGTCTCTATTTCTTGATCAGTCTCTCCTGGGATTTAGCTAGGGGTTCTTCAAAATCATCCTCTAACCAAGCTTCTTCATATGAGGAAGAAGACTGTTCTTTGTCTACCTTGTAGTTTTCATCCGAGCCCTCTTCAGAAGTAACCTCTAATGAGGTGCTTGATTCTTCATCCACTATTTCAACTAGGTCATTAGGAGTGTTTGAAGCTGCACCTTTTAGTCTTGACAAGGTCTTAAGCCTCTCTGATTGACGCTGGCCAGAAGATTGAGCCCTATATGGGGCGTCCACAAATTTTTGCTTCCTGGTCTTGTTTAGAAGAGCTATGGTGAGCTCTTGAGGTAAAGGACTTGCAGGAAGGGCCATTGAAACATGAGTAGGAGGAGGATTCATCACAACCAAATCAAGATTTGGTGTTGCGAACAGTGTTGCCGCAGGTAAAAATTTGGGAAGAATGGATTTTGGGAGTTTTTTGAAGGGCTAGCCATGTAAAAATTTGGGAAGAATGGAGATGAATTTGGACGGTTGTTTTCGAGAAAGAAGTAGATGAGAGAGAGAGAGACGGTAAAAAGAAGTTAACGGTGAAGGAGTAATTAAGGGAGATAGGGAGAGAAAATAGGGATATGATTAGATTTTTTATTTGAAACAACCACTAGCCTATTATCTCTTTAATTACAAAACCTCTTTTATAAGTAAAATTTGAAACAAACTCTTAATAATAATAGGAACAACCCTATCCAAAAAATCACATGGAAATCCGGCCACTTTTTTTTTAAAAAAAATATGTTAATTATAATATAAATACTATAGCTAAAAGTAATTAAAGAAAATTCAAATATTTTGGATTTTCATGTTTGAGAATCAAGTTCAAATTCATTTGACCTTCAAAATAATAGAAAATTCTTAAGTAATTCGAAGAAAATAAAATTTAGGATTTTTGTTAAAAACATTTTGATTTCACAAACTCTAAATTTATGAAAGTAGACTTTTTGAAATTCACAATTTAATTAATAAAAATATGAAAATAAAAAGAAAGAAAAAGATAAATGTAACACATACTAATGTGTTGATAGCAATGTTGGGCAACACATAAGACAATATAATTGAATAAGATCCCCTTGATATTTAACAAAATATATAATATTTTTAATTATCAATACTTATGCAATTTTTAAGTAAACTTTACACTCATTTTATATACAAGGAAGCATCGTATTAGCAAGGTACGTGCCCCAAGTTTTTTATTAAAGTATAAAGCTATATATTGAATTTTGTACCTTTCAAGTAGGGTACACTGTATTAGCGAGATCCATATCCCTAATACTAAGTATAAAACCAATATGTTATACTCCCGTTTGACAAAGAAGCATCGTCGCAGGGAACGCCGTGCCCCGAGTTAATTTAGGAGTATTTCAAACAATATTTGTCTATTAAATATCAACCACATAATTAGTGACTTTGTCACTTTAAGCACAAAAGGGAACTTATCAACATTTTAACCTAAGTATACACCCATACTAGAACAAAAAGGTCAGCATGTGTTGGGTATCCATACTTTAACCCTCCTAGCTTTAGCTTAGATTTGATTGATACCATAACCTCATCTCTATTTTCTGGACTTTAGGCACATATGTAATGAAGCTTAGACTTCAATTTTTTAGTATAAGTCCATTTTATAGAATAAGTTTATTTAAGCTTGAAGACTGGCACAAGACTCATTGGACATGAGGTTTCAGTTCAAGAAGTTTTAAACCGCACTTAAGAAACCGCACCAGCAAACCGCTTGTAGAATTCTTACCATTGAAACTGCTTCTTGACAATCTCAGTAAAACCACATTAGTGAACCACACTAGCTAACCGCAGTGCAGATTCCAATCTTAAGACCGCACCGAGAAACCTCACTGGTGAAACCGCACTTCCTAAACCGCATCATCACCAGACCGCATCCAATGATTGGAGACTTGAAGATGGACAACTTTTACTGTTGGAATCCACGTCAGCAATATTAAAAGTCAACCACCAAATCTTGTCACGTGACTAAGTGTCAGACAAGATCTGCAAGGATCTTGAAAAGGTGACAGATGTCCTTCATACCTTATTTGCAGCTGAGGTCTGATCAGCTTTATCTGCAACTGCTGTACCAAAGGACAAAAGTGGATTTGTGGACCAATCAGATTGCACCGATCTGATTTCAACAATTTGTATCATAACGGCTACTTTCTTGGTGCTTAGGTATAAATACCCCTAATCTTCAACATTTGAAGATTGCTTGAGAAATTGAAATTGCTGTGAGTTCATCAGAAGTTGAAGCTCTGCCCAGAAAATATTTAGTCCTTTGAATCTTCATCTTCTTCCTTCAAGAAATATTTCCCTTCCCCAGAAATCAAGCCTTTAACACCTCAAGAATCATTGTGCTCTACATCATATAGATTCAAAGAGCCTTGATCTTGTTAAACACACACTCACCTCACTTGTTTAATCACATAGATTATTTATTTGAGATACACTGGTTATAGTCTAGGATTTGATCTTCATAGAATAAATTTTAGATCTGAGTATTACTCTTTGTACTTTGTAATCTCTCATACTCAATATAAAATCTAACTCTTGGAAAATCTAAGACTAGCCATCTTGGTAGTGGATGTAGATCATTTATGATTGAACCACTCCAAATATTGTGTTCTTCATTTCTGCACTTTTATTTACTGTTCATTGCAAATTTTTTATTTTTATCTGTTTGATCTTATTCTCAGTTATCCATTATTGTGAATTGTGTTTGCAGTTAACTTTGTCAAAACCTCACTTTTCAGTTTTATAAAACCGCACTGAAAACCGCACTGAAAACCGCACTTAAAACCGCACCTCAAAACCGCTTTATAAATTCAGATATTCCGCTGTGCATTTTGCAACTCTACTTGCAGTTTCTTATACACTGCAAGCGGTTACTAAGCAAGAGGTTTAGTTTTCAAAAGAGGGCAAAAAATTTGTAACAGCTATTCACCCCCTCTCTAGCTGTTTTTCACCCTTGTTGCCACCTTTGGGACCAACAAGTGGTATCAGAGCTAACACATTTATAAAACCACTATTTTTCAAGCTTAACAGCTTGTGTGCCGATTCTCTATGGCCAGTGTTCTAAAAGACCCCGCCTAAGGGCGCCTAGGCCCTGCCTAGGCGCTAGGCCCCTCTCCAACGCCTAGTTCTAAAACCCGCCTAGGCCCCGACTAATCCCAACTAATCCCGACTAGTCCCCGCCTAGGTGCTAGGCCCGGCTCCGCCGCCTAGCATCCGCCTAGCGATTTTTAGAACCTTGTCTATGGCAAATACTAAAACCATGACAACGGTTAACTATTCGCACATTCCTATTTTGGACGAAGACCACTTCGACATCTGGAAAGTCCGAATGCTAATCCATTTGGAGACCATTGACGAAATGCTAGTGTAATGCGTGACAAATGGCCCATTCGTTCCCATGAAGGCCAACACCAATCCAACCACCAGGGCTAAATTTCCAGAAGTCCAAAAGCCCAAATCTGAGTGGTCTGATGAAGAGAAAAGATTAGCTGCTTTGGACAGCAAAGCGAGGTTCATCATTTCTGGAACCCTACCCGTATCAACCCTTCAAAAAGTGATGTATTCCAAAACCGCAAAGCAGACGTGGGATGCCATAGAGAGCTATCTCGAAGGTGACGATCTCTGCAAGGAAAATAAAAGATATGTTGTTGAAAGATCCTACCACAACTTCAACAGAAAATCCAACGAAACTTTGCGCCAAACTTACGATTGCTACGTTGAGGTAGTTAATGCTTGCAGATCTCTAGACAAAACTTTAACTGATAAAGAAGTCAATATGACTTTCTTAGCTGCTTTAGGTTCGAAATGGGTCAATAAAGCCACATCTTTTGAGGACTCCAAAGTTTTGAATACTTGGACGTTAAGTAACTTGTATGAAAATCTTAGAGTCTATGAACTTAAATTAGATCATATTGAAGAGGTTGAAGGGAAAACCAAATCACTTTCCAAGTCCGTAGTGGAACATGAGGAGAAACCAACCACATCAAACCAAACTGCTGATTCTTCCATATCAACCGCATCACTCATCGAAATGGATGATGATGATTTTGCCATGTTTGTGAAAAGATTTCAAAAATTTAGAAAATCTTCAAAACCCTTCACAAAATCATTTTCAAAAGGCAAACCTCCAGCAACTTTTTCCAAGGCTGCTGATACAAAGAAAAAGGGTGATCTAGTTTGCTACAACTGTAGAAAACCTGGTCACTTTGCATTTGAGTGTCCACAACCTAGATTCAAATATATGAAAAAGAAAACCTCTCCTGTGAAATTTTCTTGTCGCAAGGGAATGGTTACTGAAGAGGAAGAGAACTCAAAGGAGTTAGCTACTTAGATTGAAAGAGATTCTAATAAGGAAAGTGATGATGAAACCGAAGAGGTTAATCTCTGCTTAGTTGCAGACGCTTCCGATGATTCAGATACTGAGTCAGTCGAGTCGCTGTATATGGAGGATGAAGTAGTTCCTCAAAGGATTTCCAAATTTAAATTGGATGATGATGTGAATCTTACTCCTAGCATTAAGATTGGGAATAGTTCTTATTCACGTACCATTTTTTCTTTCAATAATGCTACACCTTCAAAATAAATTCCAAATAAGAAAATTTTGAAAAAGGTGGTGGAAGAAGTTTCTCCCATGGAACATGAAAGAATGTTCAAGAAAGCTGAAATGATGATCCATAAATTCTATAATGTTAAAAAAGCTTTAGCTTTAGCACATGATGAAATTTCTCAGTTTAATACGAAGAAAACTGTACTGAGCTCTGAAATTTCTAATCTTAAAGACCAAGTTAAAAGTATGTCTCCTATTACTGAACAAAACCGCATCCTAGCCTTCAACTTAGGAACGATGATCTGATTGCTCAAAACAACGATCTTCAGAAGATTATTGATGAGTGGACTAAATCACATGTCACCTTGGATCAAATTTTAGAATCCCAAGCAACCAGTGGTATTAAAGAAGGTCTGGGATTTCAAACAGGTGAAAAGGAGAAGTGTGCATCCTGTTGTGAAAAGGATGTGGAATTTTCTGAACAAACTACTGAAATTCCTAAGGAAATGCATTCCACTTCAAAGGGTAAAGGACAGGAATCAAAGGCTAAACTTAATTTCTATTATGTCTACCCTAAGAAGCAATTTGGGAAAAATAATCAAATGAAAGGAAAAGAATCTGTGGTTGAAATCGCAGAGGAGGTCTCATATGCAGCTGACCACACTTCTACTTCAACCGTACCTGGTGGAGTAGGTAGTGCAGCCAACCGCACGGCTGACCGCCTTTCTTCTTCGACCGCACCTCCTGCTTTCAAAGGCAAGGGGACCATTCCTAGAAAAACCACGGTCAAATCGCAAAAGACAACCTTTGTGAAGGCAAAAACCGCAGTACCCAAACCGAATGCAAATCCTAAGAAAAGTAAGGAGTTTGTAAAACCTCATGTAGCTCATAGCTTCCATAAATGTTCTGTGTGTGATGGTTTAGGTCACAAGACTGCAGAATGCCTTTTGAGGTTCACACCCAATGCTAGGAAGAATAATCCTCCTTCTGTCAAACAGGTGTGGGTCATCAAAAGTGCTAACCTCAGGACCCAAAGAATAAAGGGGACCTCGTTTTAAATGTTTATCTTTCAGGTCCTCTGCTTAATGGCTGGTCACTCCAAGGATAATGAATAGTATCTTGACAGTGGCTGCTCAAGACATATGACTGGAGATAGATCATTACTTGAAGATGTCATTGAAGCAAGCGGTCCATCTATAACCTTTGGTGACAACAACAAAGGCAAGACCATTGGGTATGGTATAATAAGGAGAGGAAACCTAATCATTGAGAATGTTTCTCTTGTTGAAGGACTCAAGCACAATCTCCTTTCAATTTCTCAATTCTGCGACAAAGGAATGCATTGTAACTTCACTTCCTCAAATTGCTTTATCAAAGACAGCATTTCCAGAGTCACCCTACTCACAGGGATTTGTAAGAGTAATATTTACATCATTGATTTAAATTCTGCATGTAGTATTACTAATCTCTGTCTTGTAGCTAAAAATGTGAGCGAAAATAGTTGGCTATGGCACAAGAGGTTGAGCCACTTAAACTTTAAGTATCTAGCAAAGATTGGAAGGGAAACCCTCGTTCGTGGTTTACCCAAAGTGGTTGACCACCATCCAGAGAAATGCAGTGCATGTCAACTTGGTAAACAAACCGCGTCGTCTTTCACCAGCAAGACCGCACCATCAACTGCAAGATGTTTACAACTGCTTCACATAGATTTGTTTGGACCCGTCACCACTACCAGCATTGGAGTAAATAGATATACTTTAGTAGTGGTGGATGATTATTCAAGATACACATGGGTTGAGATGATGATCACCAAGGATGATTGCTATGAAATTCTAACCTCACTCTTTAGGCGGCTCCAAACCCAAAAAGAAGACGACATCGTTAGTGTGAGACTCGATAATGGAACAAAATTCAAGAACATCGATGTTGCTCAGTATTGTGATGACCACGGGATTGATCACAATTTTTCTACTGCTGGTGTTCCACAACAAAATGGTGTTGTGGAAAGAAAGAACAGGACGTTGATTGAGGCCGAAAAGACTATAATTTCTAAAGCGAAGCTACCTCAGTATTTTTGGGCTGAAGCAATCAACACAGCATGCTTCACTCAGAACCGCTCCCTCATCAACAAGACCTACAACAAAACTCCATATGAGCTTTGGAGAGGAAAATACCCCCAACATTGCATTCTTCATGATCTTCGGCTGCAAATGCTTTATCCTTTACAATGGAAGAGAAAACAAAGGTAAATTTGGAGCCAAGGCCGATGAAGGTATTTTTGTTGGGTATGCTAAACATTCAAAAGCTTTTCGTGTTTTCAATAAAACTAGTTTAAAGATAGTAGAGTCTGTCCATGTTACTTTTGATGAACATTCTTTCCTTGAGCCACATATGGCTCCAAATGTTGCTGATGATTTTGTTGAGAATAATGAAATAGGTGAAAGTTCCAAAACCGCACCTGAACCTCAACAAGCGCAAGATCCAGCAACCTCAACTAAAATTCCTTCAAACCGCAATTATCAAACCACACCTGAAGTTTCCACTCCAGATGCAACCGCAAGGGAAGAAGACGTTGAGAATTCACCCATCCAACTTATTGAACCTCTTCGTCAACTTACTTTCTGTGACTTCACTGAAGGATCTAACGATGTTCCAATTGAAGATCTTCAGCAAACCTCAGTTCAACCAGATTTACTCCCAGAGGTTCGAGAAGTCAGCAGTCACCCTCTCATAAATTTGATTGGTGATTTGTTTTTCGGTGTTTAAACAAGGAGATCAAACTATGATGAGCATACTTCCTTGATATCTCAAATTGAACCCAAGAAAGTTGATGAAGCACACCAAGATTCCAGTTGGGTCGTTGCTATGCAAGAGGAACTCAACCAGTTTGAAAGATGCAAGGTTTGGACATTAGTGCCTAGACCTCATGATCAAGGAGTGATAGGAACAAAGTGGGTGTTTAGGAATAAGATGGATGAGAATGGAAGCATCACCAGAAATAAAGCAAGGTTGGTGGCACAAGGATATAGGCAAGAAGAAGGAATCGACTACGACGAAACCTTTGCTCCAGTTGCAAGACTAGAAGCAATCAGAATCTTCTTAGCCTATGCCTCTTTCAAGCGTTTCAAGTTATATCAAATGGACGTGAAGAGTGCCTTCCTCAACGATGAACATCAAGAAACCGTGTACGTTGCTCAATGTAGACACCCCATTCTGAACCCATCGGAGCAGATTAATACCACTCTAAGTCTCGCCTTGAGTCAAGAAGTAGAAATCCACCATTTCGTCATGCTTCGTTAAATTTTGACTAACGACCGTTAGTTTGGACTAAACTGCATACGAGATAACGAGGGAAGGACAGAATTGTCCACTGACGACCTTATCTCGCGCGGAATATCGTGTCTCGCGCGATACAAGGAGCTTCTGTAGACTTGCAGAAGCCAGTCTCCTCGTCGATTTCAACCTCTTTCGTGATAAAACTTTATCAATCCGGCCATCCAATGAGATTTGGGTTCTGGAACCTTCCCAAGGTGTTTTATCTCTCCACCAACACACCTCCAACACCTATAAATACTTGAATACTTTCAGTATTTTAGATCCCAGACTTTTCAAGTCAAAACCCCCACATTTACTGGTTTCTCTCCCTGAAAGATTCCTGTAAATCACTCCTAAAATCACCTAAAGTTTGTTTGTCAACCTTGTTGATAAACAAACATCAAAGCTCGAATCAAGGACTGAGGCAAAGCTCTGTCCGCATCAAGATTTGACTCTAAACTTGAGTCGAAACTCTGTCCGAGTCTCTTCACACGAGGTAATCTTCCTCTTCCCTTTCTAATTGATTGTTAGAGTGGTATAATACATCAAACCTAGGATCGGCTTAGAGCCTTCCCAAATCATGGGGATGGTCTCGAAGCAATCAATCCTACATTCTGTTTAACCTCGTTAAATGGATCTCTTTTGCTTACTTATTTAAAACGTCTTTTTCTTTGAAAACCTCTCTTTTAGCAAGATCGATCTCCGAATTGGGTGGAATGGGTGCTCCTTGGCCTTCTCATTCCATAACCTAAGCCCCGAACCCAAAATCTCTTTTCAAATGGTTTTTCTATATTTTCAAACAAATAATATAGGTGGCGACTCAAAAAGATGTGAAAGCAAAAGAAATCCGCACATCGCTACAGTGGTGACTCCGCTGGGGACTGTAAATTTAAAGAGGCTTAAACTTGCGTCAATAAAAAGTGGTTTTCAAAAAAAATCGTTTTTTTTGTATTCAGACCAAGCTTATCTCGCACGAGACAACCTGTCACGCGCGAGATAACGCTTCGGTAATCAGCATGTCTTCTGGTTTTCCCTGTTCGTCTCAAGGTCCAAGATGAGAGTCGAACACACATGGGGGATCCCAGATTTCATTATCTGCAGAGTTCCTTCATCTTAAGGCCCCCCTTAAGATGTAGAACTCAAATTCGTATTTAGTTTAAATAATTGATTATTATTTATAAACTGTGTGTGATTGGGTTTTTTAAATTAAAGTCCGGTCCATTGGGGATTCGGGAGTTGTAATTAAATTATTTATCTCTCTCTCTCTCTCTCTCTCTCATTAATTGGAACTATGACGGCTGATAAGTGACTATTATATAGTCATTTATCCTTAGTTTTGTATACTTTTTAAGTGCATAAAGCATCATTTTCATTTTATTTTATGTACTTTTTAGTTCCTTTTTTATATTATCTAGATTTTACGCCTTTTGGTATATTTCTTGCATTTAAAGACAGGTTTTAGGGTCTTTTTATCAAAAGGATGCTTGGACACTTTAAGGCAAAAAACATGGAAGAGCACCAACCAAATCAAGCACACCAAGTTAAATTCCAGGTGGAGCGGCCGTGCAGCCAACATGGAGCGGCCGTGCACCTAGCCATTTTCAGGCCATTTGTGGCCCTAAAATATAGAGCGGCCGTGTCTTGAAGAGGGAGTGGCCGTGTCATTATTTAGAGCGGCCGTGCAGCTTGGAGAGGAGCGGCCGTGCGAAGTGTCAAGACTCAAATTCAAATCTGGCGCCAAGGGTCGCACGGCCGTGCAACTTCCTTGACGCGGCCGTGCAAATCGTGACTGCAGATGTAAAGACACCTTTTGATGGCACCCAATTGAAGAGTCTCCTCCCAATTATAAATAGGACCCTTGTAATCAGTCTTATATACGAAAATTTAGAGAGAAATCACTGATACTTCATAGATAGAAAATACAAACACTTGTGATAACAATTTCCAAAGAGATTTGAAGATCAAGTTCATTGTTTGTTCTTGAAATTACCTTGGAAGAAAAGCAATAAAGTGAAGCACCATTTCCAGCATTTGCCTTCTATATTCATAAGTCTTTCTTACTCAATCTCTTACTTTTATTTCTTATATGTTATAAATGGCTTGTGAGTAATCCCCCTTATTCTTGGGGTTGGAAACTCAAAAGCATACTTGTTCATCATTCAAAATGAAAAGTCTTGTCTTCTTTCTTCATCTAAACAATTTCTTTATATTATTCTCTAAATGCCTTACATTTTGGAGATGTCCAATTTGTATGATTCAGTCAATTGAGAGAAGTACCTAGCGAAGAATCTCGATTGACGGAACCATATAAAGAAACTAGGTTTCATTGATCACGAAAGTAGTTCAATGGCCTAGGGATGTTCCTTTGATGGAAAGTATGTTGACTCTCGTTCTTAATGGATTCTTACTAATTATGGTCTGCTAGAGATAAGCCGGAATGCCCGTTTGTGACAGGGCGGGGGTAACATAAACGGAAATCTCAAACAGTTAGGACATAATTAGTGAAGAATACAAACGCTACTGTCTTAACCCGAAGTAGCGTAGGCTTAACATACCATCCTTGATTTATATGAAAACCTATATTTCTAAGACAATGACAATTTGGTGAACAATGTTATGTGTATGATTTCCAATCCCGAGAATGCTTCGTTTTATAAGAATTTAATTAAAGAATTTTCTGTTTATGTTCTCTCTATTTTTCTAAAAACAAATTTTATCTCCCCCCCAATATTTTCTATAATTCTAAAGACAAAAATATTCCCTAAAGTAAACCTTGTCTCTGTGGGATCGACCCGTACTTGCACCCGCTATATTACAATAGCCCGTGCGCTTGCGGATATAAATAAACCGTTAGGTTTCGACCGAACAAGTTTTTGGCGCCGTTGCCGGGGACAACGGTTTACGTTTACTTTTATTTTTGTCTTTACTACATAATTTTTAGTTTTTGTTTTATTTTTACTATTTTGCTTTCTCTTCCGATAAATTGTTGCGTTTAATTTCTCTTCAAGTGTTTTTCTTATAGTTTATGAAACGGACTCGGACATACGTTGACAACTTTGATCCGGAACCCGAAAGAAGCTTTCACGAGAGATTAAGAAGATTTAGAGAAACTTTAAAGAAACATATGGAAGGAGAACAAAGAAACACCCGCTAGGACCCTACGGGACTTTGTTAACCCAAGTACCCCGGGAACTAGATCCCCTATTGTTGTGCCGAATGCCGGAGCGGCACACTTCGAGATAAAGCCGCAATTATTGCATATGGTTATGAATAACCAATACAGCGGCACCGCTTTCGAAGATCCCCATCTACACATCCAAACATTCCTTGAATACTGTGATACCACACGTATTCAAAATGTTACGGTGGAAGCAATCCGGATGCGCCTTTTTCCTTTCTCTCTTAAGGATAAGGCGAAACAATGGTTGAATTCGGTCCCCCAGAATTCATTAACAACATGGGACCAAATTCAAGAAGCGTTCTTTGGTCGATTTTTCCCACCAAGCAAAACTGCCCAGATACGAACAAAAATCACTAACTTCTGTCAAACAGATAGTGAGACTTTGTATGATGCATGGGAGCGGTTCAAGGAACTTCTCAGAATGTGCCCCCACCACGGGCTTGAAAAGTGGTTGATTGTTCATACCTTCTACAACGGTCTCATATTCAAGACAAGAGAAACCATTGATGCCGCTGCGGGAGGAGCATTGATGAACAAGGGAGTCGATGAGGCATACGACCTTATCGAGAACATTGCATTGAACCATTACCAATGGTCAAATGAGAGGGAGCAACAACAAGGTACGCCCGATAAATATAATGTTGATGCAGTTACTCTTCTCTCTTCTAAAGTTGACATGCTTTTGAAAAAGTTTGAAGATCTTAATGTCAATCCCATTGCTAGTGTAAATGTGTTATGTGAACTATGTGGGTCTAACTCACATAGTACGTATAACTGCGAGTTACTTGACGTTACTTCTAACGATCAAGTGAACTTTGTTAATTCTTTTGGACAAAAAGGGGGGATGTATTCTAATACATACAATCCCGAATGGAGGAATCACCCCAATTTTTCCTATAAGAATAACAACGTTCTTAACCCGCAACCATCTACACAACCCCCGGGATTTGCACCTAAGAATTTCAACAACAATGCAAGTACCTTCCCCCCTAAATCTAAATTGGATCTTATAATGGACTTTGTAGTGGAAAATAAAAATTCCCAAGAAAAGATCAATAATGAATTTAGGGAATGTTTTAAACTGCTTAATGCTAGGTTTGATAACTTGGCAACGCATAATAAGATGCTAGAAACTCAACAAGCTCAACAGGCTACCCCAATGAATAGGCCACAAGGGAGTCTTCCGGTCAACCTCAAAGGCCAAATGAGCAAGTTAATATGGTAAAAACTAGGGATGAGCAAGAAAAGATAAATGAATGCCCTAGAAATAATCATAGTCCAATCCCTCCGATGATTGAGACTAGTTTGGGGACGGAATCCCCTAAAAAAGAAGACAAGGATTATGATGAATTCCTTGATAACCTAGATGCCATTAATGTTAACATTCCATATTTTAGAAAATATGAAGATATGCCTTTAGCCGTTAAACCTTTGAAAAAATTAATTTTTGAAAAAGAAAGGCTAGAAGAAAATGAGAATGTTATGTTGGCGGAGGAAGTAAGCGCTGTTTTGCAAAATAAAGACCCTCCGAAATTAAAGGATCCGGGTGCATTCACCATTCCTTGTTGTGTTGGCAGAATAAACATAGATAACGCTGTCCTTGACTTAGGAGCTAGCGTTTGTATAATGCCATTATCGGTTAGCGAGAAGCTTGGTATAGGGGAACTTAAACCCACAACCATAAATCTTCAATTGGCAGACCGATCCGTTCAATACCCCGTTGGTATTAAGGAAAACTTGCCTTGTCGAGTAGGGAACTTGATCATCCCTGTCGACTTTGTTATCTTGGATATGGCGGAAGACCATTATATTCTCGTCATTCTAGGAAGGCCATTTCTTGCCACTGCGGGGGCAATTATAGATGTTAAAAATGGCACATTTTCCCTAAATATAGGGAAAGAAAGGGTCGAATTTAGTATGCATAGTTCAGTTCTCGAAGATCCCTATCTCGAGGCCTACACACCTAGTGAAGAGAATTGGACCCCAAATGAAGAGACCTACACCCCTAGTGAAGAAGATTGGATTCCTAGTGAAGAATATTTAATGGGTGAGGAACCAAAATCAAAGAAAAAAATGGAAATAGATATTAAACCTTTGATTTGCAATAAAAATAATGCTTTAGATATTTCTGCATATCCCAAAACTAACAATGCAGTGAAAAAGTCAAATAGAACAAAGAAGGAAGTCACTTCGAGTTATCGAAAGTGCAAAGACTATAGGTCGCTTGTTCTAACCAAGAAATCAGGATGGAAGAAATGTCTACCGCAGAAGATACTCATTACCCCGGAAGGATTGCAATGGCAAGTTGTCAATGACAAAAGGCCAACCAAATATCATGCATCTCCTACTACCGGGAAGGGATCGAGCTAAGGACCTAAAACAAGCATCATCGGGATGGTAACCGATGGATTATTTTTGCATTATTTTTGCTTTATTTCTTATTTTAGTTTTTATTATTATTGTGCTAACCTTGTTTTGTAGATATAAAAGAGAAAAAGAAAAAAAAAGAATTAAAATGGTGAAATTCTGGTTAGCACGGCCGTGCAGTATACCTTGGAGCGGCCGTGCAGTTCATATCGAGTCAGAACGGGTTGACTCAGAAAAAGGGAGCGGCCGTGCAAGTTCCTTGACACGTCCGTGCAAAACGCCTGGGGAGTTGCGTCGTTTCAGTCAAAAGACGTACCCTTCTCCCTCCTCCCTCATTTACTTCATCTTCTTCACTCCTCCCTCTATACCTCCGCCCCACCCACCTTAAATACCCATCTCTCTACCATTTTAACCCACAATTCAACCCTCAATCCTCCTCAAATCCACCACTCAAACATCTCTCCCTCACCAAAATCATCCCAAAACCCTCCTAAAACCCCAAATTCCGAAAATTCAAAACCCTTCACCCATTTCATAAATTCAAAGGGGTTACTCCGAATCAAGGTGCAAGGAGGGAGCTTTTGGACATTTTAGTGGTCAGGTAACAAGGATTTCGTGATTCCTTCAGCAAATTCTTCGGGTAAAAACTCTTTCACTTCTCTTGTCTTTCAATTTTTTGGGTCTTAAGATAATGTCTACCAAAGGGAAAGGGAAGGCTACAGAAAGAGTAACAAAGAAGTCTCGAAAAGAGCAAGGCTCTTCCTCTAACTTTAATCCTACTCTCAACACTTTGGGGATTGATTTTAGAAGTCCAAGGGAGACAGCACGTTTTGTTGCCTTAAGTTCTAAAAGGATTAGGCCAACCCAATTTCCTGATAGGCCTGCCCTAAGATCATTGGGAATCTATGATGATGTTCTGACTTTGCATATGGGGATAAGATCCGAGGGTATTCTCCAAAAACATGAGAAGACTTATGAAGTTCTTACCCTAGAATTTTTGAGCACGGTGAAGAGTAGGATTAAGGAGGATACTTGTAGGTTGACGGGAAGGGTTTTTAATCAGTTCCATTTGGACTTTCGCCTTGGAGGAAGAGAGCTTCACTTAACCGGAGCCGAAGTTAGTAGAATTTTGGGATTATCCTTTGATACCGAAACTTTTCCCGACATGCCCATTGAATACAATGAGACTGCTTTTTGGAACCAAATTACCGGCCTTCCATCCTACACATCCCGAAGTGCCAAAGCCTCCTCTATCATTCACCCAACCTTCCGCCTTATACATAGAATTTTTGCTTGTACCATCTTCGCTAGGGAGGATAAGGGAACGGTGAATAGGAAGGAGTTGTTATTATTATGGGGATTTGCTCATAGGCGTACAAGGATGAATTTGTGTAATTTCCTTTTTGAGTTGATTGGTGACATCATTTCTCCAACCTACAACGGGGAAATTCATATTGGAGGTATAATTACTTTGTTTGCTAAGCACTTCAATTTTGAGATTCCAAATGATTGGGTTGAGGTGAGAGGGTCAACAAAATTGGATATTCCAACCCTTCGGACTATGCAACTCATTACGGAGAGGGGGAATAACGAGTACAATTGGTTAGTAGGAGCGGGAAAAACGCCCTATATTGTACTCCCAAGCAACAATCTCCCCACCATTCGGATAAGAGAGCCCGAAACTTGGATATTTCCAAATGCCATTGAAGGAGAAGAAGAAGAAGAGATTCAAGCCCCATTGCCACCCGACTTCTACCAGAGGTTTGATAAAATGTTTGTCCAACAAGGCCAATTGCTTGAGCAAAACGCTCAATTTTTTCAGCGACTCGCCCAAATTGATAACCGAATTCAGAATGCCCAAGGAAGGATTGACGACATTTACAACTATGGGGTAAATTATTGGGACAACTTTCCACCACCACCACCACCATTTTAGTAAGTTTTTCTCTTTACCCTCCCGGGATTTGACATTGTTCCTTGAAACATTGAGGACAATGTTCATTTCAAGTGTGGGGGGGGGTATATCTATCCTTTTATTTTTCGCTTTCTAGTTTAAAATTTTTACTTGCTTTCTAGATTAGATTTAATTGCTTTCTAGTATAATTTTTTTCTTTTTTAACTTAGTTGCATTTTTCATTTATGCATGTATAATACACTACAAGAAAACTGACAGATACCGACGGAAATTAGTGACGGAAATAAATCCGTCACTAATACCGACGGATTAGTGACGAAATAGCAACGACCTGGGGTGAAAAACAAAAAACGAAATTAGGACGAGATTACCGACGGATTTAGTGACGGATATGCCGACGGATTCCATTTCGTCTCTAATCCGTCACCATTTTGACGCCAAAAATTTGCGCACTTTTTTAGCGACGGATTTATGACGGAATGGCGACGGATATTTTTACTGACGGATTTAATCCGTCGGTAAATTAATTACATATTATTACCGACGGATTTGAGTCGTTGCTAAATTATTTAAAATAATTATTAAATTTATATTTTAGGTTAGCGACGGATTAGTGACGGATTTAATTACCGACGGATTAAAATCCGTTGGTAAATTAATTACATATTATTACCGACGGATTTGAGTCGTTGCTAAATTATTTAAAATAATTATTAAATTTATATTTTAGGTTAGCGACGGATTAGTGACGGATTTAATTACTGACGGATTAAAATCCGTCGGTAAATTAATTACATATTATTATCGACGGATTTGAGTCTTTGCTAAATTAATTAAAATAATTAGTAAATTTATATTTTAGGTTAGCGACGGATTAGTGACGGATTTAATTACCGACGGATTATAATAGAAGAGGGACGGACAATAGCATATATATTTTTTTAATTTTTTTATACATTTTTTTTGGATAAATAAAACTATTTGAGATGTTGGTTAGTAGTGATTTTTTTTTATAAAAAGTTATACAAAAAAGTTAAGAATTTTTAAATAAATGAAAGTATATAATAGAAAAAAGAGAGACAGACAATATCATTTACTTTTTTTTTTTTTTTGGATATATAAAACTATTTGAGATGTTAGTTAGTAATGAAAATTTTAAAAAAAAGTTATATAAAAAAGGTTAAGAATTTTAATGAAATGAAAGTATAAAATAGAAAAAAGAGAGACGGACAATAGCATTTACTTTTTTGATTATTTTTTATTTTTTTTTTGGAAAAATAAAACTATTTGAGATGTTGTTTAGTAGTGAATTTTTTTTTACAAAAATTTATATAAAAAAAGTTAAGAATTTTTAAAGAAATAAAAGTATATAATAGAAGAGGGACAGACAATAACATATATACTTTTTTAATTTTTTATATATTTTTTTTTTGATAAATAAAATTATTTGAGATGTTGGTTAGTAGTAGATTTTTTTTTCAAAAAAAAAACTTTACATTTATAAATAAAAAATTAAAGAATTTTACCCGTCCCTGATTTCTTTATTATACTTTCATTTGTTTATTTTTTTTCTAACTTTTTTTTATATAACTTTTTGAAAAAAAAAAATACTAAAAAATGTCCAAAAAATTTATTTATATTCATAAAAAATAAAAAAAAACTATACCCTATAGGGTATAGGGCATGGGGGCATGGGGTATATATTTATGGGGCATGGGGTATAGGGTATACCCTATAGGGTATACCCTATAGGGTATAGGGCATAGGGTATAGGGTATACCCTATATGCCCTATACCCTATACCCTATGCCCTATACCCTATACCCTATAGGGTATACCCTATACCCTATAGGGTATACCCTATACCCCATGTCCTGTACCCTATAGGGTATACCCTATACCCTATGTCTTGTACCCTATACCCTATGCGCTATAGGGTATACCCTATAGGGTATATCCTATAGGGTATAGGGTATACCCTATGCCTTGTACCCTATACCCTATGCCTTGTACCCTATACCCTATAGGGCAAACCCTATAGGGTATGCCCTATACCTTATAGGGTATACCCTATACCTTATAGGGTATACCCTATAGGGCATAGGGTATATGGTACAAGGCATAGGGTATAGGGTATACCCTATGCCTTGTACCCTATACCCTATAGGGTATACCCTATATCCTATAGGGTATACCCTATACCCTATAGGGTATAGGGTATACCCTATGCCTTGTACCCTATACCCTATACCATAGGGTATAAGGTATACTCTATAGGGCATAAGGCATAGGGTATAGGGTATACCCTATACCCTATAGGGTACAGGGTATAGGGTACAAGGCATAGTGTATATGGTATACCCTATAGGGTATATGGTATACCCTATGCCTTATACCCTATACCCCATGCCTTGTACCCTATACCCTATGCCCTATAGGGTACCCTATAGGGCATAGGGTATAGGGTATACCCTATGCCTTGTACCCTATAGGGTATACCCTATGCCTTTTACCCTATAGGGTATAGGGTATTGGATATACCCTATACCTTGTACCCTATACCCTATGCCCTATAGGGTATATCCTATCTCCTATAGGGTATACCCTATACCCTATAGGGTAACCCTATACCCTATAGGGTATACCCTATGCCTTGTACCCTATACCATAGGGTATAGGGTATACTCTATAGGGTATAGAGCATAGGGCATAGGGTATAGGGTACAAGGCATAGGGTATACCCTATACCCTATAGGGTATAAGGTATAGGGTATACCCTATAGGGTATAGGGTACAAGGTATAGGGTATATGGTACAAGACATAGGGTATACCCTATACCCTATAGGATATACCCTATAGGGTATACCCTATAGCTTATAGGGTATACCCTATAGGGCATAGGGTATAGGGTACAAGGCATACGGTATAGGGTACATGGCATGGGGTATAGGGTATACCTTATAGGGTATAGGGTATACCCTATAGGGTATAGGGCATAGGATATAGGGTATACCCTATACCCTATAGGGTATAGGGCATAGGGTATAGGGTATAGGGCATATGGTATAGGGTATACCCTATAGGGTTTAGGGTATACCCTATACCCTATGTCCTATACCCTATAGGGTATACCCTATACCCTATGCCCTATAGGGTATACCCTATACCCCATGCCCTATACCCTATAGGGTATAGTTTTTTTTTTTATGAATATAAATAAATATTTTGGACATTTTTTAGTTTTTTTTTTCAAAAAGTTATATAAAATAAAGTTAGAAAAAAAATAAACATATGAAAGTATAATAAAGAAATCAGGGACGGGTAAAATTCTTTAATTTTTTTATTTGTAAATATAAAGTTTTTTTTTTTGAAAAAAAATCTACTATTAACCATCATCTCAAATAATTTTATTTATCAAAAGAAAATATAAAAAATTAAAAAAGTATATATGTTATTGTTTGTCCCTCTTCTATTATATACTTTTATTTCTTTAAAATTTTTTTTTTAAAAAAAATTCACTACTAAACAACATCTCAAATAGTTTTATTTTTCCAAAAAAAAAATTTAAAAATAATCAAAAAAGTAAATGCTATTTTCCGTCTCTCTTTTTTCTATTATATACTTTCATTTCATTAAAATTCTTAACCTTTTTTATATAATTTTTTTTTTAAATTTTCATTACTAACTAACATCTCATTATGACTTTTTTTTGGTAAGGATGTTTTTTAAAAAATTTATATAAAATAAGTTAGAAATTAACTAAATAAATGAGGGACAGACAATATTCTTTCCTTATGAGTATTTTTTTATTTTTTATTTTTGAATAGAGATAGATGTTTTAGATATTTTTTATTAAGAAAGTTTATTTAAAAAAAATTATTTATTTTTTTTAAAAAAATTGATATTAGACATACTACTTTAACTAAAATTTTGGGTAAATCAAATAAAAGCATGTAAATATTTTAGATAAATTTTTGTAAATTTCAGTAATAAAAAAAGTCTAAAATATTTTTTCTTAGTCAATAAAAAATAAAAAATAATAAAAATAATAAGCATTATTAACTATTTGACATTTATTTTATTAAATTTTTATCTTTGACATGGATCACCATCTTAGCCATCTATAATAACACATTTGACATGGATCCAATGGCTCACATTTTAATAAACTATTTCACTTGGATCATCATCTCAACCCTCCATTCAATTTAAATCAATGGCCAAAATTCTTTCTCACACTTTTTCACTCATTTACTAAATAAAACCCTACCACTTCTTCTTCTTCTTCTCTCTCTCTCTCTCTCTCTCTCTCTTCACCTTTCTTCACCATCCGTCTCCCTCATCTTCTCTCTCTCTTCACACGGTCCTTCACCATCCGATCCAACCACCACCACCACCGTCACGGCGGCCCCTCTCCCCTTCACTGCCATCACCGGCGCCCCCTCTCCCCTTCACTGCCATCACCGGCGGTTACCCTACCTCCATTCCAGCCACCTCCCTCAATTTCTCTCAATCACCGACCGCCTCCCTCATTCTCTCCCCTTCACTGCATCACCGGCGGCCCCTCTCCCCTTAACTGCTATCATTTTGTATGGAAATGAAGTTGAGGGGTTAGAAGTGCAAACCAAGAGTGGGGAATGGATTAAGGTCAAGCCTTCAAAAGATTCTTTCACAGTCATGGTTGGAGACTCTCTATACGTAAGTAAGCAATTACTCGTTTCGTTTTGTTTCATCGATAAACAGAAATTTATGTTATAGTTTTGGTATTTGTATGAAAAACGTAGGCATGGATGAACGGGAGGGTGTATTCTCCATTTCATAGGGTGATGATGGAAGGAAATGAAGCTCGGTATTCGTTGGGCCTGTTTTCAATTGCAAAAGATGGTTACATCGTAAAAAGCCCAGAAGAGATGGTGGACCAAGACCACCCGTTACTATTCAACCCATTCGATCCCGCTCAATTTCTCAATTTCCACTACTCAGAGGCCGGACAAACAACCCAATATGCTCTTAAAGCTTACTGCGGTGTGTAAATCTACCAGTTTTCAGATTATATTAAAGTAATTACGAGTCGAGTCGAGGATGCTATTGTTTTGGCCAATTTTTTTTTTTATTATTAATTATATGTTGTGTCATTTTATGTATGAGGGTGCTTTGTTTGTTAGTGTTAGTAGGGGTAATGTTAATGTTAATGTTAATGGCAATGTAAATTTATTATTTGATTATACATTTGTAAAGTAATGTCATGTTAATAATCAGACCCAAAAGATGTGTATATTCATTTTTAGCAATCTGCAAAAAAATTTAGCATTTTCTTGATTTGTAATAACATATTGACCAAACTAACCTTCATTTTCATGTCTAGTTAAAATTTTGGGCAATAACTAAGAAATAATAGTATGATAAAATTTTAGCATTTTCTTGATTTGTAATAACATATTGACCAAACTAACCTTCATTTTCATGTCTAGTTAAAATTTGCATTTTTTAATATAAAATGCAAATTTAGCGACGAAAATATTTGTCGGAAAACCCCTCAATAATATGGCATATAAAAAAAGAATAAATATTGATTTTTTTTGATAAATTTAGTGACGGAATAATTTGTCAGTAATATTAAATAATAAAATTTACTATTACAGCATAAAAAATAGCGACGGAATATTAGTCATTAATATTAATAATAAAAATAATAATTACATCATCATAAATAATAGCAACGGAATGATCCGTCGATAATCCGTCACTAAAATGGTCCAAAAAATAAAACGTCCATTTAAATAGCGACGGAAAATCCATCACTAATCCGTCGGCATAATGCTTTAAATTGGTCGTTTATTTTACCAAATTACCGACGGATTTTAAAACATTAGCGACGGAAATTTCCGTCACTAAATCTGATTGAGAACCGTCGCTAATCCGTCGAAAAATTTAGTGACGCACGTTTTAACATCGGATTTTTTACGTCTAAAATCCGTCACTAAATTGATTTAGTGACGGATTTTTGGCATTTAGTGACGGATTTTTCCGTCACTAACTGTCGTTTTTCTTGTAGTGATAGTATATATATATATAAAGAAAAAAAATAAAAATAAATCCCTATGATGATCCATAATCATTATTTTTATGCTTGCCATTTGCCCTAGTATAATGCCTATTTATCTTTCCTCTCATATTTTCTATAAACTTAGAAATCTATTAAAGGAAAAATATAGGGATATTTTTAGGAAATAATTGAAAGCCTCATAAGTTAGTATAGCACAATATAGAGTTTCATCAAGGAAAATGCATTTGATTAGAAGGAATCTTTAAATCTACACTTGGTCATTTTTATGAAAAATTTTGAAAATATTTCCTTAAAATTGTACATCTTTTATCTTTATTAAATGTTTATTCCCTTTTTAGAAGCACCCTTTGTTTTGTATCTTTTTGAATCACACCCTTTCATCAAAAATTCCATCTTTCCATTTCTCAAATCAAATAAAAGTAAACATCTTTATCTTATTGCTAAAAAGAGTGACTTAGTCACCAATCCTTAAAAGCAAAAAGAAACTTATTACTTCCTAAGTAACTCGGGGCACGGCGTTCGCTGCGACGATGCTTCCTTGCCAAACGGGAGTAATATCCAAAAGTATTTTTGATCTAAGTATTAGGAACATGGGGTTCGCCACCACAATGTCTCCTACTTGAAAGGATCAAAAATAACTTAGGTCTTTTGCAAAAATATAACACGTGCAAAAATGAGATAAATTTGTTTAACTTTGATAAGATTTTTCCACTATCATCATCCATTTTTCGCCCTTGTGATTCAAGAATGCAATACAATTCTTCGGGAACTTCTAACTTGTGAATAAATGTTTATACTTTCTCTTGTACATTTTAAAGAAATAAATTCATTTTTTCTCAAAAATCACTCTAAAAGAGTGAAAAGCTTCTCTTCTACCAAGAAATGAATCTAAGATTTATCCTTCTAGCATGTTTTACTTGATCAAAATTCTATATATGCTATATTAGGTTATTGTCTTGCATTTTATCTCTTTAAAAATATCCCCAAAATGCTCCTTCCTAGATAAATTTTTAAAGGTATACAAAATATGATTAGAAAGACAAAGGCATTATCCAAAAGGCATTTAGGGCTTGCTACATTATTTCTGAGGGATCATTCTTGCTTTTTCTCCCTATCCGTATTTCATTCTAAGTTTGCTTGGGGACAAGCAAAAGCTTAAGTGTGGGGGAGTTTGATAAGTGACTATTATATAGTCATTTATCCTTAGTTTTGTATACTTTTTAAGTGCATAAAGCATCATTTTCATTTTATTTTATGTACTTTTTAGTTTCTTTTTTATATTATCTAGATTTTACGCCTTTTGGTATATTTCTTGCATTTAAAGACAGGTTTTAGGGTCTTTTTATCAAAAGGATGCTTGGACACTTCAAGGCAAAAGACATGGAAGAGCACCAACCAAATCAAGCACACCAAGTTAAATTCCAGGTGGAGCGGCCGTGCAGCCAACATGGAGCGGCCGTGCACCTAGCCATTTTCAGGCCATTTGTGGCCCTAAAATATAGAGCGGCCGTGTCTTGAAGAGGGAGTGGCCGTGTCATTATTTAGAGCGGCCGTGCAGCTTGGAGAGGAGCGGCCGTGCGAAGTGTCAAGACTCAAATTCAAATCTGGCGCCAAGGGTCGCACGGCCGTGCAACTTCCTTGACGCGGCCGTGCAAATCGTGGATCGCACATGTAAAGGCACCTTGATGGCACCCAATTGAAGAGTCTCCTCCCAATTATAAATAGGACCCTTGTAATCGCCTTATATACGAAAATTTAGAGAGAAATCACCGATACTTCATAGATAGAAAAATATAAACACTTGTGATAACAATTTCCAAAGAGATGTGAAGATCAAGTTCATTGTTTGTTCTTGAAATTACCTTGGAAGAAAAGCAATAAAGTGAAGCACCATTTCCAAAGCATTTGCCTTCTATATTCATAAGTCTTTCTTACTCAATCTCTTACTTTTATTTCTTATATGTTATAAAATGGCTTGTGAGTAATCCCCTTATTCTTGGGGTTGGAAACTCAAAAGCATACTTGTTCATCATTCAAAATGAAAAGTCTTGTCTTCTTTCTTCATCTAAACAATTTCTTTATATTATTCTCTAAATGCCTTACATTTTGGAGATGTCCAATTTGTATGATTCACTAATTGAGAGAAGTACCTAGCGGAGAATCTCGATTGACAGAACCATATAAAGAAACTAGGTTTCATTGATCACGAAAGTAGTTCAATGGCCTAGGGATGTTCCTTTGATGGAAAGTATGTTGACTCTCGTTCTTAATGGATTCTTACTAATTATGGTCAGCTAGAGATAAGCCGGAATGCCCGTTTGTGACAGTATGGGGGTAACATAAACGGAAATCTCAAACAGTTAGGACATAATTAGTGAAGAATACAAACGCTACTGTCTTAACCCGAAGTAGCGTAGGCTTAACATACCATCCTTGATTTATATGAAAAACCTATATTTCTAAGACAATGACAATTTGATGAACAATGTTATGTGTATGATTTCCAATCCCGAGAATGCTTCGTTTTATAAGAATTTAATTAAAGAATTTTCTGTTTATGTTCTCTCTATTTTTCTAAAAACAAATTTTATCTCCCCCCAATCTTTTCTATAATTCTAAAGACAAAAATATTCCCTAAAGTAAACCTTGTCTCTGTGGGATCGACCCGTACTTGCACCCGCTATATTACAATAGCCCGTGCGCTTGCGGATATAAATAAACCGTTAGGTTTCGACCGAACAACGGTCTGAGCCTTCCAAATTTGAGAGAAATGTAGGCAACCACTTGGTGCGGCCATTATCTGTTTTATTTTGTTAATCTCTATTTTTCTCTATCACCTAGATTGATTATCACACACGCGCACTCATATTATATCTGTCATTGCACTACATACCCTGATTAACCCGGGACCCACACTAAGGACGGATGACGGTAACCACCTAGTCCCCGGTCTCTCCAAAGTTGGATCATCCCACTTCGCGTATTCAATCCATCTAGATTGTCATATCGCGGGGAGCCTAGCCTTCCAGCCCTGCATCGCCACATATCATGTAGATTGTCTTTTTAGGATCACTCCGTGACCGGTCGGTTTGTCTCGGTGATCTTTTCTTATTTTTGACCAAAATAAAGCCATGTAAAATTGACTATAAAGAAGGACTCGGAATAGTCCCTTCGGAAAAGTCCCTTCGAAAAAAGAAAACATCCCTTCAAAACGACCCTTTCGGAAGTCCCTTTAAAGAAAAAAAAATCCTTCAAACAATCTTACATGGCTTTGTTTTACAAAAATTGGACTGATTACTTAGTCATTAGGTTCTGATAAAGACCTTAGAAACCCCTCAAAACGGATTCTCCGTTCCGATCAAAAAGTAGGTTTAATAAAAATCGACTTTCCGTGTGATTGTCTCGTGCGTGACTGCTTGTATCGCGCGGGACAATGCCTCTGTTTGCTGTGTTTGAGCCTGAACCATTTAAGCCTGCTTTCGACTCGCTGGGGCTAGATTTGATCCTGACACCATCTCTGCGTCTCTTCTGTCAGTTTTATGAAGCTACTCAACCTCAAGACTCCCAACACAATGTCTACAGAAAAGTACTTCGTCACTGAGAAAGATCTTAAAGAGGAAGACTTGCAGAACATGACCAAGTTCCTTGTCGCTGAATTTGAGCATGTAGAAGGTTGGAGAGAAGCTTTTGATATGCCTACCTGAAATTACCCAGATCCGAGAGGCGCAGCGATTGCGCCCTGGCATCTGGCATTCCGTTTTGTGTTGGTTGATGGAGGTGTCTAGCTGTGTTTTTGCTTTGTAGAGTCGCCACACCGTTTTGATTAAGCCCAAAATATTGAGAAAAGGCATCAGTTTAAAAACTGTTTTTGTGTGATGAAATTTTTGAGTTCAGAGGTCAGGTTACTCCTCGGGAAGAGAATATTAGAATATTAGAGCTCACCCGAGTTGCCTCGTAAAAACGAGTCTTTCGGTACCCCTTCTTTCTTTAACTGTTATGTGTGTGTGTATGCGCTTTTAAAAATGCATGCTGTATCGGATGTCTACATTGTACACTACGTATTGAAATGTATTGAAATAGTAATGGAAGAAAGCCTTACCAATGTTGGTTCATGTCTGTCTTCCGCTGGGGAATAGTGTTTGAGGATGGAATAGTGTTCCGGGATAGACCGGGATTGCTTCGGGATGTGCCGGTTGTCTGCGGACAGAGCTTCGGCGTGCCTCGGGATTGTCAGGTGTGCACTCGGGCAGAGTTTCGGCGTGCGTTGGGATCGCAGGGATCATTGGCTGGATTCGGGCAGAGGTTAGGCGTGCGTCGGGATCGTCGGTTGTGTTAGGGCAGAGTTTTGGCATGCGCTGGAATCGTCCGTTTGGCTCGGAAAGGGCCGGGACGCCTCGGGAAAGACAAGGCAAGGCTTCGAAGTACCACGAGGGGCCTCAGAATACCTCGAGAGTGCCTCGGGGCAGCGCGAGAGCGTCTTGGGAGCGCTTGGTAGGGCTTCGGAGCATCGCGAGGGAGCTCGGAAGGCCCCGGAAGGAACCGAAAGGGATCGGGAGTGCCCCGAGGGGTCTTAGAAGGGGAGCCTGAAGGCTAAGGGAGAGAGGAGAAGAGGGAGATATGTAAAATGAGGGAGGGGGAGCCCTCTATTTATAGTTTTTGAAAATGTGCAAGAAGGTCCGTACGGACCTTCCATGAAACCTAAAATTTTGGTTTTCCCGGATTTGAGGGAATAATGTGGACTTTAAGAGGATTTTGTAATAATTATGTCTGGGTACAAAGAGGTCCGTACGGACCTTTTAGCATGCAAAGAGGTCCGTACGGACCTTCCATGCTTTTGTAATTGTGATGGCAAGCTAGTTCTCGTCGAGAGCTTTCCAACCATATATGGCACGTCTTAATCGGAGTTCGTATGAAGGAGTTATGACCTCCAGAAGTTTACCCTTGGTTTTTTCGTATGCTTGGATGGAGAGCGATCCAGATTGGGTTACTTACAGAAGCCCCTCGGCGACGTCACTTATGAAAGAAGTGGGGTCGCCGATAAGATAAGGGTCCTGATCTGAATTGCTTGCTGGGAGAGAGAAGATGACCAGGTTGGTCGGACGGCTGGACCCTTTGATAGGATTCCTACGTATCCCTGAGTGGGAATTAAGCCAATCGTAGTTTGTGTGTGGGGTGAGTGTTGTAGTGTACGAGGAGATGTGCTATCCTCTGATTGAGACTCTGTGTGTGGATGTGGTGGTATCCTGTGGGTGACCGTTTAGGTCGGTTGGCTGGACCCTGTGATAGGATTCCTACGTATCCCTAGCGGGAATCAAGCCTGATCGTAGTTCTGACGTCGTGAAATTGTGAGTGTATGGGGGCGTGGTGGTGCCCTGAAGTGATGTGACCGCTGAGGCCGACTGTGAGGACGTGGTGGTGTCCTGAAATGGAAATTTTATGTTTTTTTGAATCGGGTAATTTAAAGCCTTTCGGGCTGGGGATAATGATTTGGGAGGTTTATACGGTCTTCCGGACCGAGTGGTTTAAAGCCTTCCGGGCTGCGGATGGTGATTCGGCTGATTTATGCGGTCTCCCGGACCGAGTGATTTAAAGCCTTCCGGGCTGCGGATATTGATTTGGCTGATTTATGCGGTCTCCCGAACCGAGTGATTTAAAGCCTTCCGGGCTGCAGATATTGATTCGGCTGATTTATGCGGTCTCCCGGACCTAGTGATTTAAAGCCTTCCGGGCTGCGGATATTGATTCGGCTGATTTATGTAGTCTCCCGGACCGAGTGATTTAAAGCCTTCCGGGCTGCGGATATTGATTCGGCTGATTTATGCGGTCTCCCGGACCGAGTGATTTAAAGCCTTCCGGGCTGCGGATATTGATTTGGCTGATTTATGCGGTCTCCCGGACCGAGTGATTTAAAGCCTTCCGGGCTGCGGATGATGATGCGGGAGGTTTATACGGTCTTCCGGACCGAGTGATTTAAAGCCTTCCGAGCTGCGGATGATGATTTATGCTGGTGATGAAGATGTTCATGCCTTATCACAAGACAGATCCTTTAATCAGTGACGTAGAGATGTGTGTACCTCTAAATGCATGTTTTTTCAGGATAATGATTTGTATTGGTGATGGTGAAATTGTGAGTGGAATTTGTGATGTCGTTATGACTGAGGTGATGTCGTTATGAGGACGGGTGACGTCCTCTAAACGAGGTTGTGTCGTCATAAGGACGTGTTACGCCCTCTGACTGAGGTTTCGGGCGTGGACGCGTCGGTGTCCTAAGCCGAGATGTAAGTGTTTGCGCCTTGGGGGCAAGCATTCGTGCTTTAAGTGTTTTGATCTTGGAAGGCGTGTTTGTGTTTTGTCCGCTGGGGAAGAGTTCGGGCTTAAAATGACTGTTGGGGGGATGAATTGTTTGTTGTGAAGGTATTTGTGCCTTAGGATGTGTGTTTGTAGGCGTTTGCACCTTGGAGTTTGTTTGTGGAGGCGTTTGTGCCTTGGGATTCGTGTTTTGGGGGCACTTGTGCCTTGGGGTTTGGGCTTATGATGACGGCCGGTGTTTTATCTGCTGGGGATATGCGGTCTTGTACGGGTTTGCAAGAATTCCCGTTTGACTTTTGTCTGCTGGGGAAGGAGTTCGGGCTTATTTTGATGGCCGGAAAAGGCGAGGAGTATCTAAGTTGATTTTCTTTGAAGGTGTCTATACCCTAAGTGAGACTGTTTGGGGGGGTGTTTACCTTGTGTTGAGACCTAGTTCAGGAGTATGACCCTAGGTTGAGACTATTCTAAGGCGTCTGGACCTATGTTGAGTTTGATGGTGTATTTTGTGAGTCATGTAAGAACTTTGTTTGTGGAAATTTTTAGAAAGGAATCATGCCGTGCTAGGATTCTTCTCTTTTTTTTTTATGTAGCATTTATTACAGCTATGTCTCGCATTTAAAGTTTATTGACATACCTTCGCTGTGTTTACCTGCAGGAGGAGGCGCCTGTGACCGAAGTTGCTGAAATGTTGAGGACGCGCCGACGTTTTTGAACGAAGTCACTGAAATGATGAAGACGCGATAGTGCCTTTGTCCGAACTTGTGGTGAGGGCGAGGTGGCGCCTCTGTCTGAACTTGTGGTGATGGCGAGGTGGCGCCTCTGTCTGAACTTGCGGTGAGGGCGAGGTGGCGCCTCTGTCTGAACTTGCGGTGAGGGCGAGGTGGCGCCTCTGTCTGAACTTGGTGTGAGGGCGAGGTGGCACCTCTGTCTGGACTTGCTGTGAAGGCGAGGTAGCGCCTTTGTCTGAACTTGCGGTGAGGGCGAGGAGGCACCTCTGTCTGGACTTGCGGTGAGGGCGAGGTGGCGCCTCTGTCTGGACTTGCGGTGAGGGTGAGGTAGCGCCTCTGTCTGGACTTGGTGAGGGCGAGGTGGCGCCTCTGTCTGGTTGCGGTGAGGGCGAGGTGGCGCCTCTGTCTGAACTTGGTGTGAGGGCGAGGTGGCGCCTCTGTCTGAACTTGGTGTGAGGGCGAGGTGGCGCCTCGGATAGAATTTATTGTGATTTTTGAGGCCGTGGGGCACCTCTGACCGAGTTATTGAGGTGTTGAGGACGTTGGACGCCTCTGACCGAGATAGTGAGGATGTGGTGCCGCCTCTGGCTGAGTTGTTGAAATGTTTGAGGATGTGGGGCGCCTCAGGTGCTGGACAAGGAGAGGAGGGATGGCTCGTCTTCTCTTTCCTTCTTTGTTCTTACTCCTGCGGACTTCTTGGATTATCCGGTCGAGGAAGGTGCTGGGTTCACCGAGGATGATGAGGTGGCTGGCGGAGGCGCCGAGATGCCGGAGTGTTTACTAGGCGGTGGTGCCGATGTCTTAAAGTAGGACTCCTTTTTTTTCTTTTCTTTGCATTATCTGCTTTTTCGTTGCAGGAGTGGTGCTATGAGATCTTTCGTGTCAGCCGTGGGACTGGGAGGATGAGGCCATGTTTGGTTATCCCGCCATGATGTGCTGGGCTCGTTCTTTGAGGAAGAGGAGGACGGGAGAGGGACATTTTGGAGGGGTTTCCGCTGTACACTTGGACTCGGTACGATGAGGATGAGCTAGAGGGTGCCCCCTGGGTGTTGCGGTAGCGGAGGCTTCTGCGGGGTCTTACTTGTGACTCCCTGTACTTGGGGGAGAGGTTATTCTTGCAGCATGGCGCAGGTGCACCTCCTATGGCTTCGAGGGATCCGCCCTTCCATATAATGAGTCCTCTTGATATGGACGTGCTGGAGTACGAGAGGTACCGGGCCGGCGTGAGTGCCAAGGAGTTCGTCCTGGAGGGTGAGGAGTATGCGGCCTTTGTTAGGCAGAAGCTGAGGACGCCACAGGTGTTGGCGAGGGAAAGACAGACTGGCTCGTCGCGTCCTCTAGATGTTCCAGTGCCTTGGCCAGACTTTACGTATGTTCGCGGGGACTCTTCAAGGAGGAGGGTGTCGGTGCCTATCCCAGAGCATGGTCCTGCTGTTCATCGAGTTGACCCGAACGCTCCGGTGAGTGTGCTTACTCTTTTCCGTCTTGGCATCTTTTCTGTATTTTTCTCTTTTGTTGAGTATGATTGTATCTCTTTTGCTGAGCATTTCTTTGGTTGTTAGCTTGCGCAGGTTTCGGGGCCGTCCTTTGACACGCTGACCGGTCGGTTTGTGGGGATGAGGTCTTTTGCAAGGAAGCTCGCGGGGAAGCTGTCTTGCAGGTCTTCGCGGCACGCGGCGGCGTTCGAGCCAGTGCCTTTGAGGAGGTCTGTGGATACTCCTTCTTCGAGGGGCTTGAGGCTGCACACATGGCCCGGAGGTGCCGGTCCGGGAACAGCACAACTTTGATGTGGGGACGTCTTCGGGGGCTCAGAGGCCGCAGACCCTTCATCAGTTCTTTCCTCTGCCGGAGGCACAGGGTGAGGGTTCGTCCTCGCATCCCTTCTTTTATACTTTCACCAGGTTTTGACCCTTCAGAGTAATTTGAGTACCCGCACGAGGAGGGGGTGCCGTATTCTGATGACGAGGATGTGACTGCCGAGTTTTCCGTGATGCCGGATTTCTCGTTTGTGGAGGATGATGATGATGAGTCGGATTAGGGCTCTTTTGCTTTCCCTCTTTCCGTTGTTTTTTTTTGTTTTGTAGAGCAACAGACATTTTGTACCTGTAATAAAACACTTGTATTTGCATAACAAAGTATTTTATTTTAAGTTGTAATGACGTATTTGTGATTACCAATTTGAACTAGGAATTGTTGCTAGCTTATTTATTTTTGTGCATGTCACATGAGCTGGGAATGCATTTGTGGTTAGTGGAGTGAGGCTGGCTTTGTGTTTTCGAGCTTGGGGTCAAGCAACTTTGACAGGTTTTCATGAGCGCTGTGCAGGGAGGTGATGTCTCCAGGGACGCGTTTGCTTTGTGCTTGACAGCCACTCTTTTCGGGGTTAGATACCTCAGGATATGTGACGGTGCTTTGTTGGATGTGGCAGGCCATTGTCGGGCGAGCGAGGATATCGTTCCTTTGGTTCCGGGGGAAACCTTCCACGGTGTAGATCGTCTGGTGATGAGGGACCGGTTCATGTGTGGGGGAAGCCTTTGCTTTGGTCACTTTGTGGTTGTGAGAGAGGCTTCAAGCAATGCCTGTGCTTTCGGGATCTTTTAGTCTGTGGACGTTTGCTCGGCGACCTCTTGTGTTGGATATGGATCAGTCTGCCTGGGAGAGATGGATGGCACAGCTTGGTACGCATCAGATCCTTTGGTGGGTTCCGCACTGGGGGATTGAGACTAGGAGGGACTTTCAGGAAGGGTCCTATGTTGTCAGAGTTCCGAGTTTGTCTTGGTCCTCTTTCTATATTCCGTTGCTCGTTTCTCGGCAGTTCGGGATGAGGCAGGAGCCTTTGCTGGGCTGGGATGACATTGCCACTGCGGTGGTAGCTTCTCTTTGTATGGCATCTTCAGATGCCTTTCTGTATTTTCTGAGGGTATGGAAGTATTCCGCTTTCCCTCCTGTGGTGCTCCTTGGATGCCGAGAGAGTGTTGTCTTGACCACCGAGTACCTGGATTGGTATGAGTAGCATATCGGGCAGACCCAAGTGGTTTTGGGGAGCAGGCGTGAAGCAATTCTGGGGCAAGATAGCCGTCTCAGCTATAGCCTTAGGAGTGCAGAAGCCTGGTCTAACCCTCAGGATGTCATGGGAGACGCTTTGTTTGACTACGGGACTCGAGTTGACAGACTGGCGGGGAGAGGTCCCCTTTTGCAGACTCGTAGGGAGGAGATTCGAGCCGAGGCACGGGTGAATGATGCTCTGAGAGTGACTGGTTCGTTTGACATGACTAGGAGGACTCCTGATCTCGGAATGAGGGAGACAGAACTCGCTCATGTGGAATGAAAGAAGACTCATTGGGGACGAGGGAAGAAAGGAAAGAGTGACGAAGGGCCAAACGCGAGTAGCATGGAATGACCTTCTGAAATACTGAGTATCCATTCATTGTCATTGTAGACACATTGATTGTTAAATGTTTTAAGTTATCTTTTAGCATGTTGTGAATCGAGAGTAGACCGTGCTTGAACTCATCAAAAAGTGTTTTAACTGTGATGATTTGTGATTTACTTTTAAAGATTTGTCGAGACGCAAAATCTCTTGCTTGCTTCTTGTCTGAGCCTTGATGGCGTCCAACTTTTGGGATTTTTGTGTATGCTTTAGACCGAACCAATGAAGGCTGCTGTGATGTACCCGATTTTCATTTTTTTTGAAAAATCAAACGGAGTCGCCACGCCGTTTTTAGTTTAAGGGCCAAAACTTTGAAAAATGCCCAAAATTAGAGAAAAATGGGTTCGGAGGTCATGTTACATTCCGGGAAGAACGTTAGGGTTCACCCGAAATGCCTCGTAAAACGAGTCTTCCTAATTTAAAACCATTTTTGTGTGTGTGTGTGTGTTTTGGAAAAGGAATTTTCTGGAAATGAAGTTTTGACTTGACTGGACTGAAATTTACCAAAACAATGTGCTTCTGTGAGTGAAAAATGACTGAAAAAACAAGATATCTGTCCCTTGCATTCTTGTCCACGCGGACCAGAGCGAGATTCACTCCTGTCCGCACGGATGGGACAGTAATATTCCTTTTCCGCAGTTTTCCAGTCTGATTCTGTAAATTTCAGAATGTAAACTGGAGTTACAGAATCAGAACTGGAGTTTTTGCAACTGAAAGTGTTAAAAAAACATTTTTGGGATTTGCATCCATGCTTGTCCCCACTTTCCTTAGGCTTTGATTAGTGATCACTAAACATGATTAGTGGTGATCTACTATATCAAGCCATCCTTAGGGTACATTAGGACTTGAAAGCATTTCATTTGCCTGGGATGGGGAGATTTAACAAAGATTAATGTATGAAAATTGATAATAGGTTAAGGGTGTATCAACTTTAGAGTGGATTTCTAAGGTGGTCATTAAGATGACCATCCTTGAGATCTTTGAACTCAATGTATCAACTTCACCCTTTTTACAACCTAAGAACCTTAATGATCTTTATCCATGAAAATTGTTCCAAGGTGAAGATCTTAGGTTAGGAAAAACATTTTTAAGGAAGTAAAGACAATTTAGACCTTTTAAAATGGTCATCCATGGAAATTTATTCCAAGATAACTACATTTTAGGTCAAACAAGCACCAATAACACAAAAAGAAAGTGAAAGTAAGAATATGGACCATTTAGTGTGATCATCCATGGAGATGAACTCCAAGGTGACCACACTTTAGGTCAAGAGATCAAGTAACAACTAGTTAATGTAAGAAGAGAGGCAACAAGTTAAAAGAAATGTTGATCCTTATAGAGAATCATCCATGGAAATGAGATCCATGGAGATCCTCTTGGATCTAGGGCAAGAAATGAAGAACAAGTATTTGAACAAGTTACATCTTTAAAATGTGAGATGTATGCATGGATGTGGGAGATTAAGGTAAGGAGAAGGAGGGTTTACCAATGGTTGTACCCCATCTTCCTTGGATTTGTGTTTGGGACTTGAATTTGATCAAGATTTGTGTTGGGATTTTGTGTTTTTGTTTGGTGTATAAGCTGTTTTCTGGATATTTTACGAATATAACAGTAAGGGTTTGAGCTCTTGTCTTTTTAAATTGAGAGAGAATGATTTAATTTATAGGCAGATTTTAGGTTACAAAGATATCCGCGCGGACGAGACTGAGTCTCATTCCTGTCCGCGCGGACGAGAGTGTAGGCGTGCCTGACTCTGCAGAAAGCAGTTTTGGCTGCTTGCATTTAATGTAAAGTTGGTCAATTTCTTGGAAATGACTCTTCCCAACCGGTTTTTGACCTATTTTTGATATTCCTTTAAGGCCCTTTCTTGTTTAAATTGCCTTAGGAAATGACTAAAATGCTCTTGACTGTCCATTCGACGTGGAAGTCGTTAAATTGGGCTGAAGAAACATTGGTGGTTCAGATTGGGACACTTACAGTAGCCCCTCGGCGACGGCACTTTCGAAGGAAGTGGGGTCGTCGATAAAAGTGAGGTCCCAATCTGCTGGGGAGAAAGAGGGTGACCATTTTGGTCGGACCGCTCGGGAAAGGAATGACCATTTTGGTCTGATGGCTTAACCTAATGATAGGCTACCTACGTATCCTTAAGAGGAATCAAGCCAGTCGTAGTTCGGGTCTTTCGACTATCTTCAGACGTCGACCCTAGAGTGACTGTTTTAGGATGTCAACCTGGAGATGATGGCATTTTTAGGTGCCTCGAACCTTGATGATGGCGTTTTAGGTGCCTCAGACCTTAAAGATGGCGTTTTAGGTGCCTCAAACCTTAATGATGGCGTTTTAGGTGCCTCAAACCTTGAAGATGGCGTTTTAGGTGCCTCGGACCTTAATGATGGCGTTTTAGGTGCCTCAGACCTTGATGATGGCATTTTAGGTGCCTCGGACCTTGATGATGGCGTTTTAGGTGCCTCAAACCTTGAAGATGGCGTTTTAGGTGCCTCAAACCTTAAAGATGGCATTTTAGGTGCCTCGGACCTTGATGATGGCGTTTTAGGTGCCTCGGACCTTGATGATGGCATTTTAGGTGCCTCGAACCTTAATGATGGCGTTTTAGGTGCCTCGAACCTTTATGATGGCGTTTTAGGTGCCTCGAACCTTAATGATGGCATTTTAGGTGCCTCGAACCTTAAAGATGGCGTTTTAGGTGCCTCAGACCTTAAAGATGGCGTTTTAGGTGCCTCGGACCTTGATGATGGCGTTTTAGGTGCCTCGGACCTTGATGATGGCATTTTAGGTGCCTCGAACCTTAATTTGAAATGATTTCCTTTGGTGGTTCGCATCCTTGGGGATGGATTCTGAGGAGATAGATGGTCCTTTAGTGGACAACGCTTGAAGGGATCGGTCTTATGTTTGCTGCCGAGGAAGAGGATGACCGTATTGGTTGAGTGGCTGGACCTGTGGTAGGCTACCTACGTATCCCGAATGGGGAATCAAGCCCATACGTAGTTCGGAAGCTGCTGGGGATGGAATCGAGGAAATAAACGGGATTTCGTTAGCTTCCGGTGAAGGAAACGGGCTTACGTTTTACTGCCGTTAGTGAAAATGAGGAAAGAAACGGGCTTCCGTTAACTTTTGATGGAGAAATCGGACTTACGTTTTACTGCCGGGAATAAAAATGAGGAAAGAAACGGGATTCCATTAACTTTCGTTGGAGAAATCGGACTTACGTTTTACTGCCGGGAATGAAAACGAGGAAAGAAACGGGCTTCCGTTAACTTTCGATGGAGAAATCGGACTTACGTTTTACTGTCGGGGATGAAAATGAGGAAAGAAACGGGATTCCCTCAACTTTCGTTGAAGAAATTGGACTTACGTTTTACTACTGGGGATGAAAGTGAGGAAAGAAACGGGATTCCGTTAACTTTCATTGAAGAAATTGGACTTACGTTTTACTGCCGGGAAGTTCTTTTGAAGAGGGGGTTAACTTGGGTTAACTTTGGTTATCCCTGTTAAGTCTGGGATCAAACTGCAGAGTCTTGGATTTTTAAAGGGCAAAATGGGAATTTTATCCCTTCATTCCTGTCCGCGCGGACAGGAGTGAAATTCAGACTGGTTTTTAAAAGGCCGAGGCCTTTCTTCTTCCTCTTCACAGCTTTTCCAGTTTTACGAGAGAGAGGAGAGAGAAGGCGAAAATCCGCCATTGTTGCCCAAAGAAGCTTCGAAATCTTTCGATTTTCTTCAATTCTTGGATCATGGAACACGGGGAAGCCGCTATTCAAGGTCAAGGGCGTGGTCCGATTGCGGAGAGGAGGTTAGAGCTTGTTAGGATGAGGAGACATTACTCACTTTCGCAGTCGATTGCGGAGGAATCCTACCCAGATATGTGGCAGCATTGGTCCACTGATCCGGATCTTCGCACAGTATTTTTCGAATCCATTCATTGTTCTTGTTGAATTTATTCGAAATTGATTTTTTCTTCTTCTTTTTTTTTTTGAAAATTCGAAAATCATGCTTCTTGGCCTTGAAATTTGACTTTGATGATTTGCATGTTGTATTGAGTATATGGGTAATATGAATATGCATTTTGTTTGAAAAAAGAATGGGCGATTTGCCATTTTTGAAATATGAGGTGACGAAAATTTTCCCGAATCCGGGACGGACTTTTGCATGTGGGATTTTTGCAATGAGATGATGTTTTTATGAATGATATGAATGTAAAGAATTATTCATGCGTGCATTTTTTTGTGAAAATAGGATTTTCTGTGAAAAATGGGACGGAGTTTTGCTTCTGTCGACTCCTTATGAATGAATGAATGTGAAAATTGTTTATGTGTGCTATTTTATGAAAAACGGGACGGAGTTTTTGCTTCTGTTGACTCCCTGTCATTGACATGTCCCTTTGTGCATGAATGAATGATGAATGGTGATTGTTGAAAAACCTTTTCCTTTGTGCGAGAAAAATGGGGTTGAGTGCATTGTATGCCGTTATGCTGCCGAAATTTTCTTTCAAAACTTTATGCTTATGCAAATGCAACTGTTTATTGACATCTCTTTTTTCTCTTTTTTTTTTCATTGCAGGGTGGTGATCGGTTTGTGCGGGATCAGCTGAATAAGCTGAAGACTCACGGATTAGTTGAGGCCGTGATTAGCCTGTGGGACCAGCTTCCGGTCTTGGGTAGAGGGGCGATGATGAGTCCGAGGCAGATTATCATTGAGACGGGTTTGTACGAGTTTATTGAGTGCTTGAGGGGGTTAGTGAAGTTGCCGAAGAGCAAGGGCTTGACATTTGCTTTGGCGGAGCATTGGTGGGACGTGACCCACACCTTCCACTTCTTTTGGGGCGAGGCTACAGTTACGCCTTCTGAATACGCTGCGATCACGGGTTTGTCCTTTAAGGGACGTAGCATTGAGTGGCGGGATGGCTACAGTGACAGGGAGTTGCAGGATCTTTTAGGTTTTGTCCCCATTCCCAAGAAGGGGATGGGGATGGAGTATGCGGTGGTTCAAGGGAAGATTGTGGAGAGCATGGCGAGGTATGAGGCGGGTTGTCTTGCGACGTCTATTACTTGGGGGACAGGGTGACTCGCTGACGAACGTCGAAAACGTCAAAAATAAAATTCCAACTCAACTATCTACAATTGATTTGTAAATAGGGTAAGTCGGGTCGAACCTCAGAGACACAAAATTTAAAGTGTAAGAATTACTGCTAGAACAAAAAGTTGTAACGTGAAGAAGTTGTTTGGTTTGGTTTTGAACTAATTTGTTTGCAAAAATTAAGTAAATTTGATTGTAGAAGATTTCAATATTAAGGAGACTAATTCCCGGAATCGGCTTCACAAGTTATGTTCAAGTTTCACATTTCATCAATCAAAGTACACTTGGGGTTTTATTCTTACGAAAATATGATTGGGACACTTTGGCGGGTGATTTGCAATCAAGTGTTTCTAACTAATCTACTCCCTTGGCCCGTTCATAGATTAGCTAAAAACCCATTGTAGAGCTTAAGAACATAAAATAAACCACAATTCTTATGAATCTTTTGGCGAGGATTCAACAAATTGTGAAAATCAAGCCAAGACTAATTTCAATTGTAAATTTGGCGGTTCACAATTGAAATTCTAAACAATTCAAGAACAATTATTTGATCAAGACAAAAGTTCTAAAATTTCATTAAAAACAACTTGATTATCCCAAGTAATACTAAGATGAAGATGAACAATAAAACTTAAGACATAAAATGTTACCTCCAATTCCAAGAACTAAAAGGTTTAGCTAGCCATTAGAAAGCAAGAACACCAAGAAATGTCTAAGAAAATATTCTGCAGAAAACTAACTCTATGGAGAAGATTAACAAGCCCTAATTATATATCTCCCCCCAAAAACTGAAAAAACATAAAATTAAATAGCCATTGTCTTAAATTAACCCCCATGTTCACCAAAAACTAATGCTGCTATTAACCAACATTAACCCCATAAACAGTCACAATTAATCTCTTCCATTACTCCTCAGCCGTTCCAAATTGCCTGGCCTTCATGTGCAAAACGCCTCGTGGGCGGTCGCCCACAACTCCCCTGGGCGGTCGCCCAGTCCTCCAGTAAACATTTTGTCATCACCACTCATGCCGGTGAGCGGTCGCCCAGCCTATCCCCGCACGGTCGCCCACCAGTGCCAGAAGGTTCAAGCTTCACATTTTTTTTTTCTTCCCGAGCGGCCGCCCACCTCAACCTGAGCGACCGCCCACAATGACGGACTGTTGGGCCATTTTCTTTCCTTTGGCCCAGCTGCAAATTGCCTTTAGCCCAACTCAATATTCACCATTGGCCTGCCACTCCTTGCTTGCATTGGCCCCTTCTTCCATTTGTTAATGCCCATTTGTACTCAGTCCGTCCCACAATTTCCACATCTCCTTGTTCCACTTGATTTATTCGCATATTGTTCCCAATTTCCACACTTCAACCACTGAAACTAAAAACACTAAAAACATCCGTTAAACACACAAAACTCAAGGATTAAGCAAATAATAAGTTCAAAAAGTAGTCAATGGATGAGTGTAAAACTCACTCATCAAATACCCCCAAACTTAGACATTTGCTAGTCCTCGAGCAAACACTAAAACAAACTAAGCAATCAAAATTAGAAACAATTAACTATAACAAATAATTAACTATGTCCCTCCATTCTTGCATTCCACAATTGCATATATTACATAATACCATCAACCGCAGGATAAAATTTTTCACAATGCAAGTATCAATATATTTTCCAATAATTGTAACACATTACTTAACCATTATAATTACATCATAAATCTCTTTATGCATTAACATCTTTCTCTTATTCACAACCATGATCCATATTTATAAAGCTAAGTACACCAACCATCTCTTAGTTTATTGACTTTATTTATCAAACAACAACACCTTTAAGCATAAAACATGAATACTCCCAAGAAACAACTACACCCCCCCCAAACTTGATTCTTTTAGCACCTTTTTAAAATCATCTACCGTTCAAGTAGGGAACACTGTAGCAGCGAACTCCATGCCCCTAATACTAAGTAGAGATTTATTTAAATGCTTTGAGAGTTAGCCATTTCAGTATCGAGCTTGCTACGGACCATCACGGCGGTAAAGCTCTTCCTCCATAACGCTACTGCATACCCAGAAATCTGGTTAAGCTAGAATAATCCCTAACCGATTAATCTACACGTCTGGAGGTTTCACCGAATACATTGCATTGCCATTGCTCTCATTTTATTTTAATTTTTTTCTTTTTGTTTTTTTATCTTTCTTTTCAAGATCACAAGGGGGGGGTTCCACTCCCAACCAAGGAATACTCCTCACAAAACTTGCCTAGTGTTGCTATTTGACACATAAATTCATTAACTTAAAAGATGATGGTGTACTCTAAACTTTATAAAAATTGGATCAAAAATTATCAACAAGGAGCAAACTTTCACAAGTGCACAAAACTTACAACTAAGAGATTTATGACTCAATTATAACTCTTAAGTAATATAACACAATTAACCAAAAAATATACCAACTTGCATAAACATATTTACACCCAATTTATCCTTCCCAGCGGTCACAATCCATCACATGCAATTACGGAACACCAAGAATGTTAATGATTATCTACAAAAACAAGAACATAGCTAATTATTTTTTTCTTTTTCTTTTTTTCATCTTTCAAAAATTTTTTTTTTTTCAAAACAGCAAATTCTAACTAACATGAAGCATATACAAACAACCAAAGTACCCCACACCCCCAAACTTAAAATATGCATTGTCCCTAATGCACAAAATAAAAGAAAGGATAAGGGGTACCTTCAACCACCAACTATCTCCAAAATTGGTCCCAAGGACCCACCGAGCCACTTCCGCTCGAACCCTGCTGCTGCTGTTGTTGTTGTTGCTGATTTTGCTGCTGCTGTTGCTGCTCCCAAGTACCCCATCCACTCATCTGCTCCGGGGTACGGAATCGTGGCGGTTGGTATGGGATGTGCTGAGGCGGTGGAGGCGGAGGAAGCCTGTGCATCATCTCCTGAAACATCTCCGATTGCGCATCCTCCATACGCTGCCTCCACATACTGGCAGCATAAAACTCCTCAGTAGCCATCGACTCCATCCTCCCCAACCGCTGATCCATAGCATCATAATGCCCCCGAAGCTGCCTGACCTCCTCTGATAGAGCATCTACATGGCCTCCCACATAGTAGGCCGCCTCCGTAGGAGTAAACTCATGCTCCTCCATATCTTCATCTTCATCTTCCTCATTCCCTCTCACTCCCCTAGACGAACCTTCACCCGGCTGTAAGTGAGCATGCCCCTTAACAACCAGAGACCTCTTACTAACAGCTGTCCCACTTGACACAATGTCCCTCACAATCCGCAACCGCGGAAAACTCACCCCCCTCCTCTCTATCATTCCAGATATCAACAACGGAAAATTAAAAGTGCATCGCCCGATAGTCCTAATGGTGTTCACTATCTCCCTTGACATTGCCCGTCCCGTATTAAACCTTTGACCAGTCAACACCATATTCATTAACAATGCTCTCCTCCAATGCACATCATTGTAGTGCGAAGTGGGCATTATGCGCTCACAAATAAAACGGTGCAGAGCCCGCATTCTCAAATCCATGTCTCGCGCCTTTTTCACATTCCCATTCGCAACAATGTTACATCAATATTAACAAAAGACGGCTCCAACATATGAAGGTTACCCGCCACATTCGATTCCATGATCTGTGCATTAGAGTGATAATCACACACAACAGGCGATGCCATTCCATAATAGGTATTGATATCTTCAGCATTATAGTACACATTATTTCCTCTCACCCAACCAAACTTCCTCACTTGCCCTTCCTCAAACGCATTGGCATAAAATTCCCGCACCAACACTTTCGACCCTTTATTGGAAGGACGTCTCGCCAAGTTGCCCCATCCATACATTGAAAAAATGCCATCCAACTCAAGTTCCGCGGGGTTAAATTCATTTTCCACAGCAAATCCTTTGGTTGAGTATTTTTCAAAAAATGACTGCGCTTTAGCACTCACAAACCTTGTTTCATCAAACTCAACCTCCGGTTCCGGGACAGGGGCATTTCTTCTTCTAGACATTTTTAAGTAAACACCCACAAATTTCCACACTAGGCACTAAGAAAATGGAATTGAAAACCTTACTTGCCCTGAAAAATTCGCCGGAAAAGTCACCGGAATCTCGCCGGAATTCCGCCGGAAAAGATGAAGATGAACTTGGAAGAAGACTCCTTCTTTGAACAACAATTTCCACCCCAAGCTTGGCTTTGGACTTCAAAAATCAGATATTTGTCACCCTTTCCAACCTTGCAACCTTTTCAAAATCACTTCAAGATCTTTGCTCAATAATGGTGATTTGGGTAGAATCTTGGTTAAAGAGGGTTGGGTATGGTGGGGGAAGAGAAATTAGGGAAGAAATTTGGAGGATTTAGGTGATTTGGAAGAAAGAAATTTAGAGAGATGTAGAGAATGGCCGGATGTTTTAGAGAGATGAAGAGGGTGGGTTTGAATTTTTAAGAGAGAGATGAGTAAATGAGGGCTGAATTTTAGGGATTCACGATTTGTAACTGATTCGCCATGTGGGCGGTCGCTCACATGTCCTTGGGCGGTCGCCCACACGTCCAGAAGATTACACCCTTTTTGAATTTTCAACGTGGGCGGTCGCTTATTGACCTATGGGCGGACGCCCACCAGCACAGCAAGTTCATTTCAATTTCCCAACAGCTCTGGGCGGTCGCCCACTTGACCATAGGCGGTCGCCCATCAGTACAGTAACTTCAACCATTTTGTAAATCAAACATGGGCGGTCGCCCTCATCGACATGGGCGGTCGCCCACACGTCCAGTGGGATTTTTGCTGTCTCAAAATCTGCACAACACCACAAAAACAAACAACAAGCATAATATCCATTGAAACATTACAATTCGACCCATATTTTGACCGCACTTTCGCTGCCTACGTCCCCATTGATGTGGGCGGACTACCCACAACAATAGGCTCAGGTCACCGTAGTTCGACACGTTCCAGAAATACAAGAAAACAAAGCTTTTTATTTTTTTAGATGAAAAGCAACCCATAAAATGAAAACCAAAATGAAAACTAAAACTCTCCACCCCCAAACTTAATGATTACTTTGTCCTCAAAGTGATGAAAACAAAGAAAAAAATTAAATTTAAGGGTACTACAATACACTACTTACCTTGGGTTGCCTCCCAAGCAGCGCTTTTGTTTAACGTCGTTAGCTCGACGGAATGACTTTCTCAACGCCTACGGATCCTTCAACTCGATCCATTCCACATCCTTCAATCCCAAAGCTCCATCCAAATAAGGCTTCACTCTTTGTCCATTGACCTTGAACCTATTCTTCGTAACCGGATTCACCAACTCCACAGCTCCATGAGAGTATACATTCACCACCTCAAACGGACCACTCCAACGAGAACGTAACTTTCCCGGGAAAAGCTTCAATCTTGAATTGAACAACAATACCTTGCTTCCCGGAATAAGTTCCTTGTGCAAAATCTTTTTGTCATGGTACCTTTTTGTTCTTTCCTTGTACAACCGGGAGTTCTCATATGCCTCCAACCGATGCTCTTCAAGCTCATTCAAATGAAGTAACCTTTGCTCACCGGCTAGTTGCAAATCCATATTCAACTCCTTGATTGCCCAAAATGCCTTGTGTTCTATCTCTACCGGCAAATGGCAAGCTTTCCCAAAGACTAACCGGTAAGGACTCATTCCAATCGGCGTTTTGTAGGCGGTGCGGTACGCCCACAATGCATCATTTAACCTCAAGGCCCAATCCTTCCTGTTTGGCTTCACCGTCTTCTCAAGAATGGCCTTTATTTGCTTGTTACTCACTTCTACTTGCCCGGAAGTTTGGGGATGGTACGCGGTTGCAACCTTGTGATTCACCCCATACTTCTTCATGAGTGCTCCAAAAATTTTGTTGCAAAAGTGAGAACCACCATCACTTATAATCGCCCTTGGAACGCCAAACCTACTAAAAATCACATCTTTGACAAACTTGACAACAACATTAGCATCGTTAGTCCGGGTAGGAATTGCTTCCACCCACTTTGACACATAATCTACCGACACTAAAATGTACTCAAACCCACACGAAACAACAAAAGGACCCATAAAATCAATGCCCCATACGTCAAACAAATCCACAACCAAGTTATTCGTGAGAGGCATTTCATCCCGCTTACCAATGTTACCGGTTCTTTGGCACCTGTCACAACTTTTACTAAAAATGTATGCATCTTTAAAAAGACTTGGCCAAAAGAAACCCGATTGTAACACCTTTTGAGCGGTTTTCTTTCCACTAAAATGACCTCCACAATGCAATTCATGACAAAAAGAAAGAACATTTTGTTGCTCATTTTCATGAATGCATCTACGAATAACCATATCGGGACCATGTTTAAACAAATACGGGTCATCCCAATAATATTGCTTAACCATTGACAAAAATCTTTTCCTCTCTTGACTTGAAAAATCTGGATTTAGAACCCCCGTAGCCAAAAAATTTACAATGTCGGCATACCAAGGTTCACAATCCTTAACACCAAATAACTGCTCATCGGGGAAATTTTCATTCAAAGGAATTTCACTCACACACCCCTTTTCAAGTCTAGACAAGTGATCCGCCACAACATTCTCACAACCCTTTTTGTCTTTGATGGAAATGTCAAATTCTTGTAAAAGTAACATCCATCTTAACAATCGGGGTTTGCATCTTGTTTGGACAAAGAAATAACGTAATGCAGCATGGTCCGAATAAATAATCACTTTAGATCCAAGCAAATAAGAACGGAATTTTTCCAAAGCAAATACCACCGCCAAGAATTCCTTCTCGGTTGTAGTATAGTTCAATTGAGCATCATTCAACATTCTACTTGCATATTGGATCACATGTGACTTTTTATCGATTTTCTGTCCCAAAACTGCACCCACCGCAAAATCGGATGCATCACACATTATCTCAAAAGGTTGAGTCCAATCCGGACCCACAAGAATAGGGGCTGAAGTCAATTTCTCCTTCAACAAATTAAAAGAATTGAGACATTCTTGGTTAAAGACAAATTCCGTCTCCTTAGCAAGCAAGTTTGTTAACGGCTTACAAATTTTAGAAAAATCTTTTATAAAACGCCGATAAAAACCCGCATGACCAAGAAAGCTACGAATTCCCTTAACATTTGTTGGCGGAGGCAATTTAGATATTATCTCAATTTTTGCCTTGTCAACTTCAATCCCTTTTCTTGACACCAAATGCCCCAACACAATTCCATGCTTAACCATAAAATGACTTTTTTCCCAACTTAAAGTTAAATTGGTATCACAACATCTTTTAAGAACCGAAGTCAAATTATCTAAGCATGCATCAAACGAATTACCATATAACGAAAAATCATCCATAAATACCTCAACAAACCTACCAATCATCTCGGAAAAGATCGACATCATGCACCTTTGGAATGTAGCAGGAGCATTGCATAAACCGAAGGGCATCCTCCGATATGCAAACGTTCCAAAAGGGCATGTAAATGTGGTCTTTTCCTGATCTTCCGGAGCAATGGGAATCTGATTATAACCTGAAAAACCATCTAAGAAACAATAATACTCTTGACCAGCTAGCCTCTCTAGAATTTGGTCAATAAATGGCAAAGGAAAGTGATCCTTTCTAGTCGCCGCATTAAGTTTTCGGTAATCGATAACCATGCGTTGACCAGTGACCATTCTAGTAGGCAAAAGCTCATTATCCTCATTCTTAACAACAGTAATTCCGGATTTTTTAGCAACCACATGAACAGGACTTACCCACTTACTATCGGAAATAGGATAGATAATACCCGCATCCAACAGTTTCAAGACTTCCTTTCTTACCGCTTCAAGCATGTGCGGATTCATCCTTCTTTGATTCTGCCGGACTGGCTTGGCATCATCCTCCATATGGATTTTGTGCATACACATGGTTGGGCTAATTCCTTTTATGTCCGTAATGCTCCAACCAAGTGCGGACTTGTGTCGCTTCAACACATCTAACAACCTTCTTTCCTGCAATTCTGTTAAGTCCGAAGCAATAATAACAGGCAAAGAATCATTTGCACCAAGAAAAGCATACTTTAAGCTAGATGGAAGTTGTTTAAGATCCAATTCGGGAGGAGAGACAATAGATGGCAAATGCTTAGGATTAAAATTACCTAAAGATTCTAGAGGAACCTTTTCAGTAATTTCCTCCATAACATCCATCTCCGCAAGAATGGCCCTCACCTCATTTTGATCAAAAACACCTTCCATAACTAACTCATCCACAAAAGAGCCCTCAACATCATGCTCAAATAACACAGAATTTTCAGCAACATCACAAAATAAACACTCATTAACCTCATATGGCTTTTTCATGGAATCAAAGATAGAGAAATTGACAATTTCATCCATGACAGTCAAAGACAAACTTCCATCTTTCACATTAATCACCGCATCCGCGGTAGCCATAAAAGGTCTCCCCAACAAAATAGGGACCTCATTCACATCTTTAGAATCTCTTTCCATATCAAGAACCACAAAATCAACCGGGATAATTAATTTATCAACTTGAACTAAAACATCTTCTACTATTCCCTTTGGATATTTGACCGAACGGTCCGCAAGTTGCAAGGTCATAGTAGTAGGTTTTAGTTCACTCCAACCCAAGCTCCACAAACAAAGAATAAGGCAACAAGTTAATGCTAGCTCCTAAATCTAACATTGCCCTCACTTTCTTAGAGTCCCCAAAGAAATCATCACATTAAAACTACCGGGGTCTTTAAGCTTAGGAGGCAAATTCTTTTCAAAAACAAAGACTAACTTGGTCCGAAACCACAATTTTTCGTTCGGGGCGTACATTCTTTTATTTGTGCTCAATTCCTTGAAAAATTTAGCATAAGAAGGAATATTTTTGATTACATTGAGCAAAGGCAAATTTACATTCACCTTAGAAAGCATGTCATACAATTCTTTAAATTGTGTTTCGACCTTATTCTTGACCAATCTACCGGGAAAAGGGACAGGAGGCACATAAGGTTTAAGAGGTGGAGTTGGAAGTTTCTCCTCGGGAGTCACTTCAACTCGTTCCTCAACCACCACTTCACTCTCATGCATTTTGTTATTATCTATAGGAGAAGGAGAAGAGTGTACCTCCTGAAGAGTCTTACCACTCCTCAAGGTGACGGCCTTTGCTTGTTCCGGTTGACTCGGTAGTGTACCCGGATTGTGCTTTTGAAGTGCCTCGGCAATTTGACCCATCTGATTTTCGAGCTTCTTCAGGGAAGCTTCTTGGTTCCCCATTCGTTGTTCCATGATCACTTGATTCGGCTGGGCGGCTTGAATGAATTTCTCTCGCAATGTTTCCTCCACACTTGGCCTCGTGTGCCCCTCGTTGCCGCGACCGTTGCATTTGCGGTTGGTATTGTTGCCGAAATTGACCTCGCCCTTGATTTCCTCCCCAAGAGAAATTGGGATGATTCCGCCTAACCCGGATTGTAAGAGTTGGAAAACGGATCATTCCTCACTCTTGGTTGAAAAGTGTTCATTGCATTTGCTTGCTCAAGAAATTCCGGGAATTGGTCTCTCAATGGGCATCCCATAATATCATGGGAGTTCACGTTACAAATTACACAACTCGTACCCGAATTTCCCTCTCCTTGATTTCGCCCTCGGTTTTGACCTTGACTTTGAGCCGTCATCATTCCCATGAAATTCTTCATTTGAGTAGTCAATGCCGAAACTTGTTGCGCTAGAACATCATTGGACTCAACTTCATAGACACCTTTTCTTCCTCCTCTAACACTTTTCGCTGCGAATTCATGCCAAGTCTCTCATATAAGGCTCTAGTTTCATCCGCAGCTTTTCACCCATAGCACCCCTACCGCATTATCCACTGGGGCTTGACTTGCTGAGTCAACCCATCATAGAAGGCCTGATTTAAGAGGGCTAAAGGAAACCCATGATGAGGACATTGGACTAGCAACATCTTGAATCGATCCCAAGCTTCATGAAAAGCTTCACCCGGCTCTTGATTGAAAGACATTATCTTGGACCTCAAGTCGGACGCTCTTTGATGAGAATAAAACTTGCCATGAACTTGTTGTAGACTTCCGTCCAAGTGTTAAGAGAGGCCGAGGAGCAAGTGCCATAAACCATGTCTTGGCAAAGATCCTTCAACGTGTAAGCAAAACACCTCATTCTCAATCGCTTCGTTAGTTGCCCCAATGGAAAACCTTGCACGGTGCTATAGAACTCTCTCATGAAGGTAATTGGGTCTTCCGATGCCATCCCATGAAATGAAGGGAGCATGTTGAAATGGAGGTTCTTCAACTCATAACTCCTTGCCGCCAGGGAGTACAATGCATGATGGAGATGGTTCAATCATAGGCGTGCAAAATCACCCATCATTTGTGGTTCCGCCATTTTCACTTCTTCTTCGTAATCGGAAATCTCGAATTTGTTGAGAGTAAACCGAATCACTTTCCGAATCACTTGGTTCCGGGTGCTTCCTCTTGTTGACGCGATGAATGTTGTGGTCAATTGGTAACAAATCTGGTTGTAGTGACCTACGACCAAACATTCAAATCTGCGACACCAAGTTAAAACAATACCAAAAAAAAAAATATATACACAAAATACTATTCACACTAGCAAATAATTAAAACCACTTTAAATTTCACGTCCCCGGCAACGGCGCCAAATTTTGACGAGCGTCGAAAACGTCAAAAATAAAATTCCAACTCAACTATCTACAATTGATTTGTAAATAGGGTAAGTCGGGTCGAACCTCAGAGACACAAAATTTAAAGTGTAAGAATTACTGCTAGAACAAAAAGTTGTAACGTGAAGAAGTTGTTTGGTTTGGTTTTGAACTAATTTGTTTGCAAAAATTAAGTAAATTTGATTGTAGAAGATTTCAATATTAAGGAGACTAATTCCCGGAATCGGCTTCACAAGTTATGTTCAAGTTTCACATTTCATCAATCAAAGTACACTTGGGGTTTTATTCTTACGAAAATATGATTGGGACACTTTGGCGGGTGATTTGCAATCAAGTGTTTCTAACTAATCTACTCCCTTGGCCCGTTCATAGATTAGCTAAAAACCCATTGTAGAGCTTAAGAACATAAAATAAACCACAATTCTTATGAATCTTTTGGCGAGGATTCAACAAATTGTGAAAATCAAGCCAAGACTAATTTCAATTGTAAATTTGGCGGTTCACAATTGAAATTCTAAACAATTCAAGAACAATTATTTGATCAAGACAAAAGTTCTAAAATTTCATTAAAAACAACTTGATTATCCCAAGTAATACTAAGATGAAGATGAACAATAAAACTTAAGACATAAAATGTTACCTCCAATTCCAAGAACTAAAAGGTTTAGCTAGCCATTAGAAAGCAAGAACACCAAGAAATGTCTAAGAAAATATTCTCGTTAAAACTAACTCTATGGAGAAGATTAACAAGCCCTAATTATATATCTCCCCCCAAAAACTGAAAAAACATAAAATTAAATAGCCATTGTCTTAAATTAACCCCCATGTTCACCAAAAACTAATGCTGCTATTAACCAACATTAACCCCATAAACAGTCACAATTAATCTCTTCCATTACTCCTCAGCCGTTCCAAATTGCCTGGCCTTCATGTGCAAAACGCCTCGTGGGCGGTCGCCCACAACTCCCCTGGGCGGTCGCCCAGTCCTCCAGAAACATTTTGTCATCACCACTCATGCTGGTGAGCGGTCGCCCAGCTATCCCTGCACGGTCGCCCAGTCCAGCAGAAGGTTCAAGCTTCACATTTTTTTCTCCTGAGCGGCCGCCCACCTCAACCTGAGCGACCGCCCACAATGACGGACTGTTGGGCCATTTTCTTTCCTTTGGCCCAGCTGCAAATTGCCTTTAGCCCAACTCAATATTCACCATTGGCCTGCCACTCCTTGCTTGCATTGGCCCCTTCTTCCATTTGTTAATGCCCATTTGTACTCAGTCCGTCCCACAATTTCCACATCTCCTTGTTCCACTTGATTTATTCGCATATTGTTCCCAATTTCCACACTTCAACCACTGAAACTAAAAACACTAAAAACATCCGTTAAACACACAAAACTCAAGGATTAAGCAAATAATAAGTTCAAAAAGTAGTCAATGGATGAGTGTAAAACTCACTCATCACTCGCCAGCATGGCGACGGCGCACCTTTGCTAGCACCTATGGAGCCTCCTACTGACATGATGAGTCCGACCGAGGGATCGGAGACTTGGGCTTTTTACCGGGGCGGCCAGCACTTCTCCGGGTTTGTGACGGATGAGGAGTATCCGCGGTTTGTGCTGAGGAGGCTGAGGATGCCCCAGGTGCTCGAGAGGGAGGGGATTCCGGTCGTACGGTACCCTCGGTCGGACTTTTCATATGTCCAGGATGGCGTGAGATTGAGAGTGCATATTCCTATCACTGAGCGGGCCCCCCGAGCATTCCGTCCTCGCCCGGATATGAGGGTACGTCTCTTTATCGCTTCTGTCTCTTCTTCTTCTTCTCTTTTTTTTTTTTTTAGCTTCAACCACTTCTAATGCCCTTGTTTCTGTGCAGTTCCCGGCCACGGTTGTCGAGAAGCTGGTGCGACAGGTGATCGGGGGCAAGAGGTTCATCAAGCGGCTCGTCACTTGTGGGGCCGCTCGGGGCAGGGATAGACGAGCACAGCCGGCGCTAGTAGAGCGAGAGCCCTCCCTAATTCATTCTGAGCATTCCGCGGACACTCCCCCTTCTCCTTTCATAGATCCTAGCATGGAGCTGTCTCCAGATCATGTCATTCTCGGGGATTTACATGGACAGGGGCACGTCTGGCACCAGGGCGGATCATCTTCACAGGGCCAGGGATCCGACACGTTCACGTTCGGGTATGACTTTTTCGCAGATCTCGGCCTGCCCTATCATGGCGTACCCACTGGTCCAGACGAGCCTCTTTCTGGAGACGAGGATGACGACCCCGAGCCCGGGATGTTCATGAATGCAGAGGATATAGGCACGAGTCGCAAGAGGGACCGATGGAAGGCCCTAGCCTCCGATGATTCTGATGAGTGATTTGGTTGTTTGGGACAGATACAGTTTATTTTTCATGCACACTTTCTTTCTTTTTTTTTTGGGATATAATAATCTAAGATTACTTACTTTCTTTTTTTTTCTTTTATTTATTATGCATGTGGATGTTGCATGAGCCCGATTTTTTTGGCAAGGGTGTGAATGTTTGGTGTATGAACTATTTTGGACAGGTTTTGTGCAGGTTTCGAGCGGCTGGGATGAAATATTCCTCCGCGGTGCAGCAGTAAAAACTGCTGCAGATTTTTTTTCTGATTGTAACATTCCTGTCCACGCGGATGGTGATGAGACTCAATCCTGTCCGCGCGGATAAGGCTGAGGTCTGACACTGGCATTTAATTTTTTCTTTGGATCTGGTTTTCTCCACTTTTAATTCAAACACCCACTCCAACTACCTGTTCAAACAGCCATTTTCGGGGAGAAGGAGAGAAAAAGCCATGTAAAACTTCAAGAAAACTCCATCAAAATTGTCCCAAGAATCCCAAATTTCTTTCTTCAACAAGTTCAAAGAGTGATTCCGGGAGATCATGCACGAGAGGAGATCATTTTTTGAAGAAAGGTACAAGGTAAAATGCTTGTGGTCTCTCAAAGAATTGGTTTCGGATTATGGTCTCTTGAGGGCCTCCGCTTCATTTTGGGATACTAGAAGGCATGTCTTTTGCTTTTCTTACAATGAGGTGGTTCCGACCGTTGAAGAATTCCGAGCTTTGCTTGATGGTCCCGAGGTGGAAGATATCGCGATTCCTTTGCCCGGATGAGCTTCCTTTGTTGATAGGTTGTGCAACCTTCTTCATCTTTCCCCGGAGGAAGCACAAGGTATGATCCGTGGTCCCGATCATTTTGACATTTCTGGTCTTCCTGATAGATTTAGGGGTTTAGGCTTGATTGATGATGCATATTGGGATGATTTTGCACTCTGCATGTTTGGGACTTTGTTTATGGTTTACTCCTTTGGGATTTGTCACCGGGCTTTGCTGGATGTAGTTGTTCACTGTCGTTTGGGCCGGGATGTTGTGCCCTTGATCCTGGGAGAGACCCTTCATGCTCTTGACAGGTTGGCTACCGGGAGGCGGTATATGCACGGGGGCAGCCCGTTTCTTTTGACTATGTGGCTGATGGAGCGCCTGGGTGTCCTTCGTGAAACTTCTGATGCGGTCAAACCTTGGACTTTTGCCAGGAGAGGGGTTACTGTGGATCTTGATGATCAGGGCTCATGGGAGTACTGGATGGCTTGTCGCGGTACTGAGGATATCAGATGGTTGGTGCCTCATTGGCGGGTAGAGACTCGGAGAGTACTTCAGGATGGTTCTCATGTGGTCATGCTTCCGGGGCTTTCTCAGTCCAGTTTTTATATTCCGGCTCTGGTTCGGAGACAGTTTGGTTTGGAGCAGACTCCTTTGGAGGGTTTTGAGGACATAGCTACCAGGGTGGTGGCTTCTGCTTCGATGGATGATCCTTCAGTGTTCCCATTTCTTTCCCGAGTATGGAGGTATGACATCTTTCCTCCTAGGGTTATCCTCAGGCGTCCAGGGCACGTGTTTCTGACCACTTGGTACTTGGATTGGTACGAGAGGCATTTGGGGGAGACTCAGATGGCTATTTTGAGACGGCGTGAGGCCATTGTTGGTGTGGAAGACATGAAAGTTTCGGAGAGGAGGAGGGCCGAGGCGAGGGCCAACCCTCATGATAGGAGCGGAGATGTCGTGACTGACTACGAGACTTATGTCAAGAGATAGGAGGGGAGGATTCCTATGTTGTCGGCTCGGCTACAGGAGCTGAGAGACGTGGCTAGGGCTACTAAGGCCCTGACAGACGCTGGTTTGATAGATCCTATCCCTACACCAGAGCTCGGTAGGAGGAAGACTGACATTTTTCCTGTTCAGAGGAAAAAGACCCGAAGAGGAGGAAGGAAGAGGGGAGAAGCCAGTACAAGCGGCTTGGAGTGACCTTGAGGTTTCTGAGTATCCCTTTCTTGTTGTAGCAGGCACATTTGTTAGGCATTTTAGTTTCTTTTAGCAGGTTGTAAGTCGTAGGAGTGAACCGAGCTTAGACTCATCAAAAAGTTTTTAACTGTAATGAATATGTGAATTGCTTTAGAGTTTTTCAAAACGCCTTCATGGCTTGATCAATGTGTTGATGACAAAGTATGACTTTTATTTGTGTTTTAGACCGAACCGTTTCCGGCTGCCTACGTTTCCCTTGGACCAAAGGGCTCAGGTCTCCGTAGTTCGACTCGGTTAATATTTTTTTGTTTGTTTGTTTGTTTTTTTTTTTGATTTTTTTTTGTTGGTGCAACCCTGTCTTTTACCTAGGCCGCCCTTTCGGGTTTTCAACCTAGTTGGGTATTACTCCTTTAACACTTTTTTTTTCATTTTTTTTTGTTGGTGCAACCCTGTCTTTTACCTAGGTCGCCTTTTCGGGTTTTCAGCCTAGTTGGGTATTACTCTTTTAGCACTCTTATTGGGAGATGACTCAGTACTTCACGCGTAGTATCTGCGCAGCTTGTCGCCATTTACTGGGTGTATAAAAGGATTTCGGTCGAGGTCTGCAAGTTGCATGGCTCCTCCGGAGAAGATCTTCTGAACGACATATGGTCCGAACTAGACAGGCTCCCATTTGCCAAGCGGGTTTATGCGGACTGGGGGCTTCTCTTTCAAAACGAGGTCACCTTCCCTGATCTTCCGATGTTTTACTTTCTTATCGAAGGCTCTGGCCATTCTTCCTTGGTAAGCTCGGATATGTTCCATGGCTCTCAATCGGCATTCATCTAGCAAAGCCAATTCATCATGGCGACTCTGGAGCCATTCGACCTCGTTGATCTGACTTTCCAACAGCACACGGAGTGAGGGGATTTCTAGCTCGATTGGGAGTACGGCTTCCATTCCATAGGTGAGAGCAAACGGTGTTTCCCCGGTTGCTGTTCTAACGGATGTCCTGTATCCCCAGAGAGCAAGGTGAAGCTTGTCAGGCCAATCTCTGCCTCGGACAGCCATTTTCCGAATGATGTTTTCCAAGGTCTTGTTTGCTGCCTCGACGGCTCCGTTAGTTTGGGGCCTATAGGGAGATAACTTGTGACGGGTTATTCTGAATTCCGCCAGCAGCCTGTCGCATTCCCCTTCAAAGTGGGATCCATTATCTGAGATGATTTCGGCCGGCAACCCGTATCTGCATATGATGTTTTCTTTGATGAAGAGGGCTACTTTCTTTGAGTTAAGGACTTTGTAGGATTTGGCTTCAACCCATTTGGTGAAATAGTCCACTTTGCTACCGGGGCAATTCGTGGCCGTTCTTCGCTGATGGTGTGATTTTGCCTATGACATCAATTCCCCAAGTGACGAAAGGCCAAGAGGTTTTCATGCAGTAGAGCTCGTGTGGAGGCAAATGGTTGAGGTTCGAGTACCACTGGCATTTGTCGCAGCTTCTGACGAACTGGATGCAGTCAGTTTCTATGGAGATCCAAAAGTACCCAATTCTCAGTATGATTTGCATTCGAGCCCGAGCATTCATGTGGGGGCCGCAGGTACCACCATGTATTTCTTTCATGTGTTCGGTAGCCTCTTGCTTGCTGATACACCTCAGGAGGGGGCCTTGGTAACGCTTTTTGTACAGCATATCTCCCAAAAGGACATAGTGGGAGGCGAGCCGTTTCAGGGCTGAGAGGTTTTTTGCTTTGATTCCCTCTTTGTATTCCCCATCTTCATTTTTGAAAGAAGCCTCACCGTTCTTCAAGTACTGATAAATCTGGGTATACCAGGGATCATTGGCCAGTTCGGCCTCCGTTTCGATTTCAAAGCAATAAGCGGGGTTTTCTCTTCTCCCGACTCTGAATGGCTTGACAGACTTTCCTTCAGGTATTTCAACGAGAGAGGCTAGTATTTCCAGAGCATCTGCGAATCTGTTGCGATCCCTGGGCAAGTAATGAAAGCTGATCTCCTTGAACTGAGTCACTAGCTCTTCCATGTAAGTGTGATATTTCTGCAGACCCGGGTCCACGGTCTTCCATTTGTTAGAGACCTGGTTGATGATGAGGGCAGAGTCACCGTACACTTCCAATTCTTTGATATTTCTTTCGAGAGCGGCCTCCAACCCGGCTATGCAAGCTTCATATTCAGCAGCATTGTTGGTAACCTCAAAATTCAACTTTACTGCTATGGGGGTGTGCTCGTCAGTAGGGTCGACCAGAAGCATTCCTATCCCATTTCCCTTTTGGTTTGACGCCCCATCAAAGAAGAGCTGCCAACGATTTTCTCCTTCTAGAGCAAAGATTCCGTCATCGGGGAATTGGGGCTCAGGTCCTCGGGACTCATTACTCGGGAAGTCGGCGTACTTGTAAGTACCCCAATCTGGATCACCCCCTTTCAAGCACACGGGAAGCACCGCAGACTCATCAACGCAGTCTCGATGACCTCTGGCACTCAAAACCCTCTCAAAACCCCCAACCAAATCAAGGGAGGAGCCTTTCTGGGATAAAAAGGGACAAAAGGACCTTTTGGGAATTTTCAGGAAATTGGAAAAGCAATAATGGTCCGTACGGACCTCTTTGCTTTAATAATTACTGAATCCCCTTAAAGACCACAATATTCCCTCAAATCCCGGAAGTAATCATCACTCCCATACATGGTTGGTCCGTACGGACCTTATTGCAGCCTAGTTGGTCCGTACGGACCTTCTTGCAAGGGGACACCATAATTACAGAATATTCACCATCATCACATATTCCCTCAAATCGAGGAAAACCAAGATTCTGGTTTACCTAGAAGGTCCGTACGGACCTTCTTGCACGAAAATTTTTACTATAAATAGAGGGCTCCCCCTCCTCATTCCGACACACCTTCCACTTCTCTCTTCCTCCCTAAGCCTTCAGGCTTCCCCTCTAAGTCCTCTCGAGGCACTCCCGGCCCCTTTCGGATCCTTCCGAGGCCTTCCGAGCTCCCTTGTGGTGCTCCGAAGCCTCTCCGAGCGCTCCCGCGACGCTCCCGCGCTGCCCCGAGGCACTCTCGAGGTACTCTGAGGCCCCTCGTGGTACTCTGAGGCCTTGCCTGGTCTTTCCACGGTGTCCCGGCTCTTTCCGAGTCAAACTGGTGATCCCAAACCACGCCGAAACTCTGCCCGAGTGATCCCTGCGATCCCAACACACGCCGAAACTCTGCCCGAGTGACTCCTGCCACCTCAACGCACGCCGAAACTCTGCCCGAACGCAGCCTACAATCTCAACTCACGCCGAAACTCTGTCCGCAGACAACCGGTCCCTCCCGAAGCAATCCCGGTCCGTACCGGAACATCATTCCATCCTCAAACACTATTCCCCAGCGGAAGACAGACACGAACTAACATTGGTAAGGCTTCCTTCCTACATTATTTCAATGCATTTTAATACATAGTACACAATGTAGACATCCGATACAACATGCATTTTTAAAAGCACACACACACACACAACATTTTAAAGGATATTAGGGGTATCCGAAAGACTCGTTTTACGAGGCGACTCGGGTGAGCTCTAATATTCTAATATTCTCTTCCCGAGGAGTCATCTGACCTCCGAACTCAAAATCTCATCACACAAAAACAGTTTAAAATTATCTTTAAACTGATGCCCATTTTCAATGTTTTGGGCTTAATAAAAACGGCGTGGCGACTCTACAAATGCGAAAACAAACGGCGAGACACCTCCAAACGAAATGATGCCAGATGCCGGGGCGCGAGCGCGCTGCCTCTCGGATCCGGGTAATTTCAGTTGGCGACTCCGCTGGGGATTTTTTGTTTTAAAAAAACTTTTAAACAAAACAAAATATTTTTAAAACGATGATGAGGGTCAAACTTTCATTTTACCCCTTCCTTTAACTGTTGTGTGTGTGTGCACGTGCTTCATTTTTATTTTACAAAAAAAAAATAAAAATACAAAAAAATGCATCAATATACATCTGTACATACATTTAAAATTCTTCAAAAAGCTTCTGTTTTACTCAGAAAAAGAATTTTAGAGACCGCACACTACTCGCACTGCTGCCTCGGTTACACCGCACACTACTCACACTGCTGCCTCGGTTACACCGCACGCTACGCGCACTGCTGCCTCGGATACACCGCACACTACAACCCTTAACCCGGAGTGGTCTCGGTTGCTGGTTCGTTTGGTCTTCCTAGGCCTCTCGGATGCGCACGGGATCATTCCAAACATCCCATCCTAGCCAAGCGTCAACCCCGTACGTTTGAGTCTTGAGTCACACTCTGTCCGGACTCGGTTGGTTTTACCCGGTCAGTGTCATACGGCTGGATACATATACCATGCCGGCCATTTTTTCCGAGTCAAGGCTCGGAACTCAAGATCCCTTGCGCAAGCAAAGCGATGAAAGGTCATGCTAAAATCTTGACCTGATCTTGATTTCCGAAACTACACCCAGACGATGTTACGTCCCGGATATACATCCATGCTCACATGACACCATGTCATCACGCCTTTGATACGTCAGCCATGACAATATAACCCAGCCAACGTCTAACGTCAAAGATCCCTTGCGCAAGCAAGGTAAAGAGAGGTCATGCCGAACTCTTGACCTGATCTTGACTCAGTGGCCGGCTCGGTTCACTATTCACATGGCTAACGCATCAAAACGAACATGACAGGCTCGGTCCTTAGGTTCGATTTTTATTTTAGGCCGGTGGAAACCGCTTGCACTATAGGACCCTCGCCTGGGGCTGTCCACCCTGGGATGTCGAAATACAGGTGCAAAATGAGGGGCTTATAGCCGCACAGATGGTCTCCACTGACCCAGGATCTAGCATAGTTGCGAAAAAGAAGAGCAATCTTTTCCAACCTACCTAGGATTCTGAGAAAATACTGTTTTAAGTAAATTAAAACAACAAAAAAATCATAAATAAGAGAAACGGAAATCGCATGCCACGTGAGCTTTCCCCCTTTTATCCCGTAAGGCCATTCTTGTGTCTAAACCTTGCCCGTCACCCCCTCCAGCAAACAGAGAGTGATCGAGAGTACCCGGGAACCCGTCTCCCTGTGTCAAAGCCGCAAGGTCCAACCTCCTTCCTAGCTCTGTCACCAGGACAGTCCGTTAATTCCCCATGGCCAAGTCAGTGGATAACAACGATGAGAATGGGACCTTACCCCCGAGAAATTTCCCAACATTGGAAGAAGTTTGGCAGGTCCTCATGGCTATTGAGAAACGCCAAGGTGAACAACAAGCCTGGATCGAAGATGCTATGCACCATTTCGGGACATTAGCCACCCAACTACCTGGGACTTCCAAAGCCATGACTGCTCCTGCAGCTTCTAACGCCTCTCATTGTCTCCCAGAAGTCAACCTGTTACCCTCGTACGAACCATGCAGTTATGACATAAGGCCACAGGACCCTCCGGGGGAAAGCCTGCCCATTGTAAGTACCCCAATCTGGATCACTCCCTTTCAAACACCCGGGAAACACCGCAGACTCATCCACGCAGTCTCAGAGACCTCTCCCACTCAAAACCCTCTCAAACCCCCAACCAAACCAAGGGAGGAGCCCTCCCGGGATAAAAAGGGACAAAGGACCTTTCGGGAATTTTGGGGAAAGCTGGAAAAGCAATATAGGTCCGTACGGACCTCTTTGTTTCCATAATTACTGAATCCCCTTAAAGTCCACAATATTCCCTCAAATCCCGGAGAAATGATTACCCTAAATGCAGACTTGGTCCGTACGGACCTCTTTGCATGTCAAGATGGTCCGTACGGACCTCTTTCTGAGGACATCATCATTTCCGTAATATTCACCATCATTGCATATTCCCTCAAATCGAGGAAAACCAAAATCTGGATAACCAAGGAGGTCCGTACGGACCTCTTTGCACCAAATACGAGACTATAAATAGAGGGCTCCCCCTCCTCATTTTTCACACCTCCCACTTCTCTCTTCCTCCACTAAGCCTTCGGCTCCCCTTAAGACCTTTCGAGGCATTCCGGCCCCTTCGGATCCTTCCGAGGTCTTCGAGCCCCCTCGAGGTGCTCAGAAGCCTCCCCGAGCGCTCCCGAGACGCTCCCGCGCCGCCCGAGGCACTCTCGAGGTACTACCGAGGCCCTCGTGGTACCTCCGAGGCCTTGCACAGTCTTTCCCACGGTGTCCGGCTCTTTCAGAGTCAAACCAGGCGATCCCAAACCTTGCCGAACCTCTCGCCCGAATCCAACCGGCCGATTCAAACGCACGCCGAACCTGCCCGATCGATCCCGACGATCCCCACGCACGCCGAACCTGCGCCCAAACGCAGCCTACGGTTTCAACTCACGCGAAACTCGTCCGCGGACAACCGGCATCCCGAAGCAATCCCAGGAGCAGCTACTCCGAGCCTCAAACACTATTCCCTGCGGAGAGACAGACACGAACCAACATTGGTAAGGCTTCCTTCCTATTCTATTTCAATACATTTCAATACAATGTAGACATCCGATGACATGCATTTTTAAAAGCACACACACACACACACAACTTTTTAAAGGATATTAGGGGTATCCGAAAGACTCGTTTTACGAGGCTACTCGGGTGAGCTCTAATATTCTAATATTCTCTTCCCGAGGAGTCATCGACCTCCGAACTCAAAATCTCATCACACAAAAACAGTTTAAAATTTATCTTTAAGCGATGCCCTTTTTCAATGTTTTGGGCTTAATAAAAACGGCGTGGCGACTCTACAAAATGCGAAAACAAACGGCGAGACACCTCCAACGCGAAAGATGCCGGATGGGGCCGCGAGGCCTTCTCGGATCCGGGTAATTTCGGTTGGCGACTCATTGGGACATTTTGTTTAAAAACTTTTAAACAAAACAAAAGATTTTTAAAACGATGATGAGGGTCAAACTTTCATTTTACCCCTTCCTTTAAGCTGTTGTGTGTGTGTGCACGTATAGCCGTTTTTATTTTACAAAAAATTAAAAATAAAAAATGCATCAATATACATCTGTGCATACATTTAAAATTCTTCAAAAAATTTCTATTTTACTCGGAAAAGAATTTTAGAGACCACCACGTAGCTACGCGCTTCAGCTTTGCCCTCGGTTACACCGCACTCTACTCCTGCTTCTTTGCCTCGGTTACACCGCACACTATGCGCCTTCTTTGCCTCGGATACACTGCACACTACAACCCTTAACCGGAGTGGTCTCGGTTGCGATCCGTTTGGTCTTCCTAGGCCTCTTGGGCGCGCACGGGATCATTCCAAACATCCCATCCTAGCTAAGGCGTCCAACCCCGCACGTTTGAGTCTTGAGTCACACTCTGTCCAGGACTCGGTTGGTTTTTACCCGGTCAGGTGTCATACGGCTGGATATATATACCATGCCGGCCATTTTACGAGTCAAGGCTCGGAACTCAAGATCCCTTGCGCAAGCAAAGCGATGAAAGGTCATGCTAAAATCTTGACTGATCTTGATTTTCGAAGCTACACCCGGAACGATGTTCCGTCCAGGATATACATCCATGCTTGCATGACACCATGTCATCACGCCTTTGATACGTCGGCCATGACGATATGACCCGACCAACGCCTAACGTCACGAGATCCCTTGCGCAAGCAAGGCAAAGAGAAGGTCATGCCGAACTCTTGACACGATCTTGACTCGGTGGCCGGCTCGGTTCACTATTCACATGGCTAACGCATCAAAACGAACATGACAGGCTCGGTCCTTAGGTTCGATTTTCTTTTAGGCCGGTGGAAACCGCTTGCACTATAGGACCCTCGCACAGGGTGTCCACCGGGATGTCGAAATACGGGTGCAAAACGAGGGGCTTATAGCCGCACGAGATGGTCTCCACCGACCCGGGATCTAGCATAGTTGCGAAAAGAAGAGCAATCTTTTCCAACCTACCTAGGATTACGAGAAAATACTGTTTTAAGTAAATTAAAACAACAAAAAAAAAAAATCGTAAAATAAAAGAAACGGAAACCGCATGCCACGTGAGCTTTCCCCTTTTATCCCGTTAGGCCATTCCCGTGTCTAAACCTTGCCCATCACCCCCTCCGGCTAACGAGAGAGTGGTCGAGAGTACCAGGGAACCCGTCTCCCGGTGTCAAAACAGCAAGGTCCTACCTTCTTCCCGGCTCGTCACCGGGACGGTCAGTCAAATCCCGTGGCCAAGTCGGTGGATAACAAGGATGAGCACGGGACCTTACCCCCAAGAAATTTCCCAACACTTTGGAAGAAATTTGGCGAGGTCCTCATGGCTATTGAGAAACGTCAAGGTGAGCAACAAGCCTGGATCGAAGGTGCCATGCACCACTTCGGAACCTTAGCCACCCAACTACACAGGGCTTCCCAAGCTATGGCTTGCTCCTACGGCCTCTAACGTCTCTCATTGTCTCCCGAGAAGTCAACCTTTGTTACCTCGTGCGAGCCATGCGGTTATGACGTAAGGCCACAAGACCTTCCGAGAGGAAAGCACGCCCATCCGGCCTCACGAGGTCCCAAAGTACCACCGCCGAACAACGAACACATCGGTGGGACGTGCACGATTGCGGTGCTTGTGCGGAAATGGAATTCCGGGATGCAATGAACGAGGGCCGTCCTCGACGAAAGAAGAAGCTATCTTCTCAACAAAAGCTGAAAAAGAGGTATGAATGCGGTGATCCCACAGTCGGAACCCTTGGAGAACCCTCAGGAAGGTTTGACTACTACGTCATCTACTCCAAAGAAATCTCCCCGGCCTAGTTACGCACGGGGCCACGGCAATGTTTGCTCCATGATCAGTGGGACGAGCTTCGCACCACCAACGAAGGCCCGAAGGTCCGGATAATCCAACCCCTGTCTTGGGAAGATCTCAAAGCCACTATTGATGCTTCGGTAAAAGCCATGACGGTGAACGAATTGAAATGCGCGATGCGGCCTTCGCCAATCGAGGCTCCTCCCGCTCCGAGAAAGCAGGGAGAGACAAGCAAAACCACAAGTCCAGAGGTGAATGTTCGACACGTTCGGTCAAATCGATGAATCCTCCACGGACAGACAAAAGGCCGGCCATACACGAGCCACGGGCGAAAAGGGACCCTACGCCAAAAGAAGTGAAACCTGGACCCAAATTTGAAGATCTGTCTTGACACGGCTCAGCGCACTCGGGCTAACATCTCACTCTGGTCTTTACTCACTTCATCTTACCCGCACAAGCTCAAGTTGGAAGAAAGCTGGCCCGAGACCATGGTTCCCATCACGGTGACACTGATGAAGCGGTTCGAGATGATTGGCAACGTCAATTACAGCAATATCATCACCTTCGCGTAGAACTCGATCTTCCAAAATTTGGGGGCGACCACAACGAGCCTCTCTACATGGTTCAGCTTCAGGCGGGTGAGCGCCGTCTCCCTCGGGTGTTGGTAGATGGGGGATCATCCATGAACGTCCTTCCCGGCCAAAATGATGGATTTGCTAGGGATCAAAGCAAGCGATCTAAAACCCTCGACTCGAGCAATCAAGGCATACGACTCAACATCCCGCCCGAGTCTTGGGAATAGCCACCTTGAACCTTTGGTTTGGAAAACAAATGGTCCCAGCAGACTTCCAAGTCATCGACATCCCGATCACATTCGCCATTTTGGGACGCCCTTGGCTACATCGGATCAATGGGGTGGCATCCACTCTCCATCGGTGCGTAAAGTTCGTCCAAGGAACAGATATGACCATCATCTACGGCGACGGCATAGTCGGCTGAAAGGACCGATACCAACGGCGTCCCGGTCTTAGAAATCAAACCCGACGATGATGGCATGATGCTAACAGGGTTCACCATCGAAAGCCCAAAGGCCCAAGTGTGCCACATAGACCTGCCTTTGATTTGGGACAAGATCCCTCCCCGATGAAAATGATGAAGCACATGAACTACATCCGGGGCTCGATTTGGGAAAACGCCATCGGGGCACTCAACGGATCATCAATATCAAAGAACGAGAATACCACTGCACGGCTGGGATACTCTCCTACTCCCGAACACATTGCGGAGGACAAGCGAGGCTGCACGTAAACGCTCCACGAGATAACAAAAGAGGCTTGCACGCAATCTCCGATCTTCGTCCTTACGGCTTCGACATGACCAAGTACTTCACAAGGAAGGCCGGCAACTTGGAAGAAGATCGAGGAAAAGGAAACGGGGTGATCGAGGCGCAAACAAAGGCGGCGAAGCCTGACAACATGGACAAGCTCCAGCGAGAACTCGGCAAGATTCGGAGGCCTCGAAGCCAAATCTGTCCGAAGAGCATTCCTCGACACACCGCCCTGCTGGGATCCACAACCACCACTATTCACGGCGAATTTTGGTTCGGGAAAACCCCCTCTTTGGCGGAAGAATTCGAAAAACTCTCTGTCGGCACTCACACGCCTTCAACAAGCGGGACGAGTACGCATTCGAGCTAGTAATGCCCAAGACCAAAGCAAGAGACTCCGCGAGACGATGCTTGGGACGAACCATTTGCTACACTGCTCTTCAAAGAAGAAATCGAGATGCCGGATCTAATCGATTTTGTTTCGATAACTCTGTGATAGCAATGATTGGGAACGGTGACATAAAGCCTTTGAGCCCCATCTCCTATCAAGCTCATTGCCCTCAATAAGCTGGGCCACATTCTCAGGACCTAGCGCGGCCAAAAAGGACATGATCGAACAACTTGGTCGACCCCTCGAGTCCTAGAGTCTAGTGTCAAAACTCATCCTGAGTCCATTAGCTTTGAATTTGAGTCTCTCGAGTCATCCGATGGCCTCACGCCGGAAGATTACGAACTCATTGCCAATAATGTATTCCCGTATGCTCTTAATGAATGCTTCGATCTTTCCGAGTATCCTCTCATTGCATCTTTAACAGCGATAAATTAACTAACACACAAAGCAGGTTAATAACGATTCACTTGATAAAGAAGCGAGACACATTAAACGAACAATACATTAAGCACATCTTTAAGCATGTTGTCAAACGAGAGAAAAACCGGGCCCAAGCCGCTTGAGGAGGTTTTAACCAAAGTGAATTTGGGAGCTGGCGAAGAGCCAAAAGAGACGCAAATCGGAAGTTTCTTCACCGGCCTGAGCAAGACGCATTGGCGCCTTTGCCAAAGAGTTCGTGGACGTGTTCGCTTGGTCTTAGAGACATGCCGGATTAGATCCTAACATTGTAGAGCACCCAGGATTCCCTTAAATCCCGAGGCTAAGCCCATCAAGCAAAAGCTACGCCGAATCAAGCGAGAATGGTCTTTACAAGTCAAAGAGGAGATCGAAAAAATGCTCGCGTCGGCTTCATCGGGGTGATCGAGTACCCCACATGGCTCTCCAATATTGTCACGGTCACCAAGGCCGATGGAAAAGTACTGTTGCATTGCGTGGACTTAGAGATCTCAACAAAGCAAGTCCCAAGGACGATTTTCCACTACCCAATATCGACATGTTGGTAGACACTACTGACCAATTTCGAAGTCAAGTCCTTCGTGGACGGTTTTGCCGGCTACAATCAAATCAAGATGGCGAAGAAGACCAAGAAAAGACGGCTTTCACAACCCCTGGGGAACCTCTTGCTACGGTAATGCCGTTCGGACTAAAGAAACGGCCAGGGCTACCTACGACGGGCGGCAACCGCCCTCTTCCACGATATGATCCACAAAGAGATCGAAGTGTACGTCGATGACATGATCGTTCGCTCAAAGGGATCGGACGGACAACACCTCACGAGACTGAGAAAATTCTTCAATCGCCTCAGAAAACACTCAATGAGGCTTAACCACGCCAAATGCACATTTGGGGTTAGCGAGGCAAGGTTTTGGGATACATAGTCACTTAGAGAGGGGCATCGAGGTGGATCCTCAAAAGATCAAAGCTATTATCGAAATGAGACCACCGCAAACTCGGACGAGAGGTGAAAAGCTTCATGGGCCGCTGCTGATATATCGGCCGCTTCGTCAACCATTGACCTCATGTGCGAGCCAATCTTCAAGGTGATGAAGAAGAACGCCGACATCGAATGGAACTCGGAATGCCAAGATGCCTTTGAAAAAATAAAAGCATACCTTGTGAGTCCTCCGATTCTCTGTCCTCCCCACGAGGAAAAGCCACTTTGTTGCTATACCTAAGCTGTGGCCAAGCACCGCGGTTGGAGCCATGCTCTGTCAAGAAAAGAAAGAGTCGCGGGTCGAAAACGCCATCTACTTCGTCGGTCGAAAGTTTCAAGGCGGCGAACTCAATTACTCGGCCCTCGAGAAAACCTGCGCGGCTACGGTATGGGTTGTTGGGAAACTACGGCACTACATGCGATCGCACACGGTACACTTGGTTTCCAAAATGGACCCGATCAAGTACCTCTTCGACAAACCATCTCTGTCAATGAGGCTCGCCAAATGGTCTTTCTTCTGGCGGAATTTGACATCAAGTACGTAAACCAAAAATCAATCAAGGGACGGGCCATGGGTGAACAATGGCGATTTCCCAACCAGCGAGGCTCGAGGCCACTGAACCACAATTTCCGGACGAGGGAATCTTCGCAATCGAAGGTGAAAACCGATGGCAACTATTCTTTGACGGAGCGGCCAACCAAAAGGAAAGCGGCATCGGTATGCTCTTGAGTGGATCCCAGACGAGCACACCCCAATTGCTATAAAGCTCAATTTCGAGGTAACCAACAATGCCGCCGAATATGAAGCTGCTTGACTTGGACTACAAGCCGCACTCGAGAGGAATGTCCGAAACTTCGAAGTTTATGGGGACTCGGCCTTGATCATCAACCAAGTCTCCAACGGTGGAAAACCATAGACCAGGGCTTGCAAAAATACCATGCACTGCATAGAGGACCTCATCACACAATTCGAAGAGGTCACCTTCCATTACTTGCCAAGAGGCCGAAACGGGTTTGCGAGATGCCTTAGCCACCTTGGCCTCCCTTGTGGAAATCCACTGAAGGAAAAGCAATCAAACCCTTCAAAGTCGGACGAAAGGAAATTCACGCCTCTGTTGTGAGATCGAACCAGAACCTAAGCCCGTCAATGAGCCATGGTACAATCGGATCTTCCAATACCTCAAGAACGGGAAGCGCCTTCATGAACAAGGAAGGGCGACACACGGGGAGGGTCAAACCAAGAGCATCATGGCCCTAAACGCCTTGCCTCTCACTTCGTCATCCTCGGGGACATGTTATACAAGAAACGCTACCATGGGCCACTCCTACGGCTGCGTCGGCCAAGAAGAAGCGAACAAGTTCATGAGCAGAAGTCCACAATGGGGCTTGCGGTCCCACATGAATGCGAGCCACGATGCAAATCATTCTCGGGATGGGCTACTCTTTTGGATCTCCATGGAGCGGTGCATCCACTTTGTCAGAAGGCTGCGACAAGTGCCAACGGTTCTCCAACCTCAATCATCTGCCGCCCCACGATCTCTCTTGCATGACTACACCTTGGCCCTTTGCCACTTGGGAATTGACGTCATCGGGAAAATCGTTCCGCCGGCGACAACGGTCACGAGTTCATCTTAGTAGCCATCGACTACTTCACCAAATGGGTCGAAGCCAAGTCCTACAAGGTACTCACCTCGAAGGTCGCGCATTTCCTCAAAGAAAACATCATCTGCCGATACGGCATCCCAAATGAGGTCATATCGGACAACGGCTCACACTTCGAAGGGAATTCGACAGCTGCTGGCTGAATTCAAGATCACACGCCACAAATCTTCTCCCTACCGGCCCAAACAAACGGCGCCGTGGAAGCGACAAACAAAACCCTCGAACGGATCATCCGAAAAATGACCACCGAGGACGAGATTGGCAGAAACTGCACCTTGCACTTTGGGGCTCACCGCACATCGGTCGAAACGACCACGGGAGAAACCCCATTTGCCACGACATACGGGATGGAAGCAGTCCTTCCCATCGAGCTAGAAATTCCCTCACTCCGAGTCTTCTTTGGAAAATGACATCAACGAAGTCGAATGGCTCGAAGCCGACATGACGAATTGGCTGCTAGATGAGCGACGACTAAAAGCCATGGAACACGTCAGGAGCCTATCAAAGCGGGATGGCTAGAGCTTTCGACAAGAAAGTCAAATCCGAGACATCGGGGAAGGTGACCTTGTACTCAAAGAAAAGCCTCCCGCTCGAACCAACCCAGCTGGGAAAATGGGAACCCATGGATCGGCCACTTTCGTGGTTCAAAAGATCTTCTCGGAGCGCCATGAAGCTAACGGACCTAGACGGCAATCCCTTCATGAATCCGGTCAACGGAAGCAAACTTCGCGAATACTTCGCCTAAAGAAGAACAAGCGTGCATCTCTTGGCACTCCATGTAGTGTCGAACTACGCGGAGACTGAGCCCTCTGAGTCAGGGGGAACGTAGGCAACCTTAATTAGTCCGGTCTAAAAATACACAAAAAAGTCAAAAGTTTGAATGTCAATCAAGACCTCCATCAAGCTCCGCACTTTTCAAGAACACGCCCGAGTCACCTTGACCAAGTCAAACGACGGCGGCAACATCAACGGACATCAGAGTCACTCGGCATCAAACAGGCGACTCATGTTTGCTTCAAGCCGGGGGCTTGTCTTCGCCCTCACGCGCTTCAAAAAAAAAAAAAGAGCTCGAGCAAGGGCTCACAAAAAAAAAAAAAAAAAAAAAAACAAAGAAGCTCAAACGGAAGGCTGCGAAATTGAGGTCAAGAGCCCGACGCCAACAAGCGGCAAGGAAGCTACGAAAAAGACCGTCAAAACGACTTGTCGAGGGAGCATGCAACCTCTCGGCCAAGCCTGAGGCCTCGTGAGGGGATTGCCGTCGGGGCCGGAGGCTTCGCCCGATGCAACGAGAAAAGTCCAAAGATGGACGCCAGACAAAGTGCACAAAGAAGCAAAGGCAAACAAGAGATCTTGCGTCTCGACAAAGCTTTAAAAGTAAATCACAAATCACTAACGGTTACAACATTTCTTGATGAGTTCAAGCACGGTCTACTCTCAAGTTCACAACATGCTAAAAAACGACTTAATACATTTAACTAATAATGTGTTTGCAATGCAATGAATGGATACCTAGGAGGTCATTCCGCGCCATCTGCGCTTGTCCCCTCGCCATTCTTTCCTTTCTTCCCTCGTCCGGCGAGTCTTCTTTCGCTCCACGTGAACCAACTCTGCGTCTCTCGGTCAGAGATGCGGGGTCCTCCCAGTAGAGTCAAATAATCCGGTAGCTCTCGGGGCTTCATTCGCCGTGCTTCGGCTCGGATCTCCTCCTGCGAGTGCGCCAAAGAGGACCTCTCCCTGTCGGTCGGTCAACTCTAGTCTCGTAGTCAAACAAAACGTCTCCCGTCACATCGAAAGGGTCGGACCAGGCTTCGGCACTCCTAAGGCAATAGCTGCTGCGGCAGCCGGGTCCCAGAATCGCTACACGCACGCTTTCTCCAAGACCACTTGGGAGGCCCAACGTCTTTGCTCATACCGAGGCCGGATGCTTGAGTCGTCAACACGACACTCTCCAGACGTCTAAGGAGTACCGCGGGAGGGAAGCGGAATACTTCCATACCCTCGAGACAATACAAGAGAAGGCACACAGGCGCCATACAAAGAGGAACTACCTCCGCGGTAGCAAGGTCATCCCGGCCCAACAAAGGCTCTGCTTCATCCCAAGCTGGCAGGAAACAAGCGACGGAATATAGAAGGAGGACCAAGACAAACACGGAACCACGACGACGTAGGACCCCTCTGCAGATCCTCTGGTCTCGATCCTCCGGTGCGGAACCCACGGCGGATCGATGCGTACCAAGTTGTGCCATCCATCTCTCCCCGGGCGGATGATCCATATCCAACACAAGAGGTCGGCGAGCAAATGACCACGGGCTAAACGACGTCGGAGCCTCGGGCATGGCTGAAGTCTCTCTCGCGGCCACAAGGTGAGCAAAGCGGGGCTTCCCTCTCATAAAACGATCCCCGGTCGCCGGACGGTCGATACCATGAAGAGTCTCCCCGGCACCAACGGGACAATATCCTCTCCGGCTCTGCGGTGCCCTACCACATCTAGCAAAGCGCCATCACAAATGCGAGGAGGCGGCCGGAAAGAGCGTCGCTATCGTACGCAAGGCAAATACATCCCAAGAGACGTCACTCTCATCATCAACCATGAACCGCTCCGGCGGCGCAGAAATGTCGATATGACCCGAATCAAGGATCATGCCTGCACCTCTTCCAACGAAGTACGAAGAAAGTCTGCAAGCTTCACGCTCGCGCGGCGCCACCAACGAAGGAAGCGAGATGGCCTCCACCTCCGGTCCTCCAATCAAAGCTTAGAAAATCTTCAAAAGTGGGCACCATTTCATTATAGGAGAAACGGTACACGTGCCTCCTAACATCCCAGAGCCGCGGCGGCCCGCAACAAATCCCGATCGGGGAACCAACTCCTTAAAAGACCAAGCCAGAGCAAAGACGAAACCTTACCTCGAAAGCCCGTCTCTGATGCCTCATACGGCGCCGCATCCACGTTTTCAACTGCTCTAGGAAGTGTGCTTGCCTCTCTTGCGAAAGCCTCGGCAAAATCCTAGGAACATACGAAGAATCCATGGCAAAAATGGAGGTCCCTAGAGAAAATGGGGAAGAAAGCTCGAAAATGGCTGCAAATGGGGAATGGGAGAAAGTCCGGACCTTTGGAAAACATTTAAGTCCTCACGAAAAGCAAGGTTGGTCCGTACGGACCTCTTTGCAATGTAGGCTTGTCCGTACGGACCTCTTTGCAATCGAGCCCATTTCCCCGGAAACGGTACAAAAACCTTTGTCCTCGGCAAAACCTTGCTCCAAACGGTCAAACAGCGGCCAAAGCCATTTCCGGCAAACCAACACTACCCACAAACGCACTCTCGGCTCGCGTGGCATGTACAAAAAAATAAAAATAATAATAGCAACAATTTCTAGGACAATTCAGGGAATCACAAAAATAAATGACATTACATCTTAAAATAAAATCTTTGTTTGCCATGCAAATACATGTGTTTTATTACGGGTACAAAATATGCATTTGCTAAACAAAAAAAAAAAAGGGGAGAGGGATATGAAAGAGGGAAAGCAAATGAATACTAATCGAGCCCTCGTCATCATCATCCTCGCGAGATCCTCCAAAGAAAAGTCGGGCATCCCGGCGAACTCGCCGTCACATCCTCATCGTCGGAATACCGAGCACCGCTTTGAGGCTCCCACGAGAAGTACTCGGAAGGATCAAATCCGGCGAAAGGATCGAAGAAAGAAGGCTACGAGGAACCCTCACCACGTGCGCCGATGCGGAGAGCATGAAGCGATAAAGGGTGCTCCCTCGAAGGCCTGCGGCTCCGAAGACGTCCCGGCATCCATGCTATGCCGCCCCCTCGAAGGCCCCTCTGGCTGCGGCTCAGGCTCGGCCCTCGGTGGAGGAACATCCAGCTGAATGCCTCGAAGGCATCGGCTCATCTGTTGGCATACGACGCGAAGACCGGCGGGACATCTTCGACGCCATCTTCTTAGCGAAGGATCTCATCGCCACATAACGGCGAGTCGGCGCATCGTAGGCTCTCCCGGGACCCTGCACAAGCAACTGACCAAAAGAAACGCTCATCAATGCGGTATACTTTCGACAACAAAAAGAAAAATACGGAAAAGATGCCAAGATGGAAAAGAGTCGGCCACACTCACCGATACGTCGGGGTCCGCTCTGTGGCGGCGGAGCACTGCTCGGAGCAGGTACGAGACACCCTCCTCCGCGATCCGTCCCCACGGACATAAGTGAAATCTGGCCAGGCATCGGAACCTGCAGGGAGCTGCGGGCCGGCCTCTCTCTCCGCGCCGGTGCACAGGGCGTCCTCAGCTTCCTCCTAACGAAGGTCTCGTACTCCTCACCAAACAAAATGAACTCCTCGGCACCCACACCGCCAAGGTACCTCTCGAAGTCAAGCACATCCATATCCCGGGAGTCAAGCATCCCAAAGGGAGGGTCCATCGGAGCCACGGGAAGCACACCGGGCCATCTTGCCCGGAAGACTCGCTCCCAGGGTACATGGCGTCACGGAGTCAAGCCCGCGGCATCTTCATTGCGCCGTCACCTCGGGAGCTCCCTCAAACTCATCACCCTCATCACCGAGCCCATGGGAACAAGACGAAACCCTCACGGCTATCTCGCTCCAAACGCTCCTGCACCTCCCAGTAGAGCGATGGTGAGCTTACCCTGCTGGTCCTCCTCCTCCTGGCCGTACGAGCCCGGTAGAGCATAGCGGGATACGCGTGACAACTTGACCCCAGGGATCTCTATCCCACGGGAAGCAGCGAAAGACCTCATAAAACCACACACTGCGACAAAAAAGCGAGAGAAGAGCTCGACAAAAAAAAAAAAAAAAAAAAATGGAGAAACGACAAGTTGCTAAATCAAAAGCAATAAACTCATACCTCCCGAGCAAAATCAAAACGAGGCCAACGAATTGGCCACCCCAGGCTAAACCGGTCCCGAGGAGAAAAGTAGAGCTCGGCCAAGCACGCCTCGCCCCAAGCAATGTCGCAGACCCTATCCCGAGATCAGTCGAAGCTCTCCAAAAGAGCAAAGGGAGGCTGCGGTCGCGTGGTTCGAGAACAAAGTCTCGGACGGTGCATACCACAAGAAGGAGCGCGCCAAGCTGCTCATTGTCACCTGGCCGGTACCCCGGATGTAGGCCCAAATCTTGGCCGTGATCCTCATCTCTACGTCATGCGGCATCCCAGGCCTGCGAGGACGAGGCTCAAAGCCCGGCGGCTCGGTCGGCCACATCATCCGAGATCATGTCTCTCCGCCTCACGGGCTCCCACTTTGAAGGAGAGCCGTGTAATAGCGACAAAATCGGTGGGCGTCACTTTGTCACCTCGCCCGGCTCGGGTGGAAGGTGTGGGTGGTATCCACGATACTCGAAAGGCCCGGGAAGACACTCTTGTTCTTCCTCGTGTCGAGCAGCTCCGGCCCGGGTTCTCAACGAACACACCTAGGCCGAAGCATAAACCAACCTCAGGGGACTCGGCCTACCGCCCACGGAAATATCGGGCATCCATTGCCATAGCTCCACAACTGACCTCGAGCGACCCCAGGAGTCTTCATCCTCTTGGCCTTCCGTAGTAAGCCCGGCATCCTGCGAGGTAAACACAGACAAGGTACGTCAATCACGGTACTTAATATAAAGGCACATATAACCGTCACAAAACACGGCACATATTGCACCTAATTTTCACATACATTATACATTTAATTTTTCATGTAACCCGTCACAAAACACGGCACACAATGCACATAATTGTCACATACAATTTTTCATGTAACCCGATCACAAAACACGGCACACAATGCACATAATTTTCACATATATCATGCATATAATTTTCCCCATGCGGTCCGTCACAAAACCACGGCACACACTTTGTACACATTTTCTCAAAGAAAAAAAAAAAAAAAGGGAGGGATTAAACCCTACACGACACATTTTCAAAAGAAAATCCGTCACAAAACACGGCACATATCACACATATTTTCCCCACAAAGTCCGTCACCCAACAACACGGCACATTTATATAGCACATTCTCAAAAGAAAAATCCGTCCCAACACGGCACACACTTTCACATATAACCCGTCACAAAACACGGCACATGTCACATTTTTTCACAAAAATTATCACTACACGATAATTTTTCTCATAATGTACATACATAAATAGCATACGGTACAAAACACCAAAGCATGCAATTCACTAGATAGGCACTTTATTGTCACAAATAAGAGCTAATCTACACATTTCTGCACAAAATACACATACCCACAATTTTCACATGTCCATTTTCAACAATTCATCAAGAATTTCACAAAAAAGGCATAAAATAAAAAAAAAATTCAAAAATGCGAAAAACTAAAACCTAGTTCTAGCATTCAAAAATTCGACGAGGGAATCAAAACGGAGCAGATTTCTTACCTCCCCAACGTTCATGGAGCGACGATTATGCACCTCCGGTTCGGATACAAAACATCCGGGTTCTTCGAAGACGGAACGAACGAGGTCCAATTCCTTTGAAGCTCCATTATTTGCTCAACCACTTCCTGACTGCGTTGTCTACGGCTCCCTCGAGATCCCTCCGCCATTGCGAGCAAATCAAAGGAAAAATGGAAGATTTTGGTGCAAAAATGGAGGTTTTCTCCTTCTCTCTCTCATTTGTTTCGTAAGGCGAAGAAGAAGAAGTGAAGGAGCCTCGGTTTTAACGCTGGTCAAAATCTGGGAGCTGTAAAAATCAACATGGTCCGTACGGACCTCTTTGCAACCCAGGGTTGGTCCGTACGGACCTCTTTGCAAAGGGGTGCCCAAATGACTTTTACGCCCTTACAAACTTTGCCCTGGCTGTCCTAAGGCCTTTTTCGGCAAATCCAGTGCGAGAATGGTCCACTAACCCTTCAATCCAACCACCGGCCGTCAAGCGTAAGACCGGACCTCGCCCACTTCAGCACGGCAAATCAACCAGGCGGTCGGATGTCCGAACTTCGCCCACTCCAACGGCAATTCAAGCGAATGCCCGCTCAGCGGCAATTCAAGGAAGGAGCGATACCTCCCGGCCACGAATATCAAGGCGCAGAGACGCCTCCAAACGCTCAACGACAACTCGGCACCCTTGAAAGTCAGAAGTCATCTTCCCAACGAGAAAAGGGCCCCTACGAGTCACGCATCCCGACAATTCAAGCACCGGCAGTCAGTGTAAGCCCGAACCTAGCCCACTTCAACGGCAACGCAAGCACCGGCCATCAAAGTAAGCCCGAGCTCCTCCCCAGCAAGTCAAAGGGAAGTCATGCAAGACTGCATACCCCCAGCATCGACCATCATTCTCGCCCACTCCACGGCAAAACAAACACGCGAAGGAGCCAACACCTCCGAGTACTGAAGTCCCAAGGCACGAAGCGCCTCCCAAGCGCCAAATGATGAAGCAATCATCCGGCCGTCATCCTTGCCCACTTCAACGGCAGACAAGCACCGGCGGTCATCGTAAGTCCGACCTTCTACATCAACATGCAAAAACATGGCAAATGGCACGGCCAGCGCCGCGGATGACGATTCAAGGCCTCACAACTATCTCCGGCCCGGAAGGCCTTAAACCACCCGATTAGGAAAATCGTAAAACTTCCGGGACGCCGCACGTCCTCACATTTGACCTATACGGTCACCGGGCCACCACGTCCTTATCACCGACCTATACGGTCACCCAGGACGCCACCACGTCCTTATCACCGACTATCACGGTCGCAGGGACGCCGCGCGTCCTTACCATCCGACCTATACGGTCGCTCCGGACGCCGCCACGTCCTTATCACCGACCTATACGGTCGCCGGACGCCACCACGTCCTTATCAGCGACCTATACGGTCACCCGGGGACGCCACCACGTCCTTACCATCCCGACTATCACGGTCGCGGGGCGCCGCACGTCCTTACCATCGACCTATACGGTCGCCGGGGCGCCACCACGTCCTTACCATCCGACCTATACGGTCGCTCCGGACGCCACCACGTCCTTATCACCGACTATACGGTCACCCGGGACGCCACCGCGTCCACCGCAGCATACGGTCGCGGGACGCCACGTCCTTATCACCGACCTATGCGGTCACCTAGGACGCCGCCCACGTCCTCGCCGACCTCGGCGGTCGCGCGACACTTCGAGGGGCACCACCGCGCCCGTATTCACGAACACTCACCCCACGCCCGAACTACGACCCGGGCTTGATTCCGCCGGGGATACGTAGGAATCCTATCGCGGGGTCCGGCCTATTGACCTAAACGGTCACCCGAAAGGACACCACCACGTCCTCACTTTGACCCTCACGGTCACTTCCTCTCCCGGCACGCGATCCAGTTAGGACCCTTATCTTATCGGCGACCCCACTTCTTTCGCCAAGTGACGTCGTCGAGGGCTTCTGTAAGTACCCCAATCTGGATCACTCCACTTTCAAACACCCGGGAAACACCGCGAGACTCATCCACGCAGTCTCGGAGACCTCTCCACTCAAAACCCTCTCAAACCCCCAGGCCAACCAAGGGAGGAGCCCTGCAGGATAAAAAGGGACAAAAGGACCTTTCGGGAATTTTCGAAAGCTGGAAAAGCAATATAGGTCCGTACGGACCTCTTTGTTTCCATAATTACTTGAATCCCCTTAAAGTCCACAATATTCCCTCAAATCCGGAGAAATGATTACCACTAATGCGAGACTTGAGTCAGTACGGACCTCTTTGCATGTCAAGATGGTCGTACGGACCTCTTTGCGAGGGACATCATCATTTCCCGAGAATATTCACCATCATTGCATATTCCCTCAAATCGAGGGAAAACCAAAATCTGGATAACCAAGGAGGTCGTACGGACCTCTTTGCACCAAATCTGAGACTATAAATAGAGGGCTCCCCTCCTCATTTTCACACACCTCCCCTCTTCTCTCTTCCTCCACTAAGCCTTCGGCTCCCCTTCTAAGACCTTTCGAGGCATTCCGGCCCCTTCGGATCCTTAGGGTCTTCCGAGCCCCCTCGAGGTGCTCAGAAGCCTCCCGAGCGCTCGAGACGGCTCCCGCTGCCCCCAGGAGGCACTCTCGAGGTACTACGAGGCCCCTCGTGGTACTCAGGAGGCCTTGCTGGTCTTTCCCACGGTGTCCCGGCTCTTTCCAGGAGTCAAGCCGGCGATCCCAGAGCCTTGCCAGAACCTCTGCCGAATCCAACCCCGGCGATTCAAACGCACGCCAGAACCTCTGCCGAGTGATCAGGCGATCCCCGCGCACGCCAGAACCTGCCGAGCGCGGCCTACGGTTTCAACTCACGCCGAAACTACGTCCGCGGACAAGCGGCATCCCGAAGCAATCCAGGAACGCTACTCCGACCTCAAACACTATTCCCTGCGGAAGACGGACACGAACCAACATTGGTAAGGCTTCCTTCCTATTCTATTTCAATACATTTCAATACAATGTAGACATCCAGATACTGACATGCATTTTTAAAAGCACACACACACACACACAACTTTTTAAAGGATATTAGGGGTATCCGAAAGACTCGTTTTACGAGGCTACTCGGGTGAGCTCTAATATTCTAATATTCTCTTCCCGAGGAGTCATCTGACCTCCGAACTCAAAATCTCATCACACAAAAACAGTTTAAAATTTATCTTTAAGCGATGCCCTTTTCAATGTTTTGGGCTTAATAAAAACGGCGTGGCGACTCTACAAAATGCGAAAACAAACGGCGAGACACCTCCAACGCGAAAGATGCCAGATGCCGGGGCCGCGAGGCCTTCTCGGATCCGGGTAATTTCACCCATTCAGCCTCTTGAGGTCCTGGTACCACCGCCGAACAACGAACACATCTGGTGGGACGTCTGCGATTGCAGTGCTTGTCTGGAAATGGAATTCCATGATGAAATGAACGAGGGCCGTCCTCGAAGAAAGAAGAAGCCATCTTCTCAACAAAAACTGAAAAAGAGGTATGAATCCGGTGATCCCACAGTCGGAACCCTTGGAGAACCCTCAGGAAAGTTTGACTACTATGTCATCTACTCCAGCAAGTCTAGCTCTGCACAAGGCCATGGCAACGTCGCTCTATGATCAGGTTTGGGACGAGCTCCGTACACGCCGCCGAAGGCCGAAGGTCGGATAATCCAACCCCTGTCTTGGGAAGATCTCAAAGCCACTATTGATGCTTCGGTAAAAGCCATGACGGTGAACGAATTGAAATGCGCGGTCGGCCTTACGCCAATCGGGTCCTCCCACTACGGAAATAGGAGAGACAAGAAAAACCATAAGTCCGAAGTGAACGTTCGACACGCTCCGGTCAAATCCCGAGTGAATCCTCCACGGGCGAGACAAAGGCCCGGCCATACACGAGCCGCGAGGGCGAAAGGGGCCACATGCGAAAGAAAGTGAAACCTTGGACCCAAAGTGAAGATCTGTCTTAACACGGCTCAAGCGCACTCGGGCTAACATCTCACTCTGGTCCTTACTCACTTCGTCTTACCCGCACAAACTCAAGTTGGAAGAAAGCCTGGCCCAGACCATGGTTCCCATCACGGTGACACACGATGAAGCGGTTCGGATGATTGGCAACGTTAATTACGGCAATATCATCACTTTCTGAGCTCGACCTTCCAAAATTTGGGGGCGACCACAATGAGCCTCTCTACATAACGATCCAGGCGGACGAGCGTCGTCTCCCACGGGTTTTGGTAGATGGGGGTTCATCCATGAACGTCCTGCCATCGAAAATGATGGATGCGCTAGGGATCAAGCGGCGATCTAAAGCCCTCAACTCGAGGCAATCAAGGCATACGACTCAACGTCCGCCCGAGTCTTGGGAATAGCCACTTTGAACACATGGTTCGGAAAACAAATGGTCTAGACGGATTTCCAAGTCATCGACATCCCGATCACATTCACTGCCATTTTGGGACGCCCTTGGCTACACCAGATCAATGGGGTGGCATCCACTCTCCATCAGTGCATAAAGTTCGTCCAAGGAACATATCTAACCATCATCTACGGCGATAGTGTAGTCACTTAGAAAGGGCCAGACACAAACGGCGTCCCGGTCTTAGAGATCAAACACGACGATGATGGCATGATGCTAACGGGGTTCACCATCGAAAGCCCAAAGGCCCAGGTATGCCACATAGACACGCCTTTGATTTGGGACAAGATCCCTCCCCAGATGAAAATGATGAAGCACATGAACTACATCCGGGGCTCGGTTTGGGAAACGCCATCAGGGCACCCAACAAATCATCCATATCAAAGAACAGAATACTCTCCATGGCTTGGGATACTCTCCTACTCCCGAACACATTGCGGAGGACAAGCGAGCTGCACGAAAACGCTCCACAGATAACAAAAGAGGCTTGCACGCAATCTCCGATCTTCGTCCTTACGGCTTCGACATGACCAAGTACTTCACAAAAAGGCCGGCAACTTGGAAGAAGATCCGGGAAAGGGAACGAGCCGATCGGCGCCAAACAAAGGCGGCCGACAACATGGACAAGCTCCGGCGAGAACTGGCAAGATTCGGAGGCCTCAAGCCAAATCCCGTCAGAAGAGCATTTCTCGACACACCGCCTCTACGGGATCCATGACCACCACTATTCACATGAATTTTGGTTCGGAAAACCCCCTCTTTGGCGAGAAGAACTCGAAAAACTCTCTGTCCCAACACTCTGCCTTCAACAAGGCTGGATGAGTCACGCATTCGAGCTAGTAATGCCCAAGACAAAAAGTAAAAGACTCATGAGACGATGCTTGGGACGAGCCTTTGCTCCACTGCTCTTCAAAGAAGAAATCGAGATGCCGGATCTGATCGATTTTGTTTACGATAACTCTGTGATAGCAATGATTGGGAATGGTGACATAAACCCCTTCAAGCCCCATCTCCTATCAAGCTCATTGCCACTCAATAAGCGGGCCACCTTCTCAGGACTCACTTTGCCCGGCCAAAAAGGACATGATCGAACAAATTGGTCGACCCTCGAGTCCTAGAGTCTAGTGTCAAAACTCATCACTGAGTCCATTATCTTTGAATTTGAGTCTCTCGAGTCATCGATGGCCTCACGCCGGAAGATTACGAACTCATTGCCAATAATGTATTCCGTATGCTCTTAATGAATGCTTCGATCTTTTCAGTATCCTCTCATTGCATCTTTAACAAGCGATAAATTAACTAACACACAAACGATTAATAACGATTCACTTGATAAAGAAGCGAGACACATTAAACGAACAATACATTAAGCACATCTTTAAGCATGTTGTCAAACTAGAGAAAAACCGGGCCCAAGCTGCCGAGGAGGTTTTAACCAAAGTGAATTTGGGAAGCTGTTTGAAGAGCGAAAAGAGACGCAAATCGGAAGTTTCTTCACCGGCACGAGCAAGACGCATTGAGCTTGCCTTTGCTCGAAGAGTTCGTGGACGTGTTCGCTTGTTCTTACCGAGACATGCCGGATTAGATCCTAACATTGTAGAACACCGGATTCCCTTGAATCCAGAGGCTAAGCCCATCAAGCAAAAGCTACGCGAATCAAGCGGAATGGTCTTTACAAGTCAAAGAGGAGATCGAAAAAATGCTCCGCGTCGGCTTCATCGGGGTGATCGAGTACCCCACATGGCTCTCCAATATCGTCCACGGTCACCAAGGCCAATGGAAAAGTACGGTTGTTGCGTGGACTTTCGAGACCTCAACAAAGCAAGTCCCAGGACGATTTTCCTCTACCAACATCGACATGTTGGTAGACACTACTGCCAATTTGAAGTCAAGTCCTTCGTGGAAGGGTTTGCCGGCTACAATCAAATCAAGATGGCCGAAGAAGACCAAGAAAAGACGGCTTTCACAACCCCACTGGGGAACCTCTTGCTACACGGTAATTCCGATCGGACTAAAGAACGGCTGGGGCTACCTATCGACGGGCGGCGGCCGCCCTCTTCCACGATATGATCCACAAAGAGATCGAAGTGTATGTCGATGACATGATCATCCACTCAAAGGGATCGGACGGACTGACACCTCACGGACACGAGAAAGTTCTTCAATCGCCTCAGAAAACACTCAATGAGGCTAAACCACGCCAAATGCACATTTGGGGTTATCGAGCAAGGTCTTAGGATACATGGTCACCGAGAGAGGCATCGAGGTTGATCCTCAAAAAGATCAAGGCCATCATCAAAATGAGACCACCGCAAACTTAGACGAGAGGTGAAAAGCTTCATGGGCCGCTGCGGTATATCGGCCGCTTCGTCGGCCAATTGACCTCCATGTGCGAGCCAATCTTCAAGCGATGAAGAAGAACGCCGACATCGAATGGAACTCGAGAATGCCAAGATGCCTTTGAGAAAATAAAAGCATACCTTGTGAGTCCTCCGATTCTCTGTCCTCCCCACGAGGAAAAGCCAGCTTTGTTGCTATACCTAAGCGTGACCGACACGCGGTTGGAGCCATGCTCTGTCGGGAAAAGAAAGAGTCGCGAGTCGAAACGCCATCTACTTCGTCGGTCGAAAGTTTCAAGGCGGCGAACTCAATTACTCGGCCCTCGAGAAAACTTGCGCGGCTACGGTATGGGTTGTCGGAAAATTACGGCACTACATGCGGTCGCACACGGTACACTTGGTTTCCAAAATGGACCCAGTCAAATACCTCTTCGACAAACCATCTCTGTCAATGAGGCTCGCCAAATGGTCTTTCTTCCTAGCGGAATTTGACATCAAGTACGTGAACCAAAAGTCAATCAAGGGACGAGTAATGGCTGAACAACTGGCTGACTTCCCAACCGACGAAGCTCAAGGTCCCGAACCACAATTTCCAGACGAGGGAATCTTCGCAATCGAAGGCGAAAATCGATGGCAAGCTTGTTCTTCGACGGAGCGGCCAACAAAAGGAAACGACATCGGTATGCTCTTGGTAGATCCCAAGGACGAGCACACCCCAATTGCTATAAAGCTCAATTTCGAGGTAACCAACAATGCCGCCGAATATGAAGCTCTGTTGCTTGGACTACAAGCCCCGCTCGAGAGGAATGTCCGAAACTTGAAGTTTATGGGGACTCGGCCTTGATCATCAACCAAGTCTCCAACAAGTGGAAAACCATAGACCCGGGCTTGCAAAAATACCATGCACGCATGGAAGACCTCATCACACAATTCGAAGAGGTCACCTTCCACTACTTGCCAAGAGAACGAAACGAGGTTTGCGAGATGCCTTAGCCACCTTGGCTTCCCTTGTGGAAATCCACGAAGGAAAAGCAATCAAACCCTTCAAAGTCGGACGAAAGGAAATTCACGCCTCTTGTTGTGAGATCGAACGAGAACCTAAGCCCATCAATGAGCCATGGTATAACCGAGATCTTCCAATACCTCAAGAACGGGAAAGCGCCTTCATGAACGAGGAAGGCCCACACACGAAGGGGTCAAAACCAAGAGCATCATGGCCCTAAAAGGCCTCGCCTCTCACTTCGTCATCCTCGGGGACATGCTATACAAGAAACGCTACCATGGACCACTCCTACGCTGCATCGGCCGGGAAGAAGCAAACAAGTTCATGAACGAAGTCCACAATGGGGCTTGCGGTCCCCACATGAACGCGAGCCACGATGCAAATCATTCTCGGGATGGGCTACTCTGCCCGGATCTCCGTAGGGCGGTGCATCCACTTTATCCCGAAGGCTGCGACAAGTGTCAACGGTTCTCAGCCTCAATCATCTACCTCCCCACGATCTCTCTGCATGACTACACCTTGGCCATTTGCCACTTGGGAATTGACGTCATCGGGAAAATCGCTCCGCCGGGCGACAACGGTCGCGAGTTCATCTTAGTAGCCATCGACTACTTCACCAAATGGGTCGAAGCCAAGTCCTACAAGGTACTCACCTCCAAGAAGGTCGCGCATTTCCTCAAGGAAAACATCATGCGCCGATACGGCATCCCAAATGAGGTCATATCGAGACAATGGTTCACACTTCGAGGGAATTCGACGGAGGCTGGCTTTGGCTGAATTCAAAATCACACGCCACAAATCTTCTCCCTACCGGCCACAAACAAACGGCGCCGTGGAGCGGCAAACAAAACCCTCGAACGGATCATCCGAAAAATGACCACCCGATGACGAGATTGGCAGAAGCTGCACCTTGCACTTTGGGGCTACCGCACATCGGTCGGAAACGACCACGGGAGAAACCCCATTCGCCACGACATACGGGATGGAAGCAGTCCTTCCCATTGAATTGGAAATTCCCTCACTCAGAGTCTTCTTGGAAAATGACATCAACGAAGTTGAATGGTTCTGAGGCCGACATGATGAATTGGCTCACGCTAGACGAGCGACGACTAAAGGCCATGGAACACGTCAGGAGCCTATCAAAGCGGGATGGCTAGAGCTTTCGACAAGAAAGTCAAATCCAGAGACATCGGGGAAGGCGACCTCGTACTCAAAGAAAAGCCTCCCACTCGAACCAACCCATTGGGAAAATGGGAACCCACATGGATCGGCCCTTTCGTGGTTCAAAGATCTTCTCAGGAGGTGCCATGAAGGCGCCAGGACCTAGACGGCAATCCCTTCATGAATCCGGTCAACGGAAGCAAACTTCGCGAGATCACTTCGCTGAAGAAGAACAAGCTGTGCATCTCTTGGCACTCCATGTAGTGTCGAACTACGCGGAACTGAGCCCTCTAGTCAGGAGACGTAGGCAACCTTAATTGGTCCGGTCTAAAAATACACAAAAAGTCAAAAGTTTGAATGTCGATCAAGACCTCCATCAAATTACACACTTTCCAAGAGCATGCCCCCACCGTCACCTTGACCAAGTCAAACGGCGGCGGCAACATCAAAAGGACATCCAAAGGTCACTCGGCATCAAGCAGGCGGCTCATGTCTGCTTCCAAGCCAGGGGCTTGTCTTTTCCTTCACGCGCTTCGAAAAAAAAAAGAAAAAAAGAGAGCTCGAGCAAGGGCTCACAAAAAATAAAAATAAAAAAAAGAGAGCTCAAGCAAGGGCTCACAAAAAAAATGATAAAAAAAAGAGAGCTCGAGCAAGGGCTCACAAAAAAAAAAACAAAAATAAAAGAAGCTCAAGCAGAAGCTGCAAAAAAGAGGTCAAGAGCCCGACGCCAACAAGGGGCAAGGAAGCTACGAAAATGACCGTCAAAACGACTTGTCAGGGGATCATTCAACCTCTCAGCCAAGCACAAAGCCCAAGCAAAGGGGATTGCCGTCATGGCCCAGGCCGCTTCAGTCCACAAATGCAACAGACGCCGCCAAGGTGCACAAAAGAAACAAAAGCAAACAAGAGATCTTACGTCTCGACAAAGCTTTAAAAGTAAATCACAAATCACTAACGGTTACAACATTTCTTGATGAGTTCAAGCACGGTCTACTCTCAAGTTCACAACATGCTAAAAGACAGCTTAATACATTTAACAAATAATGTGTTTACAAATGCAATGAATGGATACCTAGGAGGTCATTCCGCGCCGTCTGCGCTTGTCCCCTCGCCATTCTTCCCTTTCTTCCCTCGTCCCCGGCGAGTCTTCTTTCGCTTCACGTGAACCAACTCTGCGTCTCTCAGTCCGAGATTAGGGGTCCTCCCCGTAGAGTCAAACAATCCAGCAGCTCTCAGGGCTTCATTCGCCCGTGCTTTGGCTCGAATCTCCTCCCTGCGAGTCTGCAAAAGAGGACCTCTCCCCGTCAGTCGGTCAACTCTAGTCTCGTAGTCAAACAAAGTGTCTCCCATCACATCCAAAGGGTCAGACCAGGCTTCGGCACTCCTAAGGCAATAGCTGCTATGGCAACCGGGTCCCAGAATCGCTACACGCCTGCTCTCCAAAGCCACTTGGGACTGCCCAACACGCTGCTCATACCAAGCCAGGTACTGAGTCGTCAATACGACACTCCCAGACGTCTAAGGAGTACCGCGGGAGGGAAGCGGAATACTTTCATACCCTCGAGAAAATACAAGAAGGCACTGAAGTTTGCCATACAAAGAGGAACTATCTCCGCGGTAGCAAGGTCATCCCGGCCCAACAAGGCTCTGCTTCATCCCAAGCTGGCAGGAAACAAGCGACGGAATATAGAAGGAGGACCACGACAAACACTGGAACTCTAACAACGTAGGACCCTTCTGCAAGACCCTCCTAGTCTCGATCCTCCGGTGGGAACCCACCAGCGGATCCCGATGCGTACCAAGCTGTGCCATCCATCTCTCCCGGGCGGGTGATCCATATCCAGCACAAGAGGTCGTTGAGCAAATGACCACGGGCTAAACGACGTCGGAGCCTCGGGCATGTAGCTGAAGTCTCTCTCGCGGCCACAAGGTGAGCAAAGCGGGGCTTCCCCCTCTCATGAAACGATCCTAGTCGCCGGACGGTCAATACCATGAAGAGTCTCCCCCGGCACCAACGGGACAATATCCTCTCCCGGCTCTGCGGTGCCCAACCACATCTAGCAAAGCACCATCGCAAATGCCAAGGGGCGGCCGGGAAAAGCGTCGCCATCACGCACAAGGCAAATGCGTCCCAAGAGACATCACTCTCATCATCAACCATGAATCGCTCAGGCGGCTCGGAAATGTCAATATGACCCGAATCAAGGATCATGCCACTGCACTTCTTCCAACGAAGTACGAAGAAAGCTGCAAGCTTCACGCTCGCGCGGCACCACCAATCAAAGGAAGCGAGATGGCCTCCACCTCTGGTCCTCCAATCAAAGCCCGAAAATCCTCAAAAGTGGGCACCATTTCATTGTAGGAGAAACAATACACATGCCTCCTAACATCCCGAACTTCGCGGCGGCCCGCAACAAATCCCAATCGGGAACCAACTCCTTAAAAAGACCAAATCGAGCAAAGACGAAACCTTACCTCGAAAGCCCGTCTCTGATGCCTCATACGGCGCCGTATCCACGTTTTCAGCTGCTCAAGGAAGTGTGCTTGCTTCTCCTTCGAAAGCCTCGGCAAAATTCTAGGGATGTACGAAGAATCCATGGTAAAAATGGAGGTTCCTAAAGAAAATGGGGAAGAAAGCTCGAAAATGGCTGCAAATGGGGAATGGGGAAAAGTCCAGACACTGGAAAGCATTTATGTCCTCCCAAAAAGCAAAGGTGGTCCTTACGGACCTCTTTGCAATGCAGGTCTGTCCGTACGGACCTCTTTGCAACCAGAACCCATTTCCCCGACAACGGTACAGCAACCCATTTGTCCCCAGCGTGACCTTGCTCTAAATTGCTCAAACAACGGCCAAAACCATTTCCGGCAAGCATAGCACTGCCTACCCTGCGCGCACCCTCAGCTCACGTGGCATGCACAAAAATAAAATAAATAATAGCAACCATTCCTAGGCCAAATCTCGGGAATCACAAAAACGACATTACATCTTAAAATAAAATGCTGTTTGCCGTGCAAATACGAGTGTTTTATTACAGGTACATCAAATGTCTGTTGCTAAACAAAAAAAGAAAAAAGAGAGAAGATATGGAAAGAGGGAAAGCAAATGAACCCTAATCAGACTCCTCATCATCATCATCCTCACCAAGATCATCAAGAGAGAAGTCGGGCATCCCGATGAACTCGCCCGTCATATCCTCGTCATCAGAGTACCGAGCCCCCTCCGGAGGCTGGTACTCAAAGTACTCAGAAGGATCAAATCCGGCGAACGGATCAAAAGAAAGAAGGCTACGACGAACCCTCACCTGTGCATCCTGGCGAGGAAGAGCGAGTAAAGTGCTGCGGCCTCGAAGCTCCGAGAAGACGTCCGGCATCCATGCTATGCCGCCCCCGCGAAGGTCCCTCTGGCGTGGCTCTGGCTCGGCTCTCGGTGGAGGAGCATCTATAGAATGCCTCGAAGGCATCGGGTGAGTGCGCCGGCATACGTCGCGAGCCCGGCAAGACATCTTCGACGCCATCTTCTTCGCGAAAGGACCTCATCGCCACATAACGGCGAGTCAACATATCATAGGCTCTCCGGAACTGCACAAGCAAGCGGCCAAGGAACGCTCGGCAATACGGTTATACTCGACAACAAAAAGAGAAAAATACGGAAAAGATGCAAAGATGGAAAAGAGTAAGCACGCTCGCTTAGATCTATCGGGATCCGCTCTCGGTATGCGGCGGGGCACAGCTCGGGGACGGGTACAGACACGCCCTCCTCCTCGATCCGTCCCCACGGACATCACGTGAAATCCGGCCCCGGCATCCCGGAACCTCTAGGGAACACTGCGGGCCTCTCTCTCCTCGCCCGATACTGCGGCGTCTCAACTGCCGGCCTCACGATGAAAGGCCCCGTACCTCTCCTCTCCATACAAAATTAAACTCCAACGGCAACGGGCTTGCCGTGATCGGTGTAAGCCGGACCTCGGCCGCTCCAGCGGCAATTCAACCACGGCCGTTAGTGTAAGACCCGGACCTCGCCCACTCAGCGGCAAAACAAGCGCGAAGAGCTGTAAGCCCGGCACAAACCTCGCCCGCTCCAGTCGGCCTTCGTCGAGCACAAAACGCCGTTAGCCGATCGCCCGCTCCCGGCAAGTCGAGAAGGCTCCTCCCGACAAGAGAATAAGTCACGGGACGCCTACGTATCCCCGGCCGAATGTCAAGCCCGGACTTCGCCCCGCTCAGCGGCAACTCAGCGAACGGCCCCAGGACTGACACCTGAATCTCGTCGAGGCCGCACAACGCCTCACGTCCAAATGGTGAAGCAATCGAGGCCGTCACCGGCCGTCATCCTTGCCCACTCAAGCAACCTGAGCACTTGGCCATCCAAAGTAAGCCCCAGCGTCACCCTCTCGGCGGGAAAAGCCCTACAAGGCCACGATAAATCCCGGATGAACGGATGAACAGCGGCCGTCGTAAGTCAGACCTTTCCCCGGCGGACAAAGCACGAGGCATCTAAACCTCCTCAAAGCTCAGAGGCATCCATGCCTCCGCTCACTGTGAAGCAAGACGACTCATTAGGGCGGCACCACGCGCGCGTGACGCAAGACGATTAGAAGTCTCACAGCCTGGCAAACGGCCCGACGGAGCCACGAGACGATTGAAAGTCCTCAGCATGGCAAAGCGCAAGGCGGCCATGATTGAAGTCCTCGCCATGGCAAACCGCGACGAAGACGATTCAAAGTCCTCACGCGTGGCAAGCCGCAGCCCGAAGACGATTCAAAGTCCTCACGCGTGGCAAGCCGCAGCGAAGACGATTCAAAGTCCTCACGCATGGCAAACCACAGCCGAGGAAGAGCGATTCAAAGTCCTCACGCATGGCAAACCGCAGCCGTAAGACGATTCAAAGTCCTCACGCATGGCAAACCGCAGCCGAAGACGATTCAAAGTCCTCACGCATGGCAAACCGCAACGAAGACGATTCAAAGTCCTCATGGCACGATTGAAAGTCCTCATGGCCAGGAAGGCACGATTCAAGTCCTCATACAATCTCCGGCCCGGAAGGCTTTAAACCACTCGGAGGAATGTATAAATCAGCCAAACTACTATCTCCAGCCCGGAAGGCTTTAAACCACTCGGTCCGAAAGACCGTATAAACCTCCACTATCACTATCACCAGCCCGGAAGGCTTTAAACCACTCGGTCCGGAAGACCGTATAAACCTCCACAAACTACTATCACCAGCCCGGAAGGCTTTAAACCACTCGGTCCGGAAGACCGTATAAAACTCCACCATCACTATCACCAGCTCGGAAGGCTTTAAACCACTCGGTCCGGAAGACCGTATAAACCTCCACCATCACTATCACCAGCCCGGAAGGCTTTAAACCACTCGGTCCGGAAGACCATATAAACCTCCACCATCACTATCTCCAGCCCGGAAGGCTTTAAACCACTCGGTCCGGAAGACCGTATAAGCCTCCCAAATCATTATTCCCGGCCCGGAAGGCCTTAAACCACCCGATTAGGAAAATCGTAAAATTTCCATCCCAGGACACCACCACGTCCTCACAATTGACCTCGGCGGTCACCACATCTTAGGACACCACCACATCCTCACAACTGACCTCGGCGGTCACACAACACTTCAGGGCACCACCACGCCCGCACTCCGCCAGCGTATTCACGACCTCTGAACTACGACCATGCTTGATTCCCGCCAGGGATACGTAGGAATCCTATCACAGGGCCCAGCCATTGACCTATGCGGTCACCCAAGACACCACCACGTCCTCGCAACTGACCTCGGCGGTCACACAACACTTCAGGGTACCATCACGCCCGCATTCACAAAACACTCACCCCACACCCGAACTACGACCAGGCTTGATTCCCGCCAGGGATACGTAGGAATCCTATCACGAGGGTCCGGCCTCTGCGACCTAAATGGTCACCTGATAGGACACCACCACGTCCTCACACCGACCTCCCTTGGTCCACTTTATCTCCCAAAGACGCGATCAGTTAGGACCCTTATCTTATCGGCGACCCCACTTCTTTCATAAGTGACGTCGTCGAGGGGCTTACTGTAAGTACCCCAATCTGGATCACCCCCTTTCAAGCACATGGGAAGCACCGCGAGACTCATCAACGCGATCTCGACGACCTCGGCACTCAAAACCCTCTCAAAACCCCCGGCCAAACCAAGGGAGGAGCCTTTACGGGATAAAGGGACAAAAGGACCTTTTGGGAATTTTCGGAAATTGGAAAAGCAATAATGGTCCGTGCACGGACCTCTTTGCTTTAATAATTCTTGAATCCCCTTAAAGTCCACAATATTCCCTCAAATCCCGGAAGTAATCATCACTCCCATACATGGTTGGTCCGTACGGACCTTATTGCAGCCTAGTTGGTCCGTACGGACCTTCTTGCAAGGGGACACCATAATTACAGAATATTCACCATCATCACATATTCCCTCAAATCGAGGAAAACCAAGATTCTGGTTTACCTAGAAGGTCCGTACGGACCTTCTTGCATGAAAATTTTTACTATAAATAGAGGGCTCCCCCTCCTCATTCCGACACACCTCCCACTTCTCTCTTCCTCCCTAAGACTTCAGGCTTCCCCTCTAAGTCCTCTCGAGGCACTCCCGGCCCCTTTCGGATCCTTCCAAGGCCTTCCGAGCTCCCTTGTGGTGCTCTGAAGCCTCTCCGAGCGCTCCCGCGACGCTCCCGCGCTGCCCCGAGGCACTTTCGAGGTACTCTGAGGCCCCTCGTGGTACTCCTTGCCTGGTCTTTCCACGGTGTCCCGGCTCTTTCCGAGTCAAACCGGCGATCCCAAACCACGCCGAAACTCTGCCCGAGTGATCCCTGCGATCCCAACACACGCCGAAACTCTGCCCGAGTGACTCCTGCCACCTCAACGCACGCCGAAACTCTACCCGAACGCATCCTACAATCTCAACTCACGCCGAAACTCTGTCCGCAGACAACCGGTCCCTCCCGAAGCAATCCCGGTCCGTACCGAAACATCATTCCATCCTCAAACACTATTCCCCAGCGGAAGACAGACACGAACCAACATTGGTAAGGCTTCCTTCCTACATTATTTCAATGCATTTTAATACATAGTACACAATGTAGACATCCGATACAGCATGCATTTTTAAAAGCACACACACACACACACAACATTTTAAAGGATATTAGGGGTATCCGAAAGACTCGTTTTACGAGGCAACTCGGGTGAGCTCTAATATTCTAATATTCTCTTCCCGAGGAGTCATCTGACCTCCGAACTCAAAATCTCATCACACAAAAACAGTTTAAAATTATCTTTAAACTGATGCACTTTTTCAATATTTTGGGCTTAATAAAAACGGCGTGGCGACTCTACAAATGCGAAAACAAACGGCGAGACACCTCCAAACGAAATGATGCCAGATGCCGGGGCGCGAGCGCGCTGCCTCTCGGATCCGGATAATTTCAGTACTGCTCTGCCATTACTCGCCCTTTCACGGATTTCTTGTCACATAAGTGATGTTGTATTCAGCCACAAAGAACGACCACTTTGCCAACCTCGTGGAGATGGAAGGCTTGTCGAACAAATATTTGATGGGGTCCAATTTCGAGACCAGATGTATCGGGTGAGACTGTATGTAGTGCTTTAATTTTCCCACTACCCAGACCAGGCCTGCGCAAGTCTTTTCACAAGTAGAGTAATTGAGTTCACTCCCTTGAAGCTTTCTGCTCACGAAATAGATGGCATTTTCGACCTTGGAATCTTTCTTCTCTTGAGCTAACATAGCCCTAATTGTTGTATCCGTGACAGTTAGATATAGCAATAGTGGCTTTTGCTGATGTGGCAGGCAAAGAATTGGGGGATTCACAAGGTACGCCTTGATCTTTTCAAAAGCGATCTGGCATTCTGGAGTCCATTTCGTGTAGGCGCTTTTCTTCATCAACTTGAAGATTGGCTCGTAGATCGAGGTCAGCTGATTTACAAAACGGCTTATGTATTGCAGTCTTCCCATGAAGGATTTTACTTCTGTCAGCGTTCGAGGTGGCTTCATTTCGACTATGGCCTTGATTTTCTGGGGATCTACTTCAATTCCCCGTTCCATCACCATATATCCTAGCACCTTGCCTCGTCTTACACCGAAGGTGCATTTGGTCGGATTGAGTCTCATGCTGTGGTCTCGGAGGCGGCCAAAGAATTTTCTCAGATCAATGAAGTGTTGGCCATTGGATCCTTTGGAATGTATTATCATATCGTCCACATAGACCTCAATTTCTTTGTGGATCATGTCATGGAACAAGGCTGTAGCTGCCCTCTGGTAGGTAGCCCCGGCGTTCTTTAGTCCGAATGGCATAACCGTGTAGCAGTACGTGCCCCAAGGGGTGGTGAAGGCTGTCTTGGCTTGGTCTTCCTCTGCCATTTTGATTTGGTTGTAGCCGGCAAAACCGTCAACGAAGGATTTGACCTCATAATTGGCCGTGGTATCCGCCAGCATGTCAATGTTTGGTAGGGGGAAATCGTCTTTTGGACTAGCCTTGTTCAGATCTCTGAAGTCCACGCAGCATCGGATCTTCCCGTTGGCTTTGGTCACCGTCACTATGTTAGAAAGCCATGTCGGATATTCAATGACCCTGATGAACCTTGCTCTGAGCATCTTTTCTATCTCCTCCTTCACCTACAGAGACCATTCGAGCTTGATTCTTCTCAGCTTTTGCTTTACTGGCTTGACTCCCGGGTCGAGCGGTATCCGATGTTCAACTATGAAAGGGTCGAGGCCTGGCATATCCTTATAGGACCATGCAAACACATCCACAAATTCTCTTAGCAGTTCAATCAGAGTATCCTTTTCGGTTCCTTCAAAGAAACTACCAATCTGCATCTCTTTAGGCTCTTCCGCAGTTCCTAAATTCACACTTGTCAAAACCTCTTCGGCAGCTTGGGCTCGATTTTCCTCTTTCCAAACAACCTGCTTAAATATTTCTTTAATATATTGTTCATTTAATGTGTCTGCTTCTTTATCTAATGAATCATTATTAACTGTTTTTAGGTTATTAGTTAATTTATCATTAGTTAGAGTGACAATCAGGGGATACTCAGAAAGATCCATCATTTCATTAAGAACAAAGGGGAATACAACATTGGCTACAACTTCGTAGTCTTCAGGTGTAAGGCCATCGGGCGACTCTAGAGACTCGAACTCGACAATGAGAGACTCGGAGGACTTTACATAGGTTGACACAAGGGGACGGGGGACCAATCCAAGCTTGGTGATCATTTTCTCCTTGGTTGCGGCTGGACCCGAGAGAATTTCCCAATTCTTCAGTGGCATTGCTGTCAGGGGCCTCATGACTCGGGAATTGCATTGTTTCTGTCCTCCTTCCCCAATCATTGCTACCATCTCTTTGACTGAACCAAAGTCGATCAGATCTGGCACCTAAACCTCTTCCCCGAATAACTATTGCATAATCGGGCCATCCCAATCATCTGAAGGGAATTCTGCGACTTTGGCTTTGGGCATTGTCAGCTCAAACTCAGATTTTGGGCCTTCTTGGGCAGTCGGGACCACAGTGGTAAGCTTCTTGAACTGCTCTACTAGGCTTGGCACGCCTTTGAAAGTGTACTCGCTCTCCATGGTAGTGGTAGCCCCAAGTATCTTGGGTAGATCCAAAAACATTCTACGGACCGGATTTGCCTTGGTTCCCCTGAGCTTGTTAAGGTCATGTTGTAACTTCATCCATCCCTCTGCCGGAGTAGGCTCTTTGACTGGGTCACTACCCTGCTGTGTAGGACCTTTTACAAAGTAGTCAGCCAGATTAGGACTGAAAGGGAGAGATTTGGGGCGGCCGTTGACCGGGACCCTTCTCGTGGTAGCTTCTCCTTTCTTTTGAGAGATTTCCCCTGAGGTTGGTTCATACCCCAGGCCGTGGTGAGCTTTCTGTTCCTTCACCTCAATGACTTTGTGGGTTCCTTCTTGCGCTTCCCAGGCCGAGACCAGGCAAGTAGCTCATCCTTCTCATCATCTTCAAGGCGGGAGGGATCTTGTCCCGAGTGATCGTCAGATCTACGTTACAAACTTGGGCTTTAGGAGGCTCGACTGTGAAACCTGTCAGCATGAGGCCATCTTCATCATGTTTGATTTCCAGAATAGGTATTCCACCCGTATTCGTGCCCTCCAAAGTGACTAGGTCTCCATAAATGGTTGTCAAATCCCCATCCGAGACGAACTTCACACACTGATGGAGGCTCGAAGCAATCCCCTTAACTTGGTGCAGCCAAGGTCTTCCCAACAGGGCATTAAAGGTGATTGGGATATCGATAACTTGAAATTCCACAGGTATCATCTTCCTGCCAAACCAGAGGGCCAAAGTAGCAACCCCGAGCACTGTGCGAGATGTCGAGTCATAAGCTTTGACTGTGAGGGAGGAAGGCTTCAGATCTGTAGTCTTGATGTCGAGCAGATTCATGATCTTAGCTGGGAGGATATTCATTCCGGACCCATTGTCAATCAAAACTCGAGGGAGGCGTCGTTCATCCAGCTGGACTGTGATGAAGAGGGGCTCATTATGATCGGCTCCGAACTGAGGGAGATCAAGGTCCGTGAAAGTGATTATGTTTCCGTGGTGAATGTTCCCAATCATTTGTACTACGTCATCAGGAGTAGCATCAATAGGGACCAGCGTGCAGGCCAGGCTTTCTTCCAATTTTAGCTTGTGGGGGTAAGATGAGGTAAGCAGGGACCACAAAGAGATGTTGGCCTGAGTGTGTTTCGACTGGGTGAGCACGGGATCCTCCTTCTTGGGGTCAGGAGTTTCAGCTGTTCTGGCATAGGGGTTACGGTTCTCCCCAGGTGCTTGATCTGCTACCTTCTTATCTGCCTTGGGGTTCCCCTGGTAGATCTGCCCGGATCGGGTCAACAGGTTGACTTCCTCATCTGTTGCTTCTTCGCTAGATTTCTTCAGTGCTGCCAAGGTCAATGGAGGAGATTTTTTTGGCTACGGGCCACTGGTTCTGACGGAGCTTGGCAATGGTGAGAGGCTGAGCTTGAGGCATGCTTGGCTCTGCTGGGCGGCCTTCCGGCTTGCTTCCCAAGTTACAGGCTTTTGAACCTGTGGTTGTGTCGTTGTTCCTCGGATGGCCCACAGGACTAAGGCATCTTCCGATTCGTCCTCATAATCATATCCTGCCCCGCTCATGGCTATCATACAGCAAAAGCTGCTACTCTCAGGGCTGGGTGGTTTTTCCTTTTCATCTCCGGTATAGTGCAGCCAATCTGGCTCCTTTTTGTAATACTCGGCGCTAGAAATGATTATGGAACTCTGTGCAGGGGGTGCATCGTATATCATACCAGTGTCCAAGACTTCTCTCAGAGCTAAAATGCATTCGGGGAAGGTGATCTCTTCTTGGGTGATCCTGACAAGGATTGTCACTTTGCCTCGGGGCGGATTTGATCTGACCATGGTTACCTTCTCATCGGGGAGGATAGGAGTCAGTCTCCCTTTCTCTAGCAGATTTTCAACTATCTGCTTGGATCGGACGTTCGAGAATCCCTCCCCCAAAGCATGGTAAGTAGTGTTGAACTCAACGACATCCACGTATTCAGCCCCAGGAAAATTCATGGCCTTCATGTCCTCGGTTTCGTAGTCGTCCTCTGGAGTTTCTTCAATCTTATGACCGTCAGCCTCCATTTCATCATACATCTTTTTTCTTTCGCTTTTGCAAACAGGGCAACCACAAGTAAAGGATAGACAATGTTCCTGTCCACAGTTGGACGTAGCGGCTCGGTATATCTGGGTCCAAATGAGGAGTACTCGGGGTCCACTGTCGGGTGCAGGAGCAATTAGGAAGGCGTTATGTGGGTCCATGGGTATGAAGGCAACTGGGGAGACATTTAGGGCAATAACCCTTTTCAGTGATTCTATGCACTTGGTGTGTTCAAGTAGCTCGGTCGTGACCCTTACAGTTGTGATGCCATCTATTCTAGGGAAGGAAGAAAAAGAACCGATGACGTTTACGAATTCATCGTCTGCCGGTTGCTGAAAACCTCCCTTTTCAACCAATGCCTCAATAAAATTTCTCCATTCGCCCGCTAAGTCCTTATAGGGAACATTGTGCTCTAGGATTTTGGATATGTATGGTTCTTCAAATGGGCTTTGCTGTTCCTCATCCTCTGAAGTATCCGGGCATTGACCACAAGTACATCTTACGAGTAACACTTCGTGGGGGCCCGTCCCCATGGTATCTTACCCGCATTTTCTGACGGCCCTTCATCGTCACTGGCTGACAACCATCCATTGTGCCCGACACCCGAGGTGTCATTTCCTGCATGATTGTTCCAGACCGACTCTAGATCTGGGGCCTCGGTTGACTTTTCACTTTCGTCGTCATCATCGTCATCACTGTCATCAGAATCATCATCCCATACTACTGGGATTTCGGCTATGAGAGAGCGCCGATCAAATCTGTTAGGTGAAGATGGGTGCGTGCAACTGCAGAAGTTGTCATATGCCCCCATTGCTGGAAGCGGTAATTGTGACTCAGCTTCTCCTCCCAGAAACTGCAGGGGGAAGAGTGAGAGGGGGTGGCACGTACTTGACTCCAGGTAGGATATGGAAACAATCCTTTTCTTCTGAATCTTCGTCTTCACTGTCCTTGGGATCGTATTCGGCTTCTCCCATAACCATCTTGCAGAAGTGTATTAACTCCAGGTGCTCTTCGGCCTCTTTGCTGATAAGCCCCAGCACAGGCGCCCTCCTGAAACTTTCTTGTCCAATCCTCCTTGACTGCTCCAGCCACCTTGTGTAAATGATTTTCTCATGATTTGATCTGAATAGCCCCAGCTCTTCATTATCAGCTATCCCTTTCTCCGAGAAGTAGCGAGCTTCGTATTCTTGCAAGAAACGAGTAACATGGGACTAAGGTGGACTGGTTTGTTCACCATTCTCGAAGCTGAAAGGGGATCCGAATTCAGGATCCTCGACAAGATTGGTCATAGGTATTTTGTCGGTCTCCACGTCTTCCTGGGCGTGTGAAGGCTCTCCGACTTCAATCATGTTCACCTGGTTGTGATTTCTTGGAAAGGGATTTTTGACTGTGTTAGGCCCCTCGGGGCCTTCCAACTTTCCTTGTTCTATCAACCCCTGGATTGCCTTTTTCAGAGTATAGCAGTTATCTGTCAGATGTCCGTGGGTTTGATGAAAAGCGCAGAACTTAGAAGTATCCACGGGAGCATTCAGATTCCTGGGTTGGAAATTCTCTAAAGGCCGCAGCAAGCCTTCTTTCACCAATCCTCTAAAGATGTCATTTAGAGGCATTCCAAAGTTTTCGAGGTTTATGACCCGAGGTTTGGGCTCAGCTGGTTTCCTGGGAGTAAAAGGAGTTGCATTATTACATTCCTGCCCTGCATAATTGATCACCTCTTTACCTTTAGCAGGGGTAGGAACAGTGTTAGAGGGAGGAGCTCTGTATCTGTAGGCAGGTGCAGCAGCCGGCTGTTGATTGTAAGCCTTTTCAAACTTAGCCGCGGAGTTAACCATAGCACGTAAGTCCGAGTATGGGAAGTGACTGAGGGAGGTTCTCAAATGCGGTTTCAGGCACGACTGGAAGATGTCCAACTATTCCTCTTCAGAAGGAGGGATGGCCATCTCACTAAGTTTCAGATTCCACCACTTGTAAAAATCCCTGACATTCTCATCGGGACGCTGCACGGTTGTCTGCAAATCAACTCTATTTGTTTCCCATTCCAAATTAGCTTTGTACTTCTCCGTGAAAGCACTGGTGATCTGGTCCCATGTAGCCCTGGCCTCGGGTTTTAAGCGGAAGAACCATTTTAGAGCACTAGATTTCAAAGAGAGGCTGAAATAGTCAGCCAGCTGCTGATTAGTGCACCCTTTGGCCTTCATTTCCAAGGTATACGTGCCCAGATGAGTTTTCGAGCATGCATTCCTATCAAACAGGTCCAGATTAGGCATCACAAACTTGTAGGGCAGGGGAACAATGGAGTCCGGGTCCGTAGGCCGGAAGGCAAATTTCTTAGCAGTCAATTCGGCAATCTGTGCTTTCATTTCCTTGTGTTGCTCCATGAACCAGGCCAGGTGAGGGTCTTATGGTGGATCCATGGCATTCAAACCGGTGGCAGAACTGGAGAGGAGGGTTACCACTGGCGGTAGACTGGTGGATGGAATGGCCGATCCGAGAACGTAGGTAAAAACCTGCCCTTGGCCCGCATTACCCTGGGGGGCGTGAGTAGGAGCCTGAGCAAAGGGATAGAACCTTGCGGCTTGCTGTTGACTTTCAATCGGCAAAGAGGGCGGAGGCAGGCCCGATGTAGCCGGGTAGCTTGGGTTTCCAGGGTGAGGATCATAAGTAGGCCTAGGTGCGGGCTGGTGTCCCTGGTTGTTGAACTGTATGTTAGGCTATGGCAAGGGTGTGTAACCGAGAGGGTATTGCAGTCCGAGGGATTCTGATGAAACTGGATTAGGGGCTTGGTGGCCCATTGATCCCTGAGTGAGAAATAGGTTTGTGGAAACTGTGTTAGGAGCAGCTGAACTAGCATCATTCCGAGGAGGGGCTCCTGACTGTTGCCCTGAACCGAACTGTGGTGGCATCCCAAACTGTCGTTGCGGCACTCTGAACTACTGTTGTGAAGGTCCAGCTTGATCGGTTTCGAACTGAGGCGGGATCCCAATTTGCTGTGGCATTCCAAGGTACCCCCAACCATGAGAAGACATCCCGTGCTGGTTTTGCCCCCACTGAGGAACTGCGAACTGATTGGTCACGTCAGATTGCATGGGTCCAGTAGTCTGTAGCTGGGGAGATGGCTGACCCAAGGATCGAGGATCATGGGCTCTAGTAGTAGTACCATAGGAGGTTGGTGGTGGCATCCTGGAGTAGTCAGGGCGACCAAGAGTGGGATTGGGATCCTCCTCTTCTTCCACGGTGAAGGTGCCATCGGGATTGAGACTGGCGGCCAAACCATGGCTCCTGATAGCTTCCATAAGGCTATTAATCTGTGCTTCCGTCGCAATCTCATACGTTACGCTAGCTGATTCCCTTTGCTGTTCTGTTTGAGGAGTCCCGGGAGGCGGAGTGATGTTGTCCCCATCGTTACCGGCTGATGCAGACATTCTGAAACCCGGAGTCGAAACAAATGGTGAAGCTGACAATGAACTTGACTCTTCCCAACTGATCAAACGGTGGCCCGGCGCCCGAAACCAAGATTTGTGAGGAGCTGTGGGGGGAAAGACACGAGGGTTCAGATATTTGGGAGTGAAGGAGGGTAGGTGTTGGGCTTAGGGCTCATGCAACATGCAGTTATTTGTTCTTGTTTACTTAAAACGTGTTTTATGGAAAAGATTGCTCTTCTTTTTCGCAAACTACTCTGATTCCTGGATCAGTGGGACCCATCACTACGCCTGCGGACCCTCAACCTGTAACCCCGAACAAGGGTTCCGTAGGGCAAGCAGGTCCCACCGACCGAAAAGAAAATGATCCTAAAGTCTGGCGGGTAATCTAGTTTTAACGAGCATTCGATGTAAATTACGGACAAAGCTGACGTCAAAGGTCAAGATCATGTCCGAGGGCTCGACGAAAAGTCGGCATGGTTTTGACTGATCTTGACCCGTCGTCAGTTAAGTCGTAATTAGACATGGAATAATCGTTAATCCTTGATGACTCAGTATCATGCCGGGGGTCGGTGCATAAGTTGTGCAAGTCAAAGTCAAAGTCAAAGTCAAGGCGCTAGTCAAGATCTGGTCAAAGTCCGTGACGGAAAACCGGCATGACTTCGACTGATTAGGGTCTCCGAAAGTATTGACTTGGCATGCCGACTAAGGTTTGACTGGCAAGGTGTATGCACAGACAGGGCACGACACGGACCAAACTAAAAACCAACCGGGTCTCGGACAAAGTGTGTCACGGACAAGTGCATGGTCGACACGAGGCTCCAAGGGATGTTTGGGTAGTCCCGTGCTCGCACCGAGAGGCATAATAAGGCCAAACGGGCTGCTACTGGGATTTTCCCGGGTTAAGGACGTAGTGTGCAGTGTAAGGCCAAGTGCGCGTAGTGTGCGGCAGTCTATCTTCTTTTTCTGAGTAAAATAGAAATTTTCACATGTGTCTTAAAGAGTATGATGCATGCAAAAAATTTTGAAAATGATTTTTTTTTTGGATTTTTTTTTTTTGAAAATATTTTCGAATTTTTTTTTTGAAAGCAAATAAACACATAAGCATATAAGCACAAAATTCAAACATTTAAGGAAACCGGTTCGACAGTCAAAATATCGATTCTTCCGGGAAGGTCGAAACAACACGAAATGTGCAAAACCAACACACACACAGTACAAATGTTTTTCAAATACCGGGACGGAAGTTTGACCCACAAAAGCTTTTTTTTTTTTTTTTTTTTGTAAAAAAATGATGCCGATACGTGGCTTTGTTAGACCATAATTTATCCCAAGTCCCGGGTTAGGAAGCGGTACAGGAAGCTTAATGGTTTCCACCTATATACCAAATACCATTTTTTTTTTTTTGAAAAGATAAAGCTTATTTTTTCATCCCCAGTGGAGTCGCCACTGTGATGTACCCGATTTTCATTTTTTTGAAAAATCAAACGGAGTCGCTACGCCGTTTTTAGTTTAAGGGCCAAAACTTTGAAAAATGCCCGAAATTAGAGAAAAATGGGTTCGGAGGTCACGTTACATTCCGGGAAGAACGTTAGGGTTCATCCGGAATGCCTCGTAAAACGAGTCTTCCTAATTTAAAACCATTTGTATGTGTGTGTGTGTGTGTGTGTTTTGCAAAAGGAATTTTCTGGAAATGAAGTTTTGACTTGACTGGACTGAAATTTACCAAAATAATGTGCTTTTGTGAGTGAAAAATGACTGAAAAAACAAGATATCTGTGCCTTGCATTCTTGTCCGCGCGGACCAGAGCGAGATTCATTCCTGTCCTCGCGGATGGGACAGTAATATTCCTTTTCCCCAGCTTTCCAGTCTGATTCTGTAAATTTCAGAATGTAAACTGGAGTTCTGAGAATCGAAGCTGAGTTTTTGCAGCGAAAGTGTTAAAAAAACATTTTTGGGATTTGCATCCATGCTTGTCCCCACTTTCCTTAGGCTTTGATTAGTGATCACTAAACATGATTAGTGGTGATCTACTATATCAAGCCATCCTTAGGGTACATTAGGACTTGAAAACATTTCATTTGCTTGGGATGGGGAGATTTAACAAAGATTAATGTATGAAAATTGATATTATGTTAAGGGTGTATCAACTTTAGAGTGGATTTCTAAGGTGGTCATTAAGATGACCATCCTTGAGATCTTTGAACTCAATGTATCAACTTCACCCTTTTTACAAACTAAGAACCTTAATGATCTTTATCCATGGAAATTGTTCCAAGGTAAATATCTTAGGTTAGGAAAAACATTTTTAAGGAAGTAAAGACAATTTAGACCTTTTAAAATGGTCATCCATGGAAATTTATTCCAAGATGACTACATTTTAGGTCAAACAAGCACCAATAACACAAAAAGAAAGTGAAAGTAAGAATATGGACCATTTAGTGTGATCATCCATGGAGATGAACTCCAAGGTGACCACACTTTAGGTCAAGATATCAAGTAACAACTAGTTAATGTAAGAAGAGAGGCAACAAGTTAAAAGAAATGTTGATCCTTATAGAGAATCATCCATGGAAATGAGATCCATGGAGATCCTCTTGGATCTAGGGCAAGAAATGAAGAACAAGTATTTGAACAAGTTACATCTTTAAAATGTGAGATGTATGCATGGATGTGGGAGATTAAGGTAAGGAGAAGGAGGGTTTACCAATGGTTGTACCCCATCTTCCTTGGATTTGTGTTTGGGACTTGAATTTGATCAAGATTTGTGTTGGAATTTTGTGTTTTTGTTTGGTGTATAAGCTGTTTTCTGGATATTTTACGAATATAACAGTAAGGGTTTGAGCTCTTGTCTTTTTAAACTGAGAGAGAATGATTTAATTTATAGGCAGATTTTAGGTTACAAAGATATCCGCGCGGACGAGACTGAGTCTCATTCCTGTCCGCGCGGACGAGAGTGTAGGCGTGCCTGACTCTGCAAAAGCAGTTTTGGCTGCTTGCATTTAATGTAAAGTTGGTCAATTTCTTGGAAATGACTCTTCCCAACCGGTTTTTGACCTATTTTTGATATTCCTTTAAGGTCCTTTCTTGTTTAAATTGCCTTAGGAAATGACTAAAATGCCCTTGACTGTCCATTCGACGTGGAAGTCGTTAAATTGGGCTGAAGGAACATTGGTAGTTCAGATTGGGACACTTACAGCTGCCTACGTTCCCCTCGGACTGAGGGGCTCAGGTCTGCGTGGTTCGACCCTCTTTTGTGGGAGAAATGACTTGTAATGTACACTCGCAAGGGCATATTTATTTTTGAAAAGGTGGGAACGGGTCCCCTTTTGTGTGAATGCCTTATTTGACGTAGGCACAAAAAACATGCTTTTGGGTTTGACTCTTTTGAGAGAGTACGAGAACTGAAAAGCTTGTAAAAGTGTATGGAAGCCCTTGCTGACAGAAAATCAGTGTTTAGCTCTATTTTCCTATTTTGTAGAAAAAGAAGACTTATCGAGACATCTGAAAACTTGATTTGTTCACATTGATCACATGTTTGCTTAAAACCCTTTGTTGATGTTCGGGTTATTCAACAATTAAATCTGATATGCTTTGATTAATCACGAGGAGAAAGTCAACCCGTATCAAGGATCGAGTTGGTCTGGTGTGAAAGAAGGTTTGTGTATAGGAGAGGTCATTGATGAGACCGGGTTTGTGGATTTGTATGTGTTTATGATCGGCCCATTTCTGGTTGACTACGTTCCCCTTAAGACAAGGAGCTCAGGTCGACGTAGTTTGGGGTTGAACTGTGTTTGGCTTTGGGGCCAGGGCATGAATATTTGTGAGGCCCTTGGCGAAAAGTCTCGGAAGGTTGAATGATGAGGCGCGGGCCTTGAGGTGATTCCTTGACAAGTCGTATTTGACGGCAGTTTCAATGAATCCATTGCTTCTTGATCGTTGCTCTCTTGGGGAGAGGAAGAATTTGAATATCGCTTAAGGACTTATGATGCGTTTTTGCCTTCTCCTTCTTCTCTTGAGCTTCTGACTAGCGGTGCTGGGTCCTTGGCCTCATTTTTTTTGAAGCTCCTGCTTGAGCTTTTTCTCTTTTTTTTTTTTTGAAGCCTCTGCTTGAGCTTTTTTTTTTGAAGCTTCTGCTTGAGCTTTTTTTTATTTTTTTTTCAGGCATATGAGGGTGAAGGCAAGCCCCTGCTTGAACTTTCTTGATGCGCAGGAGGGTGAAGGCAAGCCCCTAGGTTGTTGTCGACATGGGGTCAATCTTTAGATGCTGAGTGACCTGTTGTTGTCCTTTGATGTTGCCGCCGTCATTGACTTGGTCAAGGTGATGGTGGGGACATGTTTTGGAAAGTGTATAGCTTGATGGAGGCCTTTGTGTGGGGTATGGTAAGGTGCATGGGGAGCTATCAATTGACTTTCTCACCCCAATTATTCAAAGCAATAATCATTTGTGGAATTACTTGTTGAGCAATGCAAGTGATCACATAGAACAAAACCATTTCATTAAATGTAAGGCGGGGTGCAAAATAATGTCTCAAATCTAGCAAGAAAAGAAAGAAAACTTGCGTATGGAAAATTGAAGACTTAACTACAATGTCCGAGGAGGTCTTGATTGAATGAGAAAAGTACTAGAACCTACGAGGTTGAAAGTATGATTCTTTTTGTGTTTTTTTTTTTTTTAGAGTGTAGGGGGGAGAAAAGGACTCGATATTCTTTGGGCGAAGTATCGATGGAGAATTCACCGATTTGCCTCTCTGAGGGCTCTTCAGCAGTTCCCCAAATTCATTTTGGTTAGAACCTTCTCGGCAGCTTGGGCCCGATTTTCCTCTCGTTTGACAACATGCTTAAAGATTTGTTTTAATGCAATTGTTCATTGTCTGCGTCTTTACCAAGTGAATCATTATTAACTGTTTTTGATTAGTTAATTTATCATTTGTTAAAGTGGCAATGAGGGAATACTCAGAAAGGTCAAACTTTTATTCAAAGCATAAGGAAGTGCAGTTTTTGTTACAAACGCATAATCTTTAGGCGTAAGGCCGTCAGACGACTCGAGAGACTTAAACACAATAGACTCGGGGTCTTTTATTTCGAAGCTAGACTCTAGGAGACGGGGGGTTAATCCAAGCTTCTCGACCTATCTCTTCTTGCTGGCTGTGGGTCCGCATTTGTGAAAGTTGCGCCGTTTTTGACGCTGCCACTTTCTCGGCCTATCTCGAACTGCCTTATCTCTGGGGAAGGCTCGATCCATCCCTTGGTGTGCCCCTATTATGTAAAGGATTGTTGGGGAATAACCGTTCTTGGATTCTTTCTCTCGAATTCTTCATTGCGGAAGCCCCAGGTTCCGTCTTCACGTCCCCATTCATCACGGGAATTTGCAGAGGACTTATCCACCATGCTTACCTCGTCATTTCTAGGGAAATGTTTTCTGACCGTGTTAGGACCGCGTGGGCGTTCCAACTTTCCTTCTTCGATTAGCCCCTGGACCACTTGCTTCAGCACGAAGCAATTGTCGGTGGTGTGACCGGGGTAGTTGTGGAAGGCGCAGTGCTTGCTCATATCCATGTTGGGCTTGAGAGTCTTTGGTTGGAAATTCTCGAGGGGTTTTAGAATGTTCCTCTTTACTAGTGTCTCGAGGACTTGGCTCAAGGGCATCCCGAGGTTATCGAAATGCTGGAACTGTGGTATGCGAGGAGGTTAGTTGCTTCGTTGGGCTGTGTTCCCCTTGTTCACCTCATTGGTCAGGGGGAACGAATTTCCATCTATATTGGGGCCGCAGGGGCGCTCCAACTTTCCTTCTTCAATTAGCCCCCGTACTGCTTGTTTTAGTATGACGCAATCGTCGGTGGTGTGGCTGCGGTAGTTGTGAAAAGCACACTGCTTGCTCATATCCATGTTCGGGTTAGGATTCCTCGGTTTATAATTCTCAAGGGGCTTGAGCATGTTCTGGTTTACCAACGCCTCAAACACTTGGCTTAGAGGCATTCCGAAGTTGTCGAAGTGCTGAAAATGCTGCGGTCGGGGAGGATTGTTATTTCTCGAGGGCGCTTGATCGCGGCTTTCTTGGACTCCATTCTGGATGTAGTGGACTGCTCTGGCGGCTTCTTTTCCTTTGCCTGGAGGTGGATTTGTTGATGGAATCATTACTCGAGAATCTTGGGGAGGCAAGTGGGTGTGTGCCTGTCCGTACCTTTGATTGTCAAAACCGGAGCCAGGGGCACGATTATCTAGGCCAAGCTGGACCGCATTTGGAAACTGAGGGAATGTTTCATGAGCCTCGAGAGGTAGTCGGGCAGGTGGCAGGTTTGAAACATCGGGATATCCGCTCGGTATGTTTGTCTCTGGTGGGCATTGTGACTTCAAGTTGTAGCTTCGGGGCTTATACGTAGGCAGAGGATTGGATCCCTGGCGATATTGGGATTTGTTTCTATTGGGGCCGCAGGGGCGCTCTAACTTTCCTTCTTCAATCAATCCTTGAATGGCTTTCCTCAAAACTGTGCAGTTGTCGGTTGCATGCCCGTGGTATTTGTGAAAGGCACAATGCTTGGTTACATCCCAGTTGGCTCAAGGGTATCCCAAAATCATCATAGTGTTGTCGTCTTCTCTGGGGACCACCATTTCTTTGTAGTGGATTAGTTGACGGGATTTGAGGCCGTGAAGCAGCTGGAGCAAATGCAGGTTGTCCGAAGTAATGGGCCGGAAAAGTCATGGGGGCGAAACTTGGTGAATGGGCATATTGAGAGAAGGAAGTGAACTCGGGAGGACTTTGAGGAATATTGGGATCTGTTTGAGATGGCCCAGCGCTGCGCTGGTGACATTGAGCTTGTAGCACTGGGCCGGGGAATTGACTGTGCTGCGGTTGACAGATCGGAGCCGCTTGACTGAGGCCCGAGTGGTGCTTTGAGCGGGAGTTGCTTTGCATTACCGGGTTCCCGTAGCTTTGTGAAGGAGGGACCTGCTGATAGCTTTGGGAAACCGGGGGAACATGCACTTCTTCGTCTTCTATGAGGACAAAGGTTCCATCGGGTTGGGGAACTGCGACGATTCTGTGACGGCGCATGGCGTATTCAATCCAAGCCTGCTGTTCTTCTTGGCGTTTCTCGAGAGCCTTGAAAGCTTGCCAAACTTATTCCATCATTTGGAAATTTCCCGGGGGCGGGGTTTCGTTTCCCTCACTGTTATCTGTTGATCCCGCCACGGGGGAGTAGCGGACTGTTCGGATCGCTGAACCGGAAGGGCTGTCGGAACTTGTAACTTCGATATTGAAAAGGCAGCTCCCGGGTATTCTCAACCACTCTCGGTTCGCTGGAGGGGGTGACGGGTAAGGTTTAGACATGGGAATGCCTTTTTGGATAAGGGGGGAAAGCTCATGTGACATGCAGTTTCTGTTTTTATTTATTTTTTGATTTTTTGTTGTTTTAATTTACTTAAAACAGTGTTTTCTCAGAATCCTAGGTAGGTTGGAAAAGATTGCTCTTCTTTTTCGCAACTAAGCTAGATCCTGGGTCAGTGGAGACCATCTGTGCGGCTATAAGCCCCTCATTTTGCACCTGTATTTCGACATCCCAGGGTGGGCAGCCCCGGGCGAGGGTCCAATAGGGCAAGCGGTTTCCACCGACCTAAAAGAAAAATTGAACCTAAGGACCGAGCCTGTCATGTTTGTTTTAATGCATTAGCCATGTGAATAGTGAGCCGAGCCTGCCCCTGAGTCAAGATCTGGTCGAGAGTTCGGCATGACCTCTCTTTACCTTGCTTGCGCAAGGGATCTGTGACGTTAGGCGTTTTCTAGGTCATATTGTCATGGCTGACGTATTAAAGGCTTGATGACGTGGTGTCATGTGGGCATGGATGTATATCCGGGACGAAACATCGTCTGGGTGTAGCTTCAGAAATCAAGATCGGGTCAAGATTTTAGCATGACCTTTCATCGTGGACTGACGATAAAGGGAAACGCCAACCAGGCTTCGAAATTTTCAGCGACCACGATGCTTCACCAGATGAAACAGAACCCGTTCCACTAATCCCTAAAGATTTGTGGGGCACGAAGGCAGAAATGACCAGCAAATGGGACTTTGTGTTGGGAGAAGACATCTTTGCGGCGAGTTTAAAGACTCCGCCGGTTAGAAGACAGCCAGATCCATGCAATCTCTAAGGGGGACGCTCCAACTATTGATTACACAAAGCTAATACAGAAATGTGATGAGCCAATTCTAAAATGGCACGTCACCGGGGGACCAGTTGGTTATGAAGACTTCATGATCAAAGAGCTTGGCTGCACTCCCCATCCCCACAGGAAGATAGGCCCTGTAACTTTCACTTTAGACTCAGGCTCCACCTCTGATGAACTCACTCAAGAGGAAATCGAGGTGGTGGCCGAACATGTATTCCCTTACTTCCTTAATGAAAACTTTGATCTTTCCGAGTACCCTGAGATTGCTAACATCGTGAATGATGAATTAACTAATAATAATCAATATAACGAACAAGTTAATAATGAATCATACGATGAGATAGACCAAGAAAACGAACAAATTTTAAAAGAATTAGCAAAGCAAGTAGGTCGTTGTGGAAAGAATGGCCCCGTTGACAATGAAGAAATGCGAACGTTAATCTCAGGACAACAGAAGCCCCCAGAGAAATAAAGATCGGCAGCTTCTTCAAAGGAGAAGACAGGGAAACCTTGACGCAACTCCTCAGAGAATATGTCGACGTCTTCGCTTGGTCCTACAAAGATATGCCTGGGTTAAATCAGTCGATCGTAGAACACAAAATACCGCTGCTACCCAACGCCAAGCCAGTCAAACAGAAACTACGCAGAATCAAGCCCGAATGGTCAATGCAAGTGAAAGAAGAGATCATGAAACTCTTGAACGTAGGGTTTATCAAATTGATTGAGTATCCAGAATGGCTGGCAAACACGGTACAAGTAGCCAAGTCGAATGGGAAAATACGAGTCCGTGTCGACTTCAGAGACTTGAACAAGGCATCCCCTAAAGATGACTTCCCGCTACCAAACATAGACATGTTGGTCGACGCCACCGCAGCATACGAAGTCCGCTCATTCGTCGACGGCTTCGCAGGGTATAACCAAATCCTCATGGCAGAGGAACACCAACACAAAACAACATTCACCACACCTTGGGGGACGTTCTGTTATACGGTCATGCCGTTTGGTCTCAAAAACACTGGGGCTACTTACCAAAGGGCAGTCACGACACTATTCCATGACATGATCCACAAGGAAATAGAGGTATACGTGGACGACATGATTATCCACTCAAAAGAGACAGATGGGCAGCACTTCAGAGATCTCAGAAAATTCTTCAATCGACTGAGACAGCACAAGATGAGGCTCAACCTCGCAAAATGCTCATTCGGAGTGGTCAAAGGGAAAGTCTTAGGGTACATGGTCACCGAGCGTGGCATAGAAGCAGACCCTGCCAAGATAAAGGCCATCATAGACATCCCTCCACCCAGAACACAGAAAGAAGTAAAGGGATTCATGGGCAGACTCCAATACATCAGTCAATTCATCAATCAACTGACTACAATGTGCGATCCTATCTTCAAGCTGCTTAAGAAAAACGCACCTCAATAATGGACCGAGGAATGTCAAGAAGCATTCGAGGAAGTTAAGCACTACTTAACTTCCCCACCCATCCTGGTTCCACCGCACAAGGAAAAACCCTTAAAGCTATACCTCACGGTTACTGACAACGCGCTAGGGGCTATGCTCGCTCAAGAACAGCCTGCTTCACACACAGAGAATGCGATCTACTTTGTCAGCCGCAGATTCCAAGGCAGCGAAATCAACTACTCTCCACTCGACAAATCTTGTGCTGCTCTTGTCTGGATATCACAGAGACTAAAGCACTACATGGAAGCCTTCCTGGTTCGTCTCATCGCAAGAATGGATCCTTTGAAGTACATCCTAGACAAATCAAATTTGTCTTCGCGACTGGCTAAATGGTATTTCATGCTCGCGGGATTTGATATCACTTACGTCACTCAGAAATCCATTAGGGGCAGTGTATTCGCAGATCAGTTAGCCAAATTTCCTTGCGACGAAGTGAAGGGGGAAGACCCGCGATTCCCTGATGAAGACATCATGAGTATAGAAGACGAAAATAAGTGGCAATTATTTTTTGATGGCGCAGCCAAATAAGAAAGGTTTTGGCATCGGAATGTTGTTAGTAGATCCCGATGACATCTATACTCCACTAGCAATACGTCTTGACTTTGACGCCACCAACAATACCGCGGAATATGAAGCTTGCATAGCGGGACTCGAAGCAGCCCTAGAGCGCAACGTGACCGAACTCGAGGTATTTGGGGACTCCCAGTTGATCATCAATCAGACACTGAAAAAGTGGAGGATCCAAGATCCAACCCTTCAAAGATACAATGCCCACCTCCAAGAGTTGGTGCAACAATTTCAGGATATCTCGTTCCACTATCTTCCTAGAGACAAAAACCGGTTTGCTGATGCATTGGCTACACTTGCCTCTTTGGTTGAAATCCATACAGGAAAGGCAGTAAAACCCTTCAAAATAACTCGGCGTGCAACTCCTGCCTACTGCGCCGTTATAGATCTCCATGACTGCAAAGACAAGTGGTCATCCGAATGTGCCACCGTTGAGGACTCCGAAAAGAAACCGTGGTACCATGACATTTGGCATTTCATCCTAGATGGAACCATTCAGCCTGAGACCGACCAGAAGACTCAGATCGCCCTTAAAAGGCTGGCAGCTAATTACATCATCATTGCTGGCCATCTATTCAAAAAATACTCCCAAGGAAACCTCCTTTGTGCCACCGAAGAAGAGGTCCAAGAAATAATGGACCATGTTCATCAAGGTGTATCTGGAACCCACATGAGCGGAAACATGCTCGCCAAAAAGATCATCAGACAAGGGTACTTTTGGTTAACCATGGAAGCCGACTGTACCAGCATGGTCAAGAAATGCCATAAGTGTCAGATACATGCCAACCTTCAGCACGCACCGCCTTCCTTGTTGTACCCTATGACGTCTCCTTGACCATTCTCAACATGGGGCATAGATGTGATTGGAAAGGTCACGCCCGCAGGAGCCAATGGACACTGTTTCGTCTTAGTAGCCATCTACTATTTCACTAAATGGATCGAGGCCGCCTCCTACAAAGTTTTGAAAGCCAGAAAGGTAGCAGAATTCAACAAGCACAACATCATCTGCCGATACGGGGTCCCGCAAGAGATGATATCCGATAATGGCTCTCACTTCGAGAAAGAAACCGATCGCCTCTTAACAGAGTACAAAATCATAAGGCATAAATCATCTCCTTCCAGGCCTCAGAAGAATGGAGCAGTTGAAGCCGCAAACAAAACAATCGAAGCTATCATCAGAAAAATGGCAGTCACTGGGAAAGACTGGCTCGACAAGCTACCCTTCGCACTTTGGGGATACCGCACTTCGGTTCGAACAGCTACAGGGGGAACTCCCTACGCCCTCACATTCGGAATGGAGGCTGTCCTGCCAATAGAATTGGAAATACCATCACTGAGGGTTCTCCTAGAAAACCAAGTGAATGAAGTCGACTGGTTAGAAATCAGATACGAAGAGTTAGCCTTGCTAGACGAAAGGAGGCTGAAAGCAGCCGAGCACACTCAAGATTACCAAAGAAGAATGGCAAGAGCTTTCAACAAAAAGGTCAAGACAAGGAATATTAGGGTAGGCAACCTGGTTCTCCGTGAGCATCGTCCTGGACCTTTCAACCCTCTAGGCAAGTGGGGACCAAGATGGATAGGACCCTACATCGTGAAGAAGATATTCTCTGGGGGAGCCATTCGGCTAGTGGACTTAGATGGAGATCAGCTGCCGAAGCCGATCAACATGGACAAGCTCAAGAAATACTTCACGTGACTTGGCCTCTTAAAAGAAAAAAATGCTCGCTAGGTTGAAAATCCCGAAGGGGACGGCCTAGGCAAAAATTAGAGCCTGCACAAGAAAAGAAGCCCGCTAGATTAAAAACCCGAAGGGGCGGTCTGGGCAAAAGAAAGGGTGTGCATAAAAAAAAAAAAAGAGGAGGCCTTGTCCCGCGCGAGACTACCCTTCGGCCTGAAATCGTATTTTGTCCTTTTTCTCTCAAAAATGAACTACGTTAGACCTGAGCCTCTTATTTAATTGCTGTAAAAGAGGAACGTAGGCAGCCTTCGGGTTCGGTCTAATCAAATAAATAAATCAAATTTTGTCCCTTTATTAATCAAATGCATTTTATTAATAACAAAAGGGAAATCCTAACCACAACGACTAATTTGCTAAGCTAACCATCTTGAAAAAAAAATAATAACAATATAATAAAACTATTGATCTACCAAAGCAATCTCTTGGTACTCCTTAAGATCTAGCCTTTCATTGAGCGGCGGACATGATCACCCCCGTCATCTCGATCTCTCTTGCGCTTCGGACCCTTCGAAGCAGAGCATCCCTCAAGGTGATTGAAAACAGATTCCGAAAGCCTTTTGAAGACATTGGTGTAAGTACCCAAATCTGGCTCATGCCTTCCGGTTAAATTTCCCGGCAATTTCGGTAAGTTTCCCGGTAATTCCCCGGACCTTCCTAGTGTTCCGGAAATGTCCTGGAACAGTCCCAAATTAAAATTAGGGCTGAAGGAAGCCTTCCTAATTAAGAAAACACGTTTTTCTTAATTAGGAAGAAGGTTCTAGAACCATGCAAGGTGGCATTATTCTAGAACCTTCTTCCTAATTAAGAAAACGTGTTTTCTTAATTAGGAAGGCTTCCTTCAGCCCTAATTTTAATTTGGGACTGCTTCCAGACATTTCCTAACACTAGGAAGGTCCGGGAATTATCGGAAAACTTACCGAAATTGCCGGAAATTTAACCTAAGGCATGAGCCGATTTGGGTACTTACAGAAGCCCTCGGCAACGTCACTTGCAAGGCGAGTGGGGTTGTCGATAGAAAAGGATCCGATCTGGCGAATGCCGAGACGGATTGGGTGACCAAGGTGGTCGAGTGGCTGAACCTCTGGAAGGCTACCTACGTATCCCGGAGGAATCAAGCCAGGCCGTAGTTCGGAATTAGGATCCGCTGGGGGAGGAAGAAGAGAAACTGGTCTCTTGGCCGGGGAAAAAGAAGAGAAAATGACCTAGGAGGTCAAGCAATTGATCCTGGGGATATGCTAGGAGTGACCAAGGTGGTCGGATATCTGAACTTTTATGAGGGGCTGCTTTATCACTAAGGGGTGACAAAGAAACAGGGTAACCAAAGTGGTCGAATGGCTGGACCTTTTATAAAAGGCTACCTACGTATCCCGGAGGAATCAAGCCTTGATCGTAGTTCAAGCATCACTAGATAGTTAGGAATGATGTTTAGGATTCTTGAGATTTTGACAATTAGGAAACTGTCGCCTGGTGTTATCTCGTTATAACGGAAGTAACGAAGGCGCTTTTGGGAGAAAACGTTATCATTAGCAATTGGCACGTTACTTGAGCCTAGGGATGATTTTTCTCTTGGAAACATGGTAGGGACTGGTCTGGATGTACATATGGAATGTATTTGGGAATTGTTTAAGACGGGTTTCAAGCAGTGGGTCGTATCCCTTGGGTGCGGAGCGAACCGTTATTCTTGCCGAGATGTTGTCAACGTGGACTAGAATTCCTTCTTGGGCTGAGACTGGGTTTAAACCTCGGGTCTTGATTAAGGTCCTTTTCTTAAACTACGGCGCTTGAAGGCGATGCCGATGTGCTTTTATAACCAAAGCGAGATGTTGAAGTGACCAAACCTCTCTTCTAGGGATGGATGTGACTTATCGGGCCCCTGCGAGGAAAAACTTTGCAAAGCCCCATGTCTTACTAAAGCAAGGAAATATCCTTTCATTTGGCAAAGCCCCGGTGAATGAGTCGAGTAGGCGAAGTGACTTGGCGAAGCCCCGGCAGTGACCTAGCAAAAATCCCAATATGATTGATACATGCGAAAGTGATCCTGGGGTTAATCTGACCAAGACTGAATCCATCTAGGGACCTAGTGAAGAACTCGATGCGAACCCCAAAAATGGCTAAAGAAGCCCCAATTTAAAGGAACGCTTTGACAAAGTCCCAACCTTGGAGAGTTTCGAGGCAGCCCTAATGCGAATTGTAGCAGAAGGGGAAAACCTATCCTTTTTTCTCTTTTTTTTTATTTTATTTAGTCAATCAGTCAACCTTAAGAAGATGTGGACGAAGAGAATTTCAGAAATTTATACATGCAGGGGCATATATTTTCGAAAGGTGGGAATAAATCCCGATTTTTGTGTTATTTTGACGGCCTTATTCAATGTAAGCACAAAAGCTTGCTTTGGGTCTGACTCTTTTGAGAGAGTATAAGCGTAGAAAGGTTGGTAAAAGTGTATGGAAGCCCCTGCTGACAGAAAATCAGTGTTTAGCACTATTTTTCCTAAGATGTAGAAAAGGAAGACTTGTCAAGACATCTGAAAACTTGTTTTATTTACAATGATCACAAGATTGCTTAAAACCCTTTATTGATGTTCGGGTTATTCAACCACTAATCTCGATATATAAAAAAAAAACATTCTTATTAGTCATGAGGAGAAAGTCAACCGATGCCGCGGATCAAGATTGGCTGGTGTGAAAGAAAGGTTTGTGTATAGGGAGGTCATTGATGAGACCGGGTTTTATGGGTTTTGACTGTGTCTATGGGAGAGAGGTCATTGATGAGACCGAATTTTCTGGAATTTGAATATGCTTATGACCGGACCATTGCTGGTTGCCTACGTTCCCCTCATTGTGAGGAGCTCAGGTCGCCGTAGTTCGGCCTTGGCCGGACTGTTTTGGAAAATGGGATTTGTGGTTCCTTTAGTGAAAAGGCTAGGATGAGATGATGAGGCGTGGGCCTCGGGATGATTATTTGACCAAGTCATTCTTGGACGGCTGCTTCTGATTGCTTCCTTTTTCATTGGGGAAGAAGAATTTACACGTGCCTACAGGCTTATGAAATGTTTCTGGCTTTGCTTCGACCGCCCCATTGTTATCGACAACTTTCATTCTCTGAGCTTTGATTTTTGCTTGTCCGTCGAACTTTTTGATTGGTGACGCCGGGTCCTTGGCCTCATTTTCTTTTATTTTTATGTGCAACCCCGTTTTTGCCTAGACCGCCTTTTGGGATTTTCGGTCTAGGCTGGGTATTACTCTTTTGCACTAAGATTTTTCCTTTTCTTTTTTTTTTTTTTTATATATGTGCAACCCCGTTTTTGCCTAGGCGCCCTTTTTTGGGATATTCAAATTTAGCCGGGTATTACTCTTTTTGCACTACATTTTTTTTCTTTTTCTTTTTCTTTTTTTTTTTTTTTTAATTTTACGAAGCACATGAGGACCAAGGCGAGCCCCTGCTTGAACATTTTTGATACCCTTGAGGTTGTTGCCGACACGGGGTCAATCTTTTGAAGCTGAGTGGCCTTTTGCTGTCCCTTGATGATGCCGCCGTCGTTGACTTGGTCAAGGTGATGGGGAGGACATGGTTTGGGAAAGTGTATGGCTTTGATGAAGACCTTTTGCGGGGTGAGGAAAGTGTATGGCTTGATGACATTAGTTGACTTTCTTATACTGATTAATCAAAATGTTAATTATTTCAAGGGATTATTTGTTGAGCAATGCAAGTGATCATATAAAATAAAACCATTTCATTAAATGTAATGTAGGTATGCAAATAATGTCTTAAGTCTAGCAAGAAAAGAAGAAGACTCTTTTATAGAAAATTGAAGATTAAATACATTGTCCGTGGAGGACTTGATTGAAAGGAAAAAATACTAGGACCTACGAAAGTTGACTGAGAGACTATTTTCTTTTTCTTCTTTTTTTTTTATACTTAAGGATAGGTAGACCCTAGTCTAGCTACTCTTCGTGAGGTTGGTTGCCCGGGTAACTTGAGCTTTCCTTCGTAGATCGCCCAGTGAATTTCCTTCTTCGATCCACACACTTGTGCATCACATGCCCAAAATGCTTGTGGTACTCGCGAGAACTTAGTCCTGTCAACTCTCTTGGGGTTTCTTGGCTTATAATTCTCGAGAGGTGTGAGAAGGCCTCGTTTCACCAAATCATCGAAAACTTTGCTCATGGGCATCCCGAAATCATCGACCGGCGTTTCGACCTTGTACATCTGAATCGACCTCTTACCGTAGCTTTACATTTTTTTGGCCCATGGAGGTTCTCGAGCTTTCTATCAACTTCTGGATCTCATGCCTCAAATAGGTGCAATCATCGGTGTTGTGCCTGTGGTATTGATGGAAAAGACGGTGCTTGGACTCATCCAACCGAATACCGGGGTTCTGGGCTTCCAATTCTCCGGTGGCTTTATCAGCTTTTCTTTCATTAGCTCTTCCAGAATCTTGCTTAAAGGCATATCCGTATTGCGGAGTTTTCGGGAGACATTGTTGTTCTCAAGACTCGGAGTTCCATTGTCCAGTTGGTTCCATTGTTGGATTTGGCTGAAGGAGGCTACGACACTCTTTCCTTTGTGAGGAACTGGTGCTGACATGGGTACGGTTGCTGTTTGGTGCTGGTGGCATTGGGTCATGCTTGGTGGAGTCATTTCCTTGCTTGGTTCGACGTCTGGGGTCAAGGGAGTATTGATACTCATCATGAAGTCAAACTTCTCTTGCATTTGTTTCACTTGTTCCATCAATATTGCCACATGGGGGTCAACGGGGACTCTCGAGTTATTGGAAATCGCAGCAGGACTTTTATCGGCGGAGGGAAACATAGTAGCAAACTGACGGCTGAATTCATTAAGCCCGGTAGGTGACAGCTGGAGACTTGAATCATCCTTTGGCAACTCATGATCGCACTCAGGTGGGTGTAGGGGCTTCAGAACATAGCCACATAACTCAAATTGATTATGCGAAGCCGGAGCGTAAACTGGCAGGTATTGCTGAAACTGAGGGATAAGTGGGGTGAGATCCAATCCGTTCTGAGAAGCTGAGGGCAATGGGGCCCTGATGAGCTGGGATGTTGGAAAGGACTGAGGAGAAGTGGTCCTTGGCAAGGGATCATATGTGGATGGAGGAAGGTATTGGTTATAGGCTGGGGGGTCTTGGTCATAGGATGAAGGGACTGAAATCACTGTTTCCAAAGTCTCATCTTCGACTACCACCAGAGAACCGTTCGACTCAACTGTGACCTGAACTCCATGACGACGGAGTGCGTCAATGAGCATGGCTTGCTGTTCTTGATGAACCTTATGGGCGCTTTCCAAAGCCAGGACTAACTCTTCCTTCCTAACCATCTGATTCCCTGCACCCTCACTGTTTTCTGTCAAATCTGCCATTCTGACTCTCTGAGCTGATGAACTGTCTGAACCTAAGGTTTTCTGAAAAGCCGCTGACCCGGTATTCTAGCCCACTTCTTTCTCGCTGCGGGAAAGGGACAGGCAAGGTTTAGGCTCGGGGATAGGTAAGGTAGGTAAGATTTAGACTTGGAGGTAAGTGTTTAGGCTAAAGGCTCAAGTAACATGCACTTATTGCTTAAGTTTTGCTTAAAACACATTTTCTCCTAATCCTAATTGATCGGAAAAGATGAGACCTTGAAAAGACAAGATCGAAAATCGGAGATCGGACCGAAAAGGTCTCGATTAGGGATTTGACCATGAAAGGTCGGGATAATAAAATAGGAAATCGGACCGAGGAGGTCTCGATTAGGGGTTTGACCATGAAAGGTCGGAATAGAAAATCAGAAATCGGACCGAGGAGATCTCGATTAGGGATTTGACCATGAAAGGTCGGAATAGAAAATCGGAGATCGGACCGAGGAGGTCTCGATTAGAGATTTGACCGTGAAAGGTCGAGAGAGAGAAATCAGAAGTCGGATCGAGGAGGTCTTGATTAGGGTTTGACCATGAAAGGTCGGGATAGAAAATCGGAAACCGGACCGAGGAGGTCTCGATTAGGGATATCAGAGATAGGAAAATGCAATTATGATTACATTAATTGTTCAAATTTACTTAAAACAATGTCTTTTATTTATTTCTATTTGGTTGGAAAAGGGGGTTTGCCCTTCTTTTTCGCAACTACTCTAGATCTGGATCGTGTGGGTTCCGTCACTACGTCTATAAGCCCCTCGTATTCCACCTGTATTTCGACCTCCCAGGGTGGACAGCCCCGGGCGAGGGTCCTATAGGGCACGCGGATCCCACCGACCGAGAGTAAAGAACGCTCCTAACGGGTCTAGCGGGTCATAGGACCTTTCAACGCACGAGCGATGCGGATTATAGTCAAGGCAATACCGGGAAAGTCTCGTCTCTCTGCCTTGACGGAGTTTTGGCAGAGTTTTGCTTGAGCGAATGACGTTTTGACTTTCGGTAATGTCCGAGAAAATAATAGGCATGGGTCGGGCGGCGAAAGCCGGATGACACAGTGTCACATTGAACTTCGTTGCATACGCCGGGCGTGAGTTAGAATCGAAGTCAATGCCGGGTCAAGATCTTGCCAATTTTTTTCCTTGTCGGAATTTTAGCAGAGCTTCGCTTGAGCGAAAGATCTTTTGATTTGTTGGCAAAGACTCGGTCTTGACTTTTACGCATTCCGTGCAGGTCAAGGTCAATAGTCAAATGTCGGAGTTGAGATCTCGCCAATTTTTCCTTGTTGGGATTTTGGCAGAGTTCTCCTTCCGTTATGAACTAAGGCTTGACCTTTACGAGGGTATGCAACTGGGCTATATGACACGGACTAGACCAAAAACCAACCAAAAAGTCACGGTTTTTTTTTTTTTTGAAACGTGTGACACGGACTGTGCATTGGTCGACACTGGCTGCCATGGGGAGGTTGGGATGATTCCGTGCGCGCCCGGGAGCATCGTAAGGCTGTCCGTGACTGCAGCTGGAACCACCCTCGGGTTTGAAGGACGTGCGTGCAAAAGTGTACAGGATATATCAAGTGCGCGTAGTGTGCGGTCTCCTAAAAATGTTCCTTTTTGAGTTAAAACAGAGATTTTCAGAAATGTGTTTTAAAGGAATGATTTTTGGGACGGGGAAAATGCAGCACATAAGCACGTAAATTTTCTGGGAGCCCCAGTCAGTCATGGAGCTGAGTAGCCCCAAGCTGCTAGGACTGCCAGATTAACCTCAATTTTTCCTGGTGGAATTGCCACTGAGGTCGCCCGGTCAGAATCCTATGAGGATTAGCCGTACGACTGCATGGATCAATTTTCCAGGTTCCACTCCTTTGCGATTTTTTATGCTCAAAGTATGCACGAAATCCAAGATGCAAATGATGCAATGCAAGGTAAAGAAAGCAAGCATGATTAATGAAATCGGCGACGGGAGTCTAACCCGCTCAAAGGGAAAAGCTTTCTTTTATTTATTTTTTTTTTCAAAATTTTTTTTCGAAAAGGGGATACTGGTACGTGGGATTGTTAAACCACCGGTTATCCCAACTCCCACATCAGGGAGTGTACAGGAAGGGTAAGTGGTTTCCACCTATATACCGAGTATCGATTTTTGTTTTGAAAATAAATCTTTTCTCCTTTGGATTGTCCCCAGCGGAGTCGCCAAACTGTGAATGTGGTGCCCAAATTTTGTTGGATTCACGCGAGTTTGAAGACATCCGAGTTATTTGAAAAACGGAGTCGCCACGCCATTTTGATTACCTCAAAACTTTGAAAAAAAGGTTTTTACTTGGGTTCGGAGGTTAAGTTACCCCTTGGGAAGAACGTTTGGCGTTCACCCAAAGTGCCTTGCCGGAGCAAGTCTCCCAAGATTTCAGTAATCGTGCTTGCTTGCGTGCTTTCTTGTGTGCATGTGTTTGAGAAAAAGGGGGGAATGTCCCAAGTTGTCTTCCGGACGTACAAACCATTTGTTGGTTGTCGCTCGGGATTCCTTGGAATTTTATGTATTTGGGATTATGATCCCGTCCTCATCTTATGACTTGTGATCATCGCATTTTAACCTCGGGACCCTCGGGACTTGCGTGATCGAGAGAATGACTCTCTTTTGGTCAAAGATGAGGTTCTTTAGAAAAGGAGGGTCCTTAGCCCATCAATCCTACGCTTTAAGACGGTCGAGCTCGTATAGAGGCTTCATACTCTTTCTTAAGCGATAATCGGAGATATAGGGTTCAAGGTTATCCCTTTCCAAAGAAATCGTGAACCTTTAATGGAAGGAACGATGTAAAGATAGGATCTTTTACACCGGTCCATTCCAAGGTTGGGGGAAAGGGGAAATGCATGATGAAAAATGACTCTTTAATGAAAAGATGACATTTTTGGTTTTAGCAAATGATGCTTTTTGATTGAAAGAAATGATCTTTATGCAAGTGATGCGTAAAGATAGGATTTTTATGCAAATGATGCATTGGAAAAGGTTTTTGAATGCAAAGGATGCATTTTTATTGAAAAGATTGGATTTTTACGTGCAAATGATGCATAAAAATGACATTTTTATTTGAAAATGGGGGTTTTAGGTGCAAAGGATGCACCTTTATGAAAAAGACTACATTTTTATGACAAATGAGGTCTTAATGCATGCAAAAGGGAAAGGGGGTGATAAAGATGTGATCTTTATGAATAAATGCCAAGTCCCAAGCAAGATATATGAATGCAATGAGCAAGTATATCAATTAAAAGCAAGGTTAGGGCGTGCGAGGTTACCAATTGCTTCCTTTGCTTCTTTGGTCGGAGCTAGGAGGAGAGATTGGTCTTGGATCTTCAAGGAGGAGGGAAGGAGCTTCTTGGCCTTCTTCTTCACCTTCTTGAGCCTTCACCAATATTCTTCACGTCTTGGGAGTGACTGATTGTATTGCTATGGATTGTGTGTATTGTTGTTGTGTGTTGAAATGGGTAGAGGAGGGCTCTATTTATAGGCAGTCTGGATAAGGCTAATGAAGCCGTGCGGCCAGAGACCTTGGGCTAATGCAGCCGTGCGGGCTTATCCACAATGACTCAGCAACTTCCTCATATGGTATGTGAATGGGGAGTACTCCAACGGAGGATCTACCAACTTGAGATGTTCCCTAAGCCAAATAGTCAACAAAAGAGGACTCCCATGAGTCATGGCACCAGTCTTATGCAACTCATCAAGACCATGCAGGGTTTCACCCAAGATTAGTAGGATAATGTTCCTAGAACGTTTCCTAGCCTGCAGAACGATTTCCACCAATTGGGAGTCAACCAAGCCATCCCTGCACGTGAACAAAACATCTCCAAAAAGGGAAAGGGCCAGATAGTTCCATTTGTAGACATTGAAGACCTCGTCATCTGAATCTCCGCTGAAGCGTTCAGGAAAACAAGAGCAATCTACCCACCTGCGATGAACCAACCCATAGCAAATATCAAGGGGGATCCGTAGCAATTCGTTCAAAGCCTCTGAATGATTCCTATTGTATTTAGGAACAACAATCTCACCAGTCAACGGCATATCCAAGATAGTGGCAAATTCCTTAACAGTAGGCACCATCTCATTAAGAGAAAAATTAAAGAGATGAACAGAAGGATCCCAAAATCGAGCGGCACCCTGCAAAAGATTCCAATCCGGTTGGAGGTTCTTCAAGGTAAAAAGGATTCTGAATCCGAATTCTGCTATAAACTTATTGCGAGATCGATTGCGAAACGACCTCACAAAGTCTCTTGATGCTTGCTTGAATGCTTCGACTACTTCAGACGGCAGAGAAAAATCATCAACAATCATGGACGTTGGGACGATCTCCTTGGAAGCCATGGATCACAGGGTTGGAAAAGAAGACAAGAATTCGACCCTAACAGAATATCTCTAGAGTTTGAAGGGCTAGAATGAGTTATCTGACCGGACTACAGGGTGTTTTTATAGGGAGAACTGACAGAATCCTGTTCGAAGAAGGAAAAGAATTTTGCCTGAGTAGCGTGTCTCGCGCGAGATACATTATCCCGCACGATACATCCCTTCGGCAAATCCAGCAGCAGTCCTGCACAAACAAGCAATCTAACCCCGACTTGACGAAGTAAGTCTCGAAAACCTGCACATACGATTCCTAACATGCAGTACAGACACCAAAACCATGTTCAAAACTGTGACCCGAATGGTCATTTCATTTCCATCACGGAAGTCGAGAAAGTTAAAAAATTAATTAATTAGACCTAGATTAGGAATTAAGAAAACCTTGTTTTTGTGCTACCTACGTGCTAACAGGTACGAAAGAAAGAAAAAATTGTCTGGGCCCACACGGCCAATATTTACAAGTTTTCAAGAAATGAATGGGGAGAAAAGGGGGATCACGCCATCAAGTCGCCCGAGCCGCCGGCACCTCCGCCTTCACCACCGTTGGGGCTACCATCCCTCCTTGGCCGCTTGGCTCCACAGGTTGGGGTCACTGAAGAGGCAATAGTCGACGCCGCCGAGGCTGCCTTGTGAAATAACCGCTCAGACATGTTAGATACCATGGCCATCAAGCCAGCTATCCTGCTCGCCCCACAGTTATAATCAGCCGCGGACATGATGACCTAATCACAAAGAGAAAAACCTCAAAAAAGATCGGACATATACATATATATGGATGATTACGGGAAATAGTATGAACAGAAAGGTACCGAAGAGGCACCGGAAGGGAGGCGATAACCCTCAGGGATCTGATTCGGGACCGCGATATGGCCCACCATCGGCATGCTCCCCATCATGTACATATAGCTCGGAGGACCATAATCCAGCGCAAAAGGCACAGGACCTGCATACTATGAAGAAGAGCTTGGGGCTGACGAACCTGAGGCTGAGGCAGAAGTAAAAGCTCGGGCAAATGACCGCCTATCACCTACCAAAAGGGGACCCATCAATCGAGGCAAGAATTCCTCATATGAAGCCCCTCGGACAATGAATTCCGTCGCCGCACAACCATTCACAAGATCGACATAATCATCGTCAGGAATGAAGTGGGTGGGGTACATCGCCCTCGGCAGATCCTCTGGCACCCTATAGGTCAGTGAACCCCGACCATGCTGAGGGAAGACTCGCTCGCCTAGATACATGGTATCCCCCTCCAGCGATACCAAGATCCTCTGCATCCCCATAGCGGCCCAGGCCCGCTGAACCTCTCGTTCCACCAAGATCCACGAATACAGGCCCATCCGCTCAAACTCAAAGGTATCTAGCATAGTCCGCGCCTTTACAACGATCAGCGTCCAGTCCTGATCTCCCTCCTCCTCATCCACAGTTCGATTGGGATGGCTCCACCTCCTGATGTCCAGAAACAGAGGGTCCCGACTATCCAGCTCAAACTTGTACAATCCGAAGATGACATATCCCCATATCTGTACAAGAAAGAAGAACAGATTCAGTACAAAATGCAGACAAAAGGTACATATAAAGAACAAATACAGAATAAAAATCATACCTCCCAAGCATAAGAATACCCAGACCGAGTATCCTTGGTATGCCTACACGCCTCATCCATAGCGTGATAGCAGAAGGCCAGCCCAGCTGAGCCCCAATCGTATGTCCTTACCGCATCCAGATCAACCAACAACCCCAAGAGAGCAAGGCGAGCCGTAGAAGAATGGTTAGCAAAGATGGTCTCTGACAGGATATACCAGAGAGCACCCCTCATCAACCGATCTGTATTCAGGTTTGGCTTATCTGCATAAGCCTCGAGCTGAGCACGGAGGGGTGACAACTCAGCAGCAAACCCCTTAACCTTGTTAGGGGCAAAACCAATCAACTTCCTCCATAAGGCTGGGCTCTCAGGCTTGAAACCCGTAGTCTTCAGAAGGGCAACGCTGGTGAACTCCAACCCGGTGATAGCAAGAAAATCTATCGGAGTCATAGTAGCTTCCCCGAAGCGAAGATGGACCGTGTGGGTAGTGTCCCACCACCTCTCTCTGATCGCCTCAAGGACCTGGGGAGTTCGCCTCATTCCCCGGATATTATCAACAAAGGTAAGGAGCCCCATTTGAGCCATCCTAGCCCGAACTCCATTCAAGTCCTTGACTTTGTCCCACAAAGCCTTGGCAAACTTCGGACTCCCATGACAGTTTTTAGTTGGCCTATACGACTGTAAAATAGAGGAAAAGCAAGGGAGCAACAATAGAGATCATCCCATGGCAAAAATTCAAAGAAATAAATGAAAATTTTCATTGAGGTATTTCATCGAACACTTGGCGTGCACACTAGAAAGCCATACCCAAAGATGCATTCAACTACCTAAGTTGATCCCTCCTACAATACATGATATGTAGAGAAGTCATACATGCACAATGCAACACCAACAATCAACAAAAACGAAACATGCATCAACAATAGAACCAAGTTCTAAGGCAAAAGAGAGAAAATGGCCAATTTGATGAAATTGGGAAATTCAAAAGACATGGATTCAATGAAATGCAATGAATGAAACAAGAACGGAGAAAGAAAATCTTACCAAACCCTCGCGAATGGCATGGGAAATGTGCATATTCCGATCAAAAGTGAGGTCGTCCCTTGGATAGTCCTTCCCAAGCAAATGACTACCGAAAGTTGGGTTCTTTCTCTCTTGCGCCATTGATGATGGAAGGAGAAGGGATTGAAGGTTGATTGAAGGAAGAAATCGACAAGCAAAGCACCAAAAATCCCAGGGAAAAATGCCTTGGCTCAAGATTGGAGAGAAAATTTGAAAAGGGGTGTTTTTAAAATAAACAGCAGTTGCTGTTATATTGCCTCGACAGTCAATGTATCGCCCGATACAAGCCATCTCGCGCGAGATAAACCCCCTGGAAATGCACGAAATTGTCCTCGACAATAAGCATCTACGCAACGTCAAAATTCAAAAAATTTGACACATTTACCCTTGAAAGTGATACACTAGCAAGGAAACGTGGAAAAATCGGGACCGCAAGTCACGAAACGAGCCGGACGTTGACACCCGCACAATTGACCAATACGGCACCAGTTGCCCAAAAATGATTGATCCAGATATCAATTCATCCCACCCGATTCAGAGCCCAGACAGGTGAATCGTCAAATCAAAAGCCCAATTCAACACCCAGACAGGTGAATCGTCAAAAGAAAAGCCCGATTCAACGCCCAGACTGGTGAATCATCAAAATCAAAAAGCCCGATTCAACGCCCAGACAGGTGAACCATCATCACAAAAGCCCGATTCAATGCCCAGACAGGTGAATCGTCATCCTCAACAAAAAGCCCGATTCGGAGCCCAGACAGGCGAATCGTCACAAAGCCAACAGGACTCAAAGGACCGGACATGTAAGCCTTTGTTTTCTAACATATTTCCCCACAGGTTCGGAGCCCAGACAGGCGAATCTTCAGACAGGTATATTCATAATTGGGTCTTGATTTGATTCCTCAGTATGAATTTACCTTTTCAAAAAACAAAATCTCCTCGATTTTCAAAATACCTAAAGCAGCCTTTTCATGTTTTGGAGTCGAACTACGTTATGGTCTGATTCTCCGATAGAGATACGTAGAAAGCCGTGCGGCCCGACCATCCCGATGTTCAGAATGATGTTTTTTCTATCGTCGACATGACTTCTTCCATAATACTTGTCGACGAGGGGCTCTGTAGACACCCCATTCTGAACCCATCGGAGCAGATTAATACCACTCTAAGTCTCGCCTTGAGTCAAGAAGTAGAAATCCACCATTTCGTCATGCTTCGTTAAGTTTTGACTAACGACCGTTAGTTTGGACTAAACTGCATACGAGATAACGAGGGAAGGACATAATTTTCCACTGATGGCCTTATCTCGCGCAGAATATCGTGTCTCGCACGATACAAGGAGCTTCTGCAGACTTGCAGAAGCCAGTCTCCTCGTCGATTTCAACCTCTTTCGGGATAAAACTTTATCAATCCGGCCATCCAATGAGATTTGGGTTCTGGAACCTTCCTAAGGTGTTTTATCTCTCCACCAACACATCTCCAACACTTATGAATACTTGAAGACTTTCAGTATTTTGGATCCCAGACTTTTCAAGTCAAAACCCCCACATTTACTGGTTTCTCTCCCTGAAAGATTCCTGTAAATCACCCCTAAAATCACCTAAAGTTTGTTTGTCAACCTTGTTGATAAACAAACATCAAAGCTCGAATCAAGGACCGAGGCGAAGCTCTGTCCGCATCAAGATTTGACTCTAAACTTGAGTCGAAACTCTGTTCGAGTCTCTTCACACGAGGTAATCTTCCTCTTCCCTTTCTAATTGATTGTTAGAGTGGTATAATACATCAAACCTAGGATAGGCCTAGAGCCTCCCCAAATCATGGGGATGGTCTCGAAGCAATCAATCCTACATTCCGTTTAACCTCGTTAAATGGATCTCTTTTGCTTACTTATTTAAAACGTCTTTTTCTTTGAAAACCTCTCTTTTAGCAAGACCGATCTCCGGATTGGGTGGAATGGGTGCTCCTTGACCTTCCCATTCCATAACCTAAGCCCCGTACCCAAAATCTCTTTTCAAATGGTTTTTCTATATTTTCAAACAAATAATATAGGTGGCGACTCAAAAAGATGTGAAAACAAAAGAAATCCGTGCACCGCTACACTCAACCTCCTGGATTTGAAGACTCCAAATTTCCAAATTATGTCTACAAACTCCAGAAAGCTTTGTATGGACTCAAGCAAGCTTCAAGGGCATAGTATGAGACTCTATCTAAATTTTTACTAGAAAAAGGCTTCAAATGCGGTAAAATCGATACAACTCTATTCATTGCCAAATATAACAATCATTCCTTACTTGTTCAAATCTATGTTGATGATATTATTTTTGGATCTACTAATGAATTACTTTGTAAGCGTTTTGAAAAGCTAATGAAAAGCAAGTTTGAGATGAGCATGATGGGAGAATTGACGTTCTTCCTCGGGCTTCAAATCAAACCATGTGATGAAGGAATCTTCCTCAGCCAAGCCAAATACACCAAGGAGTTGATAAAGAAATTTGGACTAGAAAATGCAAAAGCATATGATACTCCGATGGCTACCGGCAATAAGCTAGATAAAGATCTTAAAGGTAAGAAGGTTGATCAAACCTTATATCGAGGTATGATTGGCTCATTACTTTATTTAACTGCTAGTAGGCCAGATATCATGTTTAGTGTTTGTGTATGTGCTCGCTATCAAGCTGATCCTAGAGAAGCACATTTAAGTGCAGTCAAGCATATAATCTGCTATCTCTATGGAACTACTAACCTTGGACTTTGGTATTCCAAAGATTCAAATTTCGATCTCATAGGTTATTCAGATGCAGATTATGCAGCTTGCACTATTGACAGAAAAAACACTAGTGGGACTTGTCACTTCCTCAGGAATAGACTAGTTGCTTGGGCCAGCAAGAAGCAAGCCTCAGTTTCAGTGTCAACCACAGAGGCTGAATATATTGCTGCTGGAAGTTGTTGTTGCCAAATCCTTTGGATGAAGCAACAATTGGTGGACTATGGAATTAATGAAGGAAATTGCCCAATCATGTGTGACAACACATCAACAATTTTAGTCTCCAACAACCCTGTCATGCACTCAAAGACCAAGCATATTGATATCAAGTATCATTTCCTCAATGACCATGTGGAAAAGGGGAATATCCATTTAGAGTATGTGGGGACAGACAACCAGATTGCTGATATCCTCACCAAAGCTCTTGACTCCAAGAGGTTTTCTTTCTTCAGAGGAGAAATGGGTATGCTTGAACTTAAATAAGTCCACAATTTTTATTACTAACTTGTGTGTTAAGTATGAGGATTTTAGGTTGAAATTCCTGTTGAGGTTTCAAACCTCACCCTTGTTGAAACCGCATGAACAAACCGCATGCAGTCAACCGCTTACAGACAACCGCATATTCTTTTGGAAGTCAAACCGCATGTTGGAAACCGCTTGTTCAAAACATTTGAAACCGCATGCTATTTTTCTTCAAAACGGCATGCTGATTATTTTTTAGTATTACATAGTATATAGGCTGGACACTATAACCTTCTCTCTAAACACTTCATGGAAGTCTGAGATAACTTTGGTTTAACAATGCCACGTACTAGTACATTTACTCTTAAATTTTCTTATTTATTTCCAGCCTTACATTCACATTTTACTTGGGGTTTGAAGTATTTCACTTTTCAAACCGCACCATTGCTAAATCGCATGGGTGCTCAAACCGCATGTTATCTGTGAATCCATAAATGGATCTAACTTTATTGTTTTATTTTGTAGGATCCTCAATTTTTCCTACCAGGCTGGGAAATTAATGAGACAGAATTAAGAAATGATGCACTTGGAAGAGAGCTGATCAAAAAGATGACTGCCTCTGGAATCCTTCCCCTCTTCACCAAACAGCAATCTTACACCATCCCTTCATTCGTGGACCAGTTCTACTCCAATGCCAAGCTGAGCCAGAGAGAACTTGCAAATGGTTGTGTGATAGACTGCCTGACTGCTCCAGTTGAAGGAATGGATGTCTCCATTAATTACCTAGACATCAGAAATACATTTAGTTTCAATGTTCCAAATGCCCCTGAGAGTGTTAGACAGGAGATAATGGATGCAACTGCTTCCACAACTACTTGGATCCCCACTCTGTCTGGTTAGTACAAGGAGGTTTCCAGAAAAGCTTTTGGTGAGCTAATGAGCCACCTTTGTTTTCTTGTTGGGAAGTCTGTTTGTGGGAAGATAGGAAACCACAACAACTTTACCACTCAGCAATGGATGTACTGCAGTGCCATCCACAGTGGGATTCACCTCCATTGGCCCAAGATTCTTATAAGGGAACTCTCAGCCAGTATTGATACTTATCAATCAAAGACGAAGAATGAAAACCAAAGATGGAGACCCTTCTACAGTCTCCTAACCGCTATATTTGCCAACTATCAGCATTTGGAGGAGCTCAGAATATCTACTCCTGAGTTAACTGTAGAATAGGGAAATGAAGAATCCCTTGGTTTAGCTGCTTGCCACAGCTTCAGATTCAACTATGGCAATGATGAGTACAAGGCCCTTTATGATGCATATACCCTTCCTACAAGGGAATTTTACGTAGAGATGAGCCCTGAAACCGCTGATACTGCAATTGGCAAAGCGGTCAAGAAGGCCAGGAAGACAAGAAAGCCTGCTGTTGAATCGCCATTGAAGAAGGCCAGAACTGCACCAGCACCCAAACCATGTGCTGCTGGTGCTGGTGCTGGTCCAAGCAAGAAATGGAAAGGAAAGATGCTGGTTGATGAACCTGAGGAGATGGATGAAGAGGAAGAAGAAGATGATGGAATCCCTGCACTAGTTGCTAGAGACAGGAGAGCCAAGCAGACCAAGGATGATTTAACTGATGAGGATTTGATGCAGTTCTACATGGATAAGCTTGATAGGCTGGAGAAAGAAGCTGAGCTGAAGAGAGCTGCAAAGGGTAAGGCAACCTCACCTCCTCCCCAACCGTAGCCTGCCCCCCAACCGCAACCTCCACCTCAACCGCAGCCTCCCACTCAACCGCCTCCACCTCCTCAAACTCAAACCACTCCCATTCAACCTCCATCACCAATTCAATCTCACCATTCCTCACCATCCAAATCCCTTTCCCCAAAATTGCCTTCCCCCACTCAACCACAAAGAGCTGCAGCCGCTCAGGGGGAGAATCCCAAGAAAAGGAGATTGAAAATGATGGCCAAAAAGAAAACTCCAACCAAAGGGCCTAAACATTTTCTCAAACGTGTAGCCCAATCCACTATGCCCATTCCTGGTGAAACCCCTTCATATTTTGACCAAGGATCCCCTTCTCCCTTTCCTTTACCTTCACCCTCCCATTCTGACTACCAAACCCCTTCTGATCTTAACTCACCCTTACCCCCAGCCTTTTCTGAATGGACCACAAAACCATCTGTGGGCCAAGCCATTTCCACCTCTACATTCAGAGATCCAACTCCTTTACCCCCTCTTTCTAACCGCAGTCAAACATCCCTTCCTCCTTCAAACCGCGTCCAAACTCCACCCCCTTCAAAAACACCTACACCACCTCTTTCTCCTATAAATCAACCTCCACTATTCCTCCACCAATTCTAACTGCTCCCAACCCAACCACCCACATTACTTTACCCCAAACTCAACCTATTCCACCCCAACCTTCCCAATCGCATACAATACCAACCGCCCATATTCTCCAAACCTTTCATTCCCAACTACCCCAACTACACTCCCCACCCAATCCCCACCCATCATCTAAACCGCCCCTCCAACCTTTTCCCAACCGCCTCCCTCCTTTACTCATATTCCTTCCTCTTTGACCGCTCCCACAGACTACTCCAAAATCCTATCCACTCTTCACCTTATCCAAAATCAACTCTTGGTCAACCAAGGCCACATGATTAAGGTGATAGAGTCCAACCACTCCTTAGAAGCCTCCAACCTTACTCTTCAAGCCAGGGTTGATTCTCATACCCAAGAGGTGGTTATCCTGAAATCCCAATTGATGGATGCCATTAAGGGGGAGAGAACAACACCTTCAACCGCTGGCAACCAAACTGCAAACATTGTAAAAGCCACTGTTGAATCCAGCCTGAACACCTTCAAACAGCAGTTGGCCAACAATGTAGTTGAGTTCATTGGTGATTCTGCCACCAATGAACAGGTCAAGAATATACTTGCTATTGCTGGTGATTTGATTTGTGACACTGTTGAGCAAGACTTGGAGAAGATGAAGACTGAGCTGATTGATGCTTTCAATGCCAGACCGCAACCAGTTTCTGACCTCAGAACTGTGTTGGATTCCATGCAGGCCAGTCTTTAGGAAGAAATAGATATGCTCAAAGGGGCAATGAATGTGAAGATGAACATCATTGAAGACAGCCTTAAAGCCAAAATCAATGCTCACAATGATGAAGTAAATGACCGCCTGGAGAACCTCAAGGAAGGATTTAACTCAAAGCTTAGCTCCAAAATCAATGAGCTGAAAACTTCCTTGAAGGTGAACTCAGTAGATCTTGAGCCAGTTCAAGATGATATTTCTGCACAGACTGCTGCAGTTCAGGGGGAGATTCACACTTTCTACAACACTCTCAACTCCTCCTTCCAACTGCAAATTGATGAGCTTAAGGAAAATCTAGTTGCTAATACTAGAACAGTTGGTGTAACAAATTCAACCTCAGCCCATACTGTTAATGCCTTAAGAACAATGGAGACCACCCTTGACAGAACCGCTGAAGAGGTGAGAAGCTTGAGAAGAATCCTTTGATCTGAGAATTCAGCATTCAGACCCTCCGGACCGCAGGTACCTGATCAAGAAGTGAACCACCCACCTCAGTATTGAACCGCCTTTTGTAATTTTCTTTTTGCTGAATACTTTTTGCTTTAGTTAGACCGCACTCTCATTGTATTTTTTTTGGTCTAACTCCTTTTTGTCTTTTTGTAACCTTGTAATTTTCATTCCTACCTGTATTTCTAACTCAAAACCATTTAAGGTAGTAATGAAAATTGCATTATGAAAACCTTGTTCAAATCAAACTGCTTGTTTGTAGAACAATGAAACCACAATGGTTTAAAACTCATTCAAATATTTTCTAACTTAAAATCATATTTTTGAATTGAAGTTTAAACATTCAGTTTAAACCGCACTTTAAACTTAAACTCATATTTTTAAGTGCACTGAATGCATTTCTATACTTTCAAGTTGTAAGTTTTTCTATCTTTCAATAGTATAGAAATCTATAACTTAAGCTAGTGTGTGCATTGACTTGGGACAAGACTTACCATGTTAATTCTAATGGACAGGTTTTTACCAAGTAAAATGTTTGCTTTTGTTATAGTAGGTAATGGCATCAATCTAATAGGGGGAGATTGTTTGGGTATGCATACTTAACCCTCCTAGCTTTAGCTTAGATATGATTAATACCATAACCTCATCTCTATTTTCTGGACTTTAGGCCCATATGTAATGAAGCTTAGACTTCAATTTTTTAGTATAAGTCCATTTTATAAAATAGGTTTATTTATGTTTGAAGACTGGCACAAGACTCATTGGACATGAGGTTTCAGATCAAGAAGTTTCAAACCGCACTTAAGAAACCGCACCAGCAAACCGCTTGTGGAATTCTTACCTTGAAACTGCTTCTTGCCAATCTCAGTAAAACCACATTAGTGAACCGCACTAGCTAACCACAATGCAGCTTCCAATCTTAAGACCGCACTGAGAAACCTCACAGGTGAAATCGCTCTTCCTAAACCGCATCATCACCAGACCGCATCTAATGATTGGAGACTTGAAGATGGACCACTTTTACCATTGGAATCCACGTCAGTACTATCAAAAGTCAACCACCAAATCTTGTCATGTGACTAAGTGTCAGACAAGATTTGCAAGGATCTTGAAAAGGTGACAGATGTCCTTCATACCTTATTTGCAGCTGAGGTCTGATTAGCTTTATCTGCAACTGCTGTACCAAAGGACAAAAGTGGATTTGTGGACCAATCAGATTGCACCAGTATAGTACTTCAACAGCTGTATCATAACGGCTACTTTCTCAGTGCTTGAGTATAAATACCCCTAATCTTCAACATTTGAAGATTGCTTGAGAAATTGAAATTGCTGTGAGTTTATCAGAAGTTGAAGCTCTACCCAGAAAATATTCAGTCCTTTGAATCTTCATCTTCTTCCTTCAAGAAATATTTCCCAGCCCAGAAATTATAGGTGTTAGTGCCCTAGGCCTATAGAGATAGACTTATTTGTAATGTCATTATTCATTTATATAAGAGATTGTTTCTTTGATTATTATATGTGTTTGCATGTTTACTTTAATAATCGTGTCCCTAGTACTTATGAAGCACTAGTATGAAGTCTAATGGATAATCATGTGATGATTATATGCATGGAGATGCACATTAGATTCATGGGTACTTGTTAGAGAACAAGGTACTGGACTTGACCCATTATGAGATTTATGTCATGGTCGTATGTCATAAATAAATCTCATATAGTTATATCATTGATATCCTTTGACCTGGATTATCATCGTCTTCCACTTGATGAATATTATGTTTGATATAGTTTAACGTTGTCTTTAACCGGATAACAATAAGGGCTTTTATTGGCATGATATGATTCTTGTTGGGAAGAATGATAAGTCAAGATGGGAATTTGTCCCTCGTAAAGAGAGATGTTTGCTAGGCCACTCGTAAGTAAGATTGATGTAGTGTATGGCCATGCCCGAATGAATTAATGTGATTAATATCATTTGATTAATCAATTTACTTAGTAACGAGAAAGCATTGAACAATATGAGTTGACTTGGACCATGACTCATGTTCAATATAACATCGTGTGACAAAGGGATTGTGATATGTTCTATGTAGGAAATCGAACTTGATATTATATTATTTGGGTAGGCATGATGGCTTGCTAGAGTCTGCTCATGTCTTATGAGGATCGATGTGATCGAACTCATTGCCAACATAATATAGTCATATGGGGTCACATGCATCGAACGAATTGTCAAAAATAAAGAATATGGAGTTTTTGTTCTCAGGGGATGACTCGTCCCCAGGCCAGAACCAACTATTCCATTGGCCTGGGACGAGAGAATCAGTGAGAGAGTCCTGAGGGACGACTTGTGCCCAGGGGGACGAGTCGTGCCCATAGGGACGACTCGTGCCCTGGACCAGAACCAACTATTCCCCTTAAGGGGACGCCTGTATCAGAAGCTTGGTGACAGGGGACGACTCGTGCCCTGGGGGACGAGTCATCCCGCCGGCGCTGGACTGACGTGATATTGACTTAAATTAGGGTTTTCACAAAGGGTAAATATTTATAACGTATAAATACAAACCCTTGGTTGCCCTAGCCGTCACTCTCATGCTTTTGGGTTTAGAGAAACACAGAAGAGAGATTTCAATTGAGAATTGAAAAACAAAAACTCAATCCAAAATCCATATTTCTTCATCGATTGAAAAGAGTTTCAATAAAGGATCTAGCAATCCGCCTAGAATTGTTCTAGGGTTCGTTCAATGCGTGGATACACATAGAGGATCTTCGCTATTCAAGATCTTTCGTTCGTGATTAAAGAATCGTTCGTCGAAGATTTGCTAGTTCTTCAATCTGGAGTTGGAACGCGTTTATCAATGACAAAAGCAATCAAGGTTGGTTATTCTATTTCATCTTTCTTAATTAATCATCTAGAACGGATCCTAGGGATCCGGGTTTTTCGAGTTATTTGCAATTTTCCGCTGCGCATGGACCCTCGAAACCCAACAGTGGTATCAGAGCCCCGTTCATGATGTTTATTTTAGATAATCATGATAATTATATAATGAGATTATGTTAATTTTCATGATGAATATGATTTAGAATATGAATTTATATGGGATTTGCTTATGGAAGTAATTGTATATGTAGATATGCCATGATTATGAATTGAATTATGTGATTAATGTGATTAATCTATAATATGGGTTTTAATGTATTACTTAGTATATAGGCTGGAAGCCAAGACCTTCCCCACAGGCACTTCTGGGAAGTGTGGGATAACTTTGGATTATGATGTCACGTACTAGTAATTACACATCAAATGTGATTTGTGTTGCATCATTCCATGTTCATAATTATGCTCATATAGTTTTCATGAATCAACCTTGCCATGTTAATTGATAAACATGAAAAATGAACCTTCATTGAAATTTGAGTTTGTTTATGCCACCCATGTTTAAACACTTGTGAGTACACGGATAGTTTTATGTAGGCTATGCCATAGCGAGGTACATTAATTCTATCTTTGTATGATCAAGATGAGCAAACGGTGATTGCTATACGTTTAAAATGGTTAAACTCAATTAGGCTATCAAAACAATTTTGGGCCTAAGGCATAAGATGAGATTGAAACATGTGACATATGATGTCTATAATCTCATAAAGGATCTAAGAGTCATATGTTGATATGATTGATAAATGTTATCTATCTTTTTAGTTTAATTTTGAGCAGTCGTGCCATAGCCGACTTGAAATTAAATTAAAGTTGGGTCTTAGCCTATTAAATTATATTATGCATGATTGTATAAGAAGGTTATATAATTTAGTGGGAGTATTTGAGAAATACGTTAATTAATCTCTTAATTGAAATTGGTACTTATATGTGTTCATATTTGTTGCATATCTTTGTAGATCAATGGCTGTAAACACTAATCAAACTTTGTCACTGCGATCAGTCCTTGAGAAGGACAAGTTAGAAGATAATGGCAACAACTATGTGGATTGGATCCGCAGTTTGGGAATTGTTCTCAAACAGGAAAGGAAGTTGTACATTCTCGATGGACCCGTTCCACCCGAGCCTGCTGCTAATGCAACTAAAGCTGAAAAGGATCAACATAAGAAACATGTGGATGATTCTATTGATGTTGGTTGCTTGATGCTTGCTACCATGTGTAAGGCCCTTCAGAAGGATCTTGTACACATGGAAGCTTATGATTTGGGAAATCATTTGAAGGAAATGTTCCAGTTGCAAGCACGTTAGGAAAGGTTTGACACTATGAAGGCTCTTCATTCATGCAAGATGATTGAAGGACAACTTGTTGGGCCTCATGTGTTGAAAATGAAGGGTCACCTCGAACATCTTGAGAGGCTTGGATATCCTATCCAGTTAGAGCTGGCTACGGATATGATATTGCATTCACTCCCTTAAAGTTATAATCAGTTTGTTATAAATTATAACATGAATGGGATGAATAAATCTCTGTCTGAACTGCATGGGATGCTTAAGAATGGAGAGAACAATATCTCTAAGAAAACCAATCAAGTGTTGATGGTAAATAAAGGAAACGGGTTCAAGAAACCCAAGGTTAAAGCAAAAGTTGCTAAACCGGAGGCAAAGGTTGCCGTTGTTGAGAAGCCTCAACCCAAATCCCAAAAGGATGCGGTTTGCTACCATTGAAAGGAAATCGGGCATTGGAGGCGTAACTGCAAAGCTTATCAGGAAGGACTGAAGAAGAAGGGCAATGAGATTGCCATGACTTTAGGTATCTATGTGATAGATATTCTACTTTCTACTTCTAGTTCTTGGGTATTAGATACCGGATGTGGATCTCACATTTGCCTAAATGTGCAGGGACTAAAGAATAGAAGGTTGCTCAAGGAATGTGAAGTAGACCTACGAGTTGGAAATGGAGCAAGAGTTGCTGCATTGGCCGTAGGGACTTATGAAGTCACTTTACCGAGCGGATTAATATTAGTTTTGAATAACTGCTATTATGTTCCAGATTTGAGCAGAAACATTATTTCAATTTCTTGTTTAGACAATGAAGGTTATCGTTTTCTTATTGAGAATAAGAATTTTTCCATTTATTTGAATGATATGCTTTACTGTATTGCTCATTCTTATAATGGCCTTTATGTCTTAGATGTTGAAAATAATGTTGATAATGTCTATCATGTAAATAAGAAATCTAAACCAAACAATATGAACAACACATTTAAATGGCATTGCCGTCTTGGGCACATAAATGAGAAACGCGTCTCTAAACTCCATAAAGATGGATATTTAGACTCATATGATTATGAATCATATGATGTTTGCGAATCTTGTTTATTGGGCAAGATGACTAAAGCACCTTTTACTAAGAGTAGTGAAAGGGCTAGTGATTTATTGGCTCTCATACATACTGATGTATGTGGACCTATGAATAGCATTGCTAGGGGAGGATTTCGGTACTTCATAACGTTCACTGATGACTTATCAAGATATGGCTATATCTATCTGATGAAGTACAAAAGTGAAGCATTTGAGATATTTAGAATATTTCAAAATGAAGTACAAAATCAACTTGGCAAAACTATTAAAACACTTCGATCCGATCGAGGTGGTGAATATTTAAGCCAAGAATTTGACGATCATCTTAAAGTTGTGGAATTGTTTCAGAACTTACTCCACCCGGAACACCACAATGGAATGGTGTTTCCGAGAGGAGAAATCGAACTCTATTAGATATGGTTCGATCGATGATGAGTAAAGTTAACCTTCCTATTTCTTTTTGGGGACATGCACTCGAAACAGCTGCTTTCACGCTTAATAAGGTCCCTACTAAATCGGCTCCTAAAACCCCACATGAGATATGGCATGAAAGAAAACCTAGTTTATCATTCATGAAGATTTGGGGATGTGAAGCTTATGTGAAGAAATTAGTTTCTGAAAATAAGCTTGCACCCAGATCCGATAAATGTATTTTCGTTGGTTATCCTAAGGAAACGAAAGGATATTAATTTTACAACCGATCCGAGAACAAAGTGTTTGTTGCTCGACATGGTGTCTTTCTAGAGAAAGAGTTTCTCTCTAAAGAAACTAGTGGGAGTAAAATTGACCTTGAAGAAATTCAAGAACTCGAAAATGACAAGGAACCAATAGTAGAGACGGAACCAAATTCACAAGCTGTTGTGGAACCGGTTCAAGATACACAAGTTCTTGGCAGATCGGATAGGATACGATCCGAACCTGAGAGGTATGGATTTCTCATGACGGAAAGTAACGAAGTAGAAATCATTGAGAATGATGAACCTACTTTCTATCAAGAGGCGATGTCCACTCCTGACTCGGACAAGTGGCTAGGAGCCATGGAATCCGAGATCAAATCCATGTATGATAATCAAGTTTGGAACTTGATTGATCCACCTGAAGGTGTAAAAACCATAGGGTGCAAGTGGGTTTTCAAAAAGAAAACCAACATGGATGGGAAGGTACATACTTTTAAGACTAGGCTTGTTGCTAAGGGGTATAGGCAGACTCATGGCATTGACTATGATGAAACCTTTTTGCCCGTAGCAATGCTTAAGTCTATTAGAATCTTAATTGCCATAGCCGCATATTACGACTATGAGATATGGCAAATGGACGTAAAAACAACGTTCCTTAACGGAAACCTACTTGAGGATGTATACATGATACAGCCTGAAGGGTTTGTCTATCCAAAGAATTCTAATAAAGTATGTAAGTTGCAGAGATCCATTTATGGATTGAAGCAAGCTTCGAGGAGTTGGAATCTACGTTTTGATGAATCAGTCAAAGAGTTTGGCTTCATCAAGAATGAAGATGAACCTTGTGTATACAAGAAAATAAGTGGGAGCATAGTTCTATTTCTGGTGTTATATGTCGATGACATCTTGCTCATTGGAAACAATGTTCCTGCACTTGAGACTGTTAAGTCTTGGTTAGGAAAATGTTTTTCAATGAAAGATATGGGTGAAGCGGCTTATATCCTTGGTATCAAGATCTATAGAGATAGATCAAGAAGGATGATTGGTTTGAGTCAAAGTACATATATTGACAAGGTCCTTAGAAGATTCCGCATGGAAAATTCTAAGAGAGGGAACTTGCCAATGGGACATGGCATTACTCTTAGCAAGACTCATTGTCCTAAGACAAATGATGAGCGAAAGAGGATGAGTGATATTCCATATGCTTCGGCAATTGGGTCTATCATGTATGCCATGTTATGTATTAGACCCGATGTCTCGTATGCTCTAAGCGCGACTAGTAGATACCAGTCTGATCCTGGTGAGAACCATTGGATAGCAGTCAAGAATATCCTGAAGTACTTGAGAAGAACTAAGGATGTATTCTTGGTATTTGGAGGAATGGAAGATGATCTGGTTGTAAAGGGTTACACAGATGCAAGCTTCCACCGACAAAGATGACTATAGATCGCGATGCAGGTTTCGTGTTTATGCTAAATGGAGGTCTTTGTTTGTTGGAAGAGTTTCAAGCAAAGCACTGTTGCTGATTCTACAACCGAAGCCGAATACATAGCAGCATCGGATGCGGCTAAGGAGGCAGTTTGGATCAAGAAGTTCGTTAGTGACTTAGAAGTCTTTCCGAGTATCACTAACCCGATAGAGCTTTATTGTGACAATAATGGTGCTATTGCCCAAGCAAAAGAACCAAGGTCACATCAACGATCCAAACACATTTTGAGATATTTCCACCTCATTCGAGAAATCTGTGAAAGGGAGGACGTCAAGATATGCAAGGTACCAACGGATGACAACATTTCGGACCCTCTCACAAAGCCTTTGCCACAAGCTAAACATGATGGTCATGTTAGGTCCATGGGTATAAGATACATGAATGATTAGGCCTAGTGCAAGTGGGAGACTGTAGGTGTTAGTGCCATAGGCCTATAGAGATAGACTTATTTGTAATGTCATTATTCATTTATATAAGAGATTGTTTCTTTGATTATTATATGTGTTTGCATGTTTACTTTAATAATCGTGTCCCTAGTACTTATGAAGCACTAGTATGAAGTCTAATGGATAATCATGTGATGATTATATGCATGGAGATGCACATTAGATTCATGGGTACTTGTTAGAGAACAAGGTACTGGACTTGACCCATTATGAGATTTATGTCATGGTCGTATGTCATAAATAAATCTCATATAGTTATATCATTGATATCCTTTGACCTGAGATTATCATCGTCTTCCACTTGATGAATATTATGTTTGATATAGTTTAACGTTGTCTTTAACCGGATAACAATAAGGGCTATTATTGGCATGATATGATTCTTGTTGGGAAGAATGATAAGTCAAGATGGGAATTTGTCCCTCGTAAAGAGAGATGTTTGCTAGGCCACTCGTAAGTAAGATTGATGTAGTGCATGGCCATGCCCGAATGAATTAATGTGATTAATATCATTCAATTAATCAATTTACTTAGTAACGAGAAAGCATTGAACAATATGAGTTGACTTGGACCATGACTCATGTTCAATATAACATCGTGTGACAAAGGGATTGTGATATGTTCTATGTAGGAAATCGAACTTGATATTATATTATTTGGGTAGGCATGATGGCTTGCTAGAGTCCGCTCATGTCTTATGAGGATCGATGTGATTGAACTCATTGCCAACATAATATAGTCCTATGGGGTCACACGCATCGAACGAATTGTCAAAAATGAAGAATATGGAGTTTTTGTTCTCAGGGGACGACTCGTCCCCAGGCCAGAACCAACTATTCCCTTGGCCTGGGACGAGAGAATCAGTGAGAGAGTCCTGAGGGATGACTTGTGCCCAGGGGGACGAGTCGTGCCCATAGGGACGACTCGTGCCCTGGACCAGAACCAACTATTCCCCTTAAGGGGGACGCCTGTATCAGAAGCTTGGTGACAGGGGACGACTCGTGCCCTGGGGGACGAGTCGTCCCGTCGGCGCTGGACTGACGCGAAATTGACTTAAATTAGGGTTTTCGCAAAGGGTAAATATTTATAACGTATAAATACAAACCCTTGGTTGCCCTAGCCGTCACTCTCATGCTTTTGGGTTTAGAGAAACACAGAAGAGAGATTTCAATTGAGAATTGAAAAACAAAAACTCAATCCAAAATCCATATTTCTTCATCGATTGAAAAGAGTTTCAATCAAGGATCTAGCAATCCGCCTAGAATTGTTCTAGGGTTCGTTCAACGCGTGGATACACATAGAGGATCTTCGCTATTCAAGATCTTTCGTTCGTGATTAAAGAATCATTCATCGAAGATTCGCTAGTTCTTCAATCTGGAGTTGGAACGAATTTATCAATGACAAAAGCAATCAAGGTTGGTTATTCTATTTCATCTTTCTTAATTAATCTTCTAGAACGGATCCTAGGGCTCCGGGTTTTTCGAGTTATCTGCAATCTTCCGCTGCGCATGGACCCTCGAAACCCAACAGAAATCATGCCTTTAACACCTCAAGAATCATTGTACTCTACATCATATAGATTCAAAGAACCTTGATCTTGTTAAACACACACACACCTCACTTGTTTAATCACATATATTATTCATTTGAGATACACTGGTTATAGTCTAGGATTTGATCTTCATTGAATAGATTTTTGATCTGAGTATTACTCTTTGTACTTTGTAATCTCTCATACTCAATATAAAATCTAACTCTTAGAAAATCCAAGACTAACCATCTTGGTAGTGGATGTAGATCATTTATGATTGAACCACTCCAAATATTGCGTTCTTCATTTCTGCACTTTTATTTATTGTTCATTGCAAATTTTTTATTTTTATCTTTTTGATCTTATTCTCAGTTATCCATTATTGTGAATTGTGTTTGCAGTTAACTTTGTCAAAACCACACTTTTCAGTTTTATAAAATCGCACTGAAAACTGCACTTAAAACCGCACCTCAAAACCGCTTTATAAATTCAGATATTCTGCTGTGCATTTTGCAACTCTACTTGCAGTTTCTTATACACCGCAAGCGGTTTGTAAGCAAGAGGTTTAGTTTTCAAAAGAGGGCGAAAAATTTGTAACAGCTATTCACCCCCCCACTAGCTGTTTTTCACCCTTGTTGCCACCTTTGGGACCAACAGCATGTGTCGTCCATAAGGCTTGAAACATAAAAAGAATTATTTTTATTTATTTAATGGTACATAGTGTTGCTATTTGTGTTGGCAACACAAATGGAAACACGTCGATACAGCAAATTAAACAAAACAAAGACCAAGAGGTTTTTTCAATCTTGAAAATCTCTTGTGGTCAAGAGCATTAGTCAAAATATCAGCAAGTTGATGTTTTGTATCAATATGTTCTATTTGGATTAACTCCTTTTCAACTATTTCTCTTAAAAATGGTGGCGGGTGTCAATGTGTTTAGTGCGAGAGTATTGTACCGGGTTTTTGGAAATATTTATAGCACTTTAATTGTCACAGTATATGGTCAAAAAATTGTTATCTAGACCATAGTCATCAAGCATATGTTTTAACCAAATTAATTAAGAGCAACAACTCCCAGCTGCTACATATTTAGATTCAGCAGCCTCGAGAGGGATACAATTTTTCTTACGACTATACCATGGCACTAGGTTATTACCTAAGAAAAAAATTCCCCACTGGTACTCTTTCTAACATCCATATCCTCTGCCCAATCCAAGTCACTGAAACCAACTAAGTTAGTATTAGTGTATTTAGTAAATCAAATCCCTAAGTCACTAGTCCCGCATACATATTTAACGATTTTCTTAACAACGTTTGGGTGAGAAATTTTTGGATTACATTGATATCTAGGACACACACTTAAGTTGAACATAATATCAGGACGACTAGCAGTAAGATATAGAAGACTACCTATTATGGATCAATATAGAGTTGGATAAATGTACTTCCCTCCGTGGTCCTTGCCCACCTTGAGTGTCGACCATATAGATATTTTAGAACTCTTGGCACTCTTCAATTCAAACCATTTTACCAAACTTCTTACTGAAATTACCCGGATCGCGCGCGGGGATGCGGCGAGCGGCATTTCGCGGACTTGGGACCTCGCCGGAATGAAAGGGAGAGTCGCCACGCTATTTTGTATTATGAGCCCAAACTTTGAAAATGGCTGGTTTTGAAAAGGGGGGTCATTTTGATTGGTAGCCAAAACTTGGAAAAGGCCTTGAAAAAGGAACGTTTTGATTGGTAGCCAAAACTTGAAAAAAGGCTTTGAAAAAGGAACATTTTGATTGGTAGCCAAAACTTGAAAAAAAGGCTTTTTAGGACCAGAGATTGTTAGGTTCGGAGGTCACGTTACGTTTCGGGAAGATTATGTTGAGATCACCCGAAACGCCTCGTATGACGAGTCTTTCTACCTTTCTCAAAATTGTGTGTCTGTGTGTGTGTGTTGCATTTTGAAAAGGAGCTTGAATGACAAGCTTTAATCTTGGTTTGAATGACAAACGTTGATTTGGTAGAAAACGAGCGTGTGAATGACAAACGTCGGTTTTGAGTTTGAAAAGAGGGTTCGAATGATGAACTTAAATCTTTAGTTTGAACGATAAACGTTGATTTGTGAAAAGAGCGTTTGAATGTCAAACGTCGGGTTTTGAGTCGAAAATGAGCATTTGAATGTCAAACGTCAATTTTGAGTCGCTTTGAAAAGGGAGTTCGAATGATGAACTTGAATCTTTAGTTTGAATGACAAACGTTGATTTGTGAATAGAGCGTTTGAATGTCAAACGTCGGGTTTTGAGTCAAAAATGAGCGTTTGAATGTCAAACGTCGATTTTGAGTCGCTTTGAAAAGGGAGTTTGAATGACGAACTTGAATCTTTAGTTTGAATGACAAACGTTGATTTTAGTAAAAAGAGCGTTTGAATGTCAAACGTCGGGTTTTACGTTGTTTTGAAAAGGAGTTCGAATGACGAACTCGAATCTTTAGTTTGAATGACAAACGTTGATTTTAGTAAAAAGAGCGTTTGAATGTCAAACGTCGGGTTTTACGTTGTTTTGAAAAGGAGTTCGAATGACGAACTCGAATCTTTAGTTTGAATAACAAACGTTGATTTTAGTAAAAAGAGCGTTTGAATGTCAAACGCCGGATTTTATGTTGTTTTGAAAAGGAGTTCGAATGACGAACTCGAATCTTTAGTTTGAATAACAAACGTTGATTTTAGTAAAAAGAGCGTTTGAATGTCAAACGCCGCGTTTTACGTTTTTTTGAAAAGGAGTTCGAATGACGAACTCCGGTTTTGAACCAGGCATTACATTGTTACCAATTTTCTGAAAAAAGGCATTAAATGATATGCGATCAATGAGTCATTTTGTGACTCGGTCTTTTATAAGTAAATACTATCACAAGCCAAACGGCTCGGACTTGTAAATGATAGTATTTAAAGTGCGGTATCAACGGAATCGAACGATCTGGACAGTAAAGATACGATCGACGAGCCAAATGGCTCGTATTTGTAAAATGGCGTAAATTAAATAGCAGTATCAACGGATCAAATGATCCGAACTTTGTAAATAACAATCACGAACCAAACGGTTCGAACGGTAAAAAGCGAATCAATAGATCGAACGATCCAGACTGTAAATGACAGAAACGTAAAACGGGACTGGAACGCCGTTTTAACCCGAAATTACTTCTCTTACAAGAGAGAAGATGATTAGGGACTAAAACGTATCGAGTCACGTAGACAGCGTTACGTCTACATTTTGAGAGTTTCGATCGGACTGAAAATAGCATTTGACACGTAAATCAAGGCGAAATGGAGTTTTAGAGAGAGAGAGAGAGTGTTACCTATGGATAGGGATTGACTCTTTGGCTTGGAAAGACGTATACGGGATAAAATTTGGTGTTTGGAAGGTGTTTCCAAGGCGTTTGGCTCGTGTTTGATAGGAAAACGCGATTTTCACGCAAATCGAGATGAAACGGGGCTCGGGAGGGGATTAAACTGCCTAGAACCATGGGGTTTTGGGAGAGGGGTAATATTTTTTCCTCCTTTTTACTGAATGACAGCCCTTGTATTTATAGGGGTGAATTTGTAAAACAGGCCGAACAGCCTAAGACTCAATTTGGGGGGTTTTTGGGTATTTTGGAAATTGCAGGGACTTGATGAGAATTCTGGTTCTTCAAGTAAAACAGGCCGGACGGCCTAACTATCAATTTCAGGCGTATTTTGGTCTTTTCACCCCTTAATTTGATTGATGGGGATGGGGGAGGCCATGCATGCGTGCCGTGTGTCCCTGTGAGTCACCAAGGCTAAGGTTTTTGTCCCGTTAATCTCGGTTTTGACTGTTTTTTAAATAACTGTCCGAAAAATGTCTGAAACGCCCCCGAAATGTCCCGGGAAGTGCATTTTTCGAGGAAAGTTGTACTTTTACGTGTGATAACGTGTGTTGAGTACACTTTGGTGTCGGGATGCATGGGGCAGTCCTGGGATGTCTCGTTGACTCGAGAATGGGGTGTTTAACGGGTTTCGGTTAACCTGGAAAGGGCCAGTTAACGGATTTCGGTTAACTTTTAACGAATTTTGACAATTCGGATTTGGGTACTTACAGTAGCCCCTCAGCGACGTCACTTTCGAAGGAAGTGGGGTCGTTGAAAAAGACAAGGATCCAAATCGGGGGATGCCTTACTTGGAAAGACCTGAGCAGCCAGATGGCTGGACCCTTAGCGAAAGGATTCCTACGTATCCCGAGCGGGAATCAAGCCGATCGTAGTTCATAGGTGCGAGGGTTTTTCGTAGGGGCCTCGACCTCTGGGGAATGATTAGGAGGAGTTCATCCTGGTTGAGACTGATTTGAAGGTGTCTAGACCTGAGTGAGACTATTTGGAGGCGTCTTATCCTGAGTGAGACTGTTCGGAGGTGTCTTAACCTAAGTGAGACTGTTCGGAGGCGTCTTAACCTAAGTGAGACTGTTCGGAGGCGTCTTAACCTAAGTGGAAGGCATTCGTGCCTTGGGTGCTGGACTTATGATGACAGCCAGGGTTTGCCTGCTGAGGATACGGTGGAGATGGTGGGATTAGTTGCGTTAAACTGGCATTTTTAACAACACACAAAGATTGACGTTCCAACATCGGGGTCAGGAACGGAATGTGATCTCGGGAGAGAATGACACATTGCTGGGGAAAAGCATTCAGAGTTCTAACAAAGCTGGTTAGGAACTGAGGAGATTGATTGACGTTCCTTTAGAAGGAGTGTCTCAGGATCCTGCTAGAGATAAGTGTTCGGGCTTACGACGGTGGTCGAAGAGGGATTGTTGTGTGGGCTTATATTGATTGCCGCTGGGATGGGAAGGTCGGGCTTACGATTGACGGTTGTTGAAAGGGGATGGTCGGGATTACGATCGACGGCCGGGGAAGTGATTGTTCACCTGCGGGGGAAGAGGATACTCGGGCTTACTATGGCGGCCGATTTACCTTCTGATGATGGTACTGAGATTTAACGTTTGAAGACGGTTTGAGTTTTAACGTCCGAGGACAGAAAGTTAGTGAGGACTAATGGGAATTTTAACGTCTAGAGATGGAACTGGGATTTAACGTTCGAAGACGGTTTGAGATTTAACGTTCGAAGACAGAACGTTAGTGAGGACTAACGGGAATTTTAACGTCTGGAGACGAAACTGGGATTTAACGTCCGAAGACGGTTTGAGATTTAACGTTCGAAGACAGAATGTTAGTGAGGACTAACGGGAATTTTAACGTCTGGAGACGGAACTGGGATTTAATGTCAGAAGACGGTTTGAGATTATACGTCCGAAGACAGAACGTTAGTGAGGACTGACGGGAATTTTAACGTCTGGAGACGGGCGTTAGAAATGTCTAACTGGAATTTAACCTCGGGAGAGGGGCGTTAGAAATGTTTAACTGGAATTTAACCTCGGGAGAGGGGCGTTAGAAATGTCTAACTGGGGAATTTTTAACTTTTGAGGAAAAGTGTCAAATTCGGGAAGATGAGGGGCTGAATTGGCATTTGGGCCAAAATGGCCCATCACGTAAAAGAGGCCGGACGGCCTATGTCTCAATTTGGACAACTTAAAGCAGCCGTCGGCCATTAGAGAGAAAGAGAGAAAATTTTCAATTTCTGTCGAGAGGAAGAGAGAAAAGAGAGAAAATTTTGTCACTTTTCTTCGATTTTTGTTGAAATCTTCGAGAGATTATCGCTATGGAAGCGGGATTGGGGCAAATGGGTCGACATAGGAGGACCAACAACGAGAGGAAGAGGCTTAAAAGGACGGTGCGAACGACCACTCTTCCCATGGATCCGATCGAGTTTTACCAAGCTCGGGATAGCCACAAATCCAAGTAGGGAATTGCGAGGAAGGTAAGCATCCTCTAAATTCCGTCAAATTTTAGAATTTGCATTCTTGAAATTTAGGAATTTTGACTTGAATTGAGTTAGGGTTCTTGGTGCCCAATTTGGGGCTTTTGACCTCGCGATGCCTTTTTGTCGAAATTGACTTTAGCTTAGTGCAATTGATGTTATGGGTAGACAACGTAGAAATTTTGGTAGAAAAATTCCATGTCTAGGGGCTTTTTCCAAAATTAAAGTGAGTTTAATTCGGGACAGAGTAATTTTTGAAGTGTTTGAAGGTTCCGATTTGGACGGGTTTTTCGAAATGTTTTGAAAATGCCGGGTTTGACGGAGTTTTCGAAATGTTTTGAAAGTTCCGAGTTTGACGGAGTTTTCGAAATGATTTGAAAGTTCCGGGTTTGGCGGAGTTTTCGAAATGACTTATACGTTTTGGGATTTTGGACCGTTAATACTCCCACTGGGATGGAAATATTTTAGGAAAATGAACCGTTAATACTCCAACTGGGATGAAAATATTTTAGGAATATGAACTATATCTTTGCGCTGATATGTTTTTTTTATGATTTTAACATGTGCATTTTGTGTACGTTATCTTATAGTAACATACTTTTGACGTGTAAACCTGCAGGGGCGAGGGCCGATTGACGTGTCCATCGTAAAGAGTAGGGGAGACATTGAGGCAGTCCGTGAGCTATGGGAAATGTTCCCGGATGTGGCTCGTGACGGGGAGAGGAGTCCATGACAGTTTGTGATTGACTCTTGCCTAGGCGGCTTTATCAGTGCGGTGGCCGTGATGGCTTCGACGTAGAGGGTGAAGGTGCTTCACGTTGCCTTGAGCGAGTATTGGTGGGATACGACCCACACATTTCACTTTAGGTGGGGGGAAGCAACAGTGACTCCTACGGATTTTGCTGCGATTACTGGGTTATCGTTTCGAGGCAACCCTATTGAGTGGTTTGATGACTTTACCAGGGAGCAGCTGTCGGGACTGCTTGGTTTCGATATCATAGATGCCAGGGGCTTCGGTACGGGCCGATGGAGGCATACTTGAGGAGGGGGATAGAGGAGTATCTGGCTGGCTCCCAGAGGATGACAGCAGAGTGCTTGGCCAGGGGGTTTTTGTGGTTTGCTTTGTTAGCAACCTTGTTTCCCAATGCTGACACGGCGTGTCAGTTTGCTTTTCTTGGCTCCCTGACTAATCTGGAGGCCGTGAGGGGTTTTGCCTGGGGAGAAGCTGGTCTGGCCGAGCTTTTCTTCGCCTTAGACAGGTGTTCCCGGGGAGAGGACAACTCATTTTGTTGCTTTCAGTTTGCTTTAGACGTGAGTTTCCTTCTTTTTCTCTTCCTTTTCTCGCTTGTACTTGTATGTATCTGCTTTGTAGCTGATATAACTTTCCTGGCGTTTGACAGGTGTGGTGCTTTGAGGTGTTTCACCTGCCTAGGTGGACCACCAGGGAGGTGTACACTCTCTTGTTTTCTGCCATGCTGACTTGGCAGAAGGCGAGGAGGAAGCCAGTGAAGCCGAGGGAGAGCACCCGTGTGACTTACGAGGAGGTGTCTTTGGCTCTGGACCGAGACTTCTCTCTGAGGATCAACTTGACTTGGTGGAGTCGGTTTGATCATTTTGTGGTGCAGGCTGCTTGGGAGGTGACACATCAGTGGAAGCTGCTAGTGGGGCTTCATTGTGACATCATGTACCTGGGCAAGAGGGTGTCTTTCCAGTACGCTCCGGGATCTGGTCCCTTGGTTCCGAGGGATTCTCCTATTCATATGCAGTGTCCCATGGCCATAGTTAGGGAGGAGCTGCAGCGGTACAGGCAGGAAGTGCCTCATGTCGAGAACATCATTGAGGATGCTGACTATGACGTCTTTTGGTGGACGAGGCTGAGGAGCCCACAGGTGATGGATAGAGAGGGTGAGAACCCCGCGCTTCCCAGAGATTATCTAATCCCCCGTACTCGCTTGGCGTTCGAGGGCGTTGATGGTTCTCATAGGCAGCTGATGATTCCTATCCCAGAGCAGGCGAGGCCTCAATACAGAGTTGAACCCAGTGCTTCGATGAGTGTTTTGTTGCTTTTCTGTATTTGTAGTAGCATTCTGCAAATGTTGCATATGTGCTGTACTGTTTTTCTTTTGACGGCTTTCCTGGTTTGCAGGTTTCTAGCTGTACTTACGATTAGGCCGTAAGACATCTGGATGGGATGACTGGCTTCGCTAGGAGGTGTGTGGACTTCCTACAGTGCAGTTCTCGGAGGAGTGCGGCTGTTCATGAGCCGATGCCTTCCCGACCGTCTGCTGCGAGAGACTCATCTGCTTCCACGGCTGGTGGTGCAGATGCCAGGCGGGGTTTTAGCCATTTCTTTGGTGAGATTGCTGGATTTGGAGCTCGTCACTCTCCTCGTATTCGGGATACGAGCAGGGAGAGTCCTCGGGAGCTCAGGCACGGAGCCGTCACTTTTCGTACTCCGGCTTTGATGAGTTCGCGAATTATTTGTCTACCGCGGATTCGGCTGTTGCGGGACAGTATTTTGAGTGCTCGGATGACGAGCAGGACTCTGAGTAGTCCCGTTGATTTTTTCTTTTAGACAATTGTGTGCACTGTCCGTAGCAGAATATTGTACTTGAAAGGCCCTTGGGGCGAACTTTTGTACATTTTGAGTATTTATTATGATTACTTTTTACTTATTCTTGGCAAATAAGCAAGTAGGTTGATCAAAAATAAATAATAACATGACATGCATTGAATAATAAAATTTGAGCTGGCAAAATTTATAATTATATGCACTGTTATTTATTAATTGCACTGTTGCACGAGCCCGGGGCGGATGTGGTGTCGGCAATGAGTGATTTGATCACGAGTTAATATGCTTTGGTCAAGGCTTGAACATGAGGGCATTTGGAAATGTCGAGGGACATTGGTGCAGCAGGCTGCAGGGTTGACTTGGTTAACCTGAAAAACAGGTCGACCGGCCTATGTCTCAGTTACAGTTTGTTTAAATTGCAGTCCAGTTTTTGCAATTTGGAAATCTCACTCTTGTTTCTGAAGCTGAATTCTGTTTATCCCTCAAATTCTTTGAAGATTCCTTTGTTTTCCATGGCCACATTTCCAAGGTTGTCGTCTCATATGCAAGAACGATTTTTGGAGAGGTTCCAGACGTGGGTCGGCACCACACGAGGCAAAGTAAGGGATTTTTTGAGGGTTGTTATAGGATGAGGGCGGTTTGGGCTTTGAAGGAGCTTGTGCCGGATTGGGATCTTCTGAGAGCTGCAGATTGTTTTTGGGATAAAAGGAGGCATGTGTACAGCTTCTCGTATAACGAGATCAGTCTATACTTGAGGACTTTCGGGCTATCCTTGGAGGACCTGAGGCGGAGCAGATTGTTCTTCCTTTCACGGGCGGCCTGACCACCGTTGAGAAGTTGATGTCCCTGCTTGGCATTTCGGCTGAAGAAGCATATGGAATGCTAATACCAAATACCGATCATGTTGATATTTCGGGGCTGCGCGATAGATTTGCCGATGTGGATGGTAGCGTTTCTACGTGGGACGCTTTTGCACTGTGCGTGATTGCTACTTTGTTCACATTCACGTCATTGGGGGTGTTCCACCACAGTGTTCTGGACTTGGTGAGGCAGTGCCAGAGCGGGGGAGATATCGTGCCTTTAATTTTGGGTGAGACATTCCTTGGCATAGGTCGGATAGCAACCGGTTGCTGATACATGTGGGGAGGAAGTCCCGCTATGCTTACTCTGTGGTTGAGGGAGCGATTGCAAATGATGACTGAGGTACCAGCGACATGTGATCCCTGGTCTTTTTCTCGACGACCCTTGGTGATATGAGGCAGTCAGGCTGACTTGGAGCTTTGGATGGCCAAACTCCGCACACATCATCTGCGATGGTGGATCCCTCACTGGAAGTTACAGACTTTTTGGACCGTTCAGGAGGGTCTTTTCATTGTCAGAGTTCCGGGGCTGTCCCAGTCTTCTTTCTATATTATCATCTTTGGTGCTGCGGCAGTTCGGGCTGGAGCAGGTGCCGTTGACGGGCTTGAGTGATGCCGCTACCTTTGAGGTGGGATCGCTCTTCATGGAAGATCCTTCGACGTCATTGTTTTTCATGCGGTTGTGGCAATATGCGTCTTTTCCTGCCAGGGTTCTCTTTCACCGGAGAGGGGGCACTGTTCTGTCCACTCGGTATTTGAACTGGTATGAGGAGTGTATAGGGGAGACACAAATGGCTTTTCTGTGGAGACAAAAAGAGCTATTGGGCCTTGACCGCCGTGACAGCTCGACTTTGAGGAGGGCCGAAGCGATCGCTAACCCTCAGGATTGTACCGAGGATGATATGGCTGACTATGAGGCCAATGCTAGTCGGATGGCCGATCAGAGCACGGATATGACGACTTAAAGAGAGGCAGCTCGTGATAGAGCTATGGAAAGGGCTGCGTTAGCGGCCACAGGTTTGACAGAGGCATCGGGAAGGATCCTAGAGCCAGGTAGAAGGACTACGGGGATATTCCCTGTAAAGGCAAAGAATACCCGCTGTGGGAAAGGTAAGGGGAGGAAAGACGAAGGACCGAGTACGAGCGACTAGGTTGACCTTGCTATTTAGAATATCCACCCACTTTCATTGCAGACACATTAAATTGATTAAGTGTTTTATTGTTGTTTTGCTAGCGTGTATCGAGTCAAGAGTAGACCGTGCTTGAACTCATTAAAGATTGTTTTAACCGTAATGAATCTCTAGGTTAAATTTAAGAGTTTTTCAAAACACAAGCGATTGGTGTTGTGTTTGAAATTTTATTTGTTTTTGAGACCGAATCAATGATGGCTGCCTACGTTCCCCTTTTACAATTGGACTAAGGGGCTCAGGTCATCGTAGTTCTACACATTTAGGTGAAATTTGAGAAAAGACAAGAAGTGCGACCTTGTTTTTTACCTAGATCATTTTCGGGAATGTATCTAGTTGGGTATTACTCTTTTAGCACTTTGATTTTACTGAGGGGTGGTGTATGGGGAAGGAGAGTTGACTCGTGTTCTTCCTCAAACGAAGTATCTGCGGAGCTTGCTTCCGTTTACTGGATTAACGAAAGGGTTCCCGTCCAAATCTGCTAACTTCATGGCTCTTTCGGAGAAGATTCTTTGTACCACGAACGGGCCTATCCAGGTAGGTTCCCACTTTCCGAGGGGATTGGTCTATGTAGGAGGCTTTTCCTTAAGCACCAAGTCGCCTTCTCTGATGTCTCAGATCTTGACTTTCTTATCAAATGCTCGGGCCATTCTGCTTTGGTAGGCACGAGTATGTTTCATGGCTTTCAATCTGATCTCGTCGAGTAGAGCTAGTTCGTCGTGACGGCTTTGGAGCCAATCGACTTCATTGGTTCCATTTTCCAAGAGGACTCGGAGGGATGAAATTTCAAATTCAACTGGTAACATCGCTTCCATTCCGTATGTGAGTGCGAAAGGAGTCTCCCCTGTGGTGGTTCTGACTGATGTTTTGTATCCCCAAAGTGCTAGATGTAGCTTTTCGGGCCAATCCCGACCTCTGACGGCCATCTTTCTGATTATTCTTGCAAGAGTCTTGTTTGCTGCCTCTACTGCACCATTAGTCTGTGGTCTGTAGGGAGAAGACTTGTGGCGTGTAACTCTGAACTCGGTCAACACTTGGTCACAATCTCCTTCAAAGTGGGTCCCATTGTCAGATATGATCTCGTTGGGCACCCCGTATCTGCACATGAGGTTCTCTTTGACGAACTCAGCCACCTTCTTAGAATTCAGTACTTTGTATGATCTGGCTTCTACCCATTTGGTGAAGTAGTCGACTGCGACTAATATGAACTCGTGACCATTGATCCCTGGCGGAGTAATTTTGCCGATGACGTCAATTCCCCATGTGGCAAAAGGCCATGGTGTAGTCATGCAGTAGAGCTCGTGAGGAGGAATGTGATTGAGGTTGGAGAACCATTGACATTTGTTGCAGCTTCTGACGAACTGGATGCAGTCTATTTCTATTGATACCCAATAGTAACCCATACGGAGGATGATCTGTGTCAATGCTCTGGCATTCATGTGCAGACCGCAGGTTCCGTTGTGAACTTCGTTCATCAGCTCGCTGGCCCTTTCTGTATTTACACACCGAAGGAGTGGTCCTTGGTGGCGCTTCTTGTATAACATACCCCCAAGATGACGAAATGGGATGCCAGGCGCTTTAAGGCCATCATGTTTTTGGCTTTGATCCCTTCTTTGTATTTTCCATCTTCATTTGTGAAGGAAGCTTCTCCATTTTGGAGGTACTGATAGATTTGATTGAACCAGGGTTCGTCGATCGGTTCATGTTCAACTTCGATCTCACAGCAATAGGCGGGTGTTTCCGGTCTGCCTATTCTGAGGGGCTTTACTGATTTCCCTTCGGGAATTTCAACAAGAGATGCTAGGGTTGCCAGGGCATCTGCGAAGCGGTTCCTGTCTCTTAGCAAGTAGTGGAAAGAGATGTCCTTGAACTGAGCAATGAGTTCCTCCATGTACGTGTGGTACTTCTGGAGGCAAGAATCTATTATCTTCCATTTGTTGGATACCTGATTGATGATCAATGCTGAGTCTCCGTATACTTCCAATTTTGTGATGTTGCGTTCAAGAGTGGCTTCCAGGCCGGCTGCGCAAGCTTCATATTCTGCTGCATTGTTGGTTGCTTCGAAATTCAGTTTGATGGCTATGGGAGTGTGCTCATCTTTAGGATTGACCAGGAGAATTCCAATACCATTTCCCTTCTTGTTGGCTGCCCCATCGAAGAAGAGTTGCCAGCGGTTTGCGCTGTTGAGCGAGAAAATCCCGTCATCTGGAAACTGGGGATCAGGACCCTTGAGTTCACTGCTTGGGAAGTCTGCCAGCTGATCTGCTATTACTCGACCCTTTGTTGATTTTTTGGTCATGTACTTGATGTTGAATTCAGCCAGGAAGAATGACCACTTGGCTAATCTCATTGATAGAGATGGCTTGTCGAAGAGATATCTGACGGGGTCCATCTTGGAGACCAGGAGCACTGAATGTGACTGCATGTAGTGTTTCAGTTTCCCGACTCCCATACCAAGGCGGTACATGTTTTCTCTAATGCTGAGTAGCTGAGTTCACTTCCCTGAAGCTTTTGGCTCACGAAAAAGATTGCATGCTCAACTCTGGAATCTTTCTGTTCTTGCGCCAGCATAGCCCCCATTGACGTGTCTGTCACTGTCAGGTACAGGAGGAGTTGCTTATTTTCATGTGGCGGGCACATGATTGGGGGATTTACCAAGTATGTCTTGATTTTCTCTATGACTGTCTGGCATTCGGAGTCCCATTTGATGTCAGCATTTTTCTTCATTAGTTTGAACATTGTCTCGCAGAGAGATGTCAGCTGATTGATGAAGCGGTTGATGTATTGAAGTCTTCCCATGAAACTTTTTACTTCTGTAAGTGTCTGTGGTGGCTTCATATCGATGATGGCCTTGATTTTCTTCAGATCTGCTTCGATGCCTCTTTCTGTAACCATGTACCCCAGTACTTTGCCTCGCTTGACGCTGAAGGTGCACTTTGCCGGGTTCAATCTCATAGAGTGCTTTCTGAGTCTGTTGAAGAACTTTCTCAAATCTGTCATGTGCTGCATGTCTGATACTTTGGAGTGGATGATCATGTCGTTGACATACACTTCGATTTCTTTGTGAATCATGTCATGGAAGAGGGCTGTTGCAGCCCGTTGATAAGTAGCCCCAGTGTTCTTTAACCCAAACGGCATGACCGTGTAACAGTATGTCCCCCACGGAGTGGTGAAAGCTGTCTTGGGCTGATCTTCCTCAGACATTTTGATCTGATTGTATCCAGCAAACCCGTCCACAAAGGACTTTACTTCAAAATTTGCCGTGGTGTCGACTAGCATGTCGATGTTGGGCAGTGGAAAATCATCTTTAGGACTGGCCTTGTTGAGATCTCGGAAATCCACACAGCATCTAACCTTTCCATAGGCCTTGGTGACCGTCACAATGTTGGAGAGCCATGTTGGGTACTCAATTACTCTGATGAAGCCGACGCGGAGCAGCTTCTCAATTTCTTCTTTCACTTGCAGGGACCATTCTGGCTTGATCTTGCGCAGTTTCTGTTTGACAGGCTTGGATTCTGGATCCAGAGGGATTCTGTGCTCTACGATTGAGGGATCGAGTCCTAGCATGTCTTGGTATGACCAGGCAAACACGTCAACATATTCTTTGAGGAGATTTATCAGGGTTTCTTTTTCTGCACTGGCGAAGAAACTTCCCACTTGTGTCTCTTTAGGCTCTTACACTGACCCCAGGTTCACTTTAGTCATAACCTCTTCGGCAGCTTGGGCCCGATTGTCCTCTTGGTCAACTACACGCTTGAGAACTTCTTTAATGTATTGTTCATTTAGTGTGTCTGCTTCTTTATCTAGTGAGTCATTATTAACTTCTTTTAAGTTGTTTGTTAACTTATCAGTTGTTAAAGTGGCAATGAGGGGATTATCTGGAAGGTCAAACTTTTCAGTTAAGACGAACGGGAATACATTGTTGGCTACATTATCATAGTCTTCCGGCGTGAGGCCGTCGGATGACTCAGAGGACTGAACTTTGACAATGACTGACTCAGAGGGTTTAAGACTAGGTTTAGGGAGATATGGGTGCATGCCCAGTTTGTCTTCCATTTTTGTCTGGCTTCCCCTTGGTCCGCTGAAAGTCACCCAGTTTTTCAGTGGCATTGCTGGATGTTTGGTGAGGGTTCGGGGGTCGAGAGGCTTGGCTTCTGCTGTCCCGATCATGGCGATCATGCTGTTCTCGGAGCCCAGGTCAATCAGGTTTGGCACCTCCATGACTTCTTCGAAAAGATTCTGTAGAGCGGGTCCACTGAGAGCATCTTCCACAAATTCGGGTTCCTTCTGCTTCGGAGTTACTGTTTCGAATGTGGCCTCTAAAATGCTTGAGGTCCTGTGCTAGCTTTCCCATCCTTTCTGTAGTCTCTGTACTGACTTTTCTTGCTTCTTTCTCTTCTTCATCAGTTCCGCTGTCGGTCCCCTCAGTTCTGCTGTCGGTTCCGTTGTCGATTCCCCCAGTTCTGATGTCGGTTCCGCTGTCGGTTTCCCCAGTTCTGCTGTCGGTTCCCCCAGTTTTGCTGTCGGTTCCTTTGATGAAGTAGTGGGTGAGGTCGAAATTGTAAGGTTGGAGGTTGGGTGTGCCTTTCTAGGTTCCCCTTTTGCGGGCTGCTGCTTTAGTTCTGGCGAGCCTTTTGTTTTCCCTGATGTCAGCTGGTGTTGGCAGATAACCGAGCCCCTGGACTGTAGTGTGGTCCTTGACTTCGATGACTTGGTGTTGGCCTTGTAACCTTTTGCCGAGCCCCAGTCCCGGGATGAAGTTCATGAGTTTCATCATCTTCATGGCAGGAGGGATTTTGTCCCAGAATAGTGGAAGTTCCACGCTGCATATTTGGTTATTGGAAGTCTCCAAGGTGAATCCAGTTAATGCCATATCGTCGTCATGCTTGATCTCCAACACTAGAATGCCGTTGGTGCAGGTCCCTTCGGTGGTTATGCTGTCGCCGTAGACTGTTGTCAGCTCGTTGCCTTGTATGAATTTGATACATTGGTGAAGGGTGGATGCCACGCCGTTCATTTGGTGCAGCTAGGGTCGTCCGAGGATGGCTGTGAAAGTGATAGGAATGTCCAACACTTGAAATTCGGTGGGGATCATCCGCTTGCCGAACCAGATGTTCAAAGTAGCAACCCCGAGAACTGTGCAGGAAGTAGAGTCATAAGCCTTGACAGTGTGGACTGAAGGCCTTAAATCTGTGGGCTTGATGTCAAGCAGATCCATCAACTTGGCGGGCAAGACATTTATTCCGGAACCTCCGTCTACCAGGGGTGGATACAACAGATTGGGTAGGTGGTTGGGTCAATGTGGCTGCTGGTGTGATCACATCAGAGGCCACAACAAGTTGTGTGGATGGTGTATGAGAGATAAATGGAGTGGATGAATTAGGGGAAGGGCTGAGGCTGGGGTTAAGAAGGAGGGGAATGGTTATGGGCATCATTGAGATGGAGAAATAGTATTAGGTGTATGAGTGGATTTAGAGAGAGAGAGAGAGGGGGATAATGGAAGTCAGTTTCAATAAATTTTGCATGTCTAGAGGTGTAGACACGATGGGTGGTGGGTTCGAGACAGTAATATGCACTTTGGGTGGGGGAGTATTCGACAAATATGCAGGGAATTGATTTGGGGGACTAGTTTGCGAGGGGTGTAGGGGCGGAGCCATGGATAACAGAGGCAGTAAAGCAGCAAATTTTTGTATAGTTGGGTGGAGTTTTAAATAGGCGGAGATAGGGTGATTCATTATTGAGTGTCGCAGTTGGCATATGGTTGATAAGGTAAGTGGCAGTGGTGAAGGCAAATAGCCTAGTGAGTGGAAGGTTGGCATGAAAGAGAAGGGTAAGACTTGTTTCGACAATATGGCGAAGACAACGTTCGGCATAGCCGTTGTGTTCAGAAGTGTATGGGGAGATATGAGGTGGGTGATGCCATTGTTGAGGAGAGATGGAGTAAGTTTGAGATATTATCCACCATTGTATGAGAATACTTTAATAATGGGGCGGTTAAAAAACTCTTTAACAAGAGCTTTGAAATGGTTGAAGGTGGCGAATGTGTCTGATTTATTTTTTAGAGGGTATAGCCATGTGAATTTTGTGTAATGGTCAACAAAAATAACATAATATTTGAAGTGGTCACGAGATAATATGGGAGATGTCCAGACATCGGAGAATATGATTTCAAGTTGTGCATGAGAGTGAGGAGAAAAAGATGAAAATGGTAACTTGTGACTGTTATAGATATTGCATGAATTACAAGGAAAGGAATAACTAGACGGAACTGACAAGGAAAAATGATTACGTAAAAAAGTGAGGATAGGGGGAGAGGGATGCCCTAATCTATGATGCCATGATTGAGCCGAGATGGAGATCGTGTGGTGAGCTTAAGGAGGAGGTGGATGCCAGATGTGGACCCCATGATCAAGGCTTCCATGGAGCAGGGTTTAATTCGTCGTTAGTGCCTTGATAACAAAAGAAGAAATTCAACATTGGCATTATTATCAAGGAAAAATTGAGAGACAGATAATATATAGTGAGAGATTTAGGGAACATGAAGAACATTGTAAAGAATAGGGGAGTAGTGGAAGAGAGAGTGAATGAACCTATATTAGAGATTGGGAGTGATGAGCCTGTTGGTGTAATGCCCTAGGCGTTCAGTTATGTTTGACTTATAATCTAAACTGCTATGTAATCGTATTTATTATTTATTATAGAGAAAGTTTATTTGGTTCATTATATGTTTACATGTTTATTATATTGAACCGCGTCCCTAGTTATTGTGAATAACTAGTATAAGTTAGTAATGGATAATCATGGAGATGATTATATGCATGTGATGCACATTACACTTATGGATACTTGCTAGAGAACAAGTATTGGACATGACCTACCAATGAGATTTATGACATGGGCAATAGTCATATGTGTCATGATTAAATCTCATGATAGTCATGTTATTGAATCCTTTGTACCTGAGATTATCATCGTCTTCCACATGATGAACATTGTGTTTTATGTAGTCTAACACTATCTTTAATAGGATAGCAATAAGGGCTATGTTGGCACAATTTGATTCTTCTAGGGAAGAATGATAAGTCAAGATGGAATTTTTCCCTCTCATTGAGAGAGATGTTTGCTTGGGCCCCTCGATGAATGATGTTGATGAAATGTGTGGCCACACTCAAGAGATTTGATAAAGATCAAATGCACTTGGATTATCAACATATTCGGAATCGAGAAAGCATTGAACATGTGAGTTGACATGGACCATGACTCATGTTCAATTTGACATCGTGGACAAAGGGATTGTGACATTTGATCTATCGAGGAATCAAGCTTTGATATTATATTATTTGGGTGGATATAATGGTTTGCTAGAAACCATTTATGTCTTGTGAGGTCGATGTTTCGACTCACTACCAACATAAATATAATTCCTACTGGGTCACACACAAAGAACGAATATGATCATTGGCTGAAAATTATGGATTTTTGGTTCTGGCACGACTCGTGACCAGGAGTACGACTCGTGCCCTGGGTCACGACTCGTGCCAAGAGTCACGACTAGTGATAGGAGCAGTACGACTGCGTTTTGGCAATCAAGGAACAACTCGTTGACTTTGTGGGGTTGGGCACGAGTCGTTCCCTTGATCAGCACGAGTGCAAAATTTGTCACGAGTCGTGGTATGACTGAAATTTGGCTTGGACCACTCGTGACTAGCTGGAACGACTCGTGGCACGAATCGTGCCCAGGAGCACGAGTCGTGCCCTTAGCGAATTTCAGCCGTACGCGTTTTCCTTTGGCGATTTGGTTTTGGTCTTGGACAAGGATTCTTACCTAATTGTTAGGATTTATACTTAAGTATAAATACAATCCTTTTGCAGCCATAAACCTCTCTCTACAACATTGTTCTAGATTTATGAAACTCTAGAGATTTGATCTTTGATTGGGAATCAAAATCAAATAAATCCCAAAAATCAATTCCATTATTTTTGCCATTGATTATATTGAAAGGAGTTTCAATAATCGGAAGGATCATCTAGCAATCCAACAAGAAGTGTTATTGGTTCATTCGCGTGTGGATCACCATTAGAGGGAGGTTACTTTATCTCCTAAAGCTTGAAGATCTCCATTGTTGATTCATCACCAAGGTAGAACAAGGAAGAAGAAGATCCAAGTTTCATCAATGGTTTAAAGATTCAATCTTTATGATTCGTTTTGAGCAACATAAATTGCATTAAGTTATGTAAATTGTCTTTCATGTTTCTAATCTCTTCATGCTAGACGGATTCAAGGCTTAGGGTTTTGTGTTGTTTTATAAAGATTTTCGCTGCGTTTGTAACCCCAAAACCCAACAGTGGTATCAGAGCCCTGTCTTATCATGATTAGGATTGAAATTGGCATGCTAGATTTAATTTGATTAATTGCTATCCATGCTATATGAAATAGATCCATGATTTTATGTGTATTGTTTTATGAAAATAATCATATGTGATATGCCATGGTAATGATTAATAATTGATTAATGTGATTAGTCTTTTACATAGGATTATTGGTCTGTTTAATATGATTAAAGTAGATTGATAAATTCTCAAAATTGAATCAAAGTGTTTATTTGTAATTTTGTGAAGCCCTATGTTCATGATTATGTACACATAAGTTTCATGTTACAACCATGCGATGTTTGTTGATATGTGTAAAATCCTTCTAAATATTTATATTTTATGCCATCCCTTGATTAGAACACTTGTGATATTTTAGGGTATTTTGATGTAGTTTTGACTCAGTTGGGTGCATCATTATATCTTAATTTGTGATCAAGATGAGATAATGGTTGATGTAGTTTTAACTCAGTTAGGTGCATCGTTACATGTCTCATACGTTTGAAAAAGGTTTTGACTTAATTGGTGCTTTCAAATGAGATTTGACCCAAGGAATAGATGAGATTAAAATATGTTTTTGACATATGATATCTAGGAATCTCATAAAAGATCTAAGAGTCATATATGATATGATTGATGTTATCTACCTAAATAGCTTGATTTCGGGCATTGACTCAGTTAAACCAAAATCAAGTGAAATATGGATCTTATCCTACTATGATTATATGATACATGTATGTATTTGAAGGTGTATAATTTAGTGGGAGTATTTATGAAATACATTATTTGCTCTTAGATGATAAATGTGTTGATACTTTTGTGTTTCATTGTCTTCATATTTTATTGTAGTAATGGCAACTCACAATAATCAGCCATTGTCACTGCGATCAGTCCTTGGGATGGACAAGTTCGAAGAGAACGGTACAAACTATTCTGATTGGATCAGAAGCCTAAAAATTGTTCTAAGGCAAGAGAAGAAAATGTACGTTCTTGACGAACCCATACCACCTCCACCTGCTGCCAATGCTTCTAGGGCAGATAAGGATACTCACAAGAAACATACTGATGATTCTAATAATGTGACATGCCTTATGCTTGCCACCATGTGTAAGGCTCTTCAGAAGGACCTTGAACACATGGAAGCTGCTTTTGATCTAGCCGAGCGCTTAAAGGAAATGTTCCAAGTGCAAGATAGACAAAAGAGGTATGATGTGGTTAAAGCCCTAAATGCATGCAAGATGCAAGAGGGGCAGTCGGTTGGTGCTCATATCCTTAAGATGAAGGGTCACATTGAGCATCTCGAAAGGCTTGGAAATCCGATGAGTTTGGAACTCGCCACGGATACGATATTAAATTCATTGCCAGAAAGTTATGGTCATTTTATAATGCACTATCACATGAGTGGCATGGATAAGAATCTCTAAGAAGTGCATGCGATACTTAAGACCGCAGAGAAGAATATCAAGAAGCCCAGAACAACAAATCTGTTAATGGTTAGTAAAGGTAAAGGGTTCAAGAAAGATGGCAAAGGTAAAGCAAGTGTTGCTAAACCTAAGGCAAAGGTTGCCGTTGCCGGAGAGGCTCCCAAAGTGTCTCAAAAGGATGTGATTTGCTACCATTGCCAAGAGGTTGGTCATTGGAAGCGTAATTGCAAGGCTTACAAGGAAGGCCTAAAGGCGAAGAAGGGCAATACGATTGCTTCTGATTCAGGTATCTATATGGTAGATATTTTCCTTTCTATTTCTAGTTCATGGGTATTAGATAACGGATGTGGATCTCACATTTGTTTAAATGTGCATGGACTAAGGAATAGGAAGCTGCTCAAACAAGGTGAAGCTGACCTACATGTGGGGAATGGAGCAAGAGTTGATGCATTAGCCGTAGGGACATATGATGTAAATTTACCTAGTGGTTTAGTACTTATTTTGAACAATTGTTACTATGTTTCGGATTTGAGTAGAAATATTATTTATGTTTCTTGTTTGGATAATGAAGGTTTTAGGTTTCTTATTGAGAATAAGAAATTTTCTATTTATTTAAATGATATGCTTTATGGTATTGCAAATTCATTTAATGGCCTTTATGTTCTTGACGTTGATGAGAAACAAAATAATGTTGAAGATATTTATCATATGGACAAGAAGTCTAAACAGAATGACGTGAACAACACGTTCATATGGCATTGCCGGCTTGGTCATATAAATGAGAAACACATTTCTAAACTCCATAAAGATGGACTTTTAGACTCACAAGATTATGAATCATATGAGATATGCGAATCTTGTTTATTGGGCAAAATGACCAAACCACCCTACACTAAGAGTAGTGAAAGGGCTAGTGACTTATTGGGCCTAATACATACTGATGTATGCGGACCAATGAGCAGCATTGCTAGGGGAGGATTTCAGTATTTCATTACATTCACCGATGACTTATCTAGATATGGCTATGTCTATCTAATGAAGTCAAAAAGTGAGTCGTTTGAGATGTTTAGAACAATTCAAAATGAAGTTCAAAATCATTTTGGCAAAACTATTAAAGCACTTCGATCCAATCGTGGTGGAGAATATTTGAGTCAAGAGTTTGACAATCATCTCAAAAACTGTGGAATTGTTTCAGAGTTGACTCCACCCGGAACACCACAATGGAATGGTGTTTCCGAGAGGAGGAATAGAACCTTATTAGATATGGTTCATTCGAAAATGAGTCAAGCTGACCTTCCTATTTCCTTTTGGGGACATGCATTAGAGACTGCTGCTGAAATTACCCGGATCGCGCGCGAGGAACGCGGCGAGCGGCATTTCGCAAACTTGGGACCTCGCCTCCGGAGAGAGAGAGGAGTCGCCACGCGGTTTTCTATTATGAGACCAAATGTTGAGAATGGCTGAGTTTGAAAAAGGGGGGTCATTTTAATTGGTAGCCAAAACTTGGAAAAGGCTTTGAAAATGTGACGTTTTGTATTATGAGCCCAAACTTTGGAAATGGCTTTGAAAATGTGACGTTTTGTATTATGAGCCCAAACTTTGGAAATGGATTTGAAAATGGAACGTTTTGATTGGTAGCCAAAACTTGACAAAAGGCTTTTTAGGACCAGAGATTGTTAGGTTCGGAGGTCACGTTACGTTTCGGGAAGAGTATATTGAGATCACCTGAAACGCCTCGTATGACGAGTCTTTCTACCTTTCTCAAAATTGTGTGTGTGTGTGTGTGTTGCATTTTTTGAAAAAGGAGCTTGAATGACAAGCTTTAATCTTGGTTTGAATGACAAACGTTGATTTTATGATAAAAACGAGCGTTTGAATGACAAACGTCGGTTTTGAGTTGTTTTGAAAACGGAGTTCGAGTGACAAACTTAAATATTTAGTTTGAATGTCAAACGTTGATTTTAATGAAAAGATCGTTTGAATGTCAAACGTCGGGTTTGGAGTCGAAAATGAGCGTTTGGATGCCAAACGTCGGTTTTGCATTATTTCTGAAAAGGAGTTCGAATGACGAACTCCGGTTTTGAATCGGGCATTACATTGTGACCAATTTTATGAAAAGAGGTATTAAATGATATGCAATCAAAGAGTCTTTTTGTGACTCGAACTTTCATAAGTAAATACTATCACAAGCCAAACGGCTCGGACTGGTAAATGACAGTATTTAAAGTGCGGTATCAACGGAATCAAACGATCCGGACGGTAAAGATGCGATCGACGAGCCAAACGGCTCGGAGTTGTAAAGGTACATAAATTAAATGATGATATTGACGGATCAAACGATCCGGATTTTGTAAATGACGATCACGAACCAAACGGTTCGGACGGTAAAAAGCGAATCGACGGATCAAACGATCCGGACTGTAAATAACATAAACGTAAAAAATGGGATCGGAAAGCCGTTTTTACCCGAAATTACTTCTCTTGCGGGAGAGAAGATGATTAAGGGGTAAAATGTATCGGGCCCCGTAGACGACGTTACGTCTACATTTTGAAAGTTTCGACCGAAACGATAATAGCGATTGACGCGTAAATCGAGGCAAAATGAGTTTTTAGAGAGAGAGAGTGTTACCTATGGCTAGGGGTTGACTCTTTGACTCGGCTTACGTATACGGGATACAGTTTTGGTGTTTGAAAGGCGTTTCGAGGTTGTTTAGTTCGTGTTTGATCGAAAAACGAGATTTTCACGCAAATCGAGACAAAACAGGATTCGGGAGGGGGTAGAACTGGTTTGGGCCGTGGGCTTTTGAGGGAGAGAGTAATATTTTTCTTTTTTTTTACAAATGACAGCCCTTGTATTTATAGGGGTGAAAATGCAAAACGGGTCGGACGGACTGTGTTTCAATTTGGGGGGGTTTTTGGGTATTTTGGAAATTTCAGGGACTTGATGAGAATTCTGGTCCATGGTGTAAAACAGGCCGGACGGCCCATGTTTTAGTTTCAGGGGTATTTTGGCTTTTCACCCTCGAATTTGATTGATGTTGATTTGGGGAGTGGTGCATGCGTGCCCGTGCCCCTGTGACTCACCTAGGCTAGGGATTTTGTCCCGTTATTCCCGGTTTTGTCCGTTTTTTAAATAACTGTCCGGAAAATGTCTGAAATGCCCTCAGAAAGTCTCGAAAAGTGCATTTTTCGAGGAAAGTTGTACTTTTACGTGTGATAACGTGTGTTGAGTACAATTTGATGTCGAGATGCACGGGGCAGTCCCGGGATGTCTCGTTGACTCGAGAACGGGGAGCTTAACGGGTTTCGGTTAACCTGGAAAGGGCCAGTTAACGGATTCCGGTTAACTTTTAACGGATTTTGACGATCCGGATTTGGGTACTTACAGTAGCCCCTCGCGATGTCACTTTCGAAGGAAGTGGGGTCGTTGAAAAAAGATAAGGATCCAAATCGGGGGATGCCATACTTTGAGAGACCTGAGCGGTCAGCTGGCTGGACCCTTAGCGGAAGGATTCCTATGTCTGCTCGTAGGGACCTTGACCTCTGAGGGAATGATTAGGAGGAGTTCATCCTGATTGAGACTGTTCGGAGGCGTCTGATCCTAAGGGAGACTGTTTAGGGTTTGACGGAAATGCTTTTGAAAGTTTCGGGTTTGACGGAAAGGCTTTTGAAGGTTCCAGGTTTGACGAAAATGCTTTTGAAGGTTCCGGGTTTGACGGAAAGGCTTTTGAAGGTTCCGGGTTTGACGGAAAGGCTTTTGAAGGTTCCGGGTTTGACGGAAAGGCTTTTGAAGAAAGGATGTTGTGCAGGCTTACGCTGACTTGCCGCTCGTCTCTTGTCATGCTGGGGATGTGGTGTTCGGGCTTACGGTGATGGCCGAAGAGGGATTGTTGTGCGGGCTTACGCTGATTGCCGGTGAAATGGAGTGGTCGGGCTTATGATTGATGGCCGGGGACTTGAATGTTCACTTGGTGGAGTGAAAAGATACTCGGGCTTACTATGGCGGCCAGTTTACCTTCCAAAGACGGTACTGAGATTTAACGTTCGAAGACAGAATGTTAGTGAGGACTAACGGGAATTTTAACGTCTGGAGACGGGAATGTGATTTAACGTCCGAAGACGGTTTGAGATTTAACGTCCGAAGAAAGAATGTTAGTGAGGACTAACAGGAATTTAAACGTCTGGAGACGGAATTGTGATTTAACGTCCGAAGCCGGTTTGAGATTTAACGTCCGAAGACAGAATGTTAGTGAGGACTAACGGGAATTTTAACGTCTGGAGACGGAATTGTGATTTAACGTCCAAAGACGGTTTGAGATTTTAACGTCCGAAGACAGAATGTTAGTGAGGACTAACGGGAAATTTAACTTCTGGAGACGGAATTGTGATTTAACGTCCGAAGACGGTTTGAGATTTAACGTCCGAAGACAGAATGTTAGTGGGGACTAACGGGAAATTTAACATCTGGGGATGGAATTTTGTTTTAACGTCCGAAGACGGTTTGAGATTTAACGTCCGAAGACAGAATGTTAGTGAGGACTAACAGAAATTTTAACGTCTGGAGACGGAATTGTGATTTAACGTCCGAAGACGGTTTGAGATTTAACGTCCGAAGACAGAATGTTAGCGAGGACTAACAGGAATTTTAACGCCTGGAGATGGAATTGTGATTTAACGTCCGAAGACGATTTGAGATTTAACGTCCGAAGACAGAATGTTAGTGAGGACTAATGGGAAATTTAACGTCTGGAGACGGATGTGTGATTTAACGTCCGAAGATGGGATGTTAGTGAGGACTAACGGGAAATTTAACGTCTGGAGACGGGATCGTGATTTAATGTCCGAAGACGGTTTGAGATTTAACGTCCGAAGACAGAATGTTAGTGAGGACTAACGGGAATTTTAACGTCTGGAGACGGAATTGTGATTTAACGTCCGAAGACAGTTTGAGATTTAACGTCCGAAGACAGGATGTTAGTGAGGACTAACGGGAAATTTAACGTCTGGAGACGGGGCATTAGAAATGTCTAATTGGGATTTAACCTCGGGGGAGGGGGCGTTAGAAATGTCTAACTGGGGCCGACGCTGAAATGGAAGGAAAACTCCATTTTCAGCGAGAGAGAAGAGAGAAAAGAGTGAAATTTCTCCCATTTTTTGCGAGTTTTGTTCAAATCTTTGAGAGATTATCATTATGGAAGCTGGATTAGGATGAAGGGGTCGGCACAGGAGGACCGACAACGAGAGAGTGAGGCTAAGGAGGACGGTGCGAACTACCGCTCTTCCTTTGGATCCACCCGAGTTTTATCCGGCTCGGGATTGCCACAAATCCAAGGAGGGGATTGCGAGGAAGGTTAGCATCCTCTAAATTCCGTTAATTTTTAGAATTTGCATTCTTGAATTTAAGGAATTTTGACTATAATTGAGTTAGGGTTCTTGGTGCCCGATTTGGGGCTTTTGACCTTGCGATGCCCCTTTGTCGAAATTGACTGTAGCTTAGCTCAATTGATGTTAAGGGTAGACAACATAAAAATTTTGGCAGAAAAATTCCATGTCTAGGGGCGTTTTCCAAAAGTAAGTTTAATTCGGGACAGAGTAAATTTTGAAAGTTCCGATTTGGACGGGTTTTTCGAATTGTTTTGAAAGTTCCGGGTTCGACGGAGTTTTCAAAATGTTTTGAAAGTTCCGGGTTCGACGGAGTTTTCAAAATGTTTTGAAAGTTTCGAGTTCGACGGTGTTTTCGAAATGACTTGTACTTTTTTGGGATTTTGGACCGTTATTACTCCAACCGGGATGGACATATTTTAGGAAAATGAACCGTTAATGAACGGGTTTTTGAAACTGAACCGTTAATACTCCAACTGGGATGGACATATTTTTGGAAAATGAACCGTTAATGAACGGGTTTTTGAAACTGAACCGTTAATATTCCAACTGGGATGGACATATTTTAGGAAAATAGAACTATATCTTTGCGCTGATATGTTTTCTGTGATTTTGATATGTGTCTGTGTACGTTATCTCTGTAGTAACATACTTTTGCCGTGTTCACCTGCAGGGGCGAGGGCCGATTGACGTGCATAATGTGAAGAGTAGGGGGGATGTTGAGGCGGTCCGTCAGCTGTGGGAGATGTTCCCAGATGTGGCTCGGGACGGGGAGAGGAGTCCACGACAGTTCGTGATTGACTCCAACCTGGCAGGCTTTATCAGTTCGGTAGCCGTGGTGGCTTTGACGCAGAGGGCGAAGGTACTTCATGTTGCCCTGAGCGAGTACTGGTGGGATACGACCCACACATTTCATTTCAGGTGGGGGGAGGCGACCGTGACCCCTACAGATTTCGCTGCGATTACTGGGTTGTCATTCCGGGGCAACCCCATTGAGTGGTTTGATGGCTTCACCAGGGAGCAGTTGTCGGAACTGCTTGGTTTCGATATTACCGATGCCAGGGGCCTGGGTATTCGGTATGGGCCGATGGAGGCTCACTTGAGGAGGTCGAGGAGTATTTGGCTGGCTTTGTGAGGATGACAGCAGAGTGCTTGGCTAGAGGGTTTTTGTGGTTCGCTCTACCTTGTTTCCCAATGTCGACACGGCATGTCAGTTTGCTCTACTCGGCTCTCTGGCCAATCTGGAGGCTGTGAGAGGGTTTGCTTGGGGAGAGGCCGATCTGGTCGAGCTCTATTATGCTTTGGACAGGTTCTCCCGGGGAGAGGAGAACTTATTCTGCTGTTTTCAGTTTGCTTTAGATGTGAGTTTCTTTCTCTTTATCTTCCTTGTCTCACTCGTACTCGTATGTATCTGCTTTGTAGCTAACATAACTTTCCTTGCGTTTGACAGGTGTGGTTCTTGGAGGTGTTCCACCCGCACAGGTGGTTTACCAGGGAGGCATATACGCATTTATTCCCTGCCATGCTGACTTGGCAGAAGGCGGCGAGGAAGCCGGTAAAGTCGAGGAAGAGCACCCGATTGACTTACGAGGAGGTGTCTCTGGCCATGGACCGAGATTTTTCTCCGAGGATCAGCCTGACCTGGTGGAGTCGGCTTGATCACTTTGTGGTGCATGCTGCTGGGGAGATTACACGTCAGCGGAAGCTGCTGGTGGGGCTCCATTATGACGTGATGTACCTGGGCGAGAGGGTGTCTTGCCAGCATGCTCCGGGGTCTGTTCCCTTGGTTCCGAGGGATCCGCCTCTTCACATGCAGTATCCTTTGCTCATAGCCGGGGTGGAGTTGGAGCGGTATAGGCAGGGTGTGCCTCACGCCGAATACATCATAGAGGATGCCGACTATGATGTTTTCTGGAGGACGAGGCTGAGGAGCCCGCAGGTGCTGGATAGAGATGGCGAGGGCCTTGCACGTCCCCGAGACTACCCGCTCCCCCGCACTCGCTTGTCATTCGAGGGCGTTGGTGGTTCTCGCAGGCGGCTGTTGATTCCCATCCCGAAGCAGGCGAGGCCTCAATACAGAGTGGATCCTAGTGCTTCGGTGATTGTTTTGCTTTGCTTTTCTGTACTTGGTAGCAGCACCTTTCAAATGTTGCATTTGTGCTGTCTGTTTGTCTTTTGACGGCTTTCTTGGTTTGCAGGTGTCTGGCCGTACTTATAATCAGGCCGTGAGGCGCTTGGATGGGATAACTAACTACGCTAGGAGGCTCGTGGAGTTCCTGTGGTGTGGTTCCCGAAGGAGTGCGGATGTTTATGAGCCGATGCCTTCTCGGCCGTCTGCTGCGAGGGACCCATCTGCTTCCACGGCTGGTGGCACAGATTTTGCGCAGGGGTTCAGCCAGTTCTCCGGTGAGACTGCTGGGTTCGGAGCTCATCACTCCTCGTATTCGGGACACGAGCAAGGAGAGTCCTCGGGGGCACAGGAGCGGAGCCGTAGCTTTTCGTACTCCGATCTCAAGGAGTTTGCGGATTATTTGTCCACCGTGGATCCGGCTGCAGCGAGGCAGTATTGTGAGTGCTCGAATGACGAGCAGGATTCTGAGTAGTCCTTTTGATTTATTTTAGACAATAATGTGTATTGTCCAAACATTGATCTGTACTTTGTAAGACCCATAGGGCAAACTCTTGTACATTTTGAATATTTATTATGATTACCTTCATTTATTTTTTGCAAATAAGCAAGTAGGTTGATCAAAAATTAAATAATAATGGAACATGCATTAAATAATAAAATTTGAGCTGGTCAAAATTTATACCTACATGCACTGTTATTAAATTAAATGCACTGTTGCACGAGCTCGGGGCGGATGTGGTGTCGACAGTGACTGATTTAATCACAGGTGAAGGCACTTTGGTCAAGGATTGAATAGGAGGCCATTTGGAATTGTTTCAGTGACAATTGAAGCAGCTGGCTGCAGGGTTGACCGAGTCAACCTGCAAAACGGGCCGGCCGACCTATGCCTCAGTTTCAGATTGTTTTAAATTGCAGTCCAGTTTCTGCAATTTGTAAACTTTACGCTTGTTTCTGAAGCAGAAGCTGATTTCTCTCTTAAATTCCTTGGAGTTTCCTTCGTTTCTCATGGCTTTGTTTCCAAGATTATCGTCTCAGACACAAGAACGATTTTTGGACAGTTTCCAGACGTGGGTATGGCACCACACGAGGCAAAGCAAGGGATTTTTCGAAAGTTGTTATAAAATGAAGGCAGTTTGGGCTTTGAAGGAGCTCATGTCGGATTGGGATCTTTTGAGAGCCGCGTCTCATTTCTGGGACGAGAGGAGGCATGTGTACAGCTTCTCGTACAACGAGATTACGCCCACACTCGAGGATTTTTGGGCTATCCTTGGAGGACCTGAGGTGGAGCAGAATGTTCTTCCTTTGACGGGCGGCCTGACCACCGTTGAGAAGTTAATGTCCTTGCTTGGCGTTTTAGCTGAAGAAGCCTGTGGGATGCTAATACCAAATACGAATCACGTCGACATTTCGGGGCTGCCCGATAAATTTGCCGGTGCTGATGGAAGCATTTTTGTGTGGGACTCTTTTGCTCTGTGTGCGATTGCCACTTTGTTTACATTCACATCCTTGGGGGTGTGCCATCACAGTGTACTAGACCTGGTGAGGCAGTGCCGGAGCGGAGGAGATATCGTGCCTTTGATCCTAGGCGAGACATTCCTTGGCATAGGTCGGATGGCGACCGGTAGCCGATACATGTGGGGAGGGAGACCCGCTATGCTTACTCTGTGGTTGAGGGAGCGATTGCAAATGATGCCCGAGGTACCAGCGACATGTGATCCCTGGTCTTTTTCTCGACGACCCTTGGTGATAGGAGGTAATCAGGCTGAATTGGAGCTTTGGATGGCCAAACTCCGCACACATCATCTGCGATGGTGGGTTCCTCATTGGGAGTTATAGACTTGCCGGACCGTTCAGGAGGGTCTTCTCATTATCAGAGTACCGGGGGTGTCCCAGACTTCTTTCTACATTCCATCCTTGGTACTGCGACAGTTCGGGCTGGAGCAGGTGTCGTTGACGGACTTGAGTAATGCTGGTACCTTTGAGGTGGGATCGCTCCTCATGGAAGATCCTTCGACGCCATTGCTGCTCTTGCGGTTGTGGCAATATATGTCCTTTCCTGCCAGGGTTAACCTTCACCGGAGAGGGGGCACTGTTATGTCCACTCAGTATTTGAACTAGTATGAGGAGTGTATAGGGGAGACACAAGTGGCTATTTTGTGGAGATGAAGTGAGCTATTGGGCCTTGATTACCGTGACAGCTTAACTTTGAGGAGGGCCGAAGCGGCGGCTAACCCTCAGGATTGTACCGGGGATGATATGGCTGACTATGAGGCTAATGCTAGTCGGATGGCCGATCAGAGCATGGATATGACGACTCGAAGAGAGGCAGCTCGTGACAGAGCTAGGGAAAGGGCTGCGTTGGCGGCCGTAGGTTTGGAAGAGGCGTCGGGAAGGGTCCCGGAGCCAGGTAGAAGGACTACGGGGATATTCCCTGTGAAGGTGAAGAATACCCACCGTGGAAAAGGGAAGGGGAAGAAAGATGAAGGACCAAGTACGAGGGACTAGGTTGACCTTGCTGTCCGGAATATCCACCCACTGTCATTACAGACACATTAAATTGATTAAGTGTTTTATTGTTGTTTTGCTAGCGTGTAGCGAGTCAAGAGTTGACCGTGCTTGAACTCATCAAAGATTGTTTTAACTGTAATGAATTTGTAGGTTAAATTTAAGAGTTTTTCGAAACACAAGCGATTGGTATTGTATTTGAAATTTTATTTGTTTTTTAGACCGAACCAATGATGGTTTCTTATGTTCCCCTTTTACAATTGGACTAAGGGGCTCAGGTCACCGTAGTTCGACACTTTAGGTGAAAAAAGACAAAAGAAGTGCGACCCTGTTTTTTACCTGGATCATTTTCAGGAATGTATCCAGTTGGGTATTACTCTTTTAGCACTTTAATTTTACTGAGGGGTGGTGTATGGGGAAGGAGAGTTGACTCGTGTTCTTCCTCAAACAAAGTATCTGCGGAGCTTGCTTCCGTTCACGGGGTTAACGAAAGGGTTTCCGTCCAAATTTGCTAACTTCATGGCTCCTCCGGAGAAGATTCTTTGTACCACGAACGGGCCTATCTAGGTAGGCTCCCACTTTCCGAGGGGATTGGTCTGTGTAGGAGGCTTTTCCTTAAGCGCCAAGTCACCTTCTCTGAAGTCTCGGATTTTGACTTTCTTATCAAATGCTCGGGCCATTCTGCTTTGGTAGGCACGAGTATGCTCCATGGCTTTCAATCTGCGCTCGTCGAGTAGAGCTAGTTCGTCGTGACGGCTTTGGAGCCATTCGACTTCATTGATTCCATTTTCCAAAAGGACACGGAGAGATGGAATTTCCAATCCAACTGGTAACATCACTTCATTTCGTATGTAAGTGCGAAAGGAGTCTCCCCTGTGGCAGTTCGGCGATGTTCTCTATCCCGAGAGCTAGATGTAGCTTTTCGGGCCAATCCCGACCTACGACGGCCATTTTTGATTATTCTTGCGAGAGTCTTGTTCTTTGCCTCTCGCACCATTAGTTTGTGGTCTGTAGGGGGAAGACTTGTGGCGTGTAACTCTGAACTCGGTCAACATTTGGTCACAATCTCTTTCAAAGTGGGTCCCATTGTTGGATATGATCTCATTGGGCACCCCGTATCTGGACATGATGTTCTCTTTGATGAACTCGGCCACCTTCTTAGAAGTCAGTACTTTGTATGATCTGGCTTCTACCCATTTGGTGAAGTAGTCGACAGTGACTAATATGAACTCGTGACCATTGCTCCCTGGCGGAGTAATATTTCCGATGACGTCGATTCCCCATGTGGCGAAAGGCCATGGTGTAGTCAAGCAGTAGAGCTCGTGAGAAGGGATGTGATTGAGGTTGTAGAACCGTTGACATTTATCGCAGCTTCTGACGAACTGGATGCAGTCTGTTTCCATTGATACCCAATAGTAACCCATAAGGAGGATGATAGGTGTCCATGCTCTGGCGTTCATGTGCGGACCGCAGGTTCCGTTGTGAACTTCGTTCATTAGCTCGCTGGTTTTTTCTTTATTTACACACCGGAGGAGTGGTCCTTGGTGGCGCTTCTTGTACAACATACCCCCAGAACGACGAAATGGGATGCCAGGCGTTTTAGGGCCATCATGTTTTTGGCTTTGATCCCTTCTTTATATTTTCCATCTTCATTTTTGAAGGAAGCTTCTCCGTTTTGGTGGTACTGGTAGATTTGATTATACCAGGGTTCGTCAATCGGTTCATGTTCAATTTCGATCTCACAGCAATAGGAGGGTGTTTCCCGTTTGCCTATTCTGAGGGGTTTTACTGATTTCCCTTCGAAAATTTCGACAAGAGATGCTAGGGTGGCCAGGGCATCTGCGAAGCGGTTCCTGTCTCTTGGCAAATAGTGGAAAGAGATGTCCTGGAACTGAGCAATGATCTCCTCCATGTACGTGTGGTACTTCTGGAGGCCAGAATCTATTATCTTCCAATTGTTGGATACTTGATTGATGATCAATGCTAAGTCTCCATATACTTCCAGTTCTGTGATGTTGCGTTCTAGAGCTGCTTCTAGGCCAGCTGCGCAAGCTTCATATTCTGGTGCATTGTTGGTTGCTTCAAAATTCAGTTTGATGGCTATGGGAGTGTGCTCGTCTTTAGGATCGACCAGGAGAATCCAATACCATTTCCCTTCTTGTTGGCTGCCCCATCGAAGAAGAGTTACCAGCGATTTGCGCTGTTGAGTGAGAAAATTCCGTCATGTGGAAACTGCGGATCAGGACCCTTGAGTTCACTGCTTGGGAAGTCTGCCTGTTGATCTGCCATTACTCGACCCTTTGTTGATTTTCTGACCATGTATTTGATGTCGAATTCAGCAAGGAAGAATGACCACTTGGCTAATCTCATTGATAGAGATGGCTTGTTGAAGAGATATCTGACGGGGTCCATCTTGGAGACCAGGAGCACTAAATGTGACTGCATGTAGTGTTCAGTTTCCCAACTACCCATACCAGGCGGTACAAGTTTTCTCTAATGCTGAGTAGTTGAGTTCACTTCCCTGAAGCTTTCGACTTATGAAGTAGATTGCACGCTCAACTCTGGAATCTTTCTGTTCTTGCGCCAGTATAGCCCCAATTGACGTGTCTGTCACTATCAGGTACAGGAGGAGTGGCTTATCTTCATGTGGCGGGCACAAAATTGGGGGATTCACCAAGTATGTCTTGATTTTCTCGAAGGCTGTCTGGCATTCGGAGTCCCATTTGATGTCAGCATTTTTCTTCATTAGTTTGAACATTGGCTCGCAGAGATATGTCAACTGGTTGATGAAGCGGCTGATGTACTGGAGTCTTCCCATGAAACTTTTCACTTTTGTCAATGTCTGCGGCGGCTTCATGTTGATGATGGCCTTGACTTTCTTGGGATCAGCTTTGATGCCTCTTTTTGTAACCATGTACCCCAGTACATTTCCCTGCTTAACGCCGAAGGTGCACTTTGCATGGTTCAATCTCATGGAGTGTTTTCTGAGTCTGTTGAAGAACTTTCTCAAATCTGTCATGTGCTGCATGTCTGATCCTCTGGAGTAGATGATCATGTCGTCAACATACACTTCGATTTCTTTGTGAATCATGTCATGGAAGAAGGTTGTTGCAGCCCGCTGGTAAGTAGCCCCAGCGTTCTTTAAGCCGTACGACATGACCGTGTAACAGTATGTCCCCCACGGAGTGGTGAAAGCAGTCTTGGCTTGATCTTCCTCGGACATCTTGATTTGGTTGTATCCAGCAAAGCCATCCACAAAGGACTTTACTTCAAAATTTGCCGTGGTGTCGACTAGCATGTCGATGTTAGGCAGTGGGAAATTGTCTTTTGGACTGGCCTTGTTGAGATCTCGGAAATCCACACAGCATCTGACCTTTCCATTGGCCTTGGCAACCATCACGATATTGGAGAGCCAGGTCGGGTACTCAATTACTCTGATGAAGCCGACGCGGAACATCTTTTTAATATCTTCTTTCACTTGCAGAGACCATTCTGGCTTGATCTTGCGCAGTTTCTGCTTGACAGGATTGGATTCTGGATCCAGAGAGATTCGGTGCTCCACGATTGAGGGATCGAGTCCTGGCATGTCTTGGTATGACCAGGCGAACACGTCAATATATTCTTTGAGGAGATTTATCAAGGCTTCTTTTTCTGCACCGGCGAAGAAACTGCCCACTTATGTTTCTTTAGGCTCTTGCACTGACCCCAGGTTCACTTTAGTCATAACCTCTTCGGCAGCTTGGGCCCGATTGTCCTCTTTGTCTACTACACACTTGAGAACCTCTTTAATGTATTGCTCGTTTAGTGTGTCTGCTTCTTTATCAAGTGAGTCGTTATTAACGTCTTTTAAGTTGTTTGTTAACTTATCAGTTGTTAAAGTGGCAATGAGGGGATAATCCGTAAGGTCTAACTTTTCATTTAATACGAACGGGAATACATTGTTGGCTACATTATCATAGTCTTCTGGTGTTAGGCCGTCGGACGACTCAGAGGACTGGACTTTGACAATGACTGACTCAGAGGGTTTGAGACTAGGTTTAGGGAGATGTGGGTGCAGGCCCAGTTTTTCTTCCATTTCTGTCTGGCTTGCCCTTGGTTCGGTGAAAGTCACCCAGTTTTTCAGTGGCATTGTTGGATGTTTGGTGAAGGTTCGAGGGTCAAGAGGCTTGGCTTCTGCTGTCCCGATCATGGCGATCAGCTGTTTTCGGAGCCCAGGTCAATCAGGTTTGGCACCTCCATGACTTTTTCAAAAAGACTCTGTAGAGCGGGTCCACTGAGAGCATCTTCTATGAATTCTGGTTCCTTCTGATTTGGAGTTACTTTCTCGAATGTGGACTCGATGGCTGACCTGAACAGTCTGCTTCCCACGAAGAGTGTCTCGAGTTGCTCTTCTATGTCTGGGATCCCTTTGAATGTGTACTCATGCTGAACTGTGGTGGCAATTGGTCTAGGTAGAGCAGTGATGTCAAGGAATGCTCCCCTTATCGGATTAGCTTTGAGTCCTCTGAAACGCTTGAGGTCCTGTGCCAGCTTTTCCATCCTTTCTGTAGTCTCTGTGCTGAATTTTCCTGCTTCTTTCTCATCTTCATCAGTTCCACTTTTGGTCCCCTCCGCTGTCTCGGTTCCCTTGCCTCGGTTCCCTCGGTTCTGCCTCGGTTCCCCGGTTCTTTGTCGGTTCCTTTGATGAAGTAATGGGCAAGGTCGAAACTGTAAGGTCGGAGGTTGGGTGTACCGTTGGAGGTTCCCCTTTTGCGGGCTGATGCCTTGGTGCTGGCGAGCCTCTTGTTTTCTTTTACATCAGCTGGTGTTGGCACATAACCGAGCCCCTGGACTGTAGTGTGGTCCATGACTTCGATGACTTAGTGTTGGCCTTGTAACCTTTTGCCGAGCCCCAGTTATGGGATGAAGTTCATGAGCTTCATCATCTTCATGGCGAGAGGGATTTTATCCCAAAATATTGGAAGGTCCACGCTGCATACTTGGATTTTGGAACTTTCCAATGTGAATCCAGTTAATGCCATATCGTCATCATGTTTGATCTCTAACACTGGAATGCCATTGGTGCCGGTCCCCTCGGTAGTGATGTTGTCACCATAGACTATTGTGAGCTCGTTGCCTTGCATGAACTTGATACATTCGTGAAGGGTGGATGCCACGCCGTTCATTTGATGCAGCCAGGGTCGTCCCAGGATGGCTGTGAAAGTGATGGGAATGTCCAATACTTGGAATTCGGTGGGGATCATCCGCTTGCCGAACCAGATGTTTAGAGTAGCAACCCCGAGAACTGTGCGGGAAGTAGAATCATAGGCCTTGACAGTGTGGACTGAAGGCTTCAGGTCTATGGGCTTGATGTCAAGCAGGTCAATCATCTTGGCGGGCAAGACATTCATTCTGGAACCTCCATCTACCAATACACGGGGAAGGCGACGCTCGTCCAACTGAACTGTGATGTAGAGCGGCTCATTGTGATCAGCCCCAAATTTTGGCAGGTCCAAATCTGTGAAGGTGATGATGTTTCCATAGTGGATGTTGTCGATCATCTGAATCACTTCCTCTGGGTTTGCGTCCACAGGGACCATAGTACGGGCCAAACTTTCCTCTATCTTGAGCTTGTGAGGGTATAAAGATGTGAGCAGGGACCACAGGGAAATGTTCACCTGGGTCTGCTTAAGCTGAGTGAGGATCGGGTCCTCCTTTTCGGAACTTGTTTCTTCGGGCAGACTGGGTTGCGGTTCTGGCTCTGCCGGCTTTTTGGTGGTCTTTGGTTGTAGCACATGAATTTGACCCGATCGGGTTAGAACATTGACGTCGGGCTTGGTCCCTTTTGAACAAGTTGCTTTGAGCTGAGCCATAGTCAGTGGAGGATTTTTTGAAGCACAGGGCCATATGTCCTCCCTCAATTCGTTAACTGTAGATGTATTCCCGGGGGCTTCGGCAGCTTTTCGGATTCTGTCCCAAGACACTGGTTTAGGTGCCTCCGCAGGGAGGGAGTCTATGGTTCGCTGAAGTTGTTCAAACGTCAGTGCACAGCAGTGGTTTCCAGGACTCAACTGTGTATTACTGACCCTCCGGGGATGTTAGAGAGTTCTTGGTTCAAGCGAACGGTCTCTTTGATTTCTTCACGGTATACTGCGCTTCTTTCCTTCTTGCTGAGCAGGCTCATGGCATTCTGGAGTTGGGACAGGCAGTAGTCATGGTTTGCTAATTTTCCTCCACTTTTGGCCCAGATCAGCTCTCTTGCAGTAGAGCCTTTGTCGAGAGTTAGCGCTTGCATTTATTCCCATGTGAGAATAGCCAATGCTTCCTTGAACTGTATGCGGCAGTCTAGATAAACTTCCATCGAGGAGAGCTTCCTCTGCTACTTTTACTGAGTGGCGGGTATGTCGGAAGGTGAGTATACGGCTTCCCAGACGTCTGCCTATTTGACTGGTTTTTGTCCCAGTTGGTCATTTCTATAAACGAATGCGGTAGTTTGTGGAATCTCCCTGAGCAGTTGTTGGAGATGTATTTCCATCTTTCTCTTCTTTTTGAATAGACCTTCCTCTTTCAGTCGGCCTTTCAATTTGAGAACGAAAATGATCCACTCTCATCCTCCCAGGACCCTTGGGATTCCGGTTTTGTTAACTTCACGATCGGCTTGGAAGAGAATAGTTTCATTTTCTTTGTCGTCGCTTTCACAAAGGACTTGCTTCTCTCGAGGAGATAGGCGCTTGTATTCCTCATGCTGTTTGGCTAGGTATTCCTTGTGCTGTGCCATTCCATCTCCTAGGTCATCGGGACCGTTGACCGCCCTTCCCTGCCATAGGGGGTTTGATGAGAAGCGATGGTAGTCCAGGAAGTCGCCGTGGGCAAAACCTTTGAGGTCGAACTCGTCTAGAGTGGCCTCTAGCTTGCTAGCTGAAACTGCTTGTGACGCTTTAAGGGCTCGGTCCCTGTGAGTCTTCTGAGCTTTGTTTTCGTCCTAGAGGTGATTTTCTTGTGCAGCTAGTTCCAGGAGGGCTTTCCTTGCGAGAGCTAAACAATCTCCGTAGGTGCGCGCTGTCTGACTGGTGTCTAGAACCGTAATCACATCCAAATCTCCGAATGGCGGAAATACATGGATTATATTGATAAAGGAAGTCATGCTGGGACATTCCATGTGGCCTTCCTTGATCTCGGTCACCAAGAAGTTTACCCATATCTGCTTGATCAAACCAACGGGGGTGTTGAACTCTGCGAGGCTGATGGTCTCATGATCTTGTTCAAGAGCCAAGTCTATTAGATCTAGCAGCTTGCTGGCAAAATGTCTGAATCTATGGCCGTGATGGCTAGGAGCAGGGTCGAACTTGAGCATGTTGATGCTGAGGTGATCATTCCTTTCTTCAGAAGCTTGATCTGTCTCGCTGGGAGGACTTTTGCAGATGTTCTCACGGTGGCTGCTGGAGGCGTTCCCGAGGCTAATCTGACTTGTAGCAAGTTGAGGAGTTCTGTCTCCTTTGTCGGTGCCTTTGGCCTTGGCGGCGCTTTTGGCAGTGAGCTTGACTGATGACAAGGGTCGGTTGCCGCTGGGGCTGATAACTGGAAGTGATGACGAGCCTTGAGCTCTCTTGGCCAGGGCCTCGTTTACCATTATCAGGCAATCGTCGAGGGTAACTTTGGCATTGCAAAATCTAACAATAAGGATTGTATCCTTGGCATCATCGGGATATCTTGAGAAAATGATATTGACGAAGTCATCGTCGGTTACGTGATCATAAGGGTTCTTTGTCGTGTCAACCGATTGTTTCCACTCGCCGGATAACTGTCTATACTGGACATTGAGTTTGACAATTTCCATGGTATTGGAGCCCTCATCGTAGGTGACCTCTTCGGAACTGGTGCCATCCTCAAAACTAAGCATGTGTATGTAAGGGTCCTCTTGCGGATCTGCCACGTCTTCCACTCCGGAGAGTCCTGATTCGTCACCGTCTGATGGCTCAACCCAGATTAAAGGACGTCTCACACCCTGTCGTGAAGCTGGTGCTGCTAGAAAGACCTCATGCCCATCATTTGAGAAAAGGGGTTCAGTGGGCAATTCTGCATGTAAGACGTTCCAAACGACTGCCATACATTCATCACGAGTGTTCTTGTGCTTGTTGACCTTTATCGTGAAGATTTCTTCGCCTGGCGGGGCCAGAGAGTTTGCTCGAAGGATGCTGACAAATCTTCAATCGGAGATAGGGGGTTTGTGTGCCCGTATCATTGCGATGCTCAGGGTTTCTTTCTAGTCTGCATCCAAGTTTCGGAAACGGCAGTTGAACTTGATGAACCTGATTGCTTCAGGATCTTCCTGTTCGAGGACGTTGACATAGTTATCACCTCCGGACTTTGAGGGATTCTGATGAGATTTGCCCCGGTTGTCCTTTGGTCGGCTTGCATGAGGTAGCCCCGATGCCTGGCTGCGGGCATGCTTGATTGGCATTTCAGCTTCATTCCCTATGAGGAAACTGTCCCCTCTGATGACCTCGAGATCTCCTTATCGATTTATGAACTTGACACACTGATGGAGAGTGGAGGCGATGGCCTTCATGTGGTATAGCCATGGGCGTCCCAACAGAGCTGTAAATTTGGACGGAATGTCCATCACGTGGAACTTTGCTGGCACCATTTGGGTTTCTAACCAGAGCTCAAGAGTCACCGTCCCTAGGATGGGATGAGATGTGCTGTCGTAGGCTTTGTTCAGGCAGATGGGATCATGTGGCCTTCATCAATGCGTAGGGCTTGCATCATACTGAGGGGAAGGACATTGACTGATAATCCATTGTCTACCAATACCCTAGGGAGGGAGACGGTGTTGAGCCGGATAGTGATGTATAAAGCTTCATTGTGCCCCGAGGCCCCTTTCGGTAGGCCTTCGTCACAGAAGGTGAGCATGCTACCATACAGTCTGGAATTGTAGATCTGATCTCTTTCCGGAGAGGGAGAATCATCGAGCCATCCATTTCCTGTCTTCCTCTTGAGAGGCAAAGCTTTTGGTGGTGCCTCGGTATTGTGTCGAGGTAGCTTATGGCGGTGGCCGCCCTTGGTTAGCACATTGATTGAGTGCGAGTGCCAAGTTGACTTTGACTTTCCTTTGCCGGCCCGTGCTCTGAAGTTGGGCGGGTTTAATCTTGGCTGATCCTGCGGGGGATTAGGCTTCTGACTGACAGTATAGTTGCGAGGTTTGAGGTATTCCGGTGTCCTGAAGCCTGATCTTTGTTGTCAGCAGGATGTTTTGATTTTCCCACCCCTGTCTGCTCTGAAGTTGTGCTGCTTGAAGGGAGAGAGGACTTGCTGGAGTAGAGTACATAGTAATCAAACTTCCTGGATGGCTCTCCGAGTGTACCCACGCTGGTGTCTCCGGCTTCATACCTTTCTTTCAATTTTTGTTGAGAAGACTGCTTCTTCTGCTTTCTGGGGGAATCGCCCCTGATCAGGTCCTGGAACTCGTACTCAAGGCATTCGGTGCAGTCACAAACATCGTAACAGATGTGAATGTCTGATGAAGACCTGGCTGGAAGTGGCGGAGAGAATGGCTTTGTGGCAATCTTCTTTGGTACCCACTTGATGGAGTTTATACTGTTGTTGTTCGGAAAAGGGTTTCCGACTGTGTTAGGTCCATGGGGACACTCCAACTTTCCCTCCTCTATCAGGTTCTGGATCTCATACAGTAACCCCAGGCATCTGTCAGTTGTGTGCCCGTGATATTGGTGGAAGGTGCATTATTTGCTTTTGTCGGCGTTGACTACGGGATTCCTAGGTTTGTAGTTTTCAACGGGCTTGAGGAGGCCTTCTTTGAACAACCCTTCCAGCATCTTACTCAGAGGCATATCCAACTTGTCAAAGTGTAGGGAAGGCTGCTTCGTGGAGGAGTTGTTTCATTGCGGGACCGGGTTTCTGTTGCTTGACTGTTGACCCTGATGGATGCTGTTGACAGATGTATTTTCCCTTTGCCGGGGGCCGGTGTAAGATTGAATGTAGCCGCTGATCTGTATCTGTACGGCTGTACTGTAGCCAGCTTTTCCTTGAGATCCTTTTCGAATTGTGAGCCGGTATTGACCATGGCTCGGAGATCTGGGAAGAAGTGATGGCTGATGAGCGTTCTGATAGACGGCCTCAAGCAGGACTTGAAGATCCGCATCTGTTCGTCTTTGGAAAGTGGTCCATGATTTCGGAGAGTTTCCAACTCCACCTCTTGTAGAATTCTCCAACGCTTTCATCTGCCTTCTGTTCGGTGGTGATTAAGTCCTCACAACTTGTTTCCCACTCTAGGTTGGATCTGTACCGCTCTAGGAAGATATTACTGATCTGATCCCAGGTATGGCGATCTGCAGGCTTGTCCCTTAGGAACCACCGTAACGCAGAACTCTTGAGAGTATGTTAGAAATGATCGACCATTTGCTGGAGGGTTGCTCCTTTTGCTCTCATGCTGAGAACGTAGGTGTCAATATGCGTCTGTGGACATTCGCTTCCGTCGAATCGGTCCATTTTTGGCATTCTGAACATAGCAGGGAGAGGCGTGACCATTCTCGGATCTGTGGATTTGAGCGTTTCTTGCTTTGAGCTGCCTATGCTGGCTTTCAGGTCTTTCATTTGTTCGACCATCCAGGCCAAGACGGGGTCCAGTGGTGGACTTTGAGGCTCGGTGCTGGGTGCTGCCATATGAGCGGCAGTAATTAGAGGTGGGAGGCTTGATATATGCGGATATATGGGGGCCTTTTCTGGACTGTATCGGGGTTTGTCCCCGGTGTTTTGAAGTTCGTATATAGGCAATGGGTTGAACCCGGGAGGGTATTGGAGGACATTGATATCTGTTTGAGATGGTTCAGCGGTGTGCTTGTTGTACTGAGTGATGGGAGCAACACTGGAGTGGTCGTATATGATGGGAGTGCCTTGAGAGGTGGCAACATGGAGCCTCGGTCGGCTGTTTCCTTGGTTCAAAGGAATCCCGTAACTTGGTGGGGGAGGAACCTGGTTGAAGGTTTGAGGAGTTGATCGAGAGGGCTCGTCGTCCTCGATCAGGACGAAAGTACCGTCTGGCTGGGGGATAGCTGCTATACCTCGCTCATTCAGAAGCTGTACCACGAAATTCTGCTGATCTTCTTTCTGCCTTTTGTGAACCTCACAGGCCCGGATGGCTTCTTCCAGTGTCATATCTGTTACCGGTGGCGGGGTTCCGTTCCCGTCACGATTTCTCGGTGAGCTTGACATGTCGGAAAGTCTGGCTGAAGGAACTGAGGGAACCGAAGAACTGTCTGATGCGGTCGTAACTGCAATTCTGGCGAGGCGCTGACCCGGAATTCTGAACCACTTTCTGCTCGCTGCAGGGAACGAAAGGCAGGGTTTAGGCTTTGGAAAGGGTATTTGGCTCATGGTTTCGGGCTTGTGCAATGTGCGGTTACTGATTAATGTTTACTTAAAACGCATTTTCTCAGAGTCCTAACCGGTTGGAAAAGACCGTGTCTTCTTTTTCGCAACTAACCTAGGGCTCGAATCAGTGGATCTCGTCACTACGTTTATAAGCCCCTCGTTTTTCACCTGTAAATCGTCTTCCTGGGATGGACAATCCCGAGTGAGAGTCCTATAAGGCAAGCGAGTTCCACCGACAAAGGAAAAAGTGAACTTAAGGCTAGCTTGTCATGTAAACATTCAACGTATGTGACATGCGGGTCACGGACAAAGTCAACGTCCTCAAGTTAAGGCAGAAATCATGCCGAAATTTCGGCACGACCTCTCCTGACTCACTTGCGCGAGGGGCCTTAGCTTTTGGCGTTGGCCAAGTTGTGGCTTGGCATGGTGTATACGTTGAGGGTTTGATGACACGGTGTCACATTGAACCTTCGGGTATGTTTTTAGCGTGGCTCCACGTCAAAGTCAAGGCTGAAAAGCTAAGACTTCGGGTCGGGAACGACCTTCGATCTCAACTTTTAAGTTTGACTTGTGAGGGAGATCAGCGTAAAGACATACACTTAGGCTTTATGACACGTACTAAGCCAAAAACCAACCGGGGTCTTGGACAAAGTGTGACACAAAGAGTGCATGGATTACACAGGCTAGGATGGGCTGTTTGGGATGACCCCATGCACGCTCGAAAGGTGTCTGACAGACCAATCAAGCTGTAACTGAACGGTCATCCCGGGTTAAGGGTCGTAATGTGCAGTGTACCGAGGAAGCAAGTGCGGGTAGTGTGCGGTGTACCGAGGCAGCAGTGCAAATAGTGTGCGGTCACTGAATTCTTTTTCTGAGAAAAATAGAAATTTTCAGAATGCATTTTGAAGAATTTATGCGCAGTTCAAAATATAGCATGAAAATCAAGTATGAATGGAAATGCACGAACATGTTATGATTTGGGATGAGATGAAAATGCAACATCTTTTTTTCTCTGTTTTTTTTTTCAAAAACGGTTCGATGTTTTTATCAACACACGCACACAAAAACGAGAAAGGGTAAACGAAAGTTTGACCCACGGAATGTTTTTAAAACAACGGTAGTTTTGAAAAACATTGCTTGTCCCCAGCGGAGTCGCAAACTGAAATTACCCGGATCGCGCGCGGGGTAGGGAGGGGGTGGGGGGGGGGGGTGGAACGCGGAGAGCGGCATTTCGCAAGAAACTTTGGGACCTCACTTCCGGAGAAGGGGAGGAGTCGCCACGCGATTTTGTATTATGAGCCCAAACGTTGAGAATGGCTGAGTTTGAAAAAAGGGGGTCGTTTTAATTGGTAGCCAAAACTTGGAAAAGGCTTTGAAAAAGTGGAGTTTTGTATTATGAGCCCAAACTTTAAAAATGGCTTTGAAAATGTGACGTTTTGTATTATGAGCCCAAACTTTAAAAATGGCTTTTTTGTACCAGAGATTGTTAGGTTCAGAGGTCACGTTACGTTTCAGGAAGAGTATATTGAGATCAGTCGAAATGCCTCGTATGATGAGTCTTTCTACCTTTCTCAAAATTGTGTGCGTGTGTGTGTGTGTTGCATTTTTGAAAAGGGGCTTGAATGTCAAGCTTAATCTTGGTTTGAGTGACAAACGTTGATTTTATGATGAAAAAATGAGCGTTTGAATGACAAACGTCGGTTTTGAGTTGTTTTGAAAACGGCGTTCGAAGAAAGAGCTTAAATCTTTAGTTTGAATGTCAAACGTTGATTTTAATGAAAGGAGCGTTTGAATGTCAAACGTCGGGTTTTGAGTTGAAAATGAGCGTTTGGATGCCAAACATCGATTTTGTGCATTTTTGAAAAGGAGTTTGAAAGATGAACTCCGGTTTTGAACCGGGCATTACATTGTTACCAATTTTATGAAAAGAGGTATTAAATGACTGCGATCAACGAGTCGTTTTGTGACACGGACTTTGATAAGTAAATACTATTATGAGCCAAACGGCTCGGACTTGTAAATGACAGTATTTATAGTGCGGTATCAACAGAATCAAATGTTCCGGACGGTAAAAGTGCGATCGACGAGCCAAACGGCTCGAAGTTGTAAAGGCATATAAATTAAATGACGGTATCGACGGATCAAATGATCCAGACTTAGTAAATGACGATCACGAACCAAACGGTTCGGACGGTAAATGTGTGAATCGACAGATCAAACGATCCGGACCGTAAATAACATCAACGTAAAAAATGGGGCTGGAACTCCGTTTTAACCCGAAATTACTTCTCTTACGGGAGAGAAGATGATTTTGGGGTAAAACGTATCGAACCCCGTAGACGGCGTTACGTCTACAATTTCGAAAGTTTCGAACGAAACGATAATAGCGATTGATGCGTAAGTCGAGGCGAAATGAGTTTTAGAGAGAGAGAGTGTTACCTATGGCTAGGAGTTGACTCTTTGACTCAGTTTATGTATACGGGATACGGTTTTGGTGTTTAAAATGTGTTTTGAGGTTTTTTTGTTCGTGTTTGGTCGAAAAACGGGATTTTGCGCAAATCGAGACAAAACGGGGCTCGGGGGGTGAAACTGGTTTATGCCGTGGCTTTTGTGAAGAGGGGTTAATGTTTTTCTCTTCTTTTTTTACAAATGACAGCCCTTGTATTTATAGGGTGAAAATGCAAAACAGGCCGGACGGCCTAAGGTTCAATTTGGGGGATTTTTGGATATTTTGGAAAATTGGAGGACCTGAGGGGAATTCTGGTTTTTGGGGTAAAACAGGCCGGACGGCCAGTCACTCAAAATAAATGGCATTTTGGTCTTTTCACCCTCGAATTTGATTGATGTTCATTTGTGGGGCTTGGCATGCGTGCCACGTGCCCCTGTGACTCACCTAGGCTAGGGATTTTGTCCCGTTATTCCCGGTCTTTTCTCATTCATTTTTCGTGTTCTTTGTTGTGTGACCTTATGTGTACATATGCTTTGCTTTCATTGATTGTCTTTTTATCTATCATTTGTTCTTGTTCTGGTATTCTAATGCCATGGTGTTGAGTGATTGCATTGCTTGAAGACTGGGGCTTGTTCTGTTCTTTGGTTCTGAGAATCTGGCTCTGTATGTCGGGCGACAGACTCTGCCCAATCCATCATTCTGCAGGATTTGATCTTCTTGGTCCAGATTGTGATTGTGGGGGTAGCCCCCGTAATCTAGTTATGCTCATTTGATTATTATACTCTGTGATTGGCAATGTGTGTGTGTTTCCATTTCTCACCCTTTTCCAAACAAAAATAAAAGACATAAAAAATCTTTTTTTCACAAATAAGGAAATATTGTCACCCGCACACCACATCACTAGATTTAGAGCCTTTTGGTGCGATTAACGGCATCGCGGACGGTGATGTATGTCGCCTACGCTTGAGCACCTAATATCAATCCTTTCCTCCTAGCGCATCATATGTGGACCCACAATTTTTCAAGCTTACCCAACAGTTGGTTTTTGACACATCATTTTCAAAAATATATTAAAATGAATTGTTTCAAAATTAATCATAGACTTTCATAACTATCCCAAAACCTAGCACGTGTGGGCATGTTGCTAATGCAACATGGTTTCACGGATGGACATGTCACTTTTGTGACATGTTCTAACGAGAGATCATGCCACATTGTCAACGTGCACCGACGAGAGGTCATGCCGGATTTTTTCTTGAAATCCTTCGGGAATACCCGTCATGCTGCCCAAATTTCTCCAGAAGTTTGGACTGCTCGTCCATCCCATAAACGCTTGGGTTTTATTTAGGTATTATTGCCTATTATTAATTTTTAATCAATACATTTGGTATATTTTGAATGGTGTGTCCCTAGGTTCCCCTCGAGGTTTAGATTGCGAGAATATAGGCTTATCCTTTCCCAACTGTTCCTAGGACTTAAAAGACATTGCTTTATACTTGAACATTAATAAGATGTTTGCACGAGTCCATCTCATTTCCTATTTTTCCCTCTCCCATACATTCTCGAGGTTCTTCCCTCTGCTACACCTTATACACCTCTTTACCTCTACAGCCATGACAAGTTGGGTGCGTGCTCCTTTTCCCGGCGCTCGTTTGGTCCGTATTCCCGAGACAGAGGCAGTTCAAGTGTTCGAGTGTTCTTTATCTGATTCAGAATTCGAGATGTCTGGTGCAGAGAATGTGTGGGCTAACCAGTATGGAAGTTCCCCCGCTTTGGATCAGCTCGGTGTGAATGATTCGTCGTACAGATGGTTCTTATGAGGAAATCATTGATGCTAATGATAGTGATCTAGGAGTCGGGAATGTTTCTCTCCCTCTCCAGCCCGCCTATAATTCTACACCTCCTCCCCTCACTTTTGTTTCTTCTCCCGTCTGCATGCAAACGCATGGGAGGAATGAAATGAATGTGAGTTCACAAGGCAGGACTCCTTCTCCAATGTCTCAGCCCATCCAAACTTAGGTTCAGGATGTACAGTTCAATCACACTCAGAGTCAGGGACTACAGTTGAACTCTCAGGGTGGTTTTGGTGGACCACGGCCAAACTTTTATGATCCGACATCTTCCCTTATGCCTAATGCTTCTATGCCTCCAACTCAGTGCGAATTGCAGTTTCCAAGTGGTTATCAACCTCAGTTTCAGCAAAACTCCCAAGATTTGTGGCCTCCAAGTTCCCAGTACCAAGGTCAGCGTCATTTTGTGGACAATCAGTTTAATCAGAAGGGATTCCTACAGTTCTGCTAATCAACTTTAGCCTCAAGGAGGGTTTTCTCAACCATTGATGGGTTCATCTTATGGTTCCAGCTCGCCATCTATGAAGGGTCAGTATCCAGGACAAACTCCATGTTTGACTGCTAATACTCCGCTTCAGAATCAAATGTCTTCCATTCCCGTCATGACTCCCATTCGTCAAGGGGTGCCAATACCCGAGTCACCTCCAAAGCTGGTTCAAAAGAAGAGAGAAAAACATCACTTTGATGATGTGGGGATGCCTATAGATGAATTTTTTGAAATCTTAGTAATCGGAGGACTTGTTCAACCACTGGTAAATTACATCCCTGCTCATCCCAACCCAAAGCTGGACACAAGCAGGTTTTGCCTCTACCATCAACATCCTGGTCATACCACCAATAACTACACCCCTTTGAAGATGCTCATTCAAAGGCTTGTCTATGAGGGTAAGATTGAAAAGGATTCTCGCCCCAACGTTGTCACCAATCCTCTTCCATGGTGTTAGCAGAATCTAAGGGGTCCTCCCATCCGAAGTTGATACAGTCAATCAATCTTTGTAGGGTCTAGATTGTCTTTAATTTCATTAATGAATGTCCCTTTTGAGTATTGAGTCTGTCGTATCTGTGTTATTGTCCTTTCAGTAATAAAAGTTTTTGTTTTTCTTCTTGCTAGACTTGAGACATTACTTGCGCACCCACATTACACTTAAATGAAATGATTTTATTCTATATTATCACTTGTGCTGCTCAACCACTAATTCATTGAAATGATTAATATTTAAATTAATCGGAGTGAGAAAATCAAATGATATCATTCTCATATTGGGGCTCATCAATTCCCCATTTCGCATTTCATATGCTCACATCTCTTTCATCATACACAGCATTCCATTGATCAAGAATTTGCATTAATCTTTCACAATTAAGTTTAAGCAAGCAATGAAGACTTAATTTCGTTTAGATCATCCGGTAGGAATTGCAGCTGAAGCCTTTCACCATAGGAAAGCCATTACCTTACCCTCACCAAACAATATCCCTTCATTTCAAGATCGGCATGTCTTGAAATCCCGTTTAGCCATCTCCAAAAGAAAGAGGGACTATCCTTGAGGATCCCATGACTCACAATAAGTTTGACCATCTCCAAGCTCAAGAATGACAGAATGCAGTGATCCACACTAGGAGCTAGCAAAAGTTCTCTCTCAATAAAAATAAAATCCTCGTCCCTAGTGATTCGCTCAAAGCAGATAAGGAGCTAGCTGTCCACTTAAAGGGAGTCTCTTGAATAAATGGATTTCCCCTCACCAACACCTTCCAACCAATTCCAACCATCCTCTCACCTTTCAGAGGATATTCCCATTACCCTTGGCCCTGCCGAAGCCAAATTTGACCTCTCATTCTTAGAGGCAATAAAGATGCAACCTCAATTTCCTCACCAATAGAAATCCTAAACACATCCTTGAAAGCCAACATCTCATTTTTAGAGGTTTAGTCAGCAAAAAATGCCCAGCCGACCTCTCACCTTAAAAGGTCATGATACAAGCAATGTTCCAAATCACCAGATGGCCGATCGAAGCCCTGAAACCCAGCTACAGTCCCTACAGGATAGCAGTTTAGTCCAAATTTATTCAAGGTCCAAATCAAATTAGAACTTCATCGCTTGCTTAAATTGGAACCTAATGCGCCCTGGTTCAGTACCATCAATCAGAGATTATGCAAATCCAATTCATTTGACATTTTATATGAGCATATTTCATTTCTTCTCCACAAACACTTTTCGTGAATGCCTCACTGAGGCTTTACATCCGTGTCTTTCATTGACACTCCAAGGGGACATGTTCTTCAATTCTCCGATACTAAAAAAATCCTCAAAGGTCTTTAAAATTTTGAATTTTCACATTCCTTCTCTTTTCAATCGGGACTTGCCCGAACTACGGCGACCTGAGCTCCTCACAGTGAGGGGAACGTAGGCAACCAGAAATGGTCCGGTAACAAACACTTTCAAATCTCAAAAAATTCGGTCTCATCAATGACCTCTCCTATACACAAATCCTCTTTCCATCTTTCCAAACTTGATTCTTGATATCAGTTGATTTTCTCCTCATGATTAGTCAAAATGTTTGTTCATATCAAGATTAGTGGTCGAATAACCCGAACATCAATAAAAGGTTTAAGCAGTCTTGTGATCATCATGAATAAAATAAGTTTTCAAATGTCTCGACAAGTCTTCTTTTTCTACATCATAGGAAAATAGAGCCAAACACTGTCTTTCTGTCAGCAGGGGCTTCCATACACTTTTCTACACCTTGTTATTCTTATACTCTCTCAAAAGAGTCCAGCCCAAAGCGAGTTTGTTACACAAAATTGGGATTCATTCCCACTTCGAAAGATATGCCTCTGCATGTATATATTCCCGAGTCTTTTCCAATGACTAATTGGCTAAAGTTTGAAAGATGGGTGCCTCCTTGGCCACATGATGATTCTGTCTGCAATAAGGCTGCATTGGACCTCTTCAAGATTGGGCTTTGCTAAGCTGTTTTCTCAGGCTCTCCCGTATCAGTATTTTCGCCAGGACATTCTCTGCATTCACTCTGCTACACGATGAATTCGCTTCTTATCAGATTCACTTTGGGATTACTTTGCCTTACCAATTGGGGCTTCGCCGGGTCACCTCATCAAAATCTGGGCCTCGCCTAATCATCTCTGCAAAGCCAGGTTCATTCTCTGCACTTTCTTTGCTACTCGTAGTCTCAGCCAGCGACAGAACTACTGTAATCTGTAGGTAGCCTACTTTAGGTTCAGCCAATTCGTCACATATGACACCCCATTCCCTAGCGGATCTTTTCCGAACTACGATCATTGCTTGATTCCTCCGGGATACGTAGGTAGCCTTCCAAAGGTTCAGCCATCCACCCTCCTTGATCACCCAATCTGTATCGGCAGTTCACCAGATTGGATCCTTTTTTATCGACAACCCCACTCGCCCTGCAAGTGGCGTTGCCGAGGGGCTTCTATAAGTACCCAAATCTGGCTCATGCCTTCCGGTTAAGTTTTCCAGCAATTTCCCGGACTTTCCTAAAGTTCAGGGGCAATTCTGGAACTTTCCCAAACCTTCCGAGGGGAAAAGGACTTGCTAGGAATTAAAATTCCACGTAGTCCCTCGCTGGAAAGACCTTCTAGAATGTCACCTTGCATGGTTCTAGAAATAGGCTGAGTCACTAAAGGATAAGACCGCACGGCTTCTTTTGCCAATGGTTAATGTCGCACGGCTTCATTAGAAAACACAAAATTGCCTATAAATAGAGGCCTCCTCTATTCATTTTGATAGAGAATTTTGAGCACTGTTACTCTGCCCAACTGAAACCACGAAAATTCAGAGACCAACACTCACTCAAAATTACCTCCCTCCTCTCCAAAATCCCTCTAAAGTCACTCCTTCCTTAGGAAAGCTTCAAGGGAGATAGAGGAACACCACCATTGGTAACCTCTCCTCCTTTTCTCTTTAAAATATACCTGTCATCTTGTCATATTGCTTAATTGCTTTCCATATTGCCATTTATTGCTATTATATGTGATTTATTGTCATAAAGATCATATCTTTACCATGTAGATCATCATATCCCCTTTTCCCCTATCACATAGGATTCATGGAGAATCCATCCCAAGGATGAACAATAAGACCACAAATGGCTTGTTCTAGGGTGGATCCCTCACATGATGATGTGAAAAATGTCATCTTTATCATATTAAAATGTCATCTTTACATTAAAAATGCCATCTTTACTTCCATAAATGTCATCCCTTTCCCATTGACCTTGCTTCCAAGGATTGTCCACCTAAAAGGTTCTTAAAGGACATATGAAAGCCTTAAAGGTCCTCCCCTTTATATTCCTAGTCTTAGCTTTCATAGTGTTCCTTACACTTGTTTGCATAAAAATGCCATCTTTACTTTCAAAATGCATTTCCCCATGTCTCTCATGGTTGGATCGCTCTCCAAGGATTGCCTAGTTACCTTCTTAAGGCACAAAAAGGCATAGGATGAGTATAAAGATCCAATCTTTATACCCCTCCCCTTTGTCCCTTTGGTACTTGAAGCATCTCTTTGGGCGTAGCGATGTAAAGGTCTCATCTTTACATCGTTTCCTCCACATAAAGATGCCATAGTCGAAGTCCCTTTAGAAATGGACGAACTTAAGCCCCTACATCTCCGATCATCACTTGAGACGAGCACAAATGTCCCTATCAAGCTCGAATCGTCTCAAGATGTAGGATTGATGGGCAAAGGTCCTTCCTTTCTAAAGAGTCTCATTCTTAGACTATAAAAGAGGTGTCCCTATTCCGATCACATTTGACCAAAGGTCACTTAATGATGGTCGTAAGTCCAAGACTAGCACGGGATCAAAGTCCCGAACATATCAAAATCCAAGGAATCCCGAGCAATAACCAACTCATGGTTTATACGTCTGGAAGACAAATTGGCACATTCCCTCCTTTTCAAATCACACACACACACACACGAAAGCACAAAGCAAGCACGAAAGTTGGATCTTGGAAGACTTGCTTCAACAAGGCTCCTTGGGTGAACGCCAAACGTTCTTCCCAAGGAGTAACTTAACCTCCAGACCCTAATCCTTTTTTTCAAATTTTTGAGGAAATCAAAATGGCGTGGTGACTCCGTTTTTCAATTTAAACCGGATTTCTTCAAACCGATGTGAGGCGGTGACCCCTTACACGAGAAAGCGGTTCAACACAAAAAAAAAATGCCGCGATCTTGGGCACCACATTCACAGTTTGGCGACTCCGCTGGGGATAATCAAAAAGCTTTTATTTTTAAAATAAAAAAATGATACTCAATATATAGGTGAAAACCATTAAATTTCCCGTTAGCGCCTCCTTACCAGAGTCGGGGATAAAATATGGTCTAACAATGCCACGTACCGGTATCCTTTCGAAAAAAAAAAAAACTTTTGAGTGGGTTAGCCTTTCGCCGCGATCCAATTTTCGTGCTTGCTTTTTGGGTTTTGGGATTGTGCTCATTCTGAATACTGAACAGGAAGCCTTCTGGAGCAAAAAAGGTGCCAAAACATCCGGGGAACAACCTGGAAATGAAAAATTTTGGAACCTGGAAAATTGCTTGATCCAGCCGTGCGGCTTGATCTTCCCAGATCCTAGTTGGGTGGCTTCTTTGGGCTATTCCACCAGGACACAATCTGAGGTTAATCTGGCAGCTTAGGCAGCTTGGGGCTATTCAGTTCCAAGACTGACCAGGCTCCAGAAAATTTACGTGCTTAACTGTTGCATTTCCCCCGTCCCGAAAAATCATTCCTTTAAAACACATTTCTGAATATCTCTGTTTTAACTCAAAAAGGAACATTTTAGGAGGCCGCACACTACGCGCACCTTTATATCATGTACACTTTGCATGCACGTCCTTTTAACCCGGGGTGGTTGTTCAGCTGCAGTCACGGATAGCATTACGATGCTCCCGGGCGTGCACGGAATCATCCCAAACTCCCTATGGCAGCCAGTGTCGACCAATGCACAGTCCGTGTCACACATTTTAAAACCGTGACTTTTGGTTGGTTTTTGGTCTAAACCGGGTCATATAGCCTAATTGCATACTCCCGTAAAGGTCAAACCTTAGCCCATGTCGAGAGTCAAGATCCTTCGCGCAAGCGAAACTCTTCCGAAATTCCACCAAGGAAAAATTGGCAGAATCATGACTTCGGCATTGACTTTGACTTTGACCCGCACGAGATACGAAAGAGTCATGCCCAAGTCCACGCCAAAAAATCAAAAGATCTTTCGTGCAAGCGGAGCTCTGCCGAAATTTCGTCAAGGAAAAATTGGCAAGATCTTGACCCGGTGTTGACTTTGAATTTGACTCGCGCAACGTATGCAACAAAGTTTAATGTGACACCGTGTCATTCGGCTTTTACCGTCCGACCCATGCATATTATTTTCTTGGACAAATGCCAAAAGTCAAAACGTCAATCGCGCAAGCGAAACTCTGCCGAAATTCCGTTAAGGCTGAAAGACGAGACTTTCCCGGCATTGCCTTGACTAAAAGCCGCATCGCTCATGCGTCAAAAGTTCCTATGACCCACTAGACCCTTAGGAGCATTCTCCTCTCTCGATCGGTGGGATCCGCGTGCCCTATAGGACCCTCGCCCGGGGCTGTCCACCCTGGGAGGTCGAAATACAGGTGGAAAACGAGGGGCTTATAGACATAGTGACGGAACCCACTTATCCAGGATCTAGAGTAGTTGCGAAAAAGAAGGGTAATCCCTTTTCCAACCTGTTGGTCCCAAAGGTGGCAACAAGGGTGAAAATACAGCTAGAGGGGGGTGAATAGCTGTTATAAATTTTTCGCCCTCTTTTGAAAACTAAACCTCTAAGCTTACAAAACCGCTTGCAGTTGATAATAGACTGCAAGTAGAGATGTAAAATGCACAGCGGAATAATCGAGATACAAAGCGATTTTGGTAGAGGCGGTTTGTAAAGCAGTTTGATGATGCGGTTTTGATAAGTGCAGTTTTACAAACACGTGTGGTTTTGATAATGTTAACTCCAAACACTATTTCACAATAATGGATAACTAAATAAAGATCAAACAGAGACAGAGATAAATAATTAGTAAACACAAGAAATATAAATGCAGTAAATTAAGAACACGTGATTTGGAGTGGTTCAATCGATAAACGATCTACGTCCACTACTAAGATGGTTAGTCTTGGATTTTCAAGAGTGATTTTACTATTGAGTATGAGAGATTACAAGTTACAAAGATTGATACTCAAATCTAAAATCTATTCTATGAAGATCAAATCCTAGACTATAACCAGTGTATCTCAAATGAATAATCTATGTGATTAAACAAGTGAGGTGTGTGTGTGAGAACAAGATCAAGGCTCTATAAATCTTTGAGATGGAGAGCACAATGATTCTTGATGGTGTTAAGGCTTGATTTCTGGGCCGGGAAATATTTCTTGAAGTATGAAGATGAAGATTCAAAGGGTTGAATAATTTCTGGGCAGAGCTTTAGCTTCTATGAACACATCACTTTTCAATTTTCTCAAGCAATCTTCAAATGGTGAAGATTGGGGGTATTTATACCCAAGCATCCAAGATATAGCCATTGGACACAGATGTTGCAAGGAAAGTACTTGATGCTTTCTCATTGGTCCACAACAACCACTTTTGTCCTTTAGTACAGCAGCTGCAGATAAAGTTGATCAGGCTCCAGCTGCAAGCAATGAGGTTAGGACACCTGTCACCTTTTCAAGATCCTTGCAGATCTTCTCTGACATTGAATCACGTGACAAGATTTGGTGATTGACTTTTGATATTGCTGACGTGGATCCCAACGGTAAAAAGTGGTTCACTTTAAGTCTTCAATCATTGGATGCGGTCTGGTGTGGAGCGGTTGGATAGATGCGGTTTCACCAGGAGGTTGCAAAATGCAGTTGAAATATTGGAACTGCACAAGTGCGGTTCACCAAGCGGTTGTACTGCATTTGTTCAAGGAGCAGATTCAAAGAGGAATTCCACATGCAGTTGCATGTGCGGTTCATAAGTGCGGTTTTGAAACTGCTTGGAACTGCAACCTTATATCCAATGAGTCTTGTGCCAGTCTTCAAGCCTAAATTTAACCTATTCAATAAAATGGACTTAGCTAAAAAATTGAAGTCTAAGATTCATTACATAGGGTCCTAAAGTCCTTAAAATAGACAGGAGGTTATGGTATCAATCAAATCTAATACAAAATAGGAGGGTTAAAATATGCATACCCAACAATCTCCCCCTATTTGATTGATGCCATTAACTACTATAACTAAAGCAAACATTGTATTTGGTAAAAACATATCCATAAGAATTAACATGGTAATTCATGTCCCAAGTCAATGCACACACTTAGCTTAAGCTATATATTTCTATACTATTTGAAAGATGAAAACTTACAATATGAAAAGTATAGAAATGCATTCAGTGCACTTAAAAATATGAGTTTAAGTTTAAGGTGCGGTTTAAACTGAATGTTTAACCTTCATTTCAAAAATATGATTTTAAGTTGGAAAATATTTGAATGAGGTTATAAACCATAAGTGGTTTCATTGTTCTACAAACAAGCAGTTTGATATGAACAAGGTTTTGGAACCAATGATGCATTTTTCATTACTACCTTAGCAGTTACATGTTACAAGGTAGGAAAGCAAAATACAAGGTTACAAAAAAAAAAGAAGTTGGACAAGAAAAATACATGAAGTGCGGTCTAACAAAAACAAAAGGAGTTCAGCAAAGGAAAAGAAATTACAAGAAAAGAGTGGTCCTATTGCTGATGCGGTTGATGCTAATGCTAATGCGGTCGCTGAGAAGATTGATGGCGCGGTTGATCACGACGCTGGTTGACTTCTTGATTTGGCAGTGAAGGTCTTGAGGGTCTGAACGCAGAGCTTTCACCACGAAGAGTTCTCCTTAAAGTTCTAACTTCTTCAGCATTTCTTCCAAGGGTAGTCTCAACTGCTCTGAGTGCGGTCACGGATTGAGCAGCGGTTGAAGTAACAGCATCAACAGATCTGGTGTTGGCAGCAACACTCTCCTTGATTTCACCAGAATAAAGTTCAATGCAGGCTTTGAGAGAGTTGTAAAAGGTGAAAATCTCCCCCTGAATAGCTGTGATTTGGTTGGAGAGAGCATCTCTCAAAGGCTCTAGATCAACAGATACATTCAAGGAGGTTCTCAATTCCTTGATTGAATTGTCCAGCTTCATGTTAAATCCAGCCTTAAGGTTCTCAAACCTAAAACTAATATCATCATCAAAAGTTTTGATTTTGTCGTTGAGACTGTCTCCCACAATGTTCAGGTCAACATTGATTCTATCTTTGAGGGAGTCCAGTTCAGACAGAATTTTGAGTTCCAAGGCATCAAGGGCGGCTTGGGATGGGACGGTTGAGGTTGAAGTTAGTTATTGCGGTTGAGAATCAGAGACTGTCTTCATGAAGGTTTCAAGGGCAGAATTTGTGGAGGTGACAAAGGCATTTGAAAGATTGGTGAGCATCTCATGAAGTTGAGTTTTTGACACTGCAACACCCATAGCTCTAAGAATACCATTTGATAAATCTTTCTTAAAGCCTTGAAAACATGCTTCAACTGCGGTTTTAACAGCTTCAGCGGTTTGATTTGTGGAAGCGGTTTGGGTTGTGGAACTTCTCTCCCCCTTAATGGCATCAATTAATTGGGCTTTTAAGATTTCCATTTCAGTGGTTTGAGAGTCCACTTTGGAATGCAGGGAGTGGTTGAAGGCTTCAAGGGAGGAGTTGGAGGCAGCCAAGGCAATGTTGGATTCAGTAAGTTTTAGCATGTGGCCTTGGTTGATTATAAGTTGGGATTGGATGAGCTGAAGGGTAGAGAAAATTTGGCAATATTAAGAAGGTGGTGCGGTTGAAGTGGTTGGAATTTGAGTAAAGGAGGGAGGCGGTTGAGATTGTGTGGCTGGAGCAGTTTGAGACAACAGGGTTAGAAGGGTTTGGAATATGCGGCTGGCTGGGACAGTATATGGAGAAGCGGTTGAGGTAGGAATTGGAAGTGATTGGGGTAAGGTAGTTGGTGCGGTTGAAATAGGGGCAGTTGGAGGAGGTGGAATATTAGAAGTTGGAATGCCAGAAGTAATGGGGTTAGAGTTAGAGGAGGAGCTGGTGTGAGAATCATGAAGTTCAACAGGAGGGGTTTTCTGTTGAAGGGGGGAATTTTTAGGGATAGGAGAATTTGGAGGAGGAGAAGTAAGGGTGCGGTCAAGAGAAGGGGTTGGATCGTGGTTGCGGTTGGAGATGGAAACAGCAGGGGTGCGATTAGAAAAGGGTGGTGTTTGGGCGCGGTTAGATTGAGGAGAGTTGGAGCGGTTTGAATTTTGAGGTGAAGGAGTTAGGGTTCTACGTTGGATGGAAATGGACACAGCTTGGCCAACTGAAGGTTTAGAATTCCATTGGGAGAAGGCAAGACTGGGAAAGGAGTCATTTATGGAGGGGGAATGGGAGTGAGAGTTGGAAGGTGAATGAGATGGTGAATGTGAAGGGGAAGGTGAAGGAGATAGGGATGGAGAAGGAGTAGGTTGATGGACCACACGTTGTAGGAAATGCTTGGGCCCTTTGGTTGGGGTCTGTTTCTTGGCAATTTGTTTGACCCTTTTTGGCTTTGGATTCTCCCCCTGAGCGGTTGCAGCTCTGAGCGGTTGAGAGGAAGAAGGCGGTCTAGGTGAGGGGGATTTGGCTAGGGAGGAATGATGAGAGTGGATAGGAGATTGAGATGGTGTTTGGATAAGGGTTTGGGTTTGGGGCAGTTGTGATGGAGGCAGTTGGGGAATTGGTTCCTTGGTTTTTCCTTTAGCAGCCCCTTTTTCAGCTCTTTCTTTCTCGATCCGGGCAATTTCAGCATTGTAGTAAGCGGTTAGATCCTCATCAGAAAGTTTTGCCAAATCAGTCTGGGTTTGCTTGGCCTTCTTTGCTCTTGCAACCAAGGGAGGAATGGTTGCATCTTCTTCTTCTTCTTCAACCTCATCAAGAAGTGAAAACTTTTATTTGCCCTTCTTGCTAGTTCCAGCACCAGCTGCACCACGCGGTTGAGTTGGTGCGGTTCTTGACTTTTTGGGAAGCGGTTCATCAACAGTTTTTCTTTTCCTGGAAGCCCTCTTCATGGCCTTACCCAGACCCTGAATAGCGGTTGCAGGTGTCATCTCAACATAGTGTTCCTTGGGCTAGATGGTATCCGCATCATAGAGGGTCTTGTAATCATCATTGCGAAATGAGAACCTGAAATTGTGACAAGCTTTAAGTCCCAGAGATTCCTCATTTCCCCAATGCACACATATCTCAGGGGTAGTTCCTCTCAAGTCCTCCAGGTGCTGGTAATTTGTGAAGATGGCAGTTATCATTCTGCAAAAAGGTCTCCACCTGATATGCTCATCCTTAATCTTCGATTGATATGTATCAATGCTGCTGGCAAGCTCTCTCATCAAAATCCTTGGCCAATGGAGCTTGATTCCATTGTAGATTGCACAGCAATACATCCATTGCTGTGAGGTAAAGTTGTTGTGGTTACCAGTCTTCCCACACACTGACTTCCCTACCAAGTAACATAGATGGCTCATTAATTCTCCAAAAGCTCTCCTAGGCTTCTTCTTGTAAGACCCAGATAGAGAATCAAGATCTCCAGTTAGAGTGGAGCAGGTGGCATCCATGACCTCTTGGGATACTTCAATAGGAGCACCAGAAATGTGGAACTCATATGGCCTCTGATGTCCAGGTAATCAATTGATACTTCAAGGCCTTCAACTACTCCAGTCAGGCAGGGGATCTTCTTCCCATCTGTTAGCTCTCTTTCTCCACGCACCGCGGTCGCATAAAACTGATCTACAAAAAGAGGGATGGTATATGTCTGCTTCTTGTTGAATAGGGGAAGGATTCCAAAGGCTTCCATCTTTCTGATCATCTCTCTACCAAGGGCATCTGACCTCAGCTCAGGCTCATTGATTTCCCAGCCAGGAAGAAAATATTGAGAATTCTACAAAGAAAACACTCAAGTTAGATCTATTAATAGAGTCACAGTTTACATTCGGTTTGGGCACATATGCGGTTGGCAATAGTGCGGTTTTGGAAATGAAAATTTCAAACCTCAAGGAAACTGTGAATACAGGGTAGGAAAACAAATAAGAAAATACAAAAGTATATTTACTTAGTACGTGGTATTGTAATCCAAAGTTATCCCACACTGCAAGCAGTTGTGATGTAGGGGAAGGTTATGGTGTCCAGCCTATATACTTAGTAAAACTTAAGTAAATTCCAGCAGGCGGTTTCATAAGATAGACATGCGGTTTGCAATTGAGATCATGCGGTTGAAACATATGTTATATGCGGTTACAAATATGCGGTTTCAAACACAAAGCATGCGGTTGGAACTGAAGCGGTTCAAACATGCAAAACAAAATCCAAATTTTCCAAAACTTTACTAAGTTATGAAAAACAAGATTGAAAATCAAGACAATCCAAAACATAAATAATTTCTAAAAATGAAGATGAACAGTCTCATAAATGCATGAAGAACATGAAGAACACCAAGAACAGAGATTTAATGAAAGTTAACCAAAATGAACAAATAATATCTCAAAATGATCACATTGAGCAGTAGATCAATAATATAACAATAAAAATTCTTACTTTGCTCAGAATCAACCATAAAAAGCAAAAACACAGAAGTGGGTTTTCGAATGTAAGAACTTTAAAATTCAAAATCAGTACCCAAATCAAGTGTTGATCATGAAATAAAGTTTATAATCAAAATCATAAGCACAATCCGAACATAACCCAACAAATTTCATCAAGAATGATTAACAGATGAAGTATATATGAACAAAAATTAGTTTATTATCTTCGAAGGTTTGAAGGTCAACAATGGCAGTTCATACAAGTTTGATTTGCAGAAAGTTAAGAGATAAGGGTTAGAAATCATACCATATCAAAGAATGGTTGTTTGGGTGCCATTGATGATTTGAAATGTTAAAGCTTTTAAGAAGGATTAAGAGAGAGAGAAGAAGGAGTTTGGTAAAAAATGACACTTAGGGCGGATGCCAGAGAGAACAGCTGAAAAGGTTGAAAAGGTGGGGAATGACTTCTATATATAGGCAAGACTGAGGGTTAGGCAGCTGAAGGGACAGTTTCAATTATCCCACAGGGTGAATCATGACAAATGTTGCACCCTTTCAGCTTCAACACATCATCCAATGACGGCTGACATGAAACCCATTTAATGCCAATGTTCCCTTTGCAATAAATGCATTCAAATTTTAAAATTTCGTGGGAAAACATTTACAAATAAACCCTTTAAGAAAAAATAAGGACTGAAAAATAAATAAAAGGTTTTTTTTTTGAATAAATAAATATAAGCAAAAATTAGAAATTACTCAAAGTTGAAACGCGGTTGAGATCCAAGCGGTCAAGCTGCAGCAAGCGGTTGAAAGTATGCGGTTGACTACAGGGCGGTTGACTACTTGCAGTTTGAATGCATGCGGTTCAACAAGGTGAGATTTAAATCCTCAACAGGAATTTCAACCTATACTCAACACACAAGTTAGCCAATAAAAAGTTTGGAATCATTTAAGTTCAAGCATACCCATTTCTCCTCTGAGGAAAGAAAACCTCTTGGAGTCAAGAGCTTTGGTGAGGATATCAGCAATCTGGTTGTCTATCCCCACATACTCTAAATGGATATTCCTCTTCTCCACATGGTCTTTGAGGAAATGATACTTGATATCAATATGCTTGGTCTTAGAATGCATGAGAGGGTTGTTGGAGACTGAAATTGTTGAAGTGTTGTCGCACATGATAGGGCAATTTCCTTCTTCAATTCCATAGTCCACCAACTGCTGCTTCATCGAAAGGATTTGACAAAGAACAAACTTCCAAAGACAATATACTCAGCCTCTGTGGTTGACACTGAAACTGAAGCTTGCTTCTTGCTGGCCCAAGCAACTAGTCTATTCCCGAGAAAATGACAAGTACCACTAGTGCTTTTCCTATCAATAGTACAAGCTACATAATCTGCATCTGAATAACCTACAAAATCAAAGTTCGAATCTTTGGAATACCAAAGTCCAAGGTTAGTGGTTCCAGATAAATAGCGGATTATACGCTTGACTGCAATTAGATGTGCTTCTCTAGGATCTGCTTGATAGCGTCCATATACACAGACACTACACATAATATCGGGCCTACTAGCAATTAAATAAAGAAATGAGCCGATCATACCTCGATATAAAGTCTGATCAACCTTCTTACCTTTTAGATTTTTATCTAGCTTATTGTCGGTGGCCATTGGAGTATCATATGCTTTAGCATTTTCTAATCCAAACTTCTTTATCAACTCCTTGGTGTATTTGACTTGGTTGAGGAAAATACGTTCTTCGCATTGCTTGATTTGAAGCCCGAGGAAGAATGTTAATTTTCCCATCATGCTCATTTCAAACTTTCTTTTCATTAGCTTCTCGAAACGCTTACAAAGTAACTCATTAGTAGAACCAAAAATAATATCATCGACATATATTTGAACAAGTAAAGTATGCTCATTATATTTGGCAATAAAAAGAGTTGTATCAATTTTACCGCATTTAAATCCTTTTTCTAGTAAAAATTTAGAAAGAGTCTCATACCATGCCCTTGGAGCTTGCTTAAGTCCATATAAAGCTTTCTGGAGTTTGTAGACATGATTGTGAAATTTGGAGTCTTCAAATCCAGGTGGTTGGGCAACATACACGGTCTCTTGCAGTTCGCCGTTGAGGAAATCACTCTTCACGTCCATTTGATATAACTTGAAATGCTTGAAAGAGGCATAGGCTAAGAAGATTCTTATAGCTTCCAATCTTGCAACTGGAGCAAAGGTTTCATCATAATCAATTCCTTCTTCTTGCCTATATCCTTGTGCAACCAACCTTGCTTTATTCCTAGTGATGCTTCCATTCTCGTCCATCTTATTCCTAAATACCCACTTGGTTCCTATCACTCCTTGATCCTGAGGTCTAGGCACCAATGTCCAGACCTTGCATTTTTAAAACTGGTTAAGTTCTTCTTGCATAGCAACGACCCAACTGGAATCTTGGAGTACTTCATCAATCTTCTTGGGTTCAACTTGAGATAAAAGAGAAGTATGCTCGTCATAGTTTGATCTCCTTGTTTGAACACCGGAAAACAGATCACCAATCACATTTGTGGGGGGGGGGTGACTGCTGACTTCACGAACCTCCGGGGGTAAGTCTGGTTGGACTGAGGTTTGCTGAAGATCTTCAATTGGAACGTCGTTAGATCCTTCAGCGAAGTCATGGAAGGTAAGTTGACGAAGAGGTTCAACAAGCTGGATGGGGGAATTCTCAACTTCTTCTTCCCTTGGAGTTGCATCTGGAATGGGAATTTCAGGTGCGGTTTCAAATCTGCGATTTGAGGGAATTTCAGTTGAGGGTGCTGGATTTTGCGGTTGAGGTTCAGGTGCGGTTCTAGATGGTTCACCTGTTTCATTATGCTCAGCAAAATCATCAGCAACACTTGGAGCCAAATGTGGCTCAAGGAGAGAATGCTCATCGAAAGTAACATGGACAGACTCAACTATTTTTAAACTAGTTTTATTGAAAACACGAAAAGCTTTTGAATGTTTAGCATACCCAACAAAAACACCTTCGTCGGCCTTGGCTCTGATTTTACCTCTATTTTCTCTTCCGTTGTAGAGGATAAAACATTTGCAGCCAAAGATCTTGAAGAATGCAATGTTGGGGGTTCTTCCTCTCCAAAGCTCATAGGGAGTCTTGTTATAGGTTTTATTGATGAGGGAGTGGTTCTGAGTGAAGCATGCAGCATTGATAGCTTCAGCCCAGAAATACTGAGGCAGCTTGGCTTCAGATATCATTGTCTTTCCAGCCTCAATCAACGTCCTGTTCTTCCTTTCCACAACCCCTTTTTGTTGTGGAACACCAGCTGCGGAGAAATTGTGATCAATCCCATGGTCATCACAATACTGACCAACACTGTTGTTCTTAAATTTTGTTCCATTATCTGATTGAACACTAATGATGTCGTCTTCTTTTTGGGTTTGGAGCCGTCTAAATAGTGCGGTGAGGATCTCATAACAATCATCTTTGGAAATCATCATCTCAACCCACGTACGAGGTTTTCCCTACCAATCTTTGCAAGATACTTGAAGTTCAAGTGGCTCAACCTCTTGTGCCATAGCCAACTATTTTCGCTCACATTTTTAGCTACAAAACAGAGATTAGTAATACTACATACAAAATTTAAATCAATAATGTAAATATTACTCTTACGAATCCCTGTGAGTAGGGTGACTCCGGAAATGCTATCTTTGATAAAGTAATTTGATGAAGTGAAGTTGTAAAGCATTCCTTTGTGTAAGTACCTAAATCCGGATCGTCAAAATCCGTTAGAAGTTAATCGGAATCCGTTAACTGGCCCGCTCCAGATTAACCGGAACCCGTTCCCGAACCAACGAGACGTCCCGAGACTGCCCCGAGCATCCCAACGTCAAAACGTACTCAACACGCGTCATCGCACGTAAAAAGTATGGCTTTCTCAGAAAAATGCACTTTTCGGCACTTTCCGGGGGTATTTCGGACATTTTCCGGACTGTTATTTAAAAAATGAACAAAACTGGGGCCCGGGCACGAACTCCCACAAAGCCTGGTGACTCATGGTACACGTGGCACGCATGCCACCTCCCTCTAGTCACACTTCAATCAAAAATCAAGCAGAAAAGACTAAAATACCCCTTGTATGCAGTCCAAGTCCGGCCGGACTCCTTTGCAGCAATCCAGAAATTGCCAGCAAGTCCCTCCAATTTCCAAAGTTTCACAAAACCCCCTGGATTTCACTCTCAGTCCGTCCGGACTCCTTCTGAAATTGCACCTATAAATACAGAGACTGTCAAAGCCATTAAGGACAACAAATTTACTCCCCTTTTTCACCACAGCCACCGCCCAAGCAAGTTTCACCCCTTCCCGAGCCCCCGTTTCGTCTCGATTCGCGTGAAAACTTCGTATTTCGATCAAATACGCCCCTCACCACCTTAAAATACTGTTCCAAACACACTTCCATATCCCGTATAGACCCCCTGAGCCAAAGGAGTCGACCCTAGCCACAGGTATAACTCCCTCTCCCTAATCTCTCGTTCCGCCTCGGTTTATGCGCCAGTCGCTACAACCGTTTCGGACGAACATTACTGAAATGTAGACGCCACTGTCTAATGGGTCCCGATACATTTTAGCCCCTAGATCCTCTTCTCTTCCCGTAAGAGAAGTAATCTCGAGTTAAAACGGCGTTCCGGCCCCGTTCCATTTAAATTTCTGTTATTTACATTTTTGCCATTTACAAATTCTGGATCGATCGATCCGTCGATCGTCCTTTACATTTCTGTCATTTATGATTCCGGACCGTTTGATCCGTCGAACGTCATTACTTTCATGCAAATTTACCATTCTGAGCCGTTTTGGCTCGTCGATCATCATTTACAATTCCAGATCATTCGATTCCGTTGACACCGCATTTAAATACTGTCATTTACACAGTCTGACCCGTTTGGATCGTGATAGTATTTACTCTTCAAAAGTCCGAGTCGCAACCCGATTCGTTGATCTCATATCATTTAACACGTTTTTTCCCGTAAAAATAGTTAACAATGTAATGCCCGGTTCAAAACCGGAGTTCGACATTCGAACTCCTTTTCAAAATGCGCGAAATGACGTTTGGCATCCAAACGCTAATCTTCAAACTCAAAACCGACTTTTGACACTCAAAATCATTTAATACGTTTTTTCCCGTAAAAATCGTTAACAATGTAATGCCCGGTTCAAAATCGGAGTTCGACATTCGATCTCTCTTTCAAAAATGCGCGAAATGACGTTTGGAATCCAAATGCTTATCTTCAAACTCAAAACCCGACGTTTGAAATTCAAACGCTCTTTTCTTAAAAAGTCAACATTTGACACTTAAGATAAACAGCTAAAATCAGCATTCGCGCCACTTTTCCTAAAAACTTCCAAAAAACCGACGTTTGTCATTCAAACGCTCGCCTTTTCAAGCAGAATCCCATAATCAAACGTTTGACATTCAAACCAAGATTAAGCTTGTCATTCAAGCTCCCATTTCGAAAAACACACAAACATGCACACACACATATTTTCGAGAAAGGTAGAAAGACTCGTCATACGAGGCGTTTCGGGTGATCTCGTAATACTCTTCCCGAAACGTAACGTGACCTCGGAACCTAACAATCTCTGGTACTAAAAAGCCTTTTACTCATTTTTGCTACCAATAAAAATGACCCCCACTTTCAAAAGCCTTTTCCTATGTTTTTGCTACCAATAAAAATGACACCCCTCCCTTTTTTACAAAAGCCGTTTTTCAACGTTTGGGCTCAAAATACAAAACCGCGTGGCGACTCCTCTCCTTCCCGAAAAGCGAGGTCTCAAGCACCAACCCTCCGCGAAGGACAACCGCGTTTCGCCGCGCGCGAAATCCCCGGGTAATTTCAGTTGGCGACTCCGCTGGGGATAAGATACTTTTTTCAAAACTATCGTTGTTTTCAAAAAAGCCTTCAGTGGGTCAAACTTTCGTTTACCCTTCCTCGATTTTGTGTGTGTGTGTTACTTTAAACCTCGAACGGTGTTTTCAAAGGCATTACATTATCGTCTTTCCAAAATCATGCCATGTTTGTGCATTCCCATTCATGTTTGATTTTCATGCTATCTTTTGAACTGCGCATCAAAATTCTTTAAGACACATTCTGAAAAATCTATGTTTTACTCAGAAAAGGAATTTTAGTGACCGCACACTACTCGCACTTGCTGCCTCGGAACACCGCACTTCACGAGCACTTGCTGCCTCGGTACACTGTACACTACGTCCCAAACCCGGGATGGCCTTATCAGTTGCACCTCGATTGGTCTGCCAGACACCTTTCGAGGGCGCACGGGGTCATCCCAAACATCCCATCCTAGCCCGTGTAAACCATGCACTCTTTGTGTCACACTTCGTCCAAGACCCCGGTTGGTTTTTGGCTTAGTACGTGTCATAAAGCCCAAGTGTATGTTTTTTACGCCGGGTTACGCTACGAGTCAAGCTCCAAAGATTGAGATCCAAGGTCATTCTCGACCCGAAGTCTTGAGCTTTTCAGCCTTGACTTTGACGCGGAGCTCTGCCGAACAATATACCCGAAGGTTCAATGTGACGCTGTGTCACCAAACCCTCGCCGTATGTACCGTGCCAGCCACAACTTGGCCAACGCCAAAAGCTAAGGCCCCTCGCACAAGCGAGTCAGGAGAGGTCATGCCGAAATTTTGGCACGATCCCCGCCTTAACTTTAGGACGTTGACTTCGACTGTGGCCCGTGTGTCACATACGTTGGAAGTTTGCATGATCAGCTAGCCTTAAGTTCACTTTTCCTTTGTCGGTTGAACTCGCTTGCCTTATAAGACCCCTGCTCGGGATTGTCCGTCCCGAGAAGATGATCTACAAATGGAAACTGGGGCTTATAAGCGTAGTGACGAGATCCACTGATTAGAGCCTTTAGGGTTAGTTGCAAAAAAGAAGACACGCTCTTTTCCAACCGATTAGGACTCTGAGAAAATGTGTTTTAAGTAAACATTAATCGGTAACTGCACATCGCACAAGCCCGAAACCCTCAGCCAAATACCCTTTTCCGAAGCCTAAACCCTGCCTTTCGTTCCTCGAGCGAGCGAGAAAGTGGTTGAGAATTCCGGGTCGGCCGCCTCGCAGAATCACAAGCTACGGCGTCGACAGCTTCTTCGGTTCCCTCAGTTCCCTCAGCCAGAATTTCCGACATGTCAAAATCATCGAGAAATCGTGACGGGCACGGACCCCCGCCACCGGTAACAGATATGACTTTGGAAGAAGCCGTCCGGGCTTGTGAGGTTCACAAGAGGCAGAAAGAAGATCAGCAGAATTTTGTGGTACAGCTTCTGAATGAGCGAGGTATAGCAGCTATCCCCCAGTCAGACGGTACTTTCGACCTGGTCGAGGACGACGATTCCCCGAAAACAGTTCCTCAAACCTTCAATCAGGTTCCTCTCCCGCCAACTTACGGGATGCCTTCGAACCAAGGAAACAGCAGACCTAGGCTCAACGTTTCCACTTCTCAGGGCAACCCTGCCACATATGGCCAACCCGGGACTACTCCCATCACCCAATACCACCAGCGCACCGCTGGACCATCTCAAACAGATGCCAATATCCTTCAATACCCTCCTGGGTTCATCCCATTGCCTATACACGAATCACAAAACACCGGGGACAAACCCCGATACAGTTCAGAAAAGGCCCCCATATATCCACATATATCAAGCCTTCCACCCCAAACCACTACCACTCACATGGTAGCATCCGGCCCCGAGCCTCAAAGTCCACCACTGGACCCAAACTTAGCCTGGATGGTCGAACAGATGAAGGACCTGAAAGCCACCATGAGCAGCTCAAAGCAAGAAACGCTCAAATCCACAGATCCGGGAATGGTCACGCCTCTCCCTGCCAAGTTCAGAATACCAGAGATGGACCGATTCGACGGAACCGAATGTCCACAAACACATGTCGACACTTACGTTCTCGGCATAAGAGCGAAAGGAGCAACCCTCCAGCAAATGGTCGACCACTTCCAGCATATGCTCAAAAGCTCAGCGTTACGATGGTTCTTAAGGGTCAAGCCCGCAGATCGCCATACCTAGGATCAGATCAGTAACATCTTCCTGGAACGGTACAGATCCAACTTAGAGTGGGAAACGAGTCATGAGGATTTAATCACCACTGAGAAGAAAGCAGATGAAAGTGTCGGAGAATTCTACAAGTGATGGAGTTGGAAACTCTCTGAGATCATGGAGCCACTCTCCAAGGTTGAACATATGCGGATCTTCAAGTCCTGCTTAAGACCGTCCATCAGAACTCTCATCAGTCATCATTTCTTCCCAGATCTCCGGGCCTTGGTCAACGCCGGCTCACAGTTCGAGAAGGATCTCAAGGAAAATTTGGCTACTGCACAGCCATACAGATACCGATCAGGAGTTGCATTCAATCCCACACCGGCCCCCGGCAAAGGGAAAGATACTTTTGTCAAGTACATCCATCAGGGACAGCAGTCGGGCAACAGAAACCCAGTCCCGCAAAGCAACAATTCCATTCAGAAGCAGCCTGCTGTGCACTTCGACAAGTTTGACATACCGCTGAGTAAGATGCTGGAAGGGTTAATCAAGGAAGGTCTCCTTAAACCCGTTGCAAATTACAAACCCAAGAATCCCGTAGTCAACGCTGACAAGACCAAGTACTGCGCCTTTCACCAGTATCACAGCCATACCACCGACAACTGCGTGGGGTTACGATACGAAATTCAGAACTTGATAGAGGAAGGAAAATTGGAGCATCCCCATGGTCCCAATACAGTCGGAAACCCTTTTCCAAATAACAACAGTATAAACTCCTTTGACTGGGTGCCAAAGAAGATCGCCGCTGAGCCAGTCTCTCTGCCTCTTCCAGCCAGTTCTTCATCAAACGTCCACATCAGTTACGTTATCTGCGACTGTTCCGATTTTCTTGACTATGAGTTCCAAGACTTTATAAAATAGAAGAAGAAGTCTTCTCAACAGAAATTGAGAGAAAGATACGAAGCTGGAGACACCAGTGTGGGTACACTCGGAGAGCCATCCGGGAGGTTTGATTACTACGTACTCTACTCCAGCCAGTCCTCCCTTCCTCCAGGCCATGCAGCTTTAGAGCAGCCAGGGGTGGGAAAGCCGAAAAGTCCTGCTGACAACAGAGTTCAGACCTTGGGACACCGGAATACCTCAGATCTGGGTAATCTTACTGCCAGTCAGAAGCCTAAACCCCCGCGGGATCAGCCAAGGTTCAATTTGTCCAGCTTCCGAGCACGGACCGGCAAAGATAGATCAAAGCCAGTCTGGCATTCGCACTCAATCAACATGCTAACCAAGGGTGGCAACCGCCACAAACAGCCTCAACACAATCCTGAGGCTCCAGCAAAGGCTTTACCTTGCAAGAGAAAGACAGGAAACGGATGGCTTGATGATTCTCCTTCTCCGGATAGAGACCAGATCTACGATTCCCAACTGTACGGCAGTATGATCACCTTTTGTGACGAAGACCTGCCGAGAGATGCCTCCGGGCACAATGAAGCCCTGTACATCACTCTCCGACTCAACACCATATCACTCCCTGGAGTATTGGTAGACAACGGATCAGCCGTTAATGTCCTTCCCCTCAACATGATGCGGGCCCTACGCATCAACGAAAGTTACTTGATTCCATCTACCCGGACTATCAAGGCCTACGACAGCACGTCTCGTCCCATCCTGGGGACAGTGACTCTGGAGCTCTGGTTCGAAACCCAAATGGTGCCAGCAAAATTCCATGTGATAGACATTCCATCCGAATTCACAGCTCTGTTGGGACGCCCTTGGCTACATCACATGAAGGCCATAGCTTCCACCCTCCATCAATGCGTCAAATTCATCAACCGACAGGGAGATGTTGAAGTCATCAGAGGAGACAGTTTCCTCATAGGGAACGAGGCCGAGACAGTAGCCAAGCGTGCTCGCAGGCAGGCACTGGGCTACCTCCTTCAAATCGACCAAGGGACTATCAGGGCAAATCTCATCAGAATCCCTCAGAGTCCGGTGATGCTAACTATGTCAACGTACTCGAGCAGTGCACTCGCGCCCGATACATCAAGTTCAATTGCCATTTCCAACATTTGGAGGCAGACTGGAAAGAAACCCTGAGCATCGCCATGACGCGGGCACATAAACCCCCAGTCTCCAATCGGAGATTTGTCAGCATTCTCCAAGACAACTCTATGGCCCCGCCAGGCGAGGAAGTCTTCGTAATAGAGGTCAACAAGCACCGTCATACTCGTCTCGAATGCTTGGACGTCGTATGGGATGTCCTCCACGAGGAATCACCCGCTGAACCCCTTTTCTCCAGCGAAGGTCATGATGTTTTCCTAGCAGCTCCTGCTCTGCATCCGGACGTAAGACGCCCCTACATCTGTGTTAAGCCGTCAGACGGCGACGAATCAGGACTCTCCGGAGTAGAGGATGCAGCAGATCCGCGAGCAGATCCCTACATTCATATGCTCAGTTTCGAGGATGGCACCAATTCCGATGATGTCACCTATGACGAGGGCTCCAATACCATGGAAATTGTCAAGCTTAATATCCAGTACAGGCAGTTATTCGGCGAATGGAAACATCTAGTTGACACGACAAAGAACCCCTCCGATCAAGTGACCGACGACGACTTCATCAATATTAATCATTCCAGATATCCCGATGATGCCAAGGATCTGGTCCTCATTATCAGATTCTGCAATATCAAGGTCACCCTCGACCACTTCCTGCTCATGGTAAACGAGGCCCTGGCCAATCGAGCTCATAGCTCATCATTACTTCAGACTACCAGCCCCAGCGGCAATCGGCCCGTGCCGTCAGTCAAGCTTACAGCCAAGAGTGCCGCCAAGGCTAAGGGCACCAACAAAGGAGACGAAGCTCCTCACCCTGCTGCAAATCAGATCCACCTCGGGAACGCTTCCAGCAGCCACCCTGAAAACATCTGTGAGAGTCTTCCCCGCAAGACAGATCCAGCCTCCAGAGAAAGGAACGACCATCTCAGCATCAACATGCTTAGGTTTGATTCTGCTCCTAGTCGTCATGGCTCCGGATTCAGACATCCCGCCAGCAAACTACTAGCCCTGATAGACTTGGCGATCGAGCGAGATCACGAAACCATCAACATCACAGAATTCAACACCCCTGTGTGTTCAATCAAGCAAATATGGGCGAACTTCTTGGTGACCGAGATCAAGAAAGGCCGCATGGAATGTCCCAGCCCGACTTCCTTCGTCAACATAATCCAAGTATTCCCGCCATTCGGGGATTTGAATGTGATCACAGTTCTAGACACTAGCCAGACGGCGCGCACCTACGGAGAATGTTTAGCTCTCGCAAGGAAGGCCCTCATGGAGCTAGCCGCTCAAGAAAACCGTCTCTTGGATGAAAACCAAGCTCAAAAGACCCACAGGGACCAAGCCCTTAAAGTGTCACAAGCAGCTTCAGACAGAAAGCTAGAGGCCACTCTAGACTAGTTCGACCTCAAGGGTTTTGCTCACGGCAACTTCCTGGACTACCGTCTGTTCTCATCCAACCCCCTCTGCCAAACGAGGGTGGTCAACGGTCCCGATGACCTAGGAGATGGAATGGCACAGTACAAAGAACACCTAACCACACAGCAGAAAGAGTACCAGCGCTTATCTCCCCGAGAAAAGCAAGTTCTCTATGAAAGCGACGACGAAGATGATGAAACCATTCCTTTCATGCCAGACATGAAGTCAACAAAACCGGAATCCCAATGGTCCTGGGAGGATGGAGACGGATCATTTCCGCACTCAAAATAAAAGGCCAACTCAGGGAGGAAGGTCTATTCAAAAACAAAAGAAAGATGGAAATTTATCTCGAGCGACTACTCAGGGAGATTCCACAGACCGCAGCATTCGTTTATAGAAACAATCAACCGGGTCAGCAATCTGTTACATGGGCAAATGTTCGGGAAGCCGTGTACTCACCTTCCGACATACCTGCCACTCAGATAAGACAGAAGGGAAAGCTATCCCCGATGGAGATTTACCTAGACTGCCGCACACAGTTCAAGGAAGCACTGGCTATTCTCACATGGGAAGAAACACAGGCATTAACTCTCGACGCAGGCTCTGCTGCAAGAAAGTTGATCTGGGCCAAGAGTGGAGGAAAATTAGCAAACCACGAGTATCGCCAGACCCAACTCCAGAATGCCCTGAGCATGCTCAGAAAGAAGGAAAGGAGTGCGGTATACTGTGAAGAGATCAAGGAGACTGTTCGCTTGAACCAGGAACTCTCCAACCTCCCCCGGAGGGTCAGCAATGCACAGTTCAGTTCTGGCAACCATTGTTGCGCATTAACATTCGAACAGCTGCGGCAATCCATAAACTACCTCCCCACGAAGGCACCCAAGCCAGTATCCTGGGACAGAATCCTGAAAGCTGCCAAAGCCCTCGGGAATGCATCTACAATCAACGAATTGAAAGCGGACATGTGGCCCTATGCTACAAGGAATCCTCCTCTCACTATGGCACAGCTCAGAGCGACCTATTCAGAAGGAACCAAGCCTGATGTCAGCATCTTAACCCGATCGGGTTAAATCCATGCATTACCACCTAAGGTCACCAAAAAGCCAACGGAGCCAGAACCGCAGCCCGGCCTGCCCAAAGACGCAAGTTTCGTGAAAGAGGACCCGATCCTTACTCAGCTCAAGCAGACCCAGGCGAACATTTCCCTTTGGTCCCTGCTCACATCCTCCTATCCTCACAAGCTCAAGCTAGAGGATAGTCTGGCCCGTACCATGGTCCCCGTGGACGCAACCCCAGATGAAGTCATTCAGATGATCGACAATATCCGCTACGACAACATTATCACCTTCACAGATTTGGACCTTCCGAAATTTGGGGCTGATCACAATGAGCCACTCTACATCACAGTCCAGCTGGACGAGCGTCGCCTTCCCCGTGTGTTTGTAGACGGAGGTTCCGGAATGAATGTCTTGCCCGCCAAGATGATGGACCTGCTCGACATCAAGCCCACAGATCTGAAGCCTTCAGTCTATACTGTCAAGGCCTATGACTCTACTTCCCGTACAGTTCTCGGGGTTGCTACTATAAATATCTGGTTTGGCAAGCGGGTGATCCCCACCGAATTCCAAGTGTTAGACATTCCTATCACTTTCACAGCCATCTTAGGGCGACCCTGGCTGCATCAAATAAATGGCGTGGCATCCACCCTTCACCAGTGCATCAAGTTCATGCAAGGCAACGAGCTAACCACAGTCTATGGGGACAGTGTCACCACCGAGGGGACCAGCACCAACGGCATTCCAGTGTTAGAGATCAAGCATGATGACGACATAGCGTTAACTGGATTCACCCTGGAGACCTCCAAGATCCAAATATGCAACGTGGACCTTCCACTGTTTCAAGAAAAGATTCTTCCCGCCATGAAGATGGCGAAACTCATGAACTTCATCCCAGGACCGGGGCTCGGCAAAAGGTTACAGGGCCAACACCAAGTCATCGAAGTCAAGGACCACACCACGGTCCAGGGGCTTGGTTATGAGCCAACACCGGCTGACATCAGGAAAAGTAAAAGGCTCGCCCGCATCAAGGCAGCAGCCCAAAAAAGGGGAACCTCTGACGGCACACCCGACCTCCAACCTTACAGCTTCGACCTCACTCATTACTTCACCAAGGGAACCGACAGCAGAACTGAGGGAACCGACGAGGGAACCGACAGCAGAACTGAGGGGACCGACAGAGGAACCGACAGCAGAACTGATGAAGATGAGAAAGAAGCAGAGATAGTCAGCATAGAGACTACATAAAGAATGGAAAAGCTAGCATGGGACCTTAAGCATTTCAGAGGACTCAAGGCCAATCCGATAAGGGGAGCGTTCCTCGACATCACAGCTCTACCTGGACCAACTGCCACCACAGTTCAGCATGAGTACACATTCAAGGGAATCCCAGACATGGAGGAGCAGCTCGAGACACTCTTCATGGGAAATATATTGTTCGGATCAGCCGCCGAGGTCGCATTCCCGAGGCAAAGAACTCAAAAAAGAAGGAACCGTAATTCATAGAAGACGCTCTCAAAGGACCGGCTCTACTGTAGTCTTTTTGAAGAAGTCATGGAGGTGCAAAACCTGATTAACTGGGGCTCCGGAAACAACATGATCGCCATGATCGGGACAGCAGAAGCCAAGCCTCTCGACCCCCGAACCCTCATCAAGCATCCAGCAATGCCACTGAAGAACTGGGTAACTTTCACTGGACCAAGGGCAAGCCAGACAGAAATGGAAGACAAGCTAGGCCTGCACCCACATCTCCCTAAACCTGGTCTCAAACCCTCTGAGTCAGTCCTCGTCAAAGTCCTGTCCTCTGAGTCGTCCAACGGCCTTACGCCGGAAGACCATGATAATGTAGCCAATGTTGTATTCCCGTTCGTATCTAATGAAAAGTCTGATCTTTCGGAGTATCCACTCATTGCCACTTTAACAACTAATAAGTTAATAAACAACTTAAAGACGTTAATAATGACTCACTTGATAAAGAATCAGACACACTAAACGAACAATACATTAAAGAAATCCTCGAGCGTGTAGTTGACCAAGAGGACAATCGGGCCCAAGCTGCCGAAGAGGTTATGACTAAAGTGAACCTGGGGTCAGTGCAAGAGCCTAAAGAGACACAAGTGGGCAGTTTCTTTGCCGATGCAGAAAAGGAAGCCCTGATAAACCTCCTACGGGAGTATGTTGACGTGTTCGCCTGGTCATACCAGGACATTCCAGGACTCGATCTCTCGATCGTGGAGCACAAAATTCCTCTGGATCCGTGTAGGCTTCATCAGAGTGATTGAGTACCCGACCTGGCTCTCCAACATTGTGACAGTCACCAAGGCCAATGGAAAGGTCAGATGCTGTGTTGACTTCCGGGATCTCAACAAGGCCAGCCCTAAAGATGATTTCCCACTGCCCAACATCGACATGCTAGTCGACACCACGATAAATTTCGAAGTAAAGTCCTTCGTGGATGGTTTCGCTGGATACAACTAGATCAAAATGTCCGAGGAAGATCAAGCCAAGACCGCTTTCACCACTCCGTGGGGGACTTACTGTTACACGGTCATGCCGTTCGGTCTAAAGAACGCTGGAGCCACTTACCAGCGGGCTGCAACAGCCCTCTTCCATGACATGATTCACAAGGAAATCGAAGTGTATGTCGACGACATGATCATCCACTCCAGAGGATCAGACATGCAGCACATGACAGATCTGAGAAAGTTCTTTAACAGACTCAGAAAGCACTCCTTGAGATTGAACCCTGCAAAGTGCACCTTCGGCGTCAAGCGAGGCAAAGTATTGGGGTACATGGTTACAAAAAGAGGTATCGAAGCCGATCCCAAGAAAATCAAGGCCATCATCGACATGAAGCCGCCTCAGACTCTGAGAGAAGTAAAAAGCTTTATGGGAAGACTTCAGTACATCAGTCGCTTCATCAACCAGTTGACATCTCTCTGCGAGCCAATGTTCAAACTAATGAAGAAGAATGCCGACATCAAATGGGACTCCGAGTGCCAGACATCTTTTGAGAAAATCAAGACATACTTGGTGAATCCCCCAATTCTGTGCCCGCCACATGAAGACAAGCCACTACTCCTGTACTTGACAGTAACAGACACGTCAATCGGTGCAATGCTGGCACAAGAATAGAAGAATTCCAAAGTTGAGCATGCAATCTACTTCATAAGCCGGAAGCTTCAAGGAAGTGAACTTAGCTACTCAGCGTTAGAGAAAACTTGTACCGCCTAGGTATGGGTAGTCGGGAAACTGAAACACTACATGCAGTCACACTCAGTGCTCCTGGTCTCCAAAATGGACCCCGTCCGATATCTCTTTGACAAGCCATCCCTGTCAACGCGACTAGCCAAGTGGTCATTCTTCCTGGCTGACTTCGACATCAAATACATGGTAAAAAAATCAACAAAGGGCAGAGTAATGGCAGATCAGCTGGCAGACTTCCCAAGCAGTAAACCCAATGGTCCTGATCCACAGTTTCCGGACGACGGAATCTTTTCACTTGACAGTACAAACCGCTGGCAACACTTCTTCGATGGGGCAGCCAACAAGAAGGGAAATGGTATTGGAATGCTCCTTGTCGATCCCAAGGATGAGCACACTCCCATAGCCATCAAGCTGAATTTTGAAACAACCAACAATGCAGCAGAATATGAAGCTTGTGCAGCAGGTCTGGAAGCCGCCCTCGAGCGCAACATTTTAGAACTTGAAGTATATGGAGACTCAGTATTGATCATCAATCAAGTGTTCAACAAATGGAAGACAATAGATTCTGGCCTCCAGAAGTACCATACGTACATGGAGGAGCTCATTGCTCAGTTCAAGGACATCTCTTTCCATTACTTGTAAAGAGACAGGAACCGCTTCGCAGATGCCCTGGCTACCCTACCATCTCTTGTCGAAATTCCCCAAGGGAAATCAGTAAAACCCCTCATAATAGGCAGACGGGAAACACCCGCCTATTGCTGTGAGATCGAAATAAAAAAGGAAACGATAGACGAACCCTGGTACAATCAAATCTACCAGTACCTCCAAAAAGGAGAAGCTTCCTTCACAAATAAAGATGGAAAATACAAAGAAGGGATCAAAGCCAAAAACATGATGGCATTAAAATGCCTGGCATCCCATTTCGTCATCCTGGGGGGTATGTTGTACAAGAAGCGCCACCAAGGGCCACTCCTTCGGTGTGTAAACAAAGAAAAAGCCAGCGAGCAAATGAACGAAGTTCACAACGGAACCCGCGTTCCGCACATGAACGCCAGAGCATTGACACAGATCATTCTTCGTATGGGTTACTATTGGGTATCAATGGAAACAGACTGCATCCAGTTCGTCAGAAGCTGCGACAAATGTCAACGGTTTTCCAACCTCAATCACATCCCTCCTCATGAACTTTATTGTATGACTACATTATGGCCTTTCGCCACATGGGGAATCGACGTCATCGGCAAGATCACTCCGCCTGGGAGCAATGGTCACGAGTTCATCCTAGTCGCAGTCGACTACTTCACCAAATGGGTAGAAGCCAGATCCTACAAGGTACTGAATTCAAAGAAGGTGGCCGAGTTCATCAAAGAGAACATCATGTACCGATACGGAGTGCCCAACGAGATCATCTCTGACAATGGGACCCACTTCGAAGGCGATTGTGACCAACTGCTGACCGAATTCAGAGTTACACGCCACAAGTCTTCTCCCTACAGACCACAGACTAATGGTGTAGTAGAGGCAGCAAACAAGACTCTCGCAATAATAATCAGAAAGATGACCACCAGAGGTCGGGACTGGCCCGAAAATCTACATCTAGCCCTCTGGGGATACAGAACATCAGTTAGAACCGCCACAGGGGAGACTTCGTTCGCGTTTACCTACGAAATGGAAGCAATGTTACCAGTGGAATTGGAAATTCCATCCCTCTGAGTCCTCTTGGAAAATGGGATCAATGAAGTCGAATGGCTACAAAGCCGTCACGACGAACTTGCTCTACTCAACGAGCGCAGATTGAAAGCTATGGAACACACTCGTGCCTACCAGAGCAGAATGGCCCGAGCATTCGATAAGAAAGTCAAGGTTCGAGACTTCAGAGAAGGCGACTTGGTGCTAAAGGAAAAGCCTCCTACGAAAACCAATCCCCTCGGAAAGTGGGAGCCTACCTGAAATTACCCGGATCCGAGAGGCAGCGCGTTCGCGCCCCAGCATTTGGCATCTTTCGCGTTGGAGCGGTTGTCTCGCCGTTTTGTTTTCGCATTTTGTAGAGTCGCCACGCCGTTTTTATTAAGCCCAAAACATTGAAAAAGGGCATCAGTTTAAAGATAATTTTAAACTGTTTTTGTGTGATGAGATTTTGAGTTCGGAGGTCAAATGACTCCTCGGGAAGAGAATATTAGAATATTAGAGCTCACCCGAGTCACCTCGTAAAACGAGTCTTTCGGATACCCCTAATATCCTTTAAATGTTGTGTGTGTGTGTGTGCTTTTTAAAAATGCATGCTATGTCGGATGTCTACATTGTACACTACGTATTGAAATGTATGGAAATAGTAATGGAAGGAAGCCTTACCAATGTTGGTTCGTGTCTGTCTTCCGCTGGGAAATAGTGTTTGAGGTCGGAGTAGCGTTCCGGTACGGATCGGGATTGCTTCGGGAGGGACCGGTTGTCTGCGGACAGAGTTTCGGCGTGAGTTGATGTTGTAGGCTGCGTGCGGGCAGAGGTTCGGCGTGCGTGGGGATCGTTGGGATCACTCGGGCAGAGATTCGGCGTGCGTTGGGGTGGCAGGAGTCACTCGGGCAGAGTTTCGGCGTGGTTTGGGATCGCCGGTTTGACTTGGAAAGAGCCAGGACATCGTGGAAAGACCAGGCAAGGCCTCGGAGTACCACGAGGGGCCTCAGAGTACCTCGAGAGTGCCTCGGGGCAGTACGGGAGCGTCGCGGGAGCGCTCGGGGAGGCTTCAAAGCACCACAAGGGGGCTCAGAAGGCCTCGGAAGGATCCGAAAGGGGCCGGGAATGCCTCGGAAGGACTTAGAGGGGAATCCAGAAGGCCTAGGGAGGAAGAGAGAAGTGGGAGGTGTGTGAAAATGAGGAGGGGGAGCCCTCTATTTATAGTACCAGATTTGGTGCAAAGAGGTCCGTACGGACCTCCCTGGTAATCCAGACTTTTGGTTTTCCTCGATTTGAGGGAATCTGTGATGATGGTGAATATTCTGAAATCATGATGTCCCCTGAGCAGTAAGGTCCGTACGGACCATCTTGACATGCAAAGAGGTCCGTACGGACCAACTAAGCAAGAGGGTAATCATTTTTCCCGGAATTTGAGGGAATATTGTGGACTTTAAGAGGATTCAGTAATTATTAAAGCAAAGAGGTCCGTACGGACCATTATTGCTTTTCCAATTTCCTGAAAATTCTCAAAAGGTCCTTTTGTCCCTTTTTATCCCAGAAAGGCTCCTCCCTTGGTTTGGCTGGGGGTTTTGAGAGGGTTTTGAGTGCCAGAGGTTGTCGAGACTGCATTGATGAGTCTGTGGTGTTTCCCGTGTGCTTGAAAGGGGGTGATCCAGATTGGGGTACTTACAGAAGCCCCTCGACCCACGTCACTTATGAAAGAAGTGGAGTCGCCGATAAGATAAGGGTCCTAATCGGATCGCGTCTTTGGGAGATAAAGTGGCCGGGGAGGTCGGTGTGAGGACGTAGTGGTGTCCTATTGTGTGACCGTTTAGGTCGATGGCGGACCACTGCGATAGGATTCCTACGTATCCCTGGCGGGAATCAAGCACAGTCGTAGTTCGGGTGTGGGGTGAGTGTTTTGTGAATGCGGGCGTGGTGGTGCCCTGAAGTGTTGTGTGACCGCCGAGGTCAGTGGTAAGGACGTGGTGGTGTCCTGGGTGACCGCATAGGTCGATGGCTGGACCCTGTGATAGGATTCCTACGTATCCCTGGCAGAAATCAAGCCTGGTCGTAGTTCAGAAGTCGTGAAATTGTGAGTGCGGGCGTGGTGGTGCCCTGAAGTGTTGTGTGACCGCCGAGGTCAGTGGTAAGGACGTGGTGGTGTCCTGGGATGTGGTGACCGCCGAGGTCAATTGTGAGGACGTGGTGGTGTACTGGGATGGAAATTTTATGATTTTCCTAATCGGGTGGTTTAAGGCCTTCCGGGTCTGAGATAGTGATTTGGGAGGTTTATACGGTCTTTCGGACCGAGTGGTTTAAAGCCTTCCGGGCTGGAGGTAGTGTGAGGACTTGAATTGTCTTCTGAATGTGGTTGCGCCACGCGTGAGGACTTTGAATCGTCTTCTGGCGGCGGTTTCGGTGCCACGCGGGAGGACTTTGAATCGTCTTCTGGCGGCAGTTTCGGTGCCACGCTGGAGGACTTTGAATCATCTTCTGGCGGCGGTTTTGGTGCCACGCGGGAGGACTTTGAATCATCTTCTCGCGGCGGTTGGTGCCACGCGGAGGACTTTGAATCGTCTTCGGCGGCGGTTGGTGCCACGCGGGAGGACTTTGAATCGTCTTGGCGGCGGTTGCGGTGCCACTGGAGGACTTTGAATCGTCTTACGGCGGCGGTTGGTGCCACGCGGGAGGACTTTGAATCGTCTTCGGCGGCGGTTGGTGCCACGGAGGACTTTGAATTGTCTTCGGCGGCGGTTGGTGCCACGCGGGAGGACTTTGAATCGTCTTACGGCGGCGGTTGCGGTGCCACGCGAGGACTTTGAATCGTCTTCGGGCGGCGGTTTGGTGCCACGCGGGAGGACTTTGAATCGAGTCTTACCGGCGGCGGTTGGTGCCACGCGAGAGGACTTTGAATCGTCTTCTGGCGGCGATTGGTGCCACGCTGGAGGACTTTGAATCGTCTTCTGGCGGCGGTTGGTGCCACGCGGGAGGACTTTGAATCATCTTCTGGCGGCAGTTGGTGCCATGCTGGAGGACTTTGAATCATCTTCTGGCGGCGGTTTGCCATGCGTGAGGACTTTGAATCGTCTTCTGGCAGCGGTTTGCCATGCGTGAGGACTTTGAATCGTCTTCTGGCTGCGGTTGGTGCCACGTAGGAGGACTTTGAATCGTCTTCTGGCGGCGGTTTGCCATGTGTGAGGACTTTGAATCGTCTTCTGGCTGTGGTTGGTGCCACGCGGGAGGACTTTGAATCGTCTTCTGGCGGCGGTTTGCCATGTGTAAGGACTTTGAATCGTCTTCTGGCTGTGGTTGTGGAGGCATGGCTGCCTTGAGCTCGTGCTTTGTCCGTTGGGGAGAAGATTGGACTTACGATGGCTGCCGGTGTTCATCCGTTGGGGATTTATCGTGGCCTTGTAGGGGCTTGCAAGGATTCTCTTTTTTGACTTGCTGGGGAAGAAGCTCGGGCTTACTTTGATGGCCGGTGCTTGTGTTGTCGATGAGTGGGCAAGGATGATGGCTGGTGATTGCTTCACCATTTGGCGTTTTGGAGGCATTTCGTGCCTTGGGATTTGTACTCGGAGGTGTTGGCTCCTTCTTGCGCTTGTTTTACCGTTGAGTGGGCAAGGATGATGGCCGGTGCTGGGGATATGTAGTCTTGTACGACTTCCCTTTGACTTGTTGGGAAGGAGCTCGGGCTTTCTTTGATGGCCGGTGTTTGAATTGCTGGGGATGCGTGACCTTGTAGGGGCCTTTTCCTGCTGGGAAAGTGTCTTCGGACCTGTTTTGAGGGCCGGTGCTTGAGTTGCCGTTGAGTATTTTGGAGGCATCTCGTGCCTTGATATTCGTGCTGGGAGGTTTTAGCTCCTTCTTGAATTGCCATTGGAGTGGGCGAAGTTCGGTCTTACACTGACTGTCGGTGGTTGAATTGCCGTTGGAGTGGGCGAGGTTCGGTCTTACACTGACTGTCGGTTCTTGAATTGCCGTTGGCGAGGTTCGGGCTTACACTGACTGCCGGTGGTTGAATTGCCGTTGGAGTGGGCGAGGTTCGGGCTTACACTGACTGCCGGTGGTTGAATTGCCGTTGGAGTGGGCGAGGTTCGGTCTTACACTGACTGCCGGTGCTTGCGTTGCCGTTGGAGTGGGCGAGGTTCGGGCTTACACTGACTGCCGGTGGTTGAATTGCCGTTGGAGTGGGCGAGGTCCGGGCTTACACTGACGGCCGGTGGTTGAATTGCCGTTGGAGTGGGCGAGGTCCGGGCTTACACTGACGGCCGGTGGTTGAATTGCCGTTGGAGTGGGCGAGGACCGGTCTTACACTGACGGCCGGTGGTTGAATTGCCATTGGAGTGGGCGAGGTCCGGGCTTATACTGACGGCCGGTTCTTGAATTGCCGTTGGAGTGGGCGAGGTTCGGGCTTACACTGACGGCCGGTTCTTGAATTGCCGTTGAGTGGTCAAGGTCCGGGCTTACGTTGACGGCCGGTGGTTGAATTGCCGTTGGAGTGGGCGAGGTCCGGGCTTACATTGACGGCCGGTGGTTGAATCGCCGTTGGAGTGGACGAGGACCGGTCTTACACTGACTGCCGGTGGTTGAATTGCCGTTGGAGTGGGCGAGGTTCGGGCTTACACTGACTGTCGGTGGTTGAATAGCCGTTGGAGTGGGCGAGGATCGGTCTTACAATGACTGCTGGTGGTTGAATTGCCGTTGGAGTGGGCGAGGTTCGGTCTTACACTGACGGCCGGTGCTTGAATTGCCGTTGAAGTGGGCGAGCAACGGATGGAGCTCCAAAGAAATTGGATCTCGTTTGTTCCATCTTCAAAGAATCCGGATGTCTTGTATCCAAATCCGGAGGTGCACAATCGTCGTTCTAGGAACGTCGGGGAGGTAAGAAATCCGTTCCGTTTTGATTCCCTGCTCGAATTTTTTGAATGCTAGAACTAGGTTTTAGTTTTTCGCATTTTTGAATTTTTGTTATTTTTTATGCCTTTTGTGAAATTCTTGATGAATTGTTGAAAATGGACATGTAAAAATTGTGGGTATGTGTATTTTGTGCAGAAATGTGTAGATTAGCTTTTATTTGTGAAAATAAAGTGCCTCTCTAATGAAATGCATGCTTTGGTGTTTTGTACCTAATGCTATTTATGTATGTACATTATGAGAAAAGTTTGTCGTGTAGTGACAAATTTTGTGAAAAAAATGTGACATGTGCCGTGTATTGTGACGGGTTTTGTCTGAAAGTGAGTGCCGTGTAGGGACGGATTTTTTGAAAATGTGTTATGCAGTGTGTGCCGTGTTCTTGGGTGACGGACTTTGTGGGGAAAATATGTGCAATATGTGCCGTGTTTTTGTGACGGGTTATATGTGCTTTTGCCGTGTTGGGACGGACTTTTTTGAAAATGTGTCGTGTAGGGCTTAATCCCTTTTTTGAGAAAATGTGTACAGTGTGTGCCGTGTTTTTGTGACGGACTGCATGGGAAAAATTATATGTATAATGTATGTGAAAATTATGTGCAACATGTGCCGTGTTTTGTGACGGGATATATGTGAAAATTGCATGTGAAAATTATGTGCAATGTGTGCCGTGTTTTGTGACGGGTTATATGTGAAAAATATGTGCAATGTGTGCCGTGTTTTGTGACGGGTTATTTTCATGGTTTTCCGTGTTGGGACGGACTTTTGTGCCTTTTGTTTTATATTAAGTACTGTGATTGACGTACCTTTGCTGTGTTTACCTGCAGGATGTGGGGCTTATGGCTGGGAAGGCCAAGAGGATGAAGACTCGGGGATCGCTCGAGGCTGTTGTTGAGTTGTGGCAGCGGATGCCTGATATTTCTGTGGATGGTAGGCCGAGTCCCAGGAGGCTGGTCTACGCTTACGGCTGGGTGTGTTCGTCGAGAATCCTGGCCGGGGTTTCGACACGAGGAAGAACAAGAGCGTCTTCCTTGGCCTTTCGAGTATTGGTGGGATACCACCCACACCTTCCATCCGAGCCGGGAGAGGTGACGGTGACGCCGACCGACTTTGCTGCGACACGGCTTTCCTTTAAAGGAGGGCCGGTGCGGTGGAGAGATATGATCTCCGATCTTTGTGTTGACCGAGCCGCTGGGCTTTGAGCCTCGTCCTCGCAGGGGCCTGGGGATGCTATATAGTGATGTGGAGCTGAGGATCACGGCCAGCATCGGGGCCTATGTTCGAGGTACTGGCCAGGTGACGGCGGAGCAGCTGGCGCGCTCCTTTTTGTGGTTTGCACTGTCCGAGACTTTGTTCTCGAACCACGCGACTGCGGCTCCCTTTGCTCTATTGGAGAGCTTGATTGATCTGGAGAGGGTTTGCGACATTGCTTGGGGCGAGGCAGGCTTGGCCGAGCTCTACTTTTCTTTGGACCGGTTTAGCCGGGGAGCGGCCAGTTCATTGGCCTGTTTTGACTTTGCTTTAGAGGTATGAGTTTATTGCTGTCTTTAATTTAGCAACTTGTCGTTTCTCCGTTTTCTTTTACACTGAGCCTTTTCTGTTTTTGTCACAGGTGTGGTTCTATGAGATTTTTCAGTGCTTCCCGTGGGATAGAGATCCTGGGGCTGTTGCTGCGTATCCTGCTATGCTGGGCTGGGCTCGTACAGCGAGGAAGAGGAGGAGCAGCAGGGGGAAGCTCACCATCGCCTACGGGGATGTGCAGGAGCGTTTGGAGAGGGGTAGCCCAGAGGGGTTTATTTTGTTCCCGTGGGCTCGATATGAGGCTGATGAGTTCGAGGGGGCTCCCGAGGTGACAGCGCAGCGGAAGATGCTGCGGGGCTTGACTTACAATGTCATGTACCTGGGAGAGCGGGTCTTCTGGCAGCATGGCCCAGGTGTTCTTCCCGTGGCTCCGAGGGACCCTCCTTTTGGGATGCTTGATTCCCGGGATATGGACGTGCTGGACTTTGAGAGGTACCTTGACGGTGTGGGTGCCGAGGAGTTTATTTTGTATGGAGAGGAGTATGGGGCCTTCGTGAGGAGGAAGTTGAGGACGCCGCAGGTATTGGCGAGGGAGAGGGAGGCTGGTCCGCAGGTTCCCCCATAGGTTCCAATGCCGGGGCCGGATTTCATGTATGTCCGTGGAGACGGATCGAGGAGGAGGGTGTCTGTACCCGTTTCTGAGCAGGCTCCTGCTGCATACCGAGTGGATCCCGATAGATCGGTGAGTGTGCTGACTCTTTTCCATCTTGGCATCTTTTCTGTATTTTTTTTTCTCTTTTTGTTGTTGAGTATAACTGTATTGCTGAGCGTTTCCTTGGCTGCTTGCTTGTGCAGGTCCCGGGGAGAGCCTATGATATGCTGACTCGCCGTTATGTGGCGATGAGGTTGTTTGCGAAGAAGATGGCGTCAAAGCTGTCTTGCCGGTCTTCTCGACGCGTGCCGGCGTACGAGCCTATGCCTTCGAGGCATTCTGTAGACGTTCCTCCACCGAGAGCCGAGCCGGAGCCACAGCAGGAGGGACCTTCGAGGGGGCGGCATAGCATGGATGCCGGGACATCTTCGGGAGCTCCGAGGCGGCGGCCCTTTATCGCTTCTTCCCTCCGCAGGACTCACAGGGTGAGGGATCCTCAGAGCCTTCTTTCTTTGATCCCTTCGTCGGATTTGATCCTTCGGATTACTTTGAGTGGCAGCCTCCGGCGGGGGCTCGGTATTCTGATGACGAGGACGTGACGGGCGAGTTCACCGGGATGCCCGACTTCTCTCTGGAGGACCTTGGCGAGGATGATGATGCTGAGGAGTCTGATTAGTATTCATTTGCTTTCCCTCTTTCCATATCTTCTCTTTTTTTTTTTGTTTAGCAACAGACATTTAATGTACCTGTAATAAAACACTCGTATTTGCACGGCAAACAACATTTTATTTTAAGATGTAATGTCATTTTTGGGATTCCCGGGAATTGTCCTGGAAATTGTTGCTAGTATATTTTTTTTTATTTTGTGCATGCCACGTGAGCTGAGAGTGCGTTTGTGGGTAGTGTATGTTTGCCGGGAATGGCTTTGGCCAGCGTTTGGGCAGTTTGGAGCAAGGTCCTGCTGAGGACAGTGGTTGTTGTACTGTTTGCTGGGGAAATGGGTTCTGTTTGCAAGGAGGTCCGTACGGACATACTTAGCATGCAAAGAGGTCCGTACGGACCAACCTTGCTTTTGGGAAGGAGATAAATGCTTTCCAGTGTCTGGTTCTTCCCCATTTCCCCATTTGCAGCCATTTTCGAGCTTTCTTCCCCATTTTCTCTAGGAACCTCCATTTTTGCCATGGATTCTTCGTACGTTCCTAGAATTTTGCCGAGGCTTTCGCAGGAGAGGCAAGCATACTTCCTTGAGCAGCTGAAAACGTGGATGCGGCGCCGTATGAGGCATCAGAGACGGACTTTCGAGGTAAGGTTTCGTCTTTGCTCGATTTGGTCTTTTAAGGAGTTGGTTCCTGATTGGGATTTGTTGCGGGCTGCCGCGAAGTTCTGGGATGTTAGGAGGCATGTGTATTGCTTCTCCTACAATGAAATGGTTCCCACTTTTGAGGATTTTCGGGCTTTGATTGGAGGACCGGAGGTGGAGGCCATCTCGCTTCCTTTGATGGGTGGTGCTGCGGTGAGCGTGAAGCTTGCAGGCTTTCTTCGTACTTCGTTAGGAGAAGTGCAGGGCATGATCCTTGATTCAGGTCATATCAACATTTCTGAGTTGCCGGAGCGGTTCATGGTTGATGATGAGAGTGATGTCTCTTGGGACACATTTGCCTTGTGCGTGATGGCGACGCTTTTCCTGGTCAGCTCCCTTGGCATTTGCGATGGCGCTTTGCTAGATGTGGTAGGGCACTGCAGAGCTGGAGAGGATATTGTCCCGTTGGTGCTGGGGGAGACTCTTCATGGTATCGATCGTCTGGCGACTGGGGATCGTTTCATGAGAGGGGGAAGCCCCGCTTTGCTCACCTTGTGGCTGCGAGAGAGACTTCAGGCCATGCCCGAGGCTCCGACGTCGTTTAGCCCGTGGTCATTTGCTCAGCGACCTCCTGCGTTGGATATGGATCAGTCCGCTTGGGAGAGATGGATGGCACAGCTTGGTACGCATCAGATCCGTTGGTGGGTTCCTCACTGGAGGATTGAGACTAGGAGGGTCTTGCAGAAAGGGTCCTATGTCGTCAGAGTTCCAGGTTTGTCTCGGTCCTCTTTCTATATTCCGTCGCTTGTTTCCCGGCAGTTTGGGATGAAGCAGGAGCCTTTGTTGGGCTGGGATGACCTTGCTACTGCGGAGGTAGTTCCTCTTTGTATGGCGGCTTAGTGCCTTCTTGTATTTTACGAGGGTATGGAAGTATTATGCTTTCCCTCCCGTGGTACTCCTTAGACGTCGGGGAGTGTTGTATTGACGACTCAAGCACTCGGCCCGGTATGAGCAGCGTGTTGGGCAGTCCCAAGTGGCTTTGGAGAGCAGGCGTGTAGCGATTCTGGGACCCGGTTGCCGTAGCAGCTATTGCCTTAGGAGTGCCAAAGCCTGGTCTGACCCTTTGGATGTGACGGGAGACACTTTGTTTGACTACGAGACTAGAGTTGACCGACTGACGGGGAGAGGTCATCTTTTGCAGACTCGCAGGGAGGAGATCCGAGCCGAAGCACGGGCGAATGAAGCCCTAAGAGCTGCTGGATTGTTTGACTCTACGGGGAGGACCCCTGATCTCGGACTGAGAGACGCAGAGTTGGTTCACGTGGAGCGAAAGAAGACTCGCCGGGGACGAGGGAAGAAAGGAAAGAATGGCGAGGGGACAAGCGCAGACGGCGCGAAATGACCTCCTAGGTATCCATTCATTGCATTTGCAAACACATTATTTGTTAAATGTATTAAGCTGTCTTTTAGCATGTTGTGAACTTGAGAGTAGACCGTGCTTGAACTCATCAAGAAATGTTGTAACCGTTAGTGATTTGTGATTTACTTTTAAAGCTTTATCGAGACGCAAGATCTCTTGTTTGCCTTTGTTTCTTTTGTGCATCTTGTCGGCGTCCGTCCTTGGACTTTTCTGTTGCATTTGCGGACTGAAGCAGTCTGGGCTATGACGGCAATCCCCTTTGCTTAGGCTTTGTGCTTGGCTGAGAGGTTGAATGATCCCCTGACAAGTCGTTTTGAAGGTCTTTTTCGTAGCTTCCTTGCCTCTTGTTGGCGTCGGGCTCTTGACCTCTTTTGGTAGCTTCTGCTTGAGCTTCTTTTATTTTTTGTTTTTTTTTTGTGAGCCCTTGCTCGAGCTTTTTTTTTTTGTGAGCCCTTGCTCGAGCTCTTTTTTTTTGGGTTTTTTTTTTTGAAGCGCGTGAAGGCAAAGACAAGCCCCTGGCTTGGAAGCAGACATGAGTCAGTCGTTTGATACTGAGTGACCCTCGGATGTCCTTTGATGTTGCCGCCGTCTTTTGACTTGGTCAAGGTGACTGTTGGGGCGTGTTCTTGAAAAGTGCGTAGCTTGATGGAGGTCTTGATTGACATTCAAACTTTTGACCTTTTGTGTGTTTTTAGACCGGACCAATTAAGGTTGCCTACATTCCCCCGGACTAGAGGGCTCAGGTCTGCGTAGTTCGACACTACATGGAGTGCCAAGAGATGCACAACTATTCTTCTTCAGGCAAAGTATCTGCGAAGTTTGCTTCCATTGACTGGATTCATGAAGGGATTGCCGTCTAGGTCTGTCAGCTTCATGGCACCTCCGGAGAAGATCTTTTGTACCACGAAAGGGCCGATCCATGTGGGTTCCCATTTTCCCAGTGGGTTGGTTCGAGTGGGAGGCTTTTCTTTTAGTACAAGGTCGCCTTCCCTGATGTCTCGGGGTTTGACTTTCTTGTCGAAAGCTCTAGCCATCCTGCTTTGATAGGCTCGGACGTGTTCCATGGCCTTTAGTCGTCGCTCGTCTAGCAGAGCCAATTCATCATGTCGGCTTCGGAGCCATTCGACTTCGTTGATGTCAGTTTCCAGCAGCACTCGGAGTGAGGGAATTTCCAATTCAATGGGAAGGACTGCTTCCATCCCGTATGTCAGGGCGAATAGGGTTTCTCCCGTGGTCGTTCGATCGATGTGCGGTAGCCCCAAAGTGCAAGGTGCGGCTTCTCGGGCCAATCTCGTCCTCGGGTGGTCATTTTCGGATGATCCGTTCGAGGGTTTTGTTTGCTGCTTCCACGGCGCCGTTTGTTTGTGGCCGGTAGGGAGAAGATTTGTGGCGTGTGATCTTGAATTCAGCCAGCAGTCTGTCGAATTCCCCTTCGAAGTGTGAACCGTTGTCTGATATGACCTCATTTGGGATGCCGTATCGGCAGATGATGTTTTCCTTGAGGAAATGCGCGACCCTCTTGGAGGTGAGTACCTTGTAGGTCTTGGCTTCGACCCATTTGGTGAAGTAGTCGATGGCTACTAAGATGAACTCGTGACCGTTGCTGCCTGGCGGAGCAATTTTCCCTATGACGTCAATTCCCCAAGTGGCAAATGGCCAAGGTGTAGTCATGCAGTAGAGATCGTGGGGCGGCAGATGATTGAGGTTGGAGAACCGTTGACACTTGTCGCAGCTTCGGACAAAGTGGATGCAATCTGCCTCCATGGAGATCCAGTAGTAGCCCATCCTGAGAATGATTTGCATCAGGGCTCTGGCGTTCATGTGGGGACCGCAAGCCCCATTGTGGACTTCGTTCATGAACTTGTTTGCTTCTTCCTGGCGGATGCAGCGTAGGAGTGGCCCATGGTAGCGTTTCTTGTATTGCATGTCCCCGAGAATGACGAAGTGAGAGGCGAGGCATTTTAGGGCCATGATGCTCTTGGTTTTGACCCCTTCTGTGTGTGGGCCTTCCTTGTTCATGAAGGTGATTTCCCCGTTCTTGAGGTATTGGAAGATCTGGTCTGTGCTGGAAATGGCGTCGGACTTGCGTCTCTTTGGCTCTTCAGCAATCTTGCAAATCGTTGTGATTAAAACCTCCTCGGCAGCTTGGGCCTGGTTTTTCTCTCGTTTGGCAACATGCTTAAACGTTTGCTTGATGCATTTATTCAATTAATGTGTTTGCCTTTTGTATAGATGAATTGTTATTAACTGTTTTGATTAGTTAACATCATTGTTTGCAATGAAATGTTTTTTTAGGAAGGTCGGACCTTTTATTGAAAGCGTGAAGACTGTACATTGTTGATCAAAGACTCACAATCGTTGGGCGTAAAGCCGTTAACAGACTCAAAAGATGTGAATACACAGACAACAAGACTCGAAGCTAGACTATAGGCGACGAGGGATTGGACCAGACTTCATTACTCTCGGATGGCTGTAGCTCTAGAGGGAGTGGTGCTGGTTCAGGTGGCCAATCTTCCCTTGGCATGAGTCCCGGAAAGTAGCTTGCATGCGGTTCGATTTCAAACCGTATCGCGGAGGTTTTTGGCCGCTCCCGATGATGTCCCTCCATTAGTGTTGCCACCATCCTTGGGGGTTTTTGATGATAGAAGTCGCCGAGGGCTACTTCTAGGAGGGCGAAGCATTCGGCCGATTCGGAGTTGATTCTTGCCGATGTTGATCACTTTCATAGAATCCGCCTCTTTATCTCGGGATCTTTGCTTGGACGACATTTACAATGTCTCGATTCGAGGGGGCATGCTATATCTCCTTCCCGATTAAGCCTTGGAGGAGGTTGCGCCACTGTTCATCCAGTCGGACACCGTAATGTTGAATTGAACTAAGCCGTGATGGCTATCCCCGTAAGATCCGAGAGTGTCGGCTAGAGGGTTGTCTTGTACCGGGGATCGGTGATGAGCCGCTTGCAAGAGGGTTTTTGGCGAAGTAAGGGTCTACTCCTCGATCAATCTCCATTAGGGCATCCATCTCTTGATCCTCTCTCAAGCATTCTTCACAAATCGCACATATCGAGTTGTCATCCCGACCCATGAAGTTCTTCGATTTCCAACTCGTCGCGGCTTAGAGCGTGGATGTAAGACCCACTTCGTAGCGGGACAGTGGTAGGAGAATTATCTCGGGAAGAGTATTTGGTCGCCGGGACCTTCTTTCTCTCGGGTCATAGCTTGCCGGGCCAAGAACTTGCCATTGCACCTTTGCTTCCGCGGATCACTTCGATCGCTCCATTGGCATTGATGAATTTCACGCATTGGTGAAGAGTAGATGATACCGCTTTCATCTCGATGTATCCAAAGTCGTCCCAACAAAGCGTAGAAGGTTGGCTTGATTTCCACGACTTGGAATTCTACCGACTCCAGCTTGTATGTCGAATTGGATCCTCAGTATTGGATGACTCCTACGATTGGTCGTGCGGTGGAATCGTAGGCTCGGATTACCCGAGGTGAAGGCCTTATCGCAGAACGGTCGATGCGGAGTCGTTTCGGTGTGCTCAAAGCGATGATGTCGATCTGAGCCATTATCAATCAAGACGTTCGGGAGGAAGAACATCTCTATTTTTATGAGGATGAGGAGGGATTCATTGTGCCGATTCTCACATATCGGCAAGTCATCGTCTGTGAAGGCTAAACCGCTTCCCGTGCTACCGTTTGACTCAGTCTCTTCTGGTGAACGTTCGATCCATCCATTTGTATGCCTTGGCTGGGGCAAAGATCGTAGGGAGACAGTTGCCCTTGGGCGTTCTTGTCAGAATTCCCGGTCACGAGATCTTTTGACTCTGGTTTCACGCTCCTGGGGTAGCGGGACAAAGATGCCGACGGTTTCGGAAATTGCAGGGGGTCTGCTCTCGCTTGGAGTTTCGTCAAAGGCTATTGAATTTACCCTGTCATTCCGGGGGAATGAATTTCCGATGGTATTGGGACCACGAGGGCGTTCCAATTTTCCCTCCTCAATGAGCCCTTGGACCACCTGCTTGAGCACGAAGCAATTGTCGGTGGTGTGGCCGGGGTAGTTGTGGAAGGCGCAGTGCTTGCTCATATCCATGTTGGGTTTGGGAGTCTTTGGCTGGAAATTCTTGAGAGGTTTGAGAAGATTTCGTTTCACCAAAGCTTCAAATACTTGACCCAAGGGCATTTCAAGGTTGTCTAAATGCTGGAACTGTGGGAAGCGAGGGGGATTGTTATTCTTTGGGGCTGCTTGATCGCGGTTTACTTGAGCTCCGTTTTGAATGTAGTGTCTTGTTCCTACCGCTTCTTTTCCTTTGGTCCTGGCGGGAGTTGAAGTCGCCAGTTTGTTCGATAGCGGTAAGATGAGGCAGGGGTTGCGGTTGTCTTTTGAAGACTCGTAGTCTTCTCAAACTTTGTCCCGGCGTTGACCATGGCACGAAGATCCGGATAGAAATGGTGGGCCGATCAAGGTCCTCAAAGATGGCTTGAGGCAGAATGGAAGATGTCCATCTGCTCTTCTTTGGAAAGTGGATCCATTATCTCGCTTAGCTTTCAGCCCATCTTTTGTAGAACTCGCCCACCGGTTCGTCATCCTTTTGTTCGGTGGCTTGCGTGTCATGGCGGTTTGTCTCCCATTCAAGGTTGGCGCGATACTTCTCCAGAAGATTTCACCGATCCGATCCCATGTGGAGCGGTTTTCTCGCCTTCACATTGAGGAACCACCTTAGTGCCGTGGATTTGAGGGAATGCCGAAAGTGATCCGCCATCTCGTTGAGGGGTTGCCCCTTTGGCTCTCATACCCGTGACGTAGGTGTCGATATGGGTTTTTGGGAATTCGTCCCGTCAAACTTTTCCATTTCCCGCATCCCGAACTTTGGAGGGAGAGGGACCACTTTGTTCGGATCGAGGCAGGAGGGAGTCCTTCCGAGAACTAGCTAGCTTGCCTTGCATGTCTTTCATTTGTTCGATCAGCCAAGCCATGTGAGGATCACTGTTCGAGGTGGGTTACCGTTTTCGTGGACGGAAACCGAAGATGGGGTGGATCGGTGATGGGATCGCCATTCGGGAGTCTCTGGGAGGTAGTTGAGTGTATACCAACCCATACCCCGGGGTGTTGAAGTTGAGGGCGTGATTGCCGTGTCCGCTAAGGGTTGTGTTTGGGAACTGGGAAATGATTCATTAGCCCCAATCGCGTACTAGCAGTGGCAAGCTTGAGATGTCGGGATATCCGCTCGGGATGCCCGTCCCCGGTAAGCATGGGGACTTTTGATTGTGATTGGGAGGCTCGTATAGAGGCAAAGGATTGAATCCTGGGGGATACCGAGATGCATTGGGATCTCGACGGAGCAGCACGTATGTGAGCCGTTGGTACCGAGCTTGATGTGCAGAGCCGGGAAACCGACCGTGGCCGAGGCGGGCATGTCGGAGCCGCTTGACCGACGCCCGAGGGGAGCTTTGAGCGAGAGCCGCTTGCGTTGCCGGGATCTCGTAGCTTGGCGGAGGCGGGACCCGCCGATAGCTTTGAGAAACCGGGGAGCCGGTGATGTTCGTCCTCTATGAGAACAAAGGTTCCATCGGGTTGGGAACCTGCGATCGTTCCTCGAAGACGCAAGGTGTCTACGATCCAGGCTTCTTTGTTCTTCTTGGCGCTTCTTGATGGTTTCGAAGGCTCGCAGCACCTCCTCCATTGTCTCGGAGGTTCCTTAGTGGCGGGGTTCCGTTTCCCTCACCGTTATCCGTTGATCCCGTCATGGGAGAGTAGCGGATGGTGCAGACCGTTGAACCGGAAGGGCTATTGGACCTTGTGACCTCGATGCGAAAAGGCGGCTTCCAGTATTCTCAACCACTCTCTGTTTGCTGGAGCGGGTGACGGGCGAGGTTTAGACACAGGAATGGGCTCACGGGATAAAAGGTGGAAAGCTCACGTGGCATGCGGTTTCCGTTTCTTTTATTTTCTCGATTTTTTTTTGTTGTTTTAATTTACTTAAAACATGTTTTCTCGTAATCCTAGGTAGGTTGGAAAAGATTGCTCTTCTTTTCGCAACTATGCTAGATCCTAGGTCGGTGGAGACCATACGTGCGGCTATAAGCCCCTCGCTTTTGCACCCGTATTTCAACATCCCAGGGTGGACACTCTGTGCGAGGGTCCTATAGTGCAAGCGGTTTCCACCGGCCTAAAAGAAAAATCGAACCTAAGGACCGAGCTCGTCATGTTCGTTTTGATGCATTAGCCATGTGAATAGTGAACCGAGCCGGCCACTAAGTCAAGATCGTGTCAAGAGTTCGGCATGACCTTCTCTTTGCCTTGCTTGCGCAAGGGATCCGTGACGTTAGGGCGTTGGCCGGGTCATATTGTCATGGCCGACGTATCAAAGGCGTGATGACATGGTGTCATGTGAGCATGGATGTATATCCGGGGCGGAACATCGTCTGGGTGTAGCCTCGGAAATCAAGATCAGTCAAGATTTTGGCATGACCTTTTCATCGCTTTGCTTGCGCAAGGGATCTTGAGTTCCGAGCCTTGACTCGAAAATGGCCGGCATGGTATATGTATCCAGCCGTATGACACCTGACCGGGTAAAACCAACCGAGTCTGGACAGAGTGTGACTCAAGACTCAAACGTGCAGGGTTGACGCTTGGCTAGGATGGGATGTTTGGAATGATCCCGTGCGCGTCCAAGAGGCCTAGGAAGACCAAACGGACTGCAACTGAGACCACTCCGGGTTGAGGGTTATAGTGTGCAGTGTATCCGAGGCAGCAGTGCGCGTAGCGTGCGGTGTAACCGAGGCAACATTGTGAGTAGTGTGCGGTATAACCGAGGCAGCAGTGCGCGTAGTGTGCGGTCTCTAAAATTCTTTTTCTGAGAAAAACAGAAGCTTTTTGAAGAATTTTAAATGTATGCACAGATGTATATTGATGCATTTTTTTTATTTTTATTTTTTTTTTGTAAAATAAAAAAAATAAAGCACGTGCACACACACATAACAGTTAAAGAAAGGGGTAAAATGAAACTTTGACCCTCATCATTGTTTTAAAAATCATCTGTTTTGTTTAAAAAGATTTTAAAACAAAATTTCCCCAGCGGAGTCGCCAACTGAAATTACCCGGATCCGAGAGGCAGCGCGTTCGCGCCCCGGCATCTGGCATCTTTCGCGTTGGAGCGGTTGTCTCGCCGTTTTGTTTTCGCATTTTGTAGAGTCGCCACGCCGTTTTTATTAAGCCAAAAACATTGAAAAAGGGCATCAGTTTAAAGATAATTTTAAACTGTTTTTGTGTGATGAGATTTAGAGTTCGGAGGTCAGATGACTCCTCGGGAAGAGAATATTAGAATATTAGAGCTCACCCGAGTTGCCTCGTAAAACGAGTCTTTCGGATACCCCTAATATCCTTTAAATGTTGTGTGTGTGTGTGTGTGCTTTTTAAAAATGCATGCTATGTCGGATGTCTACATTGTACACTACGTATTGAAATGTATGGAAATAGTAATGGAAGGAAGCCTTACCAATGTTGGTTCGTGTCTGTCTTCCGCTGGGGAATAGTGTTTGAGGTCGGAGTAGCGTTCCGGTACGGATCGGGATTGCTTCGGGAGGGACCGGTTGTCTGCGGACAGAGTTTCGGCGTGAGTTGATGTTGTAGGCTGCGTGCGGGCAGAGGTTCGGCGTGCGTGGGGATCGTTGGGATCACTCGGGCAGAGGTTCGGCGTGCGTTGGGGTGGCAGGAGTCACTCGGGCAGAGTTTCGGCGTGGTTTGGGATCGCCGGTTTGACTCGGAAAGAGCCGGGACACCGTGGAAAGACCGGGCAAGGCCTCGGAGTACCACGAGGGGCCTCAGAGTACCTCGAGAGTGCCTCGGGGCAGCGCGGGAGCATCGCGGGAGCGCTCGGGGAGGCTTCGGAGCACCACAAGGGGGCTCGGAAGGCCTCGGAAGGCCTCGGAAGGATCCGAAAGGGGCCGGAATGCCTCTAAGGACTTAGAGGGGAAGCCGAGGAAGGCCTAGGGAGGAAGAGAGAAGTGGGAGGTGTGTGAAAATGAGGAGGGGGAGCCCTCATTTATAGTGCCGTATTTGGTGCAAAGAGGTCCGTACGGACCTCCCCGGTAATCCAGACTTTTGGTTTTCCTCTATTTGAGGGAATGCGTGATGATGGTGAATATTCGAAATCATGATGTCCCCTCGAGCAATAAGGTCCGTACCAATTCATCTGACATGAAAAGAGGTCCGTACGGACCAACTAAGCAAGAGGGTAATCATTTTTCCCGGATTTGAGGGAATATTGTGGACTTTAAGAGGATTCGGTAATTATTAAAGCAAAGACGTCCGTACGGACCATTATTGCTTTTCCAATTTCCTCGAAAATTCCCAAAAGGTCCTTTTGTCCCTTTTTATCCCAAAGGCTCCTCCCTTGGTTTGGCTGGGGGTTTTGAGAGGGTTTTGAGTGCCAGAGGTCGTCGAGACTGCGTTGATGAGTCTGCGGTGTTTCCCGTGTGCTTGAAAGGGGATGATCCAGATTGGGGTACTTACACTACCTGGATAGGCCCGTTCGTGGTACAAAGAATCTTCTCCGGAGGAGCCATGAAGTTAGCAGATTTGGACAGGAACCCTTTTGTTAACCCCGTAAACGGAAGCAAGCTTCGCAGATACTTCTTTTGAGGAAGAGCACGAGTCAACTCTCCTTCCCCATACACCACCCCTCAGTAAATTAAAGTGCTAAAAGAGTAATACCCAACTGGATACATTCCCGATAATGATCCAGGTAAAAAATAGGGTCGCACTTCTTTTGTCTTTCTTTTCTCAAAATTCACCTAAAGTGTCGAACTACGGTGACCTGAGCCCCTTAGTCCAATTGTAAAAGGGGAACGTAGGCAGCCATCATTGGTTCGATCTCAAAAAAAAAAAAAGCATCAATTGCTTGTGTCTCGAAAAAGTTTTTGAATTAACCTCCAAATTCATTACAGTTAAAATAATCTTTGTTGAGTTCAAGCACGGTCGACTCTTGACTCGCTACACGCTAGCAAAATTACAATAAAACATTAATCAATTAATGTATCGGCAATGACAGTGGGTGGATACTCTGGACAACAAGGTCAACCTAGTCTCCCGTACTTGGTCCTTCATCCTTCTTCCCCTTCCCTTTCATGCGCCGAGTATTCTTCACTTTCACAGGGAATATTCCCGTAGCTCTCCTACCTGGCTCAGGGACTCTTCCCGATGCCTCCGTCAAGCCGGCAGCTGCCAATGCATTCCTTTCCCTAGCTCTATCTCAAGCCGCCTCTCTTCGAGCCATCATCTCCGTGCTTTGATCGGCCTCCCGATCAGCATTGGTCTCATAATCAACCATGTCGTCCCCAGTACAATTCTGAGGGTTAGCCCTCACTTCATCTCTCCTCAAAGTCGAGCTGTCAAGGTGATCAGCACCCAGTAGCTCACTCCTTCTCCACAAAATGTCCATCTGTATCTCCCCCATACACTCTTCATACCAGTTCAGATACTGTGTAGACAGAACAGTGCTTCCTCTTTGGTGAAAGAGAACCCTGGCAGGAAAGGACGTGTATTGCCACCACCGCGTGAGCAGCAATAGCGTCGAAGGATCTTCCATCAGCAGAGATCCCACCTCGAAGGTAGCAGCATGAACTAAACCCGTCAGTGGCACCTGCTCCAGCCCGTACTGCCGCAGAACCAACGATGGAATGTAGAAAGACGTCTGAGACAGCCCCGGCACTCTGACAACCAATAGGCCCTCCTGAAAGGTCCGACAAGTCTGTAATTTCCAGTGAGGAACCCACCATCGCAAGTGATGCGTGTGGAGTCTGGCCATCCAGAGCTCCAGCTCAGCCTGATTGCCCCCTATCACCAGAGGACGTCGAGAGAAGGACCAAGCGTCACAAGACATTGGCACCTCGGGCATCATCTGCATCCTCTCCCTCAACCACATGGTAAGCATAGCGGGACTCCCTCCCCACATGTTTCGGCTGCCGGTTGCCATCCGACCTATACCCAGGAACGTCTCACCCAGAACCAAAGGCACGATGTCTCCTCCGTTCCGACACTGCATCACCAGGTCCAGTACACTGTGATGGCACACACCCAGGGACGTGAATTTGAACAGAGTAGCAATCGAGCACAGAGCAAATGCGTTCCACGCACAAACGCTCCCTTCAGCTCCAGCAAATCTATCGGGCAGCCCCGAAATGTCAACATAATCAGTATTCAGTATCAGCATCCCGTATGCTTCTCCAGCCGAGATACCAAGAAGAGACACTATCTTCTCAACAGTGGCCATGCCACCAGCATATGGAAGAACTAGCTGTTCCGTCTCAGATCCTCCTAGGATGGCCCGGAAATCTTCGAACGTGGGAGTGATTTCGTTGTACGAAAAGCTGTACACATTCCTCCTTACGTCCCAGAAACGAGCCGCTGCTCTCAAAAGATCCCAATCTGGCATGAGCTCCTTCAAAGCCCAAACATATTTCATCCCGTAAAAGCCTTCGAAAAACCCTTTGTCTTGCCTCGTGCGGTTTCGTACCCACGACTGGAAATTTTCCAAGTATCGCCCTTGCATCCGAGACGATAGCCTAGGAAAGGGAGCCATGAAAGAAAGTGAAGGAAGCCTTAGGAATTTGAAAGAAATTAAGCCAACTGATCAGAGCAAGGCGCAGTTTCTTAACAAATTGCAAAGCGGAAACTGCAATTTAAAAGACTCTGGAATTTTATTCTAAGCCCGGTCAGACTCTATCTGCAGTTGACTTGGTCAACTCTGCAGCCAGCTGCTCCTAAATTGGAAACAATTCCAAACAAAGCCCTGTTCATGCTTTTGTGAATCTGCGTGCTCCCATGGTTTCAATCAACCAATGCCAACACCTCTTCCGCCTCGAGCTCATGCAACAGTGCAATTAATTAAAATTCAGTGAATATAGGCATAAAATTTGACCAGTTCAATTTTTCCATGCATGTTTCATTTTATTTATTTTTTTGATCAACCTACTTGCTTATTTGCCAAAATAAAAAGGAGGTAATCACTAAATAGATGTACAAAATATAGGTTCCGCCCCAAGGGCGCCTTTTACAAATACAAGTCAAGTTGTTCCGGACAATACATACATTTTGTCTAAAATCAATAAATCAGGACTACTTCGAGTCCTGCTCGGTATTCGAGCACTCTACGTACTGCCCCGCAGCAGTCGGATCTGTCGAAAATAGATAATCTCTGAATTCCTCCAGGCGGGAATACGAGAAAGGCCTCCTCTGCGCCTGCGAACTCGAGGACTCTCCCCTCTCGTTCCCCGAGTGCGAAAGAGGATGAGCTCCAAACCCAGCCGTTCCGCCCGCGAACTGGCCAAATCCCTGTGCAAAGCCCTCTCCACCAGCCGTGGGTGCAGGCGAACCTCTCGGCCTAGGAGGCCTCGGCTCACGAACATCCACGCTCCTCCGGGAACTGCACCGCGGGAACTCCGTGAGCCTCCTAGCGTAATTGGCCCACCCGTCCACCAGTCTCATGGCCTGGTTATACATACGGCCCGACACCTGCAAACCAGGAAAGTCATCAAAAGAAATGCTGAAAGTACAGATGCAACATTTGCAGAATGCTACTACTAAATGCAGAAAGTCAAAGGCACTCACCGCAGCATTGGGATCCACTCTGTACCGAGGCCTCTGCTCATCCGGAATAGGGATCAATAACCACCTGCGAGAACCGTCCAGCCCCTCGTACGCCAGCCTAGCGCGTGGGAGCGGCTATTCTCTGGGATATCCAGGTCCCTCGTCCTCCCTGTGCTGCACCTGTGGGCTCCTCAGCCTCATCCTCATCCTCAAGAAAGTGTCATAGTCGGCTCCCGCTATGACATACTCGGTATAGAACACACCCTGTCTATACCTCTCCAACTCCTCCATCGGCATCGACAGAGGATGCTGCATGTACAGAGGCAGATCCACCGGCACCATCGGAAGAGACCCTGGGCCATGCTGACGGGTCACCCTCTCTCCCAGATACATCGCATCGCAGTGAAGTCCCACCAGCAGCTTCCGCCGATGCGTAACCTCACTGGCAACCTGAACCACGTCAGCATGGAACCGGCTCCACCAGGTCAGCTGGATCCGCTCGGAGAACTCCCGGCTCAGGGCCTGAGACACCTCCTCGTATGACAGCCGAGTACCCACCCTCGACGACACCGCCTTCTTCGCCCTCTTCTGCCAAACCAACATGGCAGGGAACAATGGTCGGTACGCCTCCCTAATATCCCACAGCTGTGGGCTGAACACCTCGAAGCACCAGACCTGTCAAGCAATTGGAAAGTTATGTCAGCCACAGAGCTGATACATACGAGTACAGAAACGAGACAAGGAAGAGAAAAAGACGTGAACTCACATCCAAAGCAAACGAGAAACAGCTCAAGGAGTTCTCCTCTCCCCGCGAGAACCCGTCCATGGCGTGATAGAGCTCGGCCAGTCCAGCCTCTCCCCATGCATACCCCCTCACGGCATCCAAGTCTATCAGCGACTCGAGCAAAGGGAAGTGGCAGGACGTGTCAGAAGTCGGGAACAGAGTCGCTGACAACGCGAACCATAGGAACCCTCGAGCCAGACGCTCCGCGGTTATCCTCAGAGACCCATCCAAATAAGCCTCAATACCCGTCCTCAGATGCACCTCCATCGGCCTGTACCGAATACCTAAGCCCCTGGCATCGATAATATCGAAACCCAGCAGCCCCGACAACTGCTCCGGGGTATAGCCGTCCACCCACACCGGGCCGAGTTGCCCTGTGTCGGCAACCTGATAGCAAAGCAAAGTCGCAGGAGTCGCGCCGCCTCCCCCCACCTGAAATGGAAAGTGTGGGTTGTATCCCACCAGTACTCGCTCAGAGCTACGTACATGGACCTCGCCCTCTGCGTATCAGCTATCATAGCCACCGCGCTGATAAATCCAGCTAAATCGGAGCCAAGCACCAGCTGCCGTGGACTCCTCTCTCCATCCCGAGCCTCGTCCGGGAATATATCCCAAGCGCTCGAACTGCCTCAAAGGCTCCCCGACTCTTCTGGTTGTGAACGTCGACATTCCCTCGCCCCTGCAGGTGAACCAAGCAAAAATACGTTAAGCTACATCAACAGAGTGCACAAACGCATGTCAAAATGATGCAATACAGTTGCAGTTCTCATTGCTTTCCTAAAAATATTCCCATCCCTGATGGAGTATTGACGGTCCAAGCTTTCCAAACCGTTCGAAAACTCCGTCGAAATCGGAACTTTCAAAACCTTTCGAAAACTCCGTCGAAACCGGAACTTTCAAAAACTTTTGAAAACTCCGTCGAAACCAGAACTTTCAAAACACTTCAAAAACTCCGTCGAAATCGGAACTTTCAAAACCTTTCGAAAACTTCGTCGAAACCGGAACTTTCAAAACCTTTCGAAAACTCCGTCAAAACCGGAACTTTCAAAAACTTTCGAAAACTCCGTCGAAACCGGAACTTTCAAAACATCTCGAAAACTCCGTCGAAATCGAAACTTTCAAAACATCTCGAAAACTCCATCGAAATCGGAACTTTCAACTCATTTCGAACATTTCGAAAATTTACTCCGTCCCGATTTTAAACATGCTTTAAATTCGGAAAACACATCTAGGCATGGAATTTTGCAACCCAAAATTTTTATGTCATCTACCCATAATGTCAATTGAACTACACTCTAGTCAATTTCGACAAAGGCGCATAACAAAGTCAAAAACCCCAATCCGGGCACCAAAATCCCTAACTCATTCCTAGTCAAATTTCTAACATTTAAAGAATGCACATTCTTAAAATTAATGGAATTTGAAGGAAGTTTACCTATCTCTCGATCCCTCCTTTGGATTTGTGGTTCTCCCTAGCCGGGTAGAACTTCGCCGGATTTAATGGAAGAATGGTGGTTCGAATGGTCTGAACTAACCGCGTTCTTTCGTCATCGGTCCTTCCATGACGAGCCATTGGTCCCAAATCGCCTTCCATGTTGATTTTCCCTCACAAATTTGAGCAAATCTCACAATTTGGGTTGGTTTTTCTCTCCTCCTTTCTCTCCCTCTCGTCGGAATTAATGGAAGAAAATGGCAAAACTGCCTCGGCCTTGACGCTGATAAGGACATGGCCAAATTCAGTCTCAATCCGGCCGGACTCCTTCTGCACCAGAAAGATTCCTTGCCACTTTGGCCCCTCAACTTCTCGCAGTTTCAATTTTACCCCTTTTGGCCCCCAAAAGTGTAAAATTTCCCCCAAGTTAGACATTTCTAACACCCCATTCCCCGAGGATCAATTCTCAGTTAACTTTCACTAACGCCCGTCTCCAGACATTAAATTCCAAAATGACGTTTGACATTCAAACGCTCATTTAAGTCCCGAACCGACGTTTTACATTCAAACGCTCGTCCCGTCTCCAGACGTTAAATTCCAAAATGAAGTTTGAAATTCAAACGCTCATTTAAGTCACAATCCCGTCTCCAGACGTTAAATCATGAACCGACATTTGACAGTCAGACGCTCGTCCCGTCTCCAGACGTTAAATCCCCAGTTGACGTTTGAAATTCAAACGCTCACTTCAATCCCCAACCGACGTTTGACATTCAAACGCTCATTCTCATCTTCGGACGACAAGTCACAATTCCGTCTCCCGACGTCAAAATTTCTATCGGTTTTTACCATCATTTACTTCCCCGGCCGCCAGTCGTAAGCCCGATCGTCCCACCTCCGCGGCCATCAAGGCAAGCCTGCACAATAATCCCTCTTCGGCCATCAAGGTAAGCCCGAACATTCCTCCCCAGCAGGATCCTAAGACCATCCTTCCACGGAAGAAACGTCAATCAGCCCCCCCAGCTCCTAGCTAACCCCGTCAGAACTCTGGATGCCTTTCCCCAGCAATGTGTCAGTCTCTCCCGATACCACATCCAGTTCCTAACCCCATCGTTTGAATTCCAATCTTTCCGTGTTGTTAATAACGCCAGTTTAACACAACCATTCCCATCATTGCCACCCCATCCTCCGCGGATAACCCTGGCAGTCATCGTAAGTCCAGCACCCAAGGTAAGAACGCCTTCATCTCAGGTTCAGATGCCTCACAATAGTCTCCATTCAGGTTTGGATACCTTGCAATGGTCTCACTCAGGTTCAGACGCCTCACAATAGTCTCCATTCAGGTTCGGATACCTCGCAATGGTCTCACTCAGGTTCAGACGCCTCATAATAGTCTCCACTCAGGTTCAGACGCCTCACAATAGTCTCCATTCATGTTCGGATACCTCGCAATGGTCACACTCAGGTTCAGACGCCTCACAATAGTCTCCATTCAGGTTCGGATACCTCGCAATTGGCTCACTCGGGTTCAGACACCTCACAATAGTCTCCATTCAGGTTCGGATACCTCGCAATGGTCTCACTCAGGTTCAGATGCCTCACAATAGTCTCCATTCAGGTTCGGATACCTCGCAATGGTCTCACTCAGGTTCAGATGCCTCACAATAGTCTCCATTCAGGTTCAGATACCTCACAATGGTCTCACTCAGGTTCAGACGCCTCACAATAGTCTCCATTCAGGTTTGGATACCTCGCAATGGTCTCACTCAGGTTCAGACGCCTCACAATAGTCTCCATTTCGGGTTCAGATACCTCGCAATGGTCTCACAACAGTCCCGCTCAGGTCAAGATCCCCACATGTGGTTCCTTGCACCTACGAACTACGACCGACTTGATTCCTGCTCGGGATACATAGGAATCCTTTCGCTAAGGGTCCAGCCAGCTGACCGCCCATGTCTTTCAAAGTAAGGCATCCCGATTTAGATCCTTATCTTTTTTCAACGACCCCACTTCCTTCGGAAGAGACATCGCTGAGGGGCTAACTATAAGTACCCAAATCCGGATCGTCAAAATCCGTTAGAAGTTAACCGGAATCCGTTAACTGGCCCGCTCCAGATTAATCGGAACCCGTTCCTGAACCAACGAGACGTCCCGGGACTGCCCCGAGCATCCCAACGTCAAAATGTACTCAACATGCATCATCGCACGTAAAAAGTACAGCTTTCCCTAAAAAACGCACTTTTTGGCACTTTCCGGGGGCATTTCGGACATTTTCCGGACTGTTATTTAAAAAATGGACAAAACCGGGGCCCGGGCACGAACTCCCACAAAGCCTGGTGACTCATGGGACACGTGGCACGCATGCCACCTCCCTCTAGTCACCCTTCAATCAAAAATCAAGCAGAAAAGACTAAAATATCCCTGATATGCAGTCCAAGTCCCACGGACTTTCTAAGAATCCGTAAATTGCCAAAGAAGTCCCTCCAATTTCCAAAGTTTCACAAAACCCCCTAGATTTCACCCTCAGTCCATCCGGACTCCTTCTAAAATTGCACCTATAAATACAGAGGCTGTCAAAGCCATTAAGGACAACAAATTTACTCCCCTTTTTCACCACAGCCACGGCCCAAGCAAGTTTCACCCCTTCCCGAGCCCCCATTTTGTCTCGATTCGCGTGAAAACTTCATATTTCAATCAAATACGCCCCTCACCACCTTAAAATACCGTTCCAAACACACTTCTGTATCCCGTATACACCCCCCGAGCCAAAGGAGTCGACCCTAGCCATAGGTATAACTCCCTCTCCCTAATCTCTCGTTCCGCCTCGGTTTACGCGCCAGTCGCTACAACCGTTTCGGACGAACATTACTGAAATGTAGACGCCACTGTCTAATGGGTCCCGATACGTTTTAGCCCCTAGATCCTCTTCTCTTCCCGTAAGAGAAGTAATCTCGGGTTAAAACGGTGTTCCGGCCCCGTTCCGTTTAAATTCTGTTATTTACATTTCTGCCATTTACAAATTCCGGATCGATCGATCCGTCGATCGTCATTTACATTTCTGTCATTTATAATTCCGGACCGTTTGATCCGTCGAACGTCATTTACTTTCATGCAAATTTACCATTCCGAGCCATTTTGGCTCGTCGATCGTCATTTACAATTCCGGATCATACGATTCCGTTGACACCGCATTTAAATACTGTCATTTACACAGTCCAACCCGTTTGGATCGTGATAGTATTTACTCTTCAAAAGTCCGAGTCGCAACCCGATTCGTTGATCGCATATCATTTAACACGTTTTTTCCCGTAAAAATCGTTAACAATGTAATGCCCGATTCAAAACCGGAGTTCGACATTCGAACTCCCTTTCAAAATGCGTGAAATGACATTTGGCATCCAAACGCTCATCTTCAAACTCAAAAGCCGACTTTTGACACTCAAAATCATTTAATACGTTTTTTCCCGTAAAAATCGTTAACAATGTAATGCCCGGTTCAAAACCGGAGTTCGACATTCAAACTCTCTTTCAAAAATGCGTGAAATGACGTTTGGCATCCAAACGCTCATCTTCAAACTCAAAACCCGACTTTTGACATTCAAAGGCTCTTTTCTTAAAAAGTCAACATTTGACACTTAAGATAAACAGCTAAAATCAGCATTCGCGCCACTTTTCCTATAAACTTCCAAAAAACCGACATTTGTCATTCAAACGCTCGCCTTTTCTAGCAGAATCCCATAATCAAACGTTTGACATTCAAACCAAGATTAAGCTTGTCATTCAAGCCCCCATTTCAAAAAACAAACAAACATGCACACACACACATTTTTGAGAAAGGTAGAAAGACTCGTCATACGAGGCATTTCGGGTGATCTCGTAATACTCTTCCCGAAACGTAATGTGACCTCCGAACCTAACAATCTCTGATACTAAAAAAGCCTTTTTACTCGTTTTTTCTACCAATAAAAATGACCCCCACTTTCAAAAGCCTTTTCCTAAGTTTTTGCTACCAATAAAAACGACACCCCTTCCTTTTTTACAAAAGCCGTTTTTCAACGTTTGGGCTTAAAATACAAAACCGCGTGGTGACTCCACTCCTTCCCGAAAAGCGAGATCTCAAACACCAACCCTCCGAGAAAGACAATCGCATTTCGCCACGCGCGAAATCCCCGGGTAATTTCACTTTGTCGCAGAATTGAGAAATTGAAAGGAGGTTGTGCTTGAGTCCATCGACAAGAGAAACCTTCTTAATGGTTAGGTTTCCTCTCCTTATTATATCATATCCAATGGTCTTGCCTTTGTTGTTGTCACCAAAGGTTACAGATGGACCACTTGCTTCAATGACATCTTCAAGTAATGATCTATCTCCAGTCATATGTCTTGAGTAGCCACTGTCAAGATACCATTCATTATCCTTAGAGTGACCAGCCATTAAGCAGAGGACCTGAAATGTAAACATTAAGAACGAGGTCCCCCTTTATTCCTTGGGTCCTGAAGTTAGCAACCCTTCACGATCCACACCTGTTTGATAGAAGGAGGTTTGCTCTTCCTGGCATTGGATGTGAACCGCAAAAGGCATTCTGCAGCCTTGTGACCTAAACCATCACACACAGAGCATTTATAAAAGCTACAAGCATCATGAGGTTTTACTAACTCCTTACTCTTTTTAGGAGTTGCATGCGGTTTGGGAGGAGCGGTTTCAGCCTTAACAAAGGTAACTAGCTTTGGTTTGACCACGTATTTTCTAGGAACGCTATTCTTGCTTTTGAAGGCAGGAGGAGCGGTCGAAGAAGAAGGGCGGTCAGCCTTGCAGTTGCCAGCATCACCTGTTCCACCAGAAGAAGTTTGAGCAGGGATGCAGCCAACTCCGTAAGCCATTTCCTCTGAAGCTACATTCTCAGAATGTGTTGCCTTCATCTGAGAGTTCTTCCCATATTGCTTCTTTGGGTAGACATAATTAAAATTTTAATGTCCTTTACCCTTAGAATTTGCATGCTTCCCCCTTGGGAATTTCTTTAGTTAGTTTCAAAATTTCCTCATCCTTTTCACTGCAGGATGCACACTTCTCCTCTTCACCAGATCCAAATCCAATACCATCTTTAGTTCCACTAGGCACTTGGGTATCTATGATTTGTTCCATGGTGGATTTTGACTTGAGCCACCCATCAATAATCCTTTGGAGATCATTGATTTGGGTAACCAGGTCATCATTAGCAACCTTAGTTTCAAGGGTGCGGTTTTGATCAGCAAGTGGAGTCATTCTTTTTATTTGGTCCTTAAGATTTGAAATTTCAGACCTCATCACAGTTTTCTCCATCTTCTACTGATTAAGTTCATCATGAGCTAAGCTTAAGGCTTTCTTAACATTAGAGAATTTATGGATCATCATTTCTGCTTCCTTGAACATCCTTTCATGTTCCATGGGAGAAACCTCTTCCACTACCTTTTTCAAAATTTTCTTATTTGGAATTGTTTTTGAAGGTGGAGCAATTTTAGTAGGAAAAATAGGACGCGAATACGAGCAATTTCCTATCTTAATGCTAGGAGTAAGTTTGACATTATCATTCAACTTAAAATTTGGAAGTTTTGCAGAAACCTCTTCTTCCTCCATATCTTGCAACTCGATTGACGCAGTATCTGACTTATCGGAAGCGTCTGCAATTAAGCAGAGATTAACCTCTTCGGTTTCATCATCACTTCCATCATCAGAATCAGTTTCAATCCAAGTTGCCAATTCCTTGGAATTCTCTTCCTCCTCAGCAACTATTCCCTTGCGACGAGAAAAATTCGCAGGAGAGGTTTTCTTTTTCATGTATTCATATTTAGGCTGTGGACACTCAGATGCAAAGTGACCAGGTTTTCTACAATTGTAGCAAACTAGATCACTCTTTTTCTTTGTATCTGCAGCCTTAGAAAATGTTGCAGGAGGTTTGCCTTTTGAAAATGTTTTTGTGAAAGGTTTTGAGGATTTTCTAAATTTTTGAAATCTTTTCACAAACATGGCAAAATCATCATCATCCATCTCGATGAGTGATGAGGTTGATATGGAGGGATCTGCGGTTTGATTTGATGTAGATGTTTCTCCTCATGTTCCACGACGGACATGGAAAGCGATTTGGTTTTCCCTTCAACTTCTTCAATGTGATTTAATTTAAGCTCATAGACTCTAAGATTGGCATACAAGTTACTTAACGACCAAGTACCCAATACTTTGGAGTCTTCTAGAGAGGTAGCCTTATTAACCCATCTAGAACCTAAAGCAGCTAGGAAAGTCATATTGATTTCCTTATCGGTTAAAGTTTTACCAAGAGATCTACAAGCATTAACTACCTCAACATAGCGGTCATAGGTTTGAAGCAAGGTTTCGTTGGATTTTCTGTTGAAGTTGTTGTAGGATCTTTCAACAGCATATAATTTGCTTTCCTTGCATTCGTCATCACCTTCGAGGTAGCTCTCTATGGCATCCCACATTTGCTTTGCGGTTTTGAGATACATCACTTTCTGAAGAGTTGAAACAGGGAGGGTTCCAGAAATGATGTGCCTTGCCTTGCTGTCTAAGGCGGCTAATCTCTTCTCTTCATCCGACCACTCATCTTTTGGCTTTTTGACTTCTGGAGTTTTTGTTTTGGTGGTTGCATCAGTGTTGGCCTTCATGGGAACAAAAGGGCCATTGATTACGCACTCCACCAGCATCTCATCAATTGTTTCCAAATGAATAAGCATTCGGCACTTCCAGATGTCAAAGTGGTCTTCGTCCAAGATTGGAATGTGTGAATAGTTAACAATTGTCATTGTCTTTGAGTTTGCCATATCGAATCGGCACACAAGCTGTTAAGCTTGAAAAATAGTGGTTTTAAAATGTGTTAGCTCTGATACCACTTGTTGGTCCCAAAGGTGGCAACAAGAATGAAAATACAGCTAGAGGGGGGGGGGTGAATAGCTGTTATAAACTTTTCGCCCTCTTTTGAAAACTAAACCTCTAAGCTTACAAAACCGCTTGCAGTTGATAATAGACTGCAAGTAGAGATGTAAAATGCAAAGCGGAATAATAGAGATACAAAGCGGTTTTGGTAGAGGTGGTTTGTAAAGCGGTTTGATGATGCGGTTTTGATAAGTGCAGTTTTACAAACACGTGTGGTTTTGATAATGTTAACTCCAAATACTATTTCACAATAATGGATGACTAAATAAAGATTAAACAGAGACAGATATAAATAATTAGTAAACACAAGAAATATAAATGCAGTAAAGTAAGAACACGTGATTTGGAGTGGTTCAATCGATAAACGATCTACGTCCACTACCAAGATGGTTAGTCTTGGATTTTCAAGAGTGATTTTACTATTGAGTATGAGAGATTACAAGTTACAAAGATTGATACTCAAATCTAAAATATATTCTATGAAGATCAAATCCTAGACTATAACCAGTGTATCTCAAATGAATAATCTATGTGATTAAACAAGTGAGGTGTGTGTGTGAGAACAAGATCAAGGCTCTATAAATATTTGAGATGGAGAGCACAATGATTCTTGATGGTGTTAAGGCTTGATTTCTGGGCTAGGAAATATTTCTTGAAGCATGAAGATGAAGATTCAAAGGGTTGAATAATTTCTGGGCAGAGCTTCAGCTTCTATGAACACAGCACTTTTCAATTTTCTCAAGCAATCTTCAAATGGTGAAGATTGGGGGTATTTATACCCAAGCATCCAAGATATAGCCATTGGACATAGCTGTTGCAAGGACAGTACTTGATGCTTTCTCATTGTTCCACAGCAACCACTTTTGTCCTTTGGTACAGCAGCTGCAGATAAAGCTGATCAGGCTCCAGCTGCAAGCAATGAGGTTAGGACACCTGTCACCTTTTCAAGATCCTTGCAGATCTTCTCTGACATTGAATCACGTGACAAGATTTGGTGGTTGACTTTCTATATTGCTGACGTGGATCCTAACGGTAAAAAGTGGTTCACCTCAAGTCTTCAATCATTGGATGCGGTCTGGTGTGGAGCGGTTGGATAGATGCAGTTTCACCAGGAGGTTGCAAAATGCAGTTGAAATATTGGAACTGCACAAGTGCGGTTTACCAAGCGGTTGTACTGCATTTGTTCAAGGAGCAGATTCAAAGAGGAATTCGACATGTGGTTGCATGTGCGGTTCATAAGTGCGGTTTTGAAACTGCTTGAAACTGCAACCTTATATCCAATGAGTCTTGTGCCAGTCTTCAAGCCTAAATTTAACCTATTCTATAAAATGGACTTAGCTAAAAAATTGAAGTCTAAGCTTCATTACATAGGGTCCTAAAGTCCTTAAAATAGACAGGAGGTTATGGTATCAATCAAATCTAGTACAAAATAGGAGGGTTAAAATATGCATACCCAACACAACCAAATAGAAATAAATAAAAGACACTGTTTTATGTAAACTGAAAGATTCTTAATTTGCATATTGCTTGAGCCTTCAGCCAAAACACCTCCCCCAGAGTCTAAACCTTGCATATCCCTTTCCCGTAGCGAGAAAGAAGTGGGTGAGAATACCAGGTCAGCGGCTTGTCAGTGCAGAATTCTCAGATAGCTCGCCAGAATCCTCAGTTTTGTCAGCCCAGAAAGTCAGAATGGCCGATTTGACAGAAAACAGCAGTGGTTTGGGTAACCCGATGACTAGGGAAGAAGAGCTTGCCTTAGCCTTGGAAAGCAGTCGTAAGGTCCATGAGGAACAGCAAGCCATGCTTATCGATGCGCTCCGTCGTCATGTGGTTCAGATAGTGGTCGAAACCAATGGTTTTCTGGTTATGCTAGAAGATGAGACTCCAAAAGCAGCAATCTCAGCTCCCCCAGCCTATAACCAATGCCCTCCTCCATCCACATATGATCCCTTACCAAAGACTACCCCTTTTTAGTCCTTTCCCACATCCCAGGCCATCAGGGCTCCAACACCCTCGCCTCCTCAGATAAGACCCAGCTTTGTTCCCTACCAACAGAGAGCAAATGTCATGTCTACCCCAGTAACTCAGTCTCCGCATTATCCCATGGGGCTCACTCCCCCTCCTCAACATGAACCAAATTCCCTAATCTCAAAACTCCAGTATCAACCTGACCTTTCCAACTTCGTCAACGCTTGTGAATTTGCCTATCTCCCAGACAGTGACAGCGAAGAGTCTGTCGGAAATGAGAATAGGAATAGATGGATTTACAGTGATGATGATAGCTCAGTAGAAGGAATGAACATGGATCCAATGGAAATGAAACCCGGAGGACCAGATAGGGTAGAAAATCACAGGCATAGAAAGGAGGACTGTATCACCTCAAAGTGTGTCTGTCACCTTTGCAAAGGCTCGGAAGAGAAAATGGATGCGAGCTCAGGTATGATATCCACATCCTAGAATTCAACACTCCTTACAAAGACTTGGTTGGTGAATGGAAAAACTTGATCGAAGCTTTAACTGAAAAAGGGAAGTGGGCTCCACCCGCCGATCTAGAACACGTAAGTGTCATTGAGGCTGAACCCCCATCGGGAAGAGTGGACTCCATTGCGGTGTTAAGGGTCACCCCTGAGACTTTGTCCGAAGAAGAATGTATGGAAGCCCTAGAAAGGGTCTTAAAGTTTGAAGCGACCCCGGTTCCCTTCCTATCTTACGATGACAGTGATATCTTCTTGGTAATCCCTAAGTCAGGGGAAGAGTCTGAAATACCCCTTATATGGCGCCAAGTATCCCGACCTTCTTTTGCCCTCATTGGTCTTCAGAGTCAAGATGAAAGTTCCAACAGAAGTTACTATAGTGAGACCGAGGAAGACAAAGTTGAAATGTCGGAAGGAATGGTAGAAGAGTGGTTAGCCCAGAAGCCGAAAAGCCCGGGAAATCCTTCTGTGAGTAAAGAACAGGATCCTGCCACAAGGTTTGACCCCTCAGAAATCCTTATCGATGATGGAGTCTCCCACTTCAGGAAATGTTTGGCCAATGTCAAAGATGCCGTCAGAAGGTTGACCCCGAGGGAGAGAAGAGATTTGTTTGACAGTGATGAGGAATGCGACCCTGCTTTGTTGAAAAAGTTGCTATGTCAAGATGAGGAAGCCATCAGCAAACCTCCAAACCCTAGGAACGACAATTCCTATTGCATGTTGACCCTGAAAAGCCTGAATGAAACTATCAAGGCTTTGAGTGAGGAAGATGAAACTGAAATCAGCCACTTGCTAAGCCAATGGGGAAGTCAGAACTCAGAAAAGGCCAGTAAGCCGGTAACCTGGGATCAGATTCGGGAAGCTGCCTATACCTCTGGTAGTGCTGTTAATCAAATTAATCAGCAGAGTTGGCCATACGCCAGCAAAAGCCCACCCTTAACCCTAAAAGAGCTGAAGGAATCCTCTGGTAGGACTGATGACTTGGGAAAGTCTAATGTCTATGTGATGACTCGGTCTGGATAGATGAGTGTGGAACAGCCTAAAGGTGACAAAAGAAATGCCATCTCCGAACCGAAGACAGACAAAAGACCTTACAAGCCAGAAGCAGAAAAGCCAGACTCCGAGAAGGAAGACCCGGTGTTGACTCAGTTGAAGTGTACTCAAGCCAACATTTCCCTGTGGTCCCTGTTAACCTCCTCATACCCTCACAAACTGAAGTTAGAAGAAAGTTTGGCCAAGACCATGGTGCCCATAGATGTCACACCAGATGAGGTCATCCAGATGATTGGAAATATCCACTATGGAAATAGCATCACTTTCACTGACCTGGACCTGCCAAAATATGGAGCCAGTCATAACGAACCCTTCACATCATAGTCCAGTTGGAAGAATGCCGATTACCAAGGGTGCTAGTATACGGAGGGCAATGAATGTCCTGCCAGCGAAAATGATGGACTTGTTGGATTTAAAGCCCACGGATTTGAAACCTTCCTGTCAAACTATTAAGGCCTACGATTCCACTGCTAGGTCAATTTTGGAGATTGCTACTCTCAAATTGTGGTTTGAAAAAAAGGCCATGGATGTGTACTTCCAAGTGATCGACATTCCCATTTCATTTACCGCTTTGCTGGGTCGACCTTGGATTCACCAGATAAATGGGGTAGCCTCTACTTTGCACCAATGCGTCAAATTCTAGTCAAGTGATGGGACTATTACTACTATCTACGGAGACAGTGTCACCGTGGAAGGAACCAGCATGGGAGGTATCCCAATACTGGAGATCAAACATGATGACGAAGGGCTTGCCTTGACCGGATTCTCTGTAGCCTCCTCCAAAGCGCAAGTGTGTTGCACGGACCTCACTGCTACTACTGACAAAATACCTCCTGCCATGCGAATGATGAGAAAGATGGGTTATCTTCCGGGGCTTGGACTGGGTAAAAGACTTCAAGGTCGCAATGCTGTTATTGATGCAAAGGAACAGACCACCCGACACGACTTGGGATACATACCGAATTCTCAGGATGACAGAAAGGCTAAAGGAATAGTTTGGGAAAAACGAAATGAAGGGATCCGTCTCCATCCTTACAGTTTGTCTTTGGCCCAGTACTTCACAAGAGGTGGGACCCAATATGATGAAAGTGATAGTCATCTCTCCTTGAGGAAAATTCTTCTGGAAAACCTTGAGAAAGTTTGGGGAAAACCAGCAAATCCTGTTCGGAGGATGTCTTTAAAGAATTGGCAGACATTCTTAGGGCCGATAGCCAGCCGACATTAAAATTATCACGGAGCTTGGATTGGTACCCCGTCCCTCTTAGTCCGATCATGTCAAACACCCTGTTGTCCGTACCCTTGAGTCAGGAGTCTTCGAATTCCAGTCCTCCGAGTCATCTGAAGGCCTCACGCCTGAAGATTATGAATATGTAGCCAATGTCATCTTTCCTTTCGCTTTGAATGAAATGATAGATCTTTCTGAGTATCCCCTTATTGTCAACTTAACAAATGATAAATTAACTAATAACTTAACAACAGTTAATAATGAATCATTTGAACAAGATGCAAACACACTAAACAAACAATACATTAAAGAAATCTTTAAGCAGGTTACAGATAAAGAGGAAAATCGGGCCCAAGCTACCGAGGAGGTTTTGACAAGTGTTAACTTGGGTACTGTCGAGGAACCTAAAGAGACACAAATTGGGAACTTCTTCCAGGGGCCTGAACAGGACAGACTGGTCAATCTGCTCAGAGAATACATAGATGTGTTTGCATGGTCATATAAGGATATGTCGGGGCTAGATAGTTTGATTGTGGAGTACAGAATCCCTCTGGCACCAGATGCCAAGCCAGTAAAGCAGAAACTGAGAAAGATCAAGCCGGAATGGTCTCTACAGGTCAAAGAAGAGATTGAGAAGCTACTGCGGGTAGGATTCATTAGGGTCATCGAATATCCTACATGGTTATCCAACATCGTGACTGTAACTAAGGCCAATGGGAAGGTGCGGTGTTGTGTAGATTTCCGGGACCTGAACAAGGCCAGTCCCAAGGACGACTATCCCTTGCCAAATATAGACATTCTGGTGGATGCCACTTCTAACTAAAGTTAAATCCTTAGTTGATGGCTTTGTTGGCTATAACCAGATCAAGATGGCCGAGGAGGACCAGGAAAAGACAGCCTTCACCACACCGTGGGGGATGTACTGCTATACGGTGATGCCTTTCGGACTTAAGAATGACGGGGCTATGTATCAAAGTGCAGCGACCGCACTCTTTCACGACATGATCCACAAGGAAATTGAGGTCTATGTCGATGACATGATAATCCATTCCAAAGGTGAGGATGGACAACATTTGTCGATCTGCGAAAGTTCTTTGAAAGGTTGAGACAGCATTCCATGAGACTGAACCCTGCCAAATGCACCTTTGGAGTGACAAGGGGAAAAGTGCTTGGGTATATGGTCACAGAACGAGGTATTGAAGTCGATCCCCGAAAGATCAAGGCCATTACAGACATGAGGCCGCCTCGAACCCAGACAGAGGTCAAAAGCTTTATGGGCAAATTATAGTACATCAGCCGCTTTGTCAACCAGCTGACTACCATGTGCGAGCCCATCTTCAAGCTCGTGAAGAAGAATGCAGACACAGAATGGACTAAGGAATGCCAAGATGCCTTTGACCAAATCAAGGCGTACCTAGTACATCCCCCGGTGCTATGCCCCCCACATGGACAGAAACTTCTTCTGCTCTATCTCACTGTCACTGATACGGCAGTTGGGGCTATGCTTGCGCAGGAGAAGAAGGACTCTAGGGTAGGAAACACTATTTACTTTGTCAGCCGGAAGCTGCAAGGAAGTGAGCTCAATTACTCGGCGTGCGAAAAGACTTGTACAGAACTGGTATGGGTAGTCAGTAAACTGAAACATTACATGCAAGCCCAACCTGTGAACTTGGTCTCAAAAATGGATCCCATCAAGTACATATTCGATAAGCCTTCCCTCTCGATACGTCTAGCAAAGTGGTCGTTCTTCTTTGCTGAGTATGACATCAACTATGTGATGAGAAAGGCAATCAAGGGTCAAGCGTTGTCAGACCATCTGGTAAACTTCCCTAGCAATGAGGACCGAGGGCCTGAACCCCAATTCCCATATGAAGGAATCTTCGTAGTTGAGCCTGAGAACCGATGGCAGCTGTTCTTTGACGGAGCCGCTAACAAAAGAGGAAATGGCGTGGGAATGTTACTAGTCGACCCAAAATATGAGCACACTCCAATAGCCATCAAGTTGAATTTCCCTGCCACGAACAATGCCGCAGAGTATGAAGCTTGCATTGCTGGTTTAGAAGCTGCCTTAGAAAGTAATGTCAAGGAACTCGAGGTCGATAGAGACTCAGCCCTGATCATCAACCAGGTCTCCAGCAAGTGGAAGACTGTGGATCCTAACCTCCAAAAGTATCATGCCTACATGGAAGATTTGATTGAGCAGTTCAGAGAAGTAACCTTCCATTACTTGCTGAGAGACAAGAACAGATTTGCAAATGCCTTAGCTACTCTAGCCTCATTGGTAGAGATCCCCAAGGAAAAGGCGATAAAACCATTCAGAGTGGGTAGAAGAGAAGCCCCGGCTTTCTGTTGTGAAATAGACTTGGGGCTCGAGCCTGTCAAGGAACCCTGGTACAGTCAGATTTATCAGTTCCTCAAAGATGGGGAGTCGGCTTTCAGGGATGAAGAAGGTAGACCAAGGGAAGGCATCAAAGCCAAGAGTTTGCAAGCCCTGAAATGGTTGGCCTCTCACTATGTCATTCTAGGGGGTGACCTGTACAAGAAACGGTACCAGGGACCACTCCTCTTATGTGTCACCTAAGAAAGGGCAAGGGAGTTAATGACTGAAGTCCACAATGGTCCCTGCGGTCCTCATATGAACGCCAGAGCGTTAATGCAAGTAATCCTCAGAATGGGCTATTACTGGATTTCCATGGAAACAGACTGTGTCCAACATGTCCGAGAGTGCGACAAATGTCAGCGGTTTGCCAACCTCAATCATCTTCCGCCTCACGACCTGTACTGCATGACTACTCCTTGGCCATTCGCAACTTGGGGTATTGACGTGATAGGGAAGATAGCCCCGGCTGGAAGCAATGGGCATGAATTTGTGCTAGTGGCAGTCGACTACTTTACAAAGTGGGTAGAGGCCAAGTCTTACAAGGTCCTCACTTCCAAGAAGGTGGCCTAGTTTGTCAAAGAAAACATCATGTGCAGATATGGGGTGCCCAATGAGGTCATTTCAGATAATGGGTCGCACTTTGAAGGGGACTGCTATAGATTGCTGTCAGAATTCAGGATCACTCGCCACAATTCGTCCCCATACAGACCTCAGACCAACGGAGCAGTAGAAGCTGCCAATAAGACACTCGAATGGATTATCCGGAAAATGGGCACTCGTGGTCGTGACTGGCCTGAAAAGCTGCACCTGGCCCTTTGGGGCTACAGAACGTCTGTCAAAACAGCCACGGGAGAAACTCCCTTCGCCATGAAGTAGAATGGCTACGCAGCCGGCATGATGAATTGGCCCTACTTGATGAAAGGAGGCTAAAAGCCATGGAACACACCCGAGCCTACCAGAGGCAAATGGCCAGGGCATTCGACAAAAAGGTTAAGGCCAGGGACATCAAAGAGGGTGACTTAGTGCTGAAAGTAAAGCCCCCTACTAGAGATAACCCTCTGGGAAAATGGGAACCCGTTTGGATTGGCCCGTATGTGGTGCAGAAGATACTCTCGGGAGGAGCAATGAAGATTGCGGACTTCGACGGCAATCCCTTTGTTCACCCAATCAACGGTGATAAGCTCCGCAGGTATTATGTCTAAAAAAATATAATAAACATAAAAAAATATATATAGTGCAAAAGGAGTAATGCCCAGCTAAGTTGAAAACCCAAAAAGGGAGGTCTAGGCAAAAGTCAGGGTTGAAGATAAAATATATATATATATATATATATATATATATATAGTGCAAAAGAGTAATGCCCACTAGGCCTGAAAACCCAAAAAGGGCGGTCTAGGCAAACAACGAGGGTTGCACATAAAAAAAAAAAAAAAAAAAAAAAAACAAACAAAAAAACTAACAAAAATCCCGACAGTTCACCAGAATGAACTACGAAGACCTAAGCCCCTTAGTCTTTCTTGTAAAAGGGGAACGTAGGCAGCCAGAAATGGTTCGGTCTAAACAATAAATAAGACATCAGAATTTCCATGAAACGTGTCTTGAATAAGTTCTAAGATAAATATCTCTTGTTAATTACAAGTCAAAAACTTTGATGAGTTCAAGCACGGTCTAATCTTGACTCTGCTAGCCTGCTACAAAGATCTAAAACATACAAAAAAGACCTAATAATCTATTGTGTTTGCAAGAGGCAATAAGTGGATCCTAGGAATAGATCTCTCAGTCGTCATTCACTGAGTCTTCCTTGTTCTTCTTCCCTTTATCTCGAGCCCGTCGAGTATTCTTCCTCTTCTTCTCTATGATGTCGGTCTCCCTCATCCCAATCTCAGAAATCCTCACTGGAGCCTCCACCAAACCCGTGTCAATAAGTGCCTTCTCTACCCTGGCACGAGCCCGTATCTCCTCCATCTGAGCCTAAGTAAGGGGAGCGACTTCCAATAGCCTCTCATACCAGGCTTCCATATCCCTAAAAAGGTCACCTGACTGGTTATGGCAACTAGCCATAGCCTCAGCTTCCCTCAAAGCCCTGCTCGAGTCACAGTCAGCCCCCAATAAAGCCTGACGTCTCTCTCCCAAAACGACCTGAGTCGCCCCCATTTCCTTCTCATACCAGTCCAAGTAAGCCGTGGTCAAGATAGTACTCTTCCTGCTCTTGAGAATGGCCCTGGGTGGAAAAGCGGCATATGTCCACGCTCTCAAGAAAAATGAGAAGCTAGATGGGTCCCTCATGTCAAAAGGCACAATCTCCATGGTACTGATGTCCTTCCAATCATCCAACGGCTCCTGCAAAATCCCAAATTGCCTGGACACTAAGCAAGGTATGTAGAAGGATGACCAAGAAAGCCCCGGAACCCTCACTACATAGGACTCCTAAAATGTCCTACGAGTCTGTAGCCTCCAGTGAGGCACCCACCAGTAAATGTCAGTGGTAGACAGCCGAGCCATCATCATCTCCTAGCCACCCTGATCCTGTTGCCTAGGTGCACCTCTCCGAGAAATCACCCAAGGGCACTGAGTAGGCGAAGCCCGAGGCAAAGCCCCAAGTCTCTCCTGTAACCATAAAGTCAGCACAGCTGGGCTCCCAGACCTCATGAAATGGTCTCCCCTAGCCTTCCTATCAATGCCATGCAGAGTCTCACCTAGAACCAGTGGGACGATGTCTTTCCCAGCCCTGCAATCCCTGACCATGTCCAAAAGGCCACTATGGCAGACCCCTAAGGATTCGGTGGTGAATAGAAAAGAGAATACACAAAGGATAAAGGCATCCATAGCCACCGTGGTCGCAGCCGTATCTGGAGACCCAAACCTGCCCGGGATATCAGAAATGTCAATCCTGTCAGGGGCTACCATCATCCCCTCAGCTTCTTCCAGAGAAATTTGCAGAAAAGATGCCAGCTTTACAGTCACCGGCTGAATGAACGTTCGCCGAAAATAATTCATTTTTTAGGGAGTCGCCACGTCGTTTTTAAGGAAAACATTGAAAAACCTATTTTAAAGAAATTTTGGGTTCGGGAGTCTGGTTACGTGTTGGGAAGAACTTGAGAGTTCACCCAACACGCCTCTTTCGAGATTTTCAATCAAACATTGGACAATTGTAAACATTCAAAGTGTGTGCGATTCGTGTCAACAAAGAAAGTGTGTGAGCTTATATTTCATTGATAGTAATCAGAATGGGGTACAACTTGTGAGCCATGACAGTGGGCCACACCCTTTTACAAATGGTGATTTGCATTCTAAATCAAAAGCTGAGAAAGTCTGCTCAGGAAGCCCGGATGTCTTCCGACACAAGACTTCCTCAGAGAGGGATGTCGGACGACATAAGGTCTCATGGTCAGATTGTCTCTTACAACACCACATCTACTCTGGAACTGGGACAAGATTATTTTAATTAAGAAGAGACACTATCCAGGGCTAAGTTCAGTTCGGGGTTGATTGGAGTAAGCAAAGTCAAGATCGACTTTCAATGATACGGATGTCATATGACATAGGACACCCGAGAATGTCCATGTCATATGGCAAACCACCTCCATCAATTTGTTGCACCCAAACAGACCTTAGACTCCCCAAATAGTGTTAAATGAACTAGAACTGATATTTAGACATAGCCTTGAGTCACAAAGGGGACCGATCTGAATGGATCTGAAGTCCTTGAAAGCCAGATGGCTTTCTGGGAGCTGTATGTCGTATGACACATAATCCTTTTAGGAGTCCCATGTCGTCCGACACCAGTTTCCTATTTCAGTGCCCTTCAGTCAGACTGATCCCACCTTGTTCTCAATGCAAAACTAGGCTATATTATTGACTGAAAGCAGTAAAATAGTAGTACTACGTGAGTATTATGGGAGGATCACATAGCTTTAATGGCCAAATGTGATAAATCGCATATCTATGGCCATTATTATGTAGCCATCTCCTCCTAACTCAAAGGAAACTAACAAAGATTCAAACTTTAATGGTGCTAAGGTCACCAAATGTTCAGATCTGAGGTGGGGAGAAGTGAATATGGAAGATTCACCTCTCCACCACCTTTATCATGCAAAATCCCAAATATTTCACATAATATCAAGGCAAGTAAGCATGCAAGATGATATAGATGAAAATGCAAAGGTTAATCAGAGAGAGGAAGGGTTTAGTGGCTACCTATTGTAGTCCACAAGGTAAATACACCAATAGTATGGTGTTTACCCCTTCAAATCACCAACAAAGGAGGCTTTCTTTGGATCTTGGCTTGGGATGTATGTATGTATGAGGAGGGAGGTGGATGTGTATGAGAGAGAGAGAATGAGACTCTAATTTGACAGAGTTTCCTTGCTTGTTCAGAGTCCCCCCCTTTAAAATGATCAGCCATTCCCTTTATTTATAGGGCAGCTGATGGGACGTCCCTTGTCGGACGACAGAGTTTTTCCACCGCCTTGGGGTCATCCGCTGTCGGACGACAGCGTACATCTTTGTGACAAATTGGGCCGCAGGAAGGCAGGCCCAATGGATCAAGGAATGAATGGATTATCTTGGAGCCAAATTGCACTTTAGCAAATATGTATAAGCCCAAAATTAATGCCATCCATGGAGAGCGGACCCAAAAACACGAGTTCGGGTCGGGGTACTCATGCTGGCACGTCTCCGGTCAGAGGAATCGAAACGGCTTCAATTTATGGACCCCCAATCAATGCCTGGAAGTCTTCAAAGGTTGGGACGAGTTCGTTGTAAGAAAAGTAGTAAACATGTCTCCGGACGTCCCAAAACCTCGTAGCTGCTCTCAAAAGGTCCCAACCAGGCGGGAGATCCTTCAAATGCCATATAGATTTGATCTTGAAGGTAGTATCAAATAGCCCCATATTAGATTGAAAGTTATGCCTCATCCAATATTGAAGATCGGACAGAAAACGGTCTCTTTTTCCCTTTTGCAATCATATTGGTTTCTCCATGGCGAGTGATCGAAATTGATGATTTTTGGTCAAAAATATGCTCTGGGATCGGTTGGGACAAGTCTAGGGTGAAAATGAAATGAAAAGGCCCTTAATTTTATTTGGAAAAAAACCAGTTCAGACAACGGTTACAGCTGTACGGCTTCTTTTGCCCAGGACCTGGCCGGGCGGCCTCATTCGCTTCTGCAGAAAAAAAAATCTGCAGCAGCCAAAGCTGCTGCCCAAGTGGAGTTCTCACCCCACTTTCTCAACAAAACCTGCATAAAAACATGCCCAAACACCATTCATACAGTCACATATCATCACAAACCATTTTGGACAAGTTTCTGCCCCATTTCCAAGCAAAAAAGCTGCCCCAAGGCTCAAGTAATATGCAAAAACATAAAGCATTTATAAGAAAAGCAAATAAAGGATTAATACATTGTCTTCGCCTCCTTGGCACCCAAATAATATGAAAAAATAACAAATTGTGCATAAATTGTTCATTGTTTGTTTCTCTCCTTCTATTAGTTCAACCTAAGGAACCCTAAGCCTCCAACTCATCATCATCGCTTCTTAGATCATAGAACGCAGGATCCCTCATCAAATCTTCATCATCACTCACGTCAGACAGATTGACGGTCATGTGCTCATACTCCGCTAGCGGCTCTAAGATGTCCGTGTTAGGCCCCTGTCCCCGAGGCACGTAGCTAGTGGAGGAGGTCTGGTATCCTGAGGCTGATGAGGTAGAGGTTGTGCTCCTAACGTGCCTTCTCTTGCGCATGGGCTCCTGCACATTCGCCCCAGCCCTAGAAGCGCAGGCTAGCTTCCTCAGAAGATACCAAGCCACCTCCTTCCAGCCTCTATTCTGCCCTACCAAGCCATCATAGGTACGAGCATGGACCTGTGAGAAAAGAGAATAAAAACTCAGAAAATCTCAAAAGAATCTCAAAATCGCAGAAAGCAAAGAAAGCCGAAAAGAAAAGAGACCTAGAGATACTTACAGTGCTATCAGTAGGCAGAGTATACTGGGGCTCCCTCGTGTCTGGGATAGGCACCATGAACCTCCTCGATACCCCGTTTACCACATAGGAGAGATGAGTAGGAGGCATAAGCGAATCAGTTGACTCTGCTTCCCCGTACCCCTGAGTGATGGCTATCTTCACCAGCTTCTGCGGCGTCCTCAACCGCGCCTCTACGAAGGTGGCGTACGGGGTAGCAAAGTTAAAATACTCCTCAGCCGCCACACCAGCCTGGTACCTCTCTATCTCATCCACTGACCAGTTTCTGGGCTGCAGCATGAGCGGTGGAGGGTCCTGAGGAGTGATGGCACCCAAATGAGGGACATGGCCATGCTGCCTGGAGAAGCGATCCCCCAAGTAAATGATGTCACAGGTCAGCCCTGTCAGCCACCTCCTCTGCCGGGTCGCCACCAAGGCATCCCCTATCAAAGCCTTCGGGTACCTCCCCCAAGGATAAAAATCCACCCCCTCGTGACCATCCCTGTTGATGACGGGTCTCACCATCTTATAATCAAAAGTAATCCTAGTCTTCCCGGTGAACTTATCTCTAGCCTCTACCCTCCAGCGAATCATGGCCGGGAAGATCTCCGGATCACTCTGTTGGTTCCAAGGAAAGAACCCAATAACCTCACAAAACCAGACCTGCATGTTCAAAACAAAGGGTCATTTCTCTCATAAAATCCCAAGATAGAAAAAAAAGAGAGAGAAAAGAAAGTGAGAATACCTCCAAAGCAAAAGAGAAACAATCCATCGAAGCAGCTTTGTTACGGCTGTACAAGTCCGAAGAGAAGTAGAGCTCAGCCAATCCGGCCTCACCCCAAGAGACCGCCCCAACCTCATCTAAATCCTCAAAAGAGTCAAGAAGGCAAAGCATTGCCAATGTCCCAGAGTTCGCCAAAATAGTGACTGACAGCATTAACCACAGAAAAGCTCTCGCGAGCTGGTGGGCAGTCACCTCATTGGCGACAAACCCCTGCATACACTCCAGGACCGCCTGAAATTACCCGTATTTTCGCGCGCGGCGAATAGGTGGTTGTCTTTTGCGGATTGGTTGGTGTCTGAGACCTCGCTTTCGAGAAGGAGAGGAGTCGCCACGCGATTTTTATATTTTGAGCCCAAACGTTGAAAAACGGCTTTTGGTTGAAAAATGGTGTCGTTTTTATTGGTAGCAAATACTTAGGAAAAGGCTTTGAAAAGTGGTGTCATTTTTATTGGTAGCAAAAATGAGGAAAAAGCTTTTTTGAGTACCAGATATTGTTAGGTTCGGAGGTCACGTTACGTTTCGGGAATAGTATTTTGAGATCACCCGAAACGCCTCGTATGACGAGTCTTTCTACCTTTCTCGAAAATGTGTGCATGTGTGTGTGTGTGTGTGTGGTTGCATTTTTTGAAATGGGGGCTTGAATGACAAGCTTAATCTTGGTTTGAATGTCAAATGTTGATTTTTTTGATTCTGTTTGAAAAGGCGAGCGTTTGAATGACAAACGTCGGTTTTGATGTTTTTTAGGAAAAGTGACACGAATGATGATTTTAACTGTTTCACTTAAGTGTCAAATGTTGACTTTTAAGAAAAGAGCGTTTGAATGTCAAACGTCAGATTTTGAGCTTGAAGATGATCGTTTGGATGCCAAACGTCATTTCGCGCGTTTTTGAAAGAGAGTTCGAATGTCGAACTCCGGTTTTGAACCGGGCATTACATTGTTAGCGATTTTACGGGAAAAATAGCATTAAATGATATGCGATCAACGAATCGTTTTTGCGACTCGGGCTTTGATAAGTAAATACTATCACGAGCCAAACGGCTCGAACTTGTAAATGACAGTATTTAAAGTGCGGTATTGATGGAATCAAACAACCCGGAATTGTAAAGTACGATCGACGAGCCAAACAGCTCAGAATTGTAATGTTGCGTAAAGAGTAAATGACGATCGACAGATCAAACAATCCGGAATTTGTAAATGACATGAAAGTAATGACGATCGATGGATCAAACGATCCGGAATTTGTAAATGACATAAAAGTAACGGAACGGGGCCGGAACGCCATTTTAACCCGAGATTACTTCTCTTACGGGAAGAGAAGAGGATCAAGGACTAAAACGTATCGGACCCCGTTAGATGGTGACGTCTACATTTCAACAACGTTCATCCGAAATAGTTATAGCGACTGGCACATAACGAAACGAGAGTTTAGGGAGAGAGAGCACTACCTATGGCTAGGTGTAACGATGTGTTGCCATTTTTCGAAAGATTGGTATTTTTCTTTTCTTTGAAAATCAATCGAATAACACGGAGTCATCACGCCATTTTTGTTTTAAGGGCCAAAACTTTGAAAAATACCCGTGATTAGAGATTTGGGTTCGGAGGTCACGTTACACGCCGGGAAGAACGTTAGTGTTCACCCGGAATGCCTCGTAAAAACGAGTCTTCCAAGCTTAAAAACCATTTGTGTGTGTGTGTGTGTGTGTATGTTCCTTTGGCCAAAATGAGTTCAAACTGAGAAAAATAAAAATTGGGAAATCTTTATAAGACCTTAAACAAGTCCCATGATTTTTGGTATGATTTTTGGGTTGAGTTATGGTACTCAAAAGATTTCTTGAAGTTGAAAATCAATTCTGCCAGAATGAAAAAGGCAGTGGACACTTAATTTTAAAATGGATTTAAGAGCTTTAAAACTTCAAAATCTGGGGAAAGTCCGAGAATGAAAGTTGTTCAAAACACCTTAAATAAGGTTTCTGTAAAAGAACTTTTCATTTGGAGATGATTTGTTGGACCAAAACCTTCTGGAAATCTCAGATATGAAATCTGGATTTCCAGAGACTGATGAACTGATCTTTAGAAAATAATTTGAAAAAGGGAGTTTTACTCACGAAAAAAATAAAGTAAAAATATGTGTGGAAATCTATGGATGTTGGCTACAAAAATTGTTTTGTAGTAAACACCAAATTCCAATTTCTTCTGTGTCCAAAAAATTAGACCATGGACAGAGGTCTTAGAGAAAGGCTACTGGACAGCAACTTTCTCTTGAAGAAAAACATGATTTTAAAGGGGGTTTGGCATCCATGATTGTCCCCATCTCCTTAGGCTTTGATTAGTAGTCACTAGACATTTTAGTGGTGATCTACTATATCAAGCCATCCTTAGGGTACATTAGGACTTAAGCATTTCATTTGCTTGGGAAGGGGAGATTTAGCTTTGAAATCAAGATTTTATGTATGAAAATGTTTTTTAGGATTTTGAAAATATGTTTGTAAGAAGTGAAAACAATTTTGAAAGAAATGTTGATCCTTGTAGAGGATCATCCATGGAGATGAACTTCCATGGTGATCCTCTTGGATCTAGGGCAAGAAATGAACAAGTTACATCTTCAAAGTATGAGATACATGCATGGATGAGAGATTTAGGATAGGGAGAAGGAGGTTATACCTATCTTCTTTTGTGTTTTATGTTTGAAGCTTTGAGTTTTGAGAGTGATTTAGTGAGTGAGATTTGGGAAAGTGATTGAGAAAAAGGTGGCAATTCAAGAGAATTCCCACTGTTTTCTACAAGATTTTCGCCAAGGTGGTTGCTGTGAGTTGTTGTTCCTTCTTATTTCTGAGACTGAAGGGCTCAATTTATAACCATCTGAAAATTGCCGAGTCATCCGTGCGGATCAGTATAGCAGCGTGCACTGTTCATTAATTGCAGCTGCAGGCTTTGGACACAAGGAATATTTTCAAAATATTCAAACTGGTTGCTGTTTTTCAGCTTGCCAAATTTCTTTTCTTTTTAAGATTCTTTTCTTGGTTTAACCTTAAATAGCAATGCCTACTTTACCCTTGCTTTGTTAGAAAAGTTAGGAATTGTTAGAAATGTTAGGAATGTTAAGACTTTCGTTAATTATCTAACGAAAATACTAACAATTCAAATTGGAGCACTTACAGTAGCCCCTCGGCGACGGTGCTTTCGAAGGAAGCGGGGTCGTCGATAAGAGTAAGGCTCCATATTTGACAAGATGGAAAGGGGTGACCAAAGTGGTCGAGTGGCTGGACCTAGTGGTAGGCTACCTACGTATCCCGAATGGGAATCAAGCCGGCCGTAGTTTGGGTCTTTCGATTTTGACCCTAGAGTGGCTATTTTGAGGCGTCAACCTAGTGAGCGCGTTCTGCAGTCGATTGCTGAAAGAAACTCTGCTGGGGATGACCATTTTGGTCTGGTGGCTGAAATTGTATATACGCTCTGCTGGGGATAGGAATGACCATTTTGGTCTGATGACTGAAGTTGTATATCCGCTCTGCTGGGGATATGAATGACCATTTTGGTCTGATGGCTGAACCTAATGGTAGGCTACCTACGTATCCTTAAGAGGAATCAAGCAAGTCGTAGTTCGGGTCTTTGACCCTGGAGTGACTGTTTTAGGATGTCAACCTGGCGAGCGAGTTCTGCAGTCGGTTGCTGAAAGAAACTCTGCTGGGGATAAGAGATGACCATTTTGGTCTGATGGGTAAAGTTGTATATCCGCTCTGCTGGGGATATGAATGACCATTTTGGTCTGATGACTGAAGTTGTATATCCGCTCTGCTGGGGATATGAGTGACCATTTTGGTCTGATGGCTGAACCTAATGGTAGGCTACCTACGTATCCTTAAGAGGAATCAAGCCGGTCGTAGTTCGGGTCTTCCGACTATCTTCAGATGTTGACCCTAGAGTGACTGTTTTAGGATGTCAACCTGGCGAGCGAGTTCTGTAGTCGGTTGCTGAAAGAAACTCTGCTGGGGATAAGAGATGACCATTTTGGTCTGATGAGTAAAGTTGTATATCCGTTCTGCTGGGGATATGAATGACCATTTTGGTCTGATGACTGAAGTTGTATATTCGCTCTGCTGGGGATATGAATGACCATTTTGGTCTGATGGCTGAACCTAATGGTAGGCTACCTACGTATCCTTAAGAGGAATCAAGCCGGTCGTAGTTCGGGTCTTTGACCCTGGAGTGACTATTTTGAGGCGTCAACCTGGCAATGATGGCGTCTTAGGTGCCTCAGACTTTGATGACGATGGCGTTTTAGGTGCCTCAAACCTTGATGATGATGGCGTTTTAGGTGCCTCGAACCTTGAAGATGATGGCGTTTTAGGTGCCTCGAACCTTGAAGATGATGGCGTTTTAGGTGCCTCGAACCTTGATGATGATGGCGTTTTAGGTGCCTCAAACCTTGATGATTTGGGATTGATGGTCCTCTGGTGGACTTCATTTGAAGGGATCGGTCTTACGTCTGCTGCCGAAGGAAAGGATGACCGTGTTGGTCGAGTGGCTGGACCTATGGTAGGCTACCTACGTATCCCGATTGGGGAATCAAGCCCTTACGTAGTTCAAAAAATTTCTGGGGGTGGAATCGAGGGATCCCTTTGGCTTTTGCTGGAGAAAACGGGCTTACGTTTTACGGCCGTCAGTGAAATTGATGAAAGAAACGGGATTTCGTTATCTTTCTCGAAGAAATTGGACTTACGTTTTACTGCCGTTGATGATATTGATAAAAGAAACGTGATTCCGTTATCTTTGGACTTACGTTTTACTGCCGTTGATGATATTGATAAAAGAAACGGAATTCCGTTATCTTTCTCGGAGAAATCGGACTTACGTTTTACTGCCGTTGATGATTTTGATGAAAGAAACGGGATTCAGTTATCTTTCTCGGAGAAATTGGACTTACGTTTTACTGCCGTTGATGATTTAGATGAAAGAAACGGGATTCCGTTATCTTTCTCGGAGAAATCGGACTTACGTTTTACTGCCGTTGATGAGATTGATGAAAGAAATGGGATTCCGTTATCTTTCTCGGAGAAATCGGACTTACGTTTTACTGCCGTTGATGAATTGATGAAAAAAACGGGATTTCGTTATCTTTCTCGGAGAAATCGGACTTATGTTTTACTGCCGTTGATGATATTGATGAAAGAAACGGGATTCCGTTATCTTTCTCAGAGAAATCGGACTTACGTTTTACTGCCGTTGATGATTTTGTTGAAAGAAACGGGATTTCGTTATCTTTCTCGGAGAAATCGGACTTACGTTTTACTGCCGTTGATGATTTTGATGAATGAAACGGGATTTCGTTTTCTTTCTCGGAGAAATCGGACTTACGTTTTACTGCCGTCGGTGATTTTGATGAAAGAAACGGGATTTCGTTATCTTTATCGGAGAAATCAGACTTACGTTTTACTGCCGTCGGTGATATTGATGAAAGAAACGGGATTCCGTTATCTTTCTCGGAGAAATCGGACTTACGTTTTACTGCCGTTGATGATATTGATGAAAGAAACGGGATTCCGTTATCTTTCTCGGAGAAATCGGACTTACGTTTTACTGCCGTTGATGATATTGATGAAAGAAACGGGATTCCGTTATCTTTCTCGGAGAAATCGGACTTACGTTTTACTGCCGTTGATGAGATTGATGAAAGAAACGGGATTCCGTTATCTTTCTCGGAGAAATCGGACTTACGTTTTACTGCCGTGAAGCTCTTTTGAAGAGGGGGTTAACTCTGGTTAACTTTGGTTAACTCTGTTAAATCGAGGACTAAACTGCAGAGTCCTGAAATTTTAAAGGGCAAAAGGGTCTTTTTGACCCTTCAAACCTATCCGCGCGGAGGGGAATGACGTCCAGATTGGTTTAAATAAAGGCCGTGGCCTTTTTGGTTCCCTCTTCCCCATTTTCCAGTTTCACGAGAGAGAGACGAGAGAGAAGGGCCAAAACCGCCATTGTTGACCCTAGAAGCTTCGAAATCTTCCGATTTTCTTCGATTTTCGAGCAATGGAACACGCGGGAGTTGCCATTCAAGGCCAAGGACGCGGCCCGGTCGCGGAGAGGCGATTAGAGCTTGTTCGAATGAGGAGGCATTACTCTCTTTCGCAATCGATTGCGGAGGAGCCATACCCCGATGCGTGGCAACATTGGGCCTCTGATCCGAGTCTCCGTACGGTATACTTCGAATTTCTCCATTTTCTTTGTTGATTTTTGCTTGAAATTGATTTTTGTGATTTTTTTTTTTTAGATCCGAAAATTTTGGTATTCTTGGCCTTGGATTTTGTCTTTGATGATTTGCATGTTGTAATGAATATATGGGTAATCAAAATGTGCATTTTGTTTGAAAGGAATGGGCATTTTGCCACATTTTTTTTTTAATGTCCGAAAATTGCAATGAAAATTCGAAAATTATCTTCTTGGCTTTGAATCTTGATTTTGATGATTTGCATGTTGTAATGAGTTTATGGGTAACCCAAAATGTGCACTTTGTTTGGAAAAAAGAATGGGCATTTTGCCATTTTTGAAACTTGAGATGACGAAAATTTGCCCGAATCCGGGACGGACTTTTTGTTGCATGTAGGATTCTTGCAATGTTGATATGCATGCTATTTTTGTAAAAATAGGATTTTTTTTTTTTTGAAAAGTGGGATGGGTTTTTGCTTCCGTTGACTCCCCGTGAATGTGGAAAGTCGTTTATGGGCACTTTTTATGCAAAAAAAATGGGACGGAGTTTTTCCTTCCGTTGACTTGCTATTATTGACATGCTTTCTTCATGTATGAATGAATGAATGGTATTTGCTGAAAACTCTTTTCCTTTGTGCAAGAAAAATGGGGCTGAGTTTATTGTATGCCGTTATGCTGCCCGATTTTCTTCAAAATTTTATGATGCATGTGTATGCTCTCTTTTTTTTTTGGATGCAAATGCAATTTTTTCTTTTTTGACATTTTTGTTTTTCTTTTAATTGCAGGGAGGAGATCGTTTTGTGACGGAACAGCTGAATAAGCTGAAGACTCGAGGATCAGTGGAGGCCGTGGTTGACCTGTGGGACCGGCTTCCAGTCCTGGGCAGAGGAGTTTTGATGAGTCCGAGACAGATCGTCATTGGGACTGGGTTGTATGAGTTCATTGAGTGCCTGAGGGGGTTGGTTAAGTTCCCCAAGAGTAAGGGCCTGATCTTTGCTTTGGCGCAGCACTGGTGGGACGCGACCCACACATTCCATTTTTTCTGGGGTGAGGCCACGGTCACACCTTCCGACTACGCTGCGATCACGGGCCTGTCCTTTAAAGGACGGAGCATTGAGTGGAGGGATGGCTACAGTGACCTGGAGCTGCAGGATCTTCTGGGCTTTACCCCCATTCCCAAAAAGGGGATGGGTATGGAGTATGCTGTGGTCCACGGGAAGATCGTGGAGAGCATTGAGAGTTACGAGGCTGGTGATGAGAGAGTGGCTGCGGTGCAGATTGCTAGGGCCTTTTTGTGGTTCGCTTTTTCGAGCACACTTTTTGGACACGCCGAGGGGACGGCGATGTTTGCTTTGCTGAGGACATTGGAGGATGTGGAGATGGCTGGGGAGGTGTCTTGGGGAGAGGCAGGGCTGGCAGAGCTATATTTTGCTCTGGATCGGTATAGCCGAAGGCCGCGCCTCTACGACATGCTTCGAGTTCCCTCTGGAGGTATAAGCTTCTGCTTTTCTTTTTTTTTTAAGCACGCATTTCTTTTCTGCATTTGATTGATGGGATCTTTCCCTTTTGCAGGTATGGGCTCTGGAGTTCTTTCATGTCACGATGTGGCGGCAGCCGGCGGAGTAGATCGGGGCATATCCGGCCATGCTCTCCTGGAGCAAGCATGCTCGAGAGAAGATAGGTTCCAGGGGGCGCACGACCCTTAGATACAGGGATTGCCTGCCTTTGACGAGGGCTGAGACGGATGAGGGGATGATTTTCTACCCCTGGGGCCGCTTTGACGTGGAGCAGCTGAAGGGTGCCGAGAGATGGACTGTGCAGCGGAGGATTTTGAGAGGTCTGACCTGCGATGTGTATTATCTGGGGGAGAGAGTGACGCGCCAGCATGGCGAGGGTGCGCCTCTGATGACACCGGTGGAGCCTCCCGCCGACATGATGCATCCGAGTGAGAGATCGGAGACCTGGGGTGACTATCGAGGTGGCCAGCACTTCTCGATGTTTGTGGCGATTGAGGAGTATTCGAGATTTATCCTGAGGAGGCTGAGGATGCCCCAGGTTCTTGAGAGAGAGGGGGAGGGGATCGTGCGGTACCCCCGGACGGACTTTTCATATGTCCAGGATGGGGTCAGATTGAGGGTGCAGATCCCTCAACCTGAGCGGCTTCCACGAGCTTTCCGGCCTCGTCCGGGTATGAAGGTATAATTTTTTTTTTTACTGTCTCTTCTTCTTTCCTTTCGCTTCATCATTTTTCGCATCAATTTTTTTTGACACTTTTGCTTCCGTGCAGTTTCCGGAGGTGGTCGTGGAGAAGCTGACGAAGCAGGTGATTGGGGCCAAGAGGTTCATTAGGAGGATGGTTGCTTGTGGGGCTCCTCAGGCCAGAGCGAGGCGGGCACAGCCGGCGCCTGTCGAGCGGGAGGCTTCCCCTATTCCTTCGGAGCATTCTACCGAGACTCCTCTTTCTCCTCTCATAGATCCCGGCATGGAGCTTCCTCCGGACCACGTCATCCTCGGGGATTTGCACGGGCAGGGGCACGTTTGGCACCACGGTGGGTCATCTTCACACGTCCAGGAGTCCGACGCGTTCACGTTCGGATATGACTTCTTTGCAGATCTCGGCTTGCCTTATCGTGGCGTACCGATTGATCCAGGCGAGCCTCTCTCTGGAGACGAGGACGATGATTCTGAGCCCGAGACATTCACGGCTACTGAGGAGGCGGGCCCGAGCCGCAAGAGGGATCGGGGGAAAGGGCCAGCCACTGAGGATTCTGACTGATTATTTTTGATTGATTTCTGAGACTGTACCTACTTTGACAGATACACTTTATTTTCATGCACATTTCTTCTCTTTTTTTTTTTTGGAATGTAATAATCTACTTTTTTTTGTTTTTTTTATCTATTATGAATGCAATGTTGCATGAGCCCTGGTTTCTTGGCAAGGGTGTGAATGTTTGGTATATGAACTGTTTGGACAGGCTATGCAAAGATTTCGAGCAAAATATTCCTCCGTGGTGCAGCAGTTTAAACTGCAACAAATTTTTTCTGGGTGACAATCCCATCCGCGCGGATGGGGATGACATCTGTCAGGGTTCATTTATTTTGGTGGTTGGATCTGGTTTGGTCCATAAATGCCATTGAAACTTCGTCTTCTCCAGTTCAAAATCACTGGAAATTCGGGAGAGCAGCAAAAAAGACCATGGAAATGTCCAAATTTTCACTAAAATTGTCCAAAGAAAAGCAAATGTTGTTCTTTGAAAAGTTCAAGGAGTGGTGTAGGGAGATTATGCACGAGAGGAGGTCATTTTTCGAAGAAAGGTACAAGGTAAAGTGCTTGTGGTCCCTCAAAGAATTGGTTCCGGACTATGATCTCTTGAGAGCTTCTTCCTCATTTTGGGATACTAGAAGGCATGTCTTTTGCCTTTCTTACAATGAAGTGGTTCCGACCATTGAAGAATTTCGGGCTTTGCTTGGTGGCCCGGAGGTGGAAGAGATTGCGGTTCCTTTGCCCGGAGGAGCTTCTTTCGTCGATAGGTTGTGCAACCTTCTTCATCTTTCCCCAGAGGAAGCACAAGGTATGATCCGTAGTCCCGATCATTTTGATATTTCCGGTCTTCCTGATAGATTTAGGGGCTTAGGCTTGATTGATGATGCCTATTGGGACGCTTTTGCCCTCTGCATGTTTGGGACCTTGTTTATGGTCTACTCTTTTGGGATTTGTCATCGGGCTCTGCTGGATGTAGTGGTTCACTGTCGCTTGGGCAGAGATGTTGTACCTTTGATCCTGGGGGAGACTTTTCATGCTCTTGACAGGTTAGCTACCGGGAGGCGGTACATGCACGGGGGCAGCCCGTTTCTCTTGACTTTGTGGCTGATGGAGCGCCTGGGGGTTCTTCGAGAAACTTCGGATATGATCAAGCCTTGGACATTTGCCAGGAGAGGGGTTACCGTGGATTTTGATGATCAGGGCTCGTGGGAGCATTGGATGGCTGGTCGCCGGACTGAAGATATTAGATGGTCGATGCCTCATTAGCGGGTAGAGACTTGGAGAGTACTTCAGGATGGATCTCACGTGGTTATGCTTCCGGGGCTTTCTCAGTCCAGCTTCTACATTCCGGCTCTGGTTCTGAGGCAGTTTGGCTTGGAGCAGGCTCCTTTGGAGGACTTTGATGATATAGCCACTAGGGTGGTGGCTCTTGCTTCTATGGATGATCCTTCGGTGTTCCCATTTCTTTCCCGAGTATGGAGGTATGACGCCTTCCCTCCTCGGGTTATCCTCAGGCATCCGAGACCTGTGTTTCTGACCACTTGGTACTTGGATTGGTATGAGAGGCATTTGGGGGATACTCAGATGGCTATTATGAGACGGCGTGAGGCCATTGCTGGTGCGGAGGACCTGACAGTTTCGGAGGGAAGGAGGGCCGAAGCGAGGGCCAACCCTCATGATAGGAGCGGAGATGTTGTGACCGACTACGAGGCTTACGTCAAGAGACAAGAGAGGAGGACTCCTATGTTACCAGCTCGGCTACAAAAGATGAGAGATGACGCTAGGGCTACTAAGGCCCTGACAGAGGCTGGATTGATAGATCCTGTTCCTACACCAGAGCTTGGTAGGAGGAAGACCGACATTTTTCCTATTCAGAGGAAGAAGACCCGAAGGGGGAAGAAGAGAGGTGATGACAGTACGAGCGGCTTAGAGTGACCTTGAGGTTTCCGAGTATCCCTTTCTTGTTGTAGCAGACACATTAGTTTGATTATGTATGTTAGTTTCTTTTAGCAGTTGCCGCTTGTAGGGATGAACCGAGCTTAGACTCATCAAAAAGCTTTTAACTGTAATGAATACGTGAATTGCTTTAGAGTTTTTCGAGACGCTTTCATGGTCTGATCAATGTGTGTCTTTTATTTGTATTTTAGACCGAACCGTTTCCGGCTGCCTACGTTCCCTTCGGACAAAAGGGCTCAGGTCTCCGTAGTTCGACCCAGTTAATTTTTTTGTTTTCTTTTTGTGCAACCCTGTTTTTTACCTAGGCCGCCCTTTTCGGGTTTTCAACCTAGTTGGGTATTACTCTTTTAGCACTCTTTTTTTTTGATATATTTTTTTTTTGTTTTCTTTTTTTTTGTTTTTTGTTTTTATTTTTTTTTGACTCAGTGTTTTACACGTAATATCTGCGCAGCTTGTCACCATTCACCGGGTGTACGAAGGGATTTCCGTCGAGGTCTGTAAGTTGCATGGCCCCTCCGGAGAAGATCTTCTGGACGACATATGGCCCAACCCAGACGGGCTCCTATTTGCCAAGCGGGTTGATACGGACTGGGGGCTTCTCTTTCAAAACAAGATCACCTTCCCTGATCTCCCGATGCTTTACTTTCTTGTCGAAGGCTCTGGTCATTCTCCCTTGGTAGGCTCGGATATGTTCCATGGCCTTCAATCGGTGTTCATTTAGCAGGGCCAATTCATCATGGCGACTCTGGAGCCATTCGACCTCGTTGATCTGACTTTTCAACAGTACCCGGAGTGAGGGGATTTCTAGCTCGATTGGGAGCACGACTTCCATTCCGTAGGTAAGAGCAAATGGTGTTTCCCCGGTTGCCATTCTGATGGATGCTCTGTAGCCCTAGAGAGCAAGGTGAAGCTTCTCGGGCCAATCTTGACCTCGGACAGCCATTTTCCGAGTGATGTTTTCCAAGGTCTTATTTGCTGCCTCAACGGCTCCGTTAGTTTGGGGCCTGTAGGGAGATGACTTGTGACGGGTTATTCTGAACTCTGCTAGCAGCCTGTCGCATTCCCCTTCGAAGTGGGATCCATTATCTGAGATGATTTCGGCCGGCAACCCGTATCTGCATATGATGTTTTCTTTGATGAAGAGGGCTACTTTCCTTGAGTTGAGGACCTTGTAGGATTTTGTAGGGCATCCTTTTCAGTTCCTTCGAAGAAACTACCAATCTGCGTCTCTTTAGGCTCTTCCGCAGTTCCCAAATTCACACTTGTCAAAATCTCTTCGGCAGCTTGGGCTCGATTTTCCTCTTTCCGAACAACCTGCTTAAAGATTTTTGTTCTCTTCTTTTTTTTTTGTTTATTTAATGTGTCTGCTTCTTTATCTAATGAATCATTATTAAATGTTTTTTTTAAATTATTAGTTAATTTATCATTAGTTAAAGTGGCAATCAAGGGATACTCAGAAAGGTTCGTCATTTCATTAAGAACGAAAGGAAATACAGTCTTGGCTACAATTTCGTAGTCTTCAGGCGTAAGGCCGTCGGACGACTCTAGAGACTCGACCTTGACAATGAGAGACTCGGAGGACTCTACCTAGATTGACACAAAGGGACGGGAGACCAATCCAAGTTTCATGATCATTTCCTCCTTGGTCGCGGACGGGCCTGAGAGAGTTTCCCAATTCTTCAGTGGCATTGCTGTCAGCGGCCTCATGACTCGGGAATTGCATTGTTTCTGTTCTCCCTTCTCGATTATTGCTACCATCTCTTTGACTGTACTGAGATCAATCAGGTCCGGCACTTGAACTTCTTCCCCGAATAACTGCTGCATAATCGGACCATCCCAATCATCTGAGAAGACTTCCGCAGCTTTGGCTTTCGGCATTGTCAGCTCAAACTCAGGCTTTGGGCCTTCCTGGGCAGTAGGAATTGTGGTAGTAAGCTTCTCGAACTGCTCTACCAGGTTGGGCACGCCTCTGAAAGTATACTCACTCTTCATGGTAGTGGTAGCCCCGGGTATCTTGGGTAGGTCCAGAAACACTCTACGGACCGGGTTAGTTTTGGCTCCCCTGAACTTGTTGAGGCTATCCTGTAGCTTCAGCCACCCTTCTGTAGGAGTGGGCTCTTTGACTGTGACATTACCCGGTTGTGTGGGACCCTTTACAAAGTAGTCACCAAATTAGGACTCGAAAGGGAGAGATTTAGGGTTGTTAACCGGGACCCTTCTGTGATAGCTTCTTTCCTTTGTAGAGCAAATTCTTTTTCTTTCGCGGTGTCCACCGAGGTGGCCTCATATCCTGTGCCGTGGCGAGTTTTCTGTCCTTTCACCTCAATGAGTTTATGAGTTCCTTGTTGGTGCTTCCCCAGACCGAGGCCAGGAGATAGCTCATCTTCCTCATCATTTTCAGGACCGGAGGGATTTTATCCCGAGTGATCGTCAGATCTATGTTGCAAACTTGGGCCTTAGGAGGCTCGACCGTGAAGCCTGTTAGCATGAGACCTTCCTCATCATGTTTGATTTCCAGAATAGGTATTCCACCTGTCTCCGTGACCTCCAAGGTGACTAGATCCCCGTAAATGGTTGTTAGATCTCCATCTGAGACAAACTTGACACATTGATGGAGGCTCGAAGTGACCCCCTTGACCTGATGCAGCCAAGGTCTTCCCAATAAGGCATTAAAAGTGATCGGAATATCGATAACCTGGAATTCCACAGGTATCAATTTCTTGCCAAACCAGAGGTCCAAAGTAGCAACTCCAAGGACTGCTCGAGATGTCGAGTCGTAAGCTTTGACTGTGAGGGAGGAAGGCTTCAAGTCTGTGGACTTGATGTTGAGCAGACTCATGATCTTTGCCGGAAGGATATTCATTCCGGACCCATTGTCGACCAGGACCCGAGGGAGGCGTCGTTCATCCAATTGGACTGTGATGAAGAGAGGCTCATTATGATCGGCCCCGAATTGAGGGAGATCGAGATCTGTGAAAGTGATTATGTTCCCGTAGTGGATGTTCCCAATTAATTGCACCACGTCATCGGGAGTAGCATCAATAGGCACCAGAGTGCGAGCCAGGCTTTCTTCCAGCTTTAGTTTATGGGGATAAGACGAGGTGAGCAGGGACCATAGAGAGATGTTGGCCTGTGTTTTCTTCAACTGGGTGAGCACGGGATCCTCCTTTTCAAGGTCAGGAGATTCGGCTGTCTGGACATAGGGGAGGCATCGTCTTTCAGTGCCTGGTCTGCTACCTTCTTATCTGTCTTGGGGTTCCCCTGGTAGATCTGCCCGGATTGGGTCAACAGGTTGACTTCCTCATCAGTTTCTTCTTGACTAGATTTCTTCAACGCTTCTAAGGTCAATGGGGGAGCCTTTTTGGCTATCGGCCACAGGTTCTGACGGAGTCTAGCAACGGTGAGGGGCTGAGCTTGAGCTGTACTGGCTCCTTCCTGGGCAGCCCTTATAACTGCTTCCCAAGTCACAGGCTTTTGAGTCTGAGGTTGTGTTGTTGCCCCCTGGATGGCCCACAGAGCTAGGGCATCCTCCGATTCGTTCCCATAGCCTGCCTTGCTCATGGTTATCATACAACAGGAATTGCTGTTTTCAGGGCTTGGCGGTTTTTCCATTTCGTCCCCGATATAGTGCAGCCACTCTGGTTCCTTTCTGTAATACTCAAAGTTGGAAATGATTATAGCATTCTGCGTGGGAGGAGCATCAGGTATCATGCCAGTTTCCAGGACTTCCCTGAGAGCTGAAATACATTCGGGGAAGGTAACCTCTTCTTGGGTAACCCTGACAAGAAGTGTTACTTTGCTTCGGGGTGGATTTGATCTGACCATGGTTATTTTCTCATTTGGGAGGATAGGAGTTAGTTTCCCTCTCTCTATCAGATCTTCGACTATCAGCCTGGATCGGGTGTCCGAAAACCCTTCCAAAGCATGGTAGGCAGTGTTGAACTCTATGACGTCCACGCGCTCAGCCCCAGGAAACTTCATGGCCTTCATGTCCTCGGTTTCATATTCGTCTTCCGAAGTTTCTTCGATCTTATGGCTATCAGCCTCCATCTCATCATACATCTTTTTTCTTTCACCCTTGCAAGTAGGGCAACCACAAGTAAAGGATAGGCAACGTTCCCCCTCGTAGTTCGATGTAGCAGCTCGATAGATCTGGGTCCAAATGAGGAGCACCCGGGGTCCATTGTCGGGTGCGGGGGCAATTAAGAAGGTGTCATGTGGATCCATATGTATGAAAGCCACTGGGGAGACATTTAGATCGATAACCCTTTTGAGTGATTGCAGGCACTCGCTGTGCTCAAGCGGCTCGGTTGTGACCCTTACAGTTGTTATGCCATCCGTTCTCGGGAAAGAAGAAAAAGATCCGATGACGTTCACGAATTCATCATCTTCTGGTCGTTGAAACCCTCCATTCTCGACCAGTGCTTCAATGAACCTTCTCCATTCACCGGTTAGGTTCTTATAAGGAACATTGTGCTCTAGGATTTCGGATATGTACGGATCTGGGCGCGGGCTTTGTTGTCCCTCATCCTCTGAAGTATCCGGACACTGACCACAGGTGCATCTTACGAGGTGCAGTTCTTGGGGGCCCGTCCCTATTGGCATTTGACTTGCATTTTCTGGTGGTTCTTCATCGTCGCTTGCTGACAACCAACCATTGTGTCTGGCTCCCATGGCATCATTTCCGGCCTGATTGTTCCAGATTGATTCCGGATCTGGGGCCTCAGTTGACTCTTCGCTCTCGTCATCATCATCGTCATCGCTGTCATCGGAATCATCTTCCCATACCACTGGGATTTCGGCTGAGAGGGAACGCCGATCAAACCCGTTAGGGGAATATGGGTGCGTGCAACCGCAAAAATTGTCATATGCCCCCATTCCCGGAAGTGGTAATTGCGACTCAGCTTCTCCTCCCAGAAACTGCGGGGGAAGAGTGAGAGGGGGTGGCACGTATTTAACTCCAGGCAGGATATAGAAGGAATCCTCCTCCTCTGATTCTTCGCTGTTCTCGGGATCATATTCAGCCTCTCCCAAAACCAACTTGCAGAAGTGTACTAGCTCCAGATGCTCTTCGGCCTCTTTGTTGATAAGCCCCAGTACAGGCGCCTGCCTGAAGCTTTCTTGCTCAATCCTTCTCGATTGTTCTAACCATCTTGTGTAAATGGTTTTCTCATGTTTTGACCGGAACAGCCCCAGTTCTTTAGTATCAGCTTTCCCTTCATCCGAGAAATAGCGAGCCTCATATTCTTGCAAGAAATCTCTGACATGAGACCAGGGTGGGCTGACTTGTTCATCATCCTCAAGGTTGAGGGGGAATTCGAATTCAGGATCTTCGACAAGGTTAGCCATGGGTATTTGGGGACCTTCATCAGCATCTTCCTGGGCATGCGAAGGTTCTCCGCATTCAATCATATTCACCTGATTATGGTTCCTTGGCAGAGGATTTTTGACTGTATTAGGCCCCTCGGGGCCTTCCAACTTTCCTTGCTCTATCAAGCCTTGGATCGCCTTTTTCAGAGAGTAAAGCGCTTGTCGGGCCGATGTCCGTGGGCTTGATGAAAAGCGCAATACTTTGAGGTATCCACGGGAGCATTCGGATTCCTGGGTTGGAAATTCTCCAAAGGCCGCAGCAAGCCTTCTTTCACCAGTCCCCTAAAGATGTCGTTCAGAGGCATTCCAAAGTTTTCGAGGGTCATGACCAGTGGCCTGGGCTCGGCTGGTTTTCTGGGAGCAAAAGGAGTTGTGTTATTACATTCCTGTCCTGCGTAATTGATCACCTCTTTGCCTTTAGCAGGAGCGGGAGCGGTGTTGGAAGGAGGAGCCCGATATCTATAAGCAGGTGCAGCAGCCGGTTGCTGATTGTAAGCCTTTTCAAACTTAGCCGCAGAGTTAACCATGGCCCGTAAGTCTGAGTACGGGAAGTGACTGAGGGAGGCTCTCAGATGTGGTTTCAGGCATGACTGAAAGATGTCCAGTTGCTCCTCTTCAGAAGGAGGGATGGCCATCTCACTGAATTTCATATTCCACCGCTCGTAGAAATCCCCAACATTCTCGTCGGGACGCTGCACTGTTGTCTGCAGATCAACTCTATTTGTTTCCCATTCCAAGTTAGCTTTGTACTTTTCTGTGAAGGCATTAGTAATCTGGTCCCATGTAGCCCTGGCCTCGGGTTTTAAGCTGAAGAACCATTTTAAGGCATTGGATTTCAAAGATAGACTGAAATAGTCAGCCAACTGCTGATTAGTAAACCCTTTGGCCTTCATCGCCAAGGTATACGTGTCCAGATGAGTTTTCGGGCATGCAGTACCATCAAAGAGGTCCAGATTTGGCATACCAAATTTGTGAGGCAGGGGAACGATGGAGTCCGGGTCCGTAGGCCGGAAGGCAGACTTCTTAGCGATCAATTCAGCAATCTGCGCTTTCATTTCCTTATGTTGTTCCATGAACCAGGCCAGATGAGGATCTTGTGGTGGAACCATGGCGTTCAAACCAGTGACTGAGCTAGAGAGAGGAGCTACCACTGGCGGCGGACTGGTGGAGGGAACGGCCGATCCGGGGACGTAGGTGAAAACCTGTCCTTGGCCCAAATTGCCCGGGGGAGCATAGGAGCCTGGGCGAAGGGATAGAACCTTGCGGCCTGCTGTTGGTTTTCAACTGGCAAAGTGGGTGGAGGCAGTCCTGATGTAGCTGGGTAGCTTGGATTTCCGGAGTGAGACCCATAAGTAGGCTTAGGTGCGGGCTGCTGTCCCTGATTGTTGAATTGCATGGCTGTCTGTGGCGATGGTGTATAACCAGGGGGGTAATGCGGTCCTGGTGATTCTGATGAAACCGGGATGGAGGTTTGGTAACCCATCGAACCCTGAGTGAGAAATGGATTTGTGAAAGCTGTGTGAGGAGCAACTGAGCTAGCATCATTCTGAGGAGGGGCTCCTGATTGTGGCCCCGAACTGCATCGTGGCGGCATTCCAAAGCTATTCTTTGTGAAGGTCCTGACCGATCGGTTCCAAACCGAGGCGGGATCCCAATTTTTCGTGGCATTAGAGGTATCCCCAACCATGAGAAGATATTCCGTACTGGCTTTGTCCCCACTGAGGAACTGTGAACTGGCTCATCCCGTCAGGCTGCATGGATCCAGTGGTCTGTGGTTGGGGAGCTGGCTGACCCAGAGACCGAGAAGCATGGGTTCTGGTGGTAGTACCGTAGGAGGTTGGCGGTGGCATCCTGGAGTAGTCGGGGTGACCAAGATTGGGATTGGGGTCTTCCTCTTCTTCCACGGTGAAGGTGCCATCGGGATTGAGGCTGGCGGCCAAACCATGGCTCTTAATAGCCTCCATAAGGCTATTCAGCTGTGCTTCTTGTCGCAGTCTCATCTGTTCGGCTAACTGATTCCACTGCTGTTCTGTTTGAGGAGTCCCAGGCGGCGGAGTGACGTTGTCCCCATCGTTACCGGCTGATGCAGACATTCTGAAACCCGAAGTCGGAACAACGGTGAAGCTGACGACGCTGTAGGTACCCCAATCTGGATCACCCTCTGCCGAGAACACATGAAAAACCGCAGACTCACAAACACAGTCTCGAAGACCTATGGCACTCAGAACCCTCTCAAAACCCTCAACCAAACCAAGGGAGGGGCCTTTCTGGGATAAATAGGGACAAAAGGACCTTTTGGGAATTTTCAGGAAATTGGAAAAGCATAAGTGGTCCGTACGGACCTCTTTGCTTTAATAATTACTGAATCCCCTTAACGTCCACAATATTCCCTCAAATCCCGGAGAAAATGATTACCCTCGTGCATGGTTGGTCCGTACGGACCTCTTTGCATGCTGAGGTGGTCCGTACGGACCTCTTTGCACAGGGGACATCATAATTCCAGAATATTCACCATCATCACATATTCCCTCAAATCGAGGAAAACCAAAATTCTGGATAACCTGGGAGGTCCGTACGGACCTCTTTGCAAATTTCTCCTACTATAAATAGAGGGCTCCCCTCCCTCATTTTTCACACCTCCCTCTTCTCTCTTCCTCCCTTAGCCTTCAGGCTCCCCTCTAAGACCCTTCAGGGCAATCCCGGCCCCTTTCAGATCCTTCTGAGGCCTTCCGAGCCCCCTCGTGGTGCTCCGAAGCCTCTCCGAGCGCTCCCGCGACGCTCCCGCGCGCCCCGAGGCACTCTCGAGGTACTCTGAGGCCCCTCGTGGTACTCCGAGGCATTGCCTGGTCTTTCCCGAGGCATCCCGGCTCTTTCCGAGTCAAACCGGCGATCCCAAACCACGCCGAAACTCTGCCCGAGTGATCCCTGCCACCCCAACGCACGTCGAACCTCTGCCCGAGTGATCCCTGCGATCCCAACACACGCCGAAACTCTGCCCGAACGCAGCCTACAATCTCAACTCACGCCGAAACTCTGTCCGCAGACAACCGGCCCCTCCCGAAGCAATCCCGTCCGTGCCGGAACATCATTCCATCCTCAAACACTATTTCCCAAATGGAAGACAGACATGAACCAACATTGGTAAGGCTTCCTTCCATTACTATTTCAATACATTTCAATACATAGTGTACAATGTAGACATCCGACACAGCATGCATTTTTAAAAGCACACACACACACACAACATTTAAAGAATATTAGGGGTATCCGAAAGACTCGTTTTTACGAGGCGACTCGGGTGAGCTCTAAGATTCTAATATTCTCTTCCCGAGGAGTCATCTGACCTCCGAACTCAAAATCTCATCACACAAAAACAGTTTATTATTATTTTTAAACTGATGCCCTTTTTCAATGTTTTGGGCTTAATAATAAAAACGGCGTGGCGACTCTACAAAGCAAAACACGGCGAGACACCTCCAACTAAACGCTAAAGCGGAATAAAGCCAGATGCCGGGGCGCGAACGCGCTGCCTCTCGGATCTGGGCGAACATTTCCGAAAATCGACGAATGCGAGATGCACGGGGCCTCCGCGCGCGAGCCGGATCCCGGGTAATTTCAGTTGGCGACTCCGCTGGGGACTATTTTGTTTTAAAATCTTTTTAAACAAAACAAAAGATTTTTAAAACGATGATGAGGGTCAAACTTTCATTTTACCCCTTTCTTTAACTGTTGTGTGTGTGTGCACGTGCTTTACTTTTTATTTTACAAAAAAAAAATAAAAATACAAAAAAATGCATCAATATACATCTGTGCATACATTTAAAATTCTTCAAAAACTTCTGTTTTACTCAGAAAAAGAATTTTAGAGACCGCACACTACTCGCACTGCCGCCTCGGTTACACCGCACCACCGCACGCTACGCGCACTGCTGCCTCGGATACACTGCACACTACAACCCTTAACCCGGAGTGGTCTCAGTTGCAGTCCGTTTGGTCTTCCTAGGCCTCTCGGATGCGCACGGGATCATTCCAAACATCCCATCCTAGCCAAGCGTCAACCCTGCACGTTTGAGTCTTGAGTCACACTCTGTCCAGACTCGGTTGGTTTTTACCTAGTCCGTGTCATACAGCCTGGATACATATACCATGCCGGCCATTTTTCTGAGTCAAGGCTCTAACTCAAGATCCCTTGCGCAAGCAAAGCGATGAAAGGTCATGCTAAAATCTCGACCTCGATCTTGATTTCCGGCTACACCTGCACGATGTTCCGTCCCGGATATACATCCATGCTCACATGACACCATGTTATCACGCCTTTGATACGTCGCCCATGACAATATGACCCAGCCAACGCCTAACGTCACAGATCCCTTGCGCAAGCAAGGTAAAGAGAGGTCATGCCGAACTCTTGACCCGATCTTGACTCAGTGGCCGGCTCGGTTCACTATTCACATGGCTAACGCATCAAAACGAACATGACATGCTCGGTCCTTAGGTTCGATTTTTCTTTTAGGCCGGTGGAAACCGCTTGCCCTATAGGACCTCGCCCGGGCCTGTCCACCCCGGGATGTCGAAATACAGTGTGCAAAACGAGGGGCTTATAGCCGCACGTATGGTCTCCATCGACCCAGATCTAGCATAGTTGCGAAAAAGAAGAGCAATCTTTTCCAACCTACCTAGGACTCTGAGAAAACATGTTGTAAGTAAATTAAAACAACAAAAAATAATATAAAAGAAACGGAAACCGCATGCCACGTGAGCTTTCCCCTTTATCCCGTGAGGCCATTCATGTGTCTAAACCTTGCCCATCACCCCTCCAGCCTAACATAGAGTGATCGAGAGTACCCGGAACCCGTCTCCCCGTGTCAAAGCCGCAAGGTCCAACTCTTCTTCCAGCTCTGTCACCGTGACACCACAATTCCCCATGGCCAAGTCGTGGATAACAACGATGAGAATGGGACCTTACCCCAAGAAATTTCCCAACATTGGAAGAAGTTTGGCAGTGTCCTCATGGCTATTGAGAAACGCCAAGGTGAACAACAAGCTCGGATCGAAGATGCTATGCACCACTTCGGGACATTAGCCACCCAACTACCTCGGGGCTTCCAAAGTCATGATCAAGCCCCCGGCAGCCTTCTAACGCCTCTCATTGTCTCCCGTAAGTCAACCCGTTACCCTCGTACGAACCATGCAAGCTTATGACATAAGGCCACAGACCCTCCGGGGAAAGCCTCGCCCATTCAGCCTCCCGAGGTCCCGGTACCACCGCCGAACAACGACACATTCCGGTGGGACGCCTCGCAATTGCAGTGCTTGTTTGGAAATGGAATTCCGTGATGAAAGGAACGAGGGCCGTCCTCGAAGAAAGAAGAAGCCATCTTCTCAACAAAAACTAAAGAAGAGGTATGAATCCGGTGATCCCACGGAACCCTTCGAGAACCCTCAGAAAGTTTGACTACTATGTCATCTACTCCAAAGCAAGCCTAGCTCTACACAAGGCCATGGCAACGTCTCGCTCCATGATCACCGGGACGAGCTCCGCACCGCCACCGAAGGCCCGAAGGTCCAGATAATCCAACCCCGTCTTGGGAAGATCTCAAAGCCACTATTGATGCTTCAAGAAAAGCTATGACAAAGGAACGAATTGAAATGTGCGCCCGGCCTTACGCCAATCGTGGTCCTCCCACTACGTAAATAGGAGAGACAAGCAAAACCATAAGGCCAGAAGTGAACGTTCGACACGTTCCTGGCCAAATCCCAGTGAATCCTCCACGGGCGTACAAAAGGCCACCCATACCCGAGCCACGAACCGAAAAGGGGCCCTACGCCAAAGAAGCCGAAACCTTGGACCCAAAGGCCGAAGATCCCGTCTTAACACACTCAAGCGCACTCAAAGCTAACATCTCGCTCCGGTCCTTACTCACTTCATCTTACCCGCACAAGCTCAAGTTGGAAGAAAGCCCGGCCTGCACCATGGTTCCCATCACGGTGACACCCGATGAAGCAGCCGTATGATTGGCAACATTAATTACAAAGAATATCATCACTTTCACAGAGCTCGACCTTCCAAAATTTGGGCCGACCACAATGAGCCTCTCTACATAACAGCTCAACCGGACGAGCGTCGTCTCCCACGGGTTTTGGTAGATGGGGATCATCCATGAATGTCCCGCCATCCAAAATGATGGATCTCGCTAGGGATCAAAGTGACTCGATCTAAAGCCCTCAACTCGTGCAATCAAGGCATACGACTCAACGTCCCGCCTGGGCCTGGGAATAGCCACTAACCCGTGGTTCGGAAAACAAATGGTCCCGACGGATTTCCAAGTCATCGACATCCCGATCACATTCATCTGCCATTTTGGGACGCCCTTGGCTACACTGCATCAATGGGGTGGCATCCACTCTCCATCGCTGCGTAAAGTTTGTCCAAGGAACAGATCTAACCATCATCTACGGTGATAGCGTAGTCACCGAAAGGACCGACACAAACGGCGTCCCGGTCTTAGAGATCAAACACGACGATGATGGCATGATGCTAACAGTGGTTCACCATCGAAAGCCCAAAGGCCCGTGTATGCCACATAGACTCCGCCTTTGATTTGGGACAAGATCCCTCCCCCGATGAAAATGATGAAGCACATGAACTACATCCCGGCTCGGTTTGGGAAAACGTCATCAGGGTACCCAACAAATCATCCATATCAAAGAACATAATACTCTCCATGGCTTGGGATACTCTCCTACTCCCGAACACATTGCGGCGGACAAGCTAGCTGCACGAAAACGATCCGCAGATAACAAAAGAGGCTTGCACGCAATCCCCGATCTTCGTCCCCAGCCTTCGACATGACTCAAGTACTTCACAAAAAGGCCGGCAACTTGGAAGAGGATCCAGAAAGGGAACAGAGCCGATCGCCGCCAAACAAAGCCGGCCGACAACCATGGACAAGCTCCAGCGGAACCTGGCAAGATTCAGAGGCCTCAAGCCAAATCCCGTCCGAAGAGCATTTCTCGACACACCGCCTCTACCGGGATCCATGACCACCACTATTCACAACGAATTTTGGTTCGGGAAAACCCCCACTTTGGCAGAAGAACTCGAAAAACTCTTTGTCAACATTCCTGCTTCAACAAGCGGGACGAGTCCGCATTCGAGCTAGTAATGCCCAAGACAAAAGCAAAAGACTCCGCAGACGATGCTTGGAACGAGCCACCGCTCCACCTCGCTTCAATGAAGAAATCGAGATGCCGCACTCGATCGATTTTGTTTCGATAACTCGTGATAGCCATGATTGGGAACGGTGACACAAAGGCTTTCAAACCCCGCCTCCTATCAAGCTCATTGCCACTCAATAACCGGGCCACCTTCTCCGACTCCACCGCCAAAGAAAAGGACATGATCGAACAACTTGGTCCGACCCTCGAGTCCTAGAGTCTAGTGTCAAAACTCATCCCGAGTCCATTATCTTTGAATTTGAGTCTCTCGAGTCATCCGATGGCCTCACGCCGTAAGATTACGAACTCATTGCCAATAATGTATTCCCGTATGCTCTTAATGAATGCTTCGATCTTTCCGAGTATCCTCTCATTGCATCTTTAACAACCGATAAATTAACTAACACACAAACTTAATAACGATTCACTTGATAAAGAAGCGTATACATTAAATGAACAATACATTAAGCACATCTTTAAGCATGTTGTCAAACGAGAGAAAACCGGGCCCAAGCCGCCGAGGAGGTTTTAACCAAAGTGAATTTGGGAACTGCTGAAGAGCCAAAAGAGACGCAAATCGGAAGTTTCTTCACCTAAGCACAGCAAGACGCATTGACCGCACCGCTCAAAGAATTCGTGGACGTGTTCGCTTGGTCTTACCGAGACATGCCCGGATTAGATCCTAACATTGTAGAACACCGGATTCCTTTGAATCCCGAGGCTAAGCGCATCAAGCAAAAGCTACGCCGAATCAAGCCGTAATGGTCTTTACAAGTCAAAGAAGAGATCGAAAAATGCTCCGCGTCGGCTTCATCAGTGGTGATCGAGTACCCCACATGGCTCTCCAATATCGTCACGGTCACCAAGGCCAATGGAAAAGTACATTGCTGCGTGGACTTCCGAGATCTCAACAAAGCAAGTCCCAAGGACGATTTTCCACTACCCAACATCGACATGTTGGTAGACACTACAGCCAATTTCAAGTCAAGTCCTTCGTGGACGGGTTTGCCGGCTACAATCAAATCAAGATGGCCGAAGAAGACCAAGAAAAGACAGCCTTCACAACCCCTGGGAACCTATCGCTACACAAGCAATGCCGTTCGGACTAAAGAACGCCGGGGCTACCTACCAACGGGCAAAGAACCGCCCTCTTCCACGATATGATCCACAAAGAGATCGAAGTGTACGTCGATGACATGATCATCCACTCAAAGGGATCAGATGGACAACACCTCACTGCACCCGAGAAAATTCTTCAATCGCTCCGAAAACACTCAATGAGGCTAAACCCTGCCAAATGCACATTTGGGGTTATCCGAGGCAAGGTCTTGGGATACATGGTCACCGAGAGAGGCATCGAGGTTGATCCTCAAAAGATCAAGGCCATCATCGAAATGAGACCACCGCAAACTCAGACAGAGGTGAAAAGCTTCATGGGCCGCCTGCAATATATCAGCCCGCTTCACAACCAATTGACCTCCATGTGCGAGCCAATCTTCAAACCGATGAAGAAGAACGCCGACATCGAATGGAACTCGTAATGCCAAGATGCCTTTGAGGAAATAAAGGCATACCTTGTGAGTCCTCCGATTCTCTCGTCCTCCCCACGAGGAGAAGCCACCGTTGCTATACCTAATCGTGACCGACACCGCAGCTTGGAGCCATGCTCGTCAAGAAAAGAAAGAGTCACGAGTCGAGAACGCCATCTACTTCGCGCCGAAAGTTTCAAGGCAAAGCCGGAACTCAACTACTCGCCCTCGAGAAAACCTCGCAGCTCGTATGGGTTGTCGGAAAATTACGGCACTACATGCGCCGCACACGGTACACTTGGTGTCCAAAATGGACCCAGCCAAATACCTCTTCGACAAACCATCTCTGTCAATGAGGCTCGCCAAATGGTCTTTCTTCCTAGCGGAATTTGACATCAAGTACGTAAACCAAAAGTCAATCAAGGGACGGGCAATGGCTGAACAACTGGCTGATTTCCCAACCGACGAGGCTCGAGGCCCTGAACCACAATTTCCAGACGAGGGAATCTTTGCACTCGAAGGCGAAAATCTATGGCAACCTGTTCTTCGATGGAGCAGCCAACAAAAAAGGAAACGGCATTGGTATGCTCTTGGTCGATCCCAAGGACGAGCATACCCCAATCGCCATAAAGCTCAATTTCGAGGTAACTAACAATGCCGCCGAATATGAAGCTCGCGCCGCCGACTACAAGCCGCACTCGAGAGGAATGTCCAAACTCGAAGTTTATGGGGACTCGCCCCGATCATCAACCAAGTTTCCAACAAGTGGAAAACCATAGACCTGTGCTTGCAAAAATACCATGCCCGCATGGAGGACCTCATCACACAATTTGAAGAGGTCACCTTCCACTACTTGCCAAGAGACCGAAACAGTTTGCAGATGCCTTAGCCACCTTGGCTTCACTTGTGGAAATCCCTCAAGGAAAAGCAATCAAACCCTTCAAAGTCGGACGAAAGGAAATTCCCGCCTACTGTTGTGAGATCGAACTGTAACCTAAGCCCATCAATGAGCCACGGTATAACCAGATCTTCCAATACCTCAAGAACGGGGAAACTACCGTCATGAACAAGGAAGACCCACACAGAGAAGGGGTCAAAACCAAGAGCATCATGGCCCTAAAACGCCTCGCCTCTCACTTCGTCATCCTCGGGACATGCTATACAAGAAACGCTACCATGGACCACTCCTACGCCGCATCAACCAGAAGAGGCAAACAAGTTCATGAACGAAGTCCACAATGGGGCTTGCGGTCCCCACATGAACGCCGCAGCCCCGATGCAAATCATTCTCGTGATGGGCTACTACCGGATCTCCATGGAGTGCGTATTGCATCCACTTTGTCCGAAGCCGCGACAAGTGTCAACGGTTCTCCAACCTCAATCATCTCGCCGCCCCACGATCTCTACCGCATGACTACACCCTAGGCCATTTGCCACTGGGGAATTGACGTCATCGGGAAAATCGCTCCGCCAGCAAGAACGGTCACGAGTTCATCTTAGTAGCCATCGACTACTTCACCAAATGGGTCAAAGCCAAGTCCTACAAGGTACTCACCTCCAAGAAGGTCGCGCATTTCCTCAAGGAAAACATCATCTCGCCGATACGGCATCCCAAATGAGGTCATATCGACAACGGTTCACACTTCGAGGGGAAGTTCGACAGATCGCCGGCCGAATTCAAAATTACACGCCACAAATCTTCTCCCTACCGGCCACAAACAAACGGCGCCGTGGAAGCAAAGAAACAAAACCCTCGAACGGATCATCCGAAAAATGGCCACCCGAGGACGAGATTGGCCCGAGAAGCCGCACCTTGCACTTTGGGGCTACCGCACACGGGCCGAACAGCCACGGGAGAAACCCCATTCGCCCGACATACGTGATGGAAGCCCTTCCCATTGAACTAGAAATTCCCTCACTCCGAGTGCCGCTGGAAAATGATGTCAACGAAGTCGAATGGCTCGGCCGACATGACGAATTGGCTCGCTAGACGAGCGACGACTAAAGGCCATGGAACACGTCCGAGCCTATCAAAGCAGGATGGCTAGAGCTTTCGACAAGAAAGTCATGTCCCGAGACATCAGGGAAGGCGACCTTGAACTCAAAGAAAGCCTCCCACTCGAACCAACCCACTGGGAAAATGGGAACCCACATGGATCGGCCCTTTCGTGGTTCAAAAGATCTTCTCCGAGGCGCCATGAAGCCGACAGACCTAGACGGCAATCCCTTCATGAATCCAAATAACTAAGCAAACTCCGCAGATACTTCGCCCGAAGAAGAACAAATGTGCATCTCTTGGCACTCCATGTAGTGTCGAACTACGCAGCACTGAGCCCTCTAGTCCGGGGAACACGTAGGCAACCTTAATTGGTCCGGTCTAAAAATACACAAAAAAGTCAAAAGTTTGAATGTCAATCAAGACCTCCATCAAGCTACGAACTTTTCAAGAACATGCCCCAACGTCACCTTGACCAAGTCAAACAACGGCGGCAATATCAAAAGACATACGAGGGTCACTCATCATCAAACGACCGACTCATGTCTCGCTTCCAAGCCGGGCTTGTCTTCGCCTTCACGCGCTTCAAAAAAAAAAAAAAAAAGAGAGCTCGAGCAAGAGCTCACAAAAAAAAAAAAAAAAAAAAAAAAGAAGCTCAAGCAGAAGCTACAAAAAAAAAAGGAGGTCAAGAGCCCGACGCCAACAAAGAGCAAGGAAGCTACAGATTTGACCGTCAAAACCACTTGTCAGGGGATCATTCAACCTCTCAGCCAAGCACAAAGCCTAAACAAAGGGGATTGCCGTCATGGCCTGCATCGCTTCAGCCCGCAAATGCAAATGTAAAAGTTCAAAGATGGACGCCGACAAGGTGCACAAAAGAAACAAAGGCAAACAAGAGATCTTGCGTCTCGACAAAGCTTTAAAAGTAAATCACAAATCACTAACGGTTACAACATTTCTTGATGAGTTCAAGCACGGTCTACTCTCAAGTTCACAACATGCTAAAAGACAGCTTAATACATTTAACAAATAATGTGTTTACAATGCAATGAATGGATACCTAGGAGGTCATTCCGCGCCATCTGCGCTTGTCCCCTCGCCATTCTTCCCTTTCTTCCTCGTCCCCGGCGAGTCTTCTTCGCTCAACGCGAACCAACTCTGCGTCTCTCGTTCCGAGATCGGGGTCCTCCCCGTATAGTCAAACAATCCAGTTTGCTCTCGTGGCTTCATTCGCCCGTGCTTCGCTCGGATCTCCTCCCCGCGAGTCCGTAAAAGAGGACCTCTCCCCGTCGCCGGTCAACTCTAGTCTCGTAGTCAAACAAAGTGTCTCCCGTCACATCCTGAGGGTCGACTGTGCTTCGGCACTCCTAAGGCAATAGCTACTACGGCAACCGAGTCCCGTAATCGCTACACGCCTCGTTTCCAAAGCCACTTGGGATCGCCCAACACGCCGCTCATACCAAAGCCGTGTATTGAGTCGTCAATACGACACTCTCCCGACGTCTAAGGAGCACCACAGAGGGAAAGTGGAATACTTCCATACCCTCGTAAAATACAAGAAAGCACTGAGCCGCCATACAAAGAGGAGCTATCTCCGTAGTAGCAAGGTCATCCTAGCCCAACAAAGGCTTCGCTTCATCCCAAACCGCCGGAAACAAGCGACGAAATATAGAAGGAGGACCAAGACAAACCGGAACTCGACAACATAGGACCCTTCCCGAAAGACCCTCCTAGTCTCAATCCTCCAGTGGGAACCCACCAACGGATCTCGATGCGTACTCAAGCCGTGCCATCCATCTCTCCCAGTGCGGATTGATCCATATCCAACACAAGAGGTCGCGAGCAAATGACCACGGCTAAACGACGCCTGAGCCTCGGCATGGCCTCGAAGTCTCTCTCGCAGCCACAAGGTGAGCAAAGCGGGGCTTCCCCTCTCATGAATCGATCCCTGGGCCGCTGCACGGTCAATACCATGAAGAGTCTCCCCCAGCACCAATGGGACAATATCCTCTCCAGCTCTGCAGTGCCCAACCACATCTAACAAAGCGCCATCGCAAATGCCAAGGGAGCTGACCATGAAAAGCGCCGCCATCACGCATAAGGCAAATGCGTCCCAAGAGACATCACTCTCATCATCAACCATAAACCGCTCCGGCAACTCAGAAATGTCAATATGACCCGAATCAAGGATCATGCCCTGCACTTCTTCCAACGAAGTACGAAGAAAGCCTGCAAGCTTCACGCTCACCGCAGCACCACCAATCAAAGGAAGCGAGATGGCCTCCACCTCCGGTCCTCCAATCAAAGCCCGAAAATCCTCAAAGGTGGGCACCATTTCATTGTAGGAGAAACAATACACATGACTCCTAACATCCCAGAACTTCGCGGCAGCCCGCAACAACTCCCAATCAGGAACCAACTCCTTAAAAGACCAAATCGAGCAAAGACGAAACCTTACCTCGAAAGCCCGTCTCTGATGCCTCATACGGCGTCGCCGCATCCACATTTTCACCTGCTCAAGGAAGTGTGCTTGCCTCTCCTGCGAAAGCCTCGGCAAAATTCTGGGAACGTACGAAGAATCCATGGCAAAAATGGAGGTTCCTAGAGAAAATGGGGGAGAAAGCTCGAAAATGGCTGCAAATGGGGAAATGGGGAAGGACCAGACACTGGAAAGCATTTATTTCCTTCCCAAAAGCAAGGTTGGTCCGTACGAACCTCTTTGCATGCTAGGAATGTCCGTACTGACCTCCTTGCAACCATGACCCATTTCCCAAAGAACAAGCATACAACAACCACCGTTCTCGCAGACCTTGCTCCAAACCGCCCAAACACTGGCCAAAGCCATTCCCGGCAAACATACACTACCCACAAACGCACTCTCAGCTCACGTGGCATGCACAAAATAAAAAAAAAATAATAGAAACAATTTCTAGGACAATTCCTTGGAATCACAAAAATGACATTACATCTTAAAATAAAATGTGTTTGCCATGCAAATACGAGTGTTTTATTACAGGTACATCTAATGTCTGTTGCTAAAAGAAAAAAAAAGATATGGAAAGAGGGAAAGCAAATGAACCCTAGTCTGACTCTTCAGCATCATCCTCCTCACCAAGGTCCTCAAGAGAAAAGTCGGGCATCCCGATGAACTCGCCCGTCACATCCTCGTCATCAGAGTACCGAGCCCCCTCCGGAGGCTGGTACTCAAAGTAATCAGAAGGATCAAATCCGACGAAAGGATCGAAGAAAGAAGGCTCTGACGAACCCTCACCCTGTGCATCCTGCTGAGGAAAGAACTGGTAAAGGGTCTGCGGCCTCTGCACTCCCGAAGACGTCCCGGCATCCATGCTTTGCCGCCCCCGCGAAGGTCCCTCCTGCTGTGGCTCCGGCTCGGCGTGGAGGAACATCTACAGAATGCCTCCCCGGGACCTGCACAAGCAAGCAGCCAAAGAAACGCTCAGCAATACAGTCATACTCAACAACAAAAAGAGAAAAATACAGAAAAGATGCCAAGATGGAAAAGAGTAAGCACACTCACCGGTCTATCAGGATCCACGCGGTAGGCAGCAGGAGCTCGCTCGTGACGGGTACATGTACACCCTCCTCCTCGAGGAATCCCCACGAACATACGTAAAGTCCAGCCCAGGCACCGGAACCTCTGGGGGACCCTGCGGACCAGCCTCCCTCTCCCTCGCCAATACCTGTGGCGTCCTCAACTTCCTCCTCACAAAAGCTCCATACTCCTCTCTATACAACACAAACTCATCGGCACTCACGCCGCCCAAATACCTCTCAAAATCTAACACATCCATATCCCGAGAATCCGGCATCCCAAAAGGAGGGTCCCTCGGAGCCAAGGGAAGCATACCCGGCCATGCCGCGTAAGACCCGCTCCCCTAGGTACATGACGTCACAAGTCGTGCCCCGCAAAGCATCTTCCGCCGCACCGTCACCGTGGGAGCCCTCGAAATCATCATCCTCATATCGAGCCCAAGGATACAAAACAAACCTCTCCGGGCTATCTCTCTCCAAATGCTCCCGCACATCCCTCGTAGGGCGATGGTGAGCTTCCCCGCCGGTCCTCCTCCTCCTCGCCGGGCGGGGCCCGGCCTAACATAGCAGGATACGTTGCTACGCCCCAGATCTCTATCCCACGGGAAGCACTAAAAGATCTCATAGAACCACACCTGTGACAAAGACGTAAAAGGCTCAAGCAAAAAGAAAATGGAGAAACGACAAGTTGCTAAATCAAAACAAAGAATAAACTCATACCTCCAAAGCAAAGTCAAAATAGGCCAAAGAATCTGCTACACCCTGCTAAACCGGTCCAAAGAGAAGTAGAGCTCGGCCAGGCCCGCCTCGCCCCAAGCTATGTCACAAACTCTCTCAAAATCAATCAAGCTCTCCAGCAGAGCAAAAGGAGCCGTAGTCGAGTGGTTCGAGAACAAGGTCTCGGAAAGCGCAAACTACAGGAAGGAGCGCGCCAGCTGCTCCGCCGTCACCTGGCCGGTACCCCGGACATAGGCCCCAATACTGGCCGTGATCCTCATCTCAACATCACTATACAACATGCCAAGACCCCTGCGAGGAACAGGCACAAAGCCCAGCAGCTCTGTCAGCACATCCTCGGCAATCATATCTCGCCACCGCACTGGCCCTCCTTTGAAGGAAAGCCCGGTGATAGCAGCAAAGTCCGTGGGCGTCACCTCTCCCCAGCTCAGATGGAAGGTGTGAGTGGTATCCCACCAATGTTCTCCACGAACACGCCCAAGCCAGAAGCATAGACCAGCCTCCTGGGGCTCGACCTACCATCCACAGAAATATCTGGCATCCGCTGCCACAACTCAACAACAGCCTCTAGCGATCCCCGAGTCTTCATCTTCTTGGCCTTCCCAGCCAAGAGCCCCTCATCCTGCAGGTAAACACAGCAAAGGTACGTCAGTCACATTACTTAATGCAAAATACCAAAAGAAAATCAAAGCACAAAAGACCTTCCCAACACGGAAAAGCACATATATCCCGTCACAAAAAACGGCACATATTGCACATAATTTTTACATGCAACTCAATACATGACATGCATTATACATATTTTCCCCACAAAGTCCGTCACCAAAAACACGGCATACACTGCATAACACATTTTCAAAAGTCCGTTCCTACACGGCACATACTTTCAGACAAAACCCGTCACGAAACACGGCACATGTCACATTTTTTCTACAAAATTTGTCCCTACATGACAATTTTTCCCACATTGTACATACATAAATAGCATAAGGTACAAAACACCAAAATATGCATTTTCATAGAGAGGCACTTTATTTTCACAAATAAGAGCTAATCTACACATTTCTGCACAAAATGCACATATTCACAATATTTACATGCTAATTTTCAACAATTCGTCAAGAATTTCACAAAAGGCATGGCAAATAACAAAAGCCCCAAAATGCGAAAAACTAAAACCTAGTTCTAGCATTCAAAAAATTCGAGCAGGGAATCAAAACGGAACGGATTTCTTACCTCCCCGACGTTCCTAGAGCGACGATTGTGCACCTCCGGATTCGGATACAATACATCCGAGTTCTTCGAAGATGGAACAAAGGAAATCCAATTTCTTTGGAGCTCCATCCGTTGCTCGATCACTTCTTGACTGCGTTGTCGACGACCCCTCCAAGATCCTTCCGCCATTGCGAGCAATTCAAGTGAAAAATGGAAGATTTTGGTGTAAAAATGGAGGTTTTCGCCTTCTCTCTCTCTCGGATGCACGAACTGAAGAAGAAGAAGTGAAGGGAGCCTCGAGTTTTAAACCCGGGCCAAAATGCAGGAACTTGTAAAAAACCAACTTGGTCCGTACGGACCTCTTTTGCATCCTGTGTTGGTCCGTACGGACCTTCTTGCAAGGGAGGGCCAAATTACTTTCCTGCCCTTATAATCTTTGCCCCTGGCAGTCCTAAGGCCTATTTCAGCAAATTCAGTGCAGTTTGGTCCTTAACCAATCAATTCAACCACCGGCTGTCAATGTAAGCCCGGACTCCGCCTACTCAACGGCAATTCAACAACCGGCCGTCAATATAAGCCCGGACTTCGCCTACTCAACGGCAATTCAACAACCGGCCGTCAATGTAAGCCCGGACTTCGCCCACTCAACGGCAATTCAACCACCGGCCGTCAATGTAAGCCCGGACTTCGCCTACTCAACGGCAATTCAACAACCGGCCGTCAATGTAAGCCCGGACTTCGCCCACTTAACGGCCATTCAACCACCAAACTGGCCAATGTAAGCCCGGACTTCGCCTACTCAACGGCAATTCAACAACTGGCCGTCAATGTAGGCCCGGACCTCGCCTACTCAACGGCAATTCAACCACCGGCCGTCAATGTAAGCCCGGACTCCGCCTACTCAACGGCAATTCAACAACCCGCCGTCAATGTAAGCCCGGACTCCGCCTACTCAATGGCAATTCAACAACCTCCCATCAATGTAAGCCTGGACTTCGCCTACTCAACGATAATTCAACAACCGGCCGTCAACGTAAGCCCGGACTTCGCCCACTCAACGGCAATTCAACCACCGGCTGTCGATGTAAGCTCGGACCTCGCCTACTCAACGGCAATTCAACCACCGGCCGTCAATGTAAGCCCGGACTCCACCTACTCAACGGCAATTCAACAACCGGTCGTCAGTGTAAGCCCGGACTCCGCCTACTCAACAGCAATTCAACAACCGGCCGTCAATGTAAGCCCGGACTTCGCCTACTCAATGGCAATTCAACCACCGGCCGTCAACGTAAGCCCGGACTTCGCCTACTCAATGGCAATTCAACAACCGGCCTTCAATGTAAGCCCGGACTTCGCCTACTCAACGGCAATTCAACAACCGGCCGTCAATGTAAGCCCGGACTTCGCCCACTCAAGGGCAATTCAACCACCGGCCATCAGTGTAAGCCCGGATTTCGCCCACTCCAACGGCAACTCAAGCACCGGCCATCAAAGTAAGCCCGAGCTCCTTCCCCAAGAAGTCAAAAGGAAGTCGTACAAGACTACATATCCCCAGCACCGGCCGTCAATGTAAGCCCGGACTTCGCCTACTCAACGGTAAAACAAGCGCAAGAAGGAGCCAACACCTCCCAGCACAAATCTCAAGGCACAAAATGCCTCCAAAACGCTCATCGACAACGCAAGCATCGGCCATCAAAGAAAGCCCGACGTCACCCTCTCAGCAGGAAAAGCCCCTACAAGGCCACGATGATCCCCAACAGAAGAACACCGGCAGTCCTCGTAAGTCCAACCTTCTCCCCAGCAGACAAAGCACAAGGCAATCACGCCTCTCGAAATCAAGCACGAGGCATCTACACCTCTCACAATCAAAGCTCAAGGCAGCCATGCCTCCACAACCGCAGCCAGAAGACGATTCAAAGTCCTCACGCATGACAAACCGCAGCCAGAGGACGATTCAAAGTCCTCACGCATGGCAAACCGCAGCCAGAAGACGATTCAAAGTCCTCACGCATGACAAACCGCAGCCAGAAAACGATTCAAAGTCCTCACGCATGGCAAACCGCAGCCAGAAGACTATTCAAAGTCCTCATGCATGGAAAACCGTAGCCAGAAGACGATTCAAAGTCCTCACGCATGGCAAACCGCAGCCAAAAGACGATTCAAAGTCCTCACGCATGGCAAACCACAGCCAGAAGATGATTCAAAGTCCTCACGCATGGCAAACCGTAGCCAGAAGACGATTTAAAGTCCTCACGCATGGCAAACCGCAGCCAGAAGACAATTCAAAGTCCTTACGCATGGCAAACCGCAGTCAGAAGACGATTCAAAGTCCTCACGCATGGCAAACTGCAACCAGAAGATGACTCAAGTCTTCATACTATCTCCAGCTCGGAAGGCTTTAAACCACTCGGTCCGGAAGATCGTATAAACCTCCCAAATCACTATCTTCGGCCCGAAAGGCCTTAAACCACCCGATTAGGAAAATCGTAAAATTTCCATCCCAGGACACCACCACGTCCTCACAATTGACCTCGACGGTCACCACATCTTAGGACACCACCCCGTCCTTACCACTGACCTCGGGCGGCCACATCGATACTTCGTGGCACCATCACGCCCACATGCACTCACAATTTCACGACATCCGAACTACGAAAGCTTGATTCCCGCCAGGGATACGTAGGAATCCTATCACAGGGTCCAGCCATCGACCTATACGATCACCCAGGACGCCGCAACGTCCTCACCATCGACCTATACGGTCACCCAGGACACCACCACATCCACCCATAGAGTCTTAGTCAGAGGATATCTCCCGGCCCTCTTGCGTACTACAACACTCACCCCACACACGTAACTACGATCGTGCTTGGATTCCTGCTGTGGATATGTAGGAATCCTATCACGGGTTCAAACCAATTGACCTAAACGGTCCACACAATAGGACACCGCCACGCCCCCTCCCACCCCGACCTCCCACTGATGTGTCACTTCCTCTCCCAAAGACGCAATCTGATTAGGACCCTTATCTTATCAACGACCCCACTTTCTCCAAAAGTGACGCTACCGAGGAGGCTTCGTAAGTACCCCAACTGGATCACCTTCTGCCGAGCACACAGAAACACCGCAGACTCACAAACACGGTCTCAAGACCTATGGCACCTTAACCCTCTCAAAACCCTCAACCAAATCAAGGGAGGGGCCTTTCGGGATAAAAAGGGACAAAAGGACCTTTGGGAATTTTCAGAAATTGAAAAGCATAAGTGGTCCGTACGGACCTCTTTACTTTAATAATTACCGAATCCTCTTAAAGTCCACAATATTCCCTCAAATCCTCGGAGAAAATGATTACCCTCATGCATGGTTGGTCCGTACGGACCTCTTTGCATGCCGAGGGTGGTCCGTACGGACCTCTTCCCTCGCGCGAGGGACATCATAATTCCGTAATATTCACCATCATCACATATTCCCTCAAATCGAGGAAAACCAAAATTCCTAGATAACCTGGGAGGTCCGTACGGACCTCTTTGCAAATTTCTCCTACTATAAATAGAGGGCTCCCCTCCCTCATTTTTCACACCTCCCTCTTCTCTCTTCCTCCCTTAGCCTTCAGGCTCCCCTCTAAGACCCTTCGGGGCAATCCCGCCCACTTTCGGATCCTTCCGAGGCCTTCCGAGCCCCCTCGTGGTTGCTCCGAAGCCTCTCCCAGCTCTCCCGCGACGCTCCCGCGCTGCCCCGAGGCACTCTCGAGGTACTTCCGAGGTCCCTCGTGGTACTCCAAGGCCTGGCCTGTCTT